>JARKNS010000004.1:89154000-89798500 GCA_029990575.1 Petunia axillaris subsp. axillaris | reverse complement strand
TTATTTTTCCGTAAATGGACGGGAGAATTACGGGGCTATAACACTTAAGACAATGGTTTGCCTAATTGACCTCATTAACAATGGTTTGCAAAAAATGACCTTGCTTAACTTAAGTGAAATATTTCTGGACGAAACTACCCCTGAATAAATAATAAAATGATGCGACCTACTCCTTCTATTCTTTAACATTCAGTAGTAGTTCCCATGCATAGAAAAAAGATTCAACAACTGATTCAAACCATAAAAACTCCAAAATTTCCAGAAAAAATAAGATTCAAAGGTAAATTTCTTCAATATTTCACTGATTATACGTAGTTTTTGAATTAAATTTTATATAATTACATCTTAAATTCGTAGAATTTAGTTAATTTTCGTATAATAACAAATTAGCTATAGCGAGTTGTGAATTTTGATGATAATGATTGAAAACTACTGCTTAATAACTAATAATAAATATTACATTGATTTTCAATTGCTGCAAAAAAAATTTATATTAATGTGAATCTGTATTTGCTGCAAACTTTACGAATAGAAATTGCGATTACTCTTATTTAGTTGCAACTGCAATGATTTGCCCTAAATTAACTTGAAATAACTTGTAGGTAATATCTGTAAATTGTCACTAACAGGAAACACTTTTTAAGATCTGTTCCATGGGAATTTATTTGCAATGCACTCACTGCCTTGTGGGCAGCACTTGCAGCTGTGCTACAAACAATTGCTTGTAGTTAAACTATATATGTATTACCTAATATGCAGCACTTTTGATCGCATGAACTGCTGCCTTGTAAGTGTTGCCCACATGTGGAGTAGCACACATGGCAACACTTGGAGGTCTTGTTCAAAACAACATGTGGAGTAGCATTACATGTGCTGCCTAATAGGCGGCAGTTGTGAACGCATGGTAGGTGCCTTTTAAGTGTTGCCTTGTTGACGACACTTGAAGGTTTGGTGCAAAATAAAATGTAGATAAATCTGTACATGTAATGCCTAACAGGCAGCACTTTAGTTGTGTTGTTCCTATTGTAACTTGTGTACTGAATTGCCCTACAAGTTGTGGCTGAAGGAAAACACTTTGAGTAAAAAAATGTAGACAAGTTTCTACAATTTATTGCCATTCAACCTCCAACGTATACGCACACCACTAAGCAAATAAAAATTGAATATTTGCGTCTATATATCTCGTTAATATATTCAACAAACTCTAAACTCGTGTAACCATTTCAATGCGTGCAGAATTTAGATGGCAATAAAATGCATATACATTACTTACAATAGAACATGGAGTGCAAACAACAAGTAACTGGATCACAAGACGAAATTAGTCCTCGTAACATATGGTGTTACCTTCCATGCGCTTTAGAGGGATATTTTTAATGCTCTAAACTGTAGCCCTGATAACACCGAAGCAAAAATATGGTTCGACACTGATCTGGATATAAGCAAAGGAATGATAGTAATGAATGATCAAGAACTCAACACTTGCTTATATCTGCTCAGCAATGAACAACATTTCAGGAAGTCCCGTTTCATACTAGAGCTTATTAGAAGAAATGACACGTACTCAAAGAGTAGCAGCACCGGTAACACATGCCCATCACCTGTGAATGAAGCAGAGGATAGCCGTGCGTTCCAACAACAATAAGGGAGTTTGATGAACTTATTGACCAACACGAAGAACAAATAGCACTCACTGAGCAAGAAGCTGAGGATGGCGCAGCTAAGGGAAAGGGACTGACACTTCCTGAACCACAAACAACTGATATAGAGGACCAGCCCACACCGATCCAATTTTACACTCCTACAGTAACAAAGAAAGACACTGGGCAGCCATCCAAGGTGAAAAGGTACGAAGAGGGAAAAAGACTGAAATTGAAATTGTCATTCTGGGAGCAATGCTACTTTACCAGAAGTAAATGCAAAATCAGTCTTTCAAGAAAAAGAAAGTGTGAAGAAGTGTATGTCAAACATTGCAATTACAGAAAACATACAGTTTAAGGTTGCTAAATCAAGAAAAATAAGATACTGGCTGAGTTGTCTTGATAACAATTGCACATGGCATTTCTATGCTTCCAGGATAAGTCATTTTCTGCTCTTCAAGGTGGACACATGTCTGATTAGAGGAATGCGACTTCGAAGCTGATATTCAACTACATTGTAGAGCTCGTGTGAGACACAGTGAATATGATTACACCAATGTTTGTGGTTGAGGAAATGAGAAGGAGATGAAATTACGATCAGCTACCACAAGGGATGGCACCCTATACAACATGCTCATAGTGTCATTGAGGAAGTCCAGCGGAGAATTACATAATGCTGCCATTCTATCTACACATGATGAAGAAAAAGAACCCTGGCACATACACCAATATCAAAAGGGATGCCGAGAACAGGTATGAATGCTGCGACCAATCACTTAAGCAGTTTTAAGATATACTTTAGACTATATCTGCTGCGTCCATGTTATTTTATGAAATATCTTCAACTCGAGACACGTTGCCTTGCTGCAGTAACATTCTTCCCCTTCTAATGCAGGTTTCAATATGCATTCTTTGCTTATGCGGCTTCAATCCAAGGATGGATAAAATGCAGACCTATAATAATGGTAGACGCAACAATTTTGAAGTCAAAATATCAGGGAGTCCTCATGGTAGTAGTCTCAAAGGATGGAAACAACAAGATCTTTCCTTTGGCATTTGAAATTGCTGACTCAGAAAACTATAACGCCTATAAATGGTTCTTCCTTCAGTTGAGAATTGGGACTCGCGAACAATTGTCCATCGTCTCAGACCGCAACGCCCCCATTGCAAATGCCATTGCCAACGTCTATCCAAAGTGCCAGCATAGGATATGCATTTTCCACATGGAGAAGAATTTAAGGACGAGATTATACTCGGATACAGGTTTGAAGCTCTTCTATAATGCAGTAATCACTTAAAATCGCACTGCATTTGATTCTTATATACTGTTTATGCCTAAATTTGTACATCTAGGTTAGCTAATTAATTATGAATGAAGTCAGAAGCAATACGGTAAATTACGATGGAAAAGTAAGTATAAAATACGATGAAAATGAAGACAAGTAAATAAACAAGAAATAATGGAGAAAAGCAATGTAAATCTTATTTCTTGAGAGTAGCCGAAGTTGCTGGCGTATCCAGTGTTGTGTACAATACAATGTAAGGAGGCATATTTATAGTAGTGATACCCAGTCCTAAATAAGGTAAAATACAAGTACTAATAGGGCCATGGGCCTACAACTCAAGGCGCTGGTATACTAAACCCTAACTAGGAGACTGTAAACCTTAGGCGATGGGATGTATGCCCTGCGCCCTGTGGCCAAACCACCTAAACGGTCATTGGCTCTAGAAGCGGGTGTATATCCTTAGTGCCCGATGACTTGTAGGATAAGTCTCGTCTTGCCAGCTGGACTCATATCCTCGTAACAATAGGTAGCATATTTTTGCCCAGACAGTTAGTCCCCCCACTTTCTGAGTGCTGACGCAAGCAGTCAGGAAGTGAAAAGGGTATGATGTGAAAGATATCTCACTGAATCTTTGAAACTCGTAGTCTCTTTGACCAAGAATGATATTGAACTCTTCAAGAATTTCGCGTGCTTCCTTCTGATTGGCAGACACTGGTTCTTTGCACCTTTCTGAAGAACGCTAATGACCGCTCTGAATCACTTCATATCTCCAGTAATAATGACACTTGACCGTTTCGTGTCTCACCCTTATACCTTTCTGCCTATAAATAGTGGCTTTAAGATAGTGGGAAAATCACAACCCCTCTTTAGAAAATAACTCGCTTCTTCAATAACTTCTACGATAATGAGAAGCTTTTCTTTAAGGATGTTTGCCTTTGATCCTGGTTTGACATTCTCAGAAAACCTTCTTTGCTTTGTGAATATGAGGTGTGAGGAGATTTCGAGGGGAGACTCGTCCGCAGTTTTCTTGTTTTCTTTATTCATTTGTGAGAGAAGGATAGAAGTCCCCCGGGCCACGATGTGCAGCCGAGACTTTAATGGAGGTGTTCTTCGGAAGGCTTTCATCGTGGCAGATGTATCAATTCTGGCGTGTTCCAACATCATGTATGGCGATTTGCTGTGATATTCTTCTTGTCATATGGCGTAGTTCAGGAGAGGAATGCCAACCCCTTTCGGGCTTCTTGTAGTTTGCTCATCTCCTGGTTGCTAGGGAACATATCCCGGAAGCAACTTATTTTGCACAAGGAGCGCGTTCTGGGGTATCCTCTCCTTCTTCGGGCGGTTGACACTTGAAAACATTCTCCATACCAACAGTGTTCAGGGTGGTTGTATAGCTCTGGCCTATTTCTTGACCTAGGAGTTTGCACAAGCTTCCAATCGTTCGGGTGAAGAGAGAATATAAGGCATTTCCGAGATTCATGGTGATTCCTCATTAGAGTGTCTCCAAATGAATCAAAGTGAAGTCTTTAGTGCCCGTTCTGCTACCTCCGCCGTTCTACTAAAGGATGCCTCAGTTGGGCTGACTTTTCTCTCCCCGTGATGTAGTATTTCAACGATGTTGCTGCTTGGGGTACTGGGTTGGAAATTTCTCCTTCGAATCCCAGGAGAAACTTTGGTGCAAGAGCTACAATCCAGATGAAGAATCTTGGGGGGTGAAAATTCAGAGGAACTTGCAGTTTTAACCTTCCCTTTCTTTTTTTTTTCCTTACAGTTGTTATGAATAAATGTTGTATCCAGGAAGAACTAAATGTATGCTTTGGGCCCGTTTTGTGGCGTATTGACTTAAATTACCTGTTTTTGTTTGTGATGCTTTTTAATTTTTGCTGTAAACAATTCTAAGTTATGCCTCTGTGAGCACTTGCACCTAAGAATTAGATGGCTTCCAGCCGTCCGGACTGTCTAGTTTCAGAACGTGTGTCAGTGTGCCTGCCTTGAGCAATTATGTCCATTGTACACTAATAAACGACATCTAGGTTGCATCCATAGTAGATGGCTGCTTGCGCCTACAATGGGACGACTTTAGCCCGTGTGGAAACGGTCTTTTTGCATTTTGAGACAAAATGTTTTCGCTTAGTGCTTGAGTATTTACGACTTTCTGGCACTACGCGGATAGGCGTCCCTATCAGCGTGTAGATACAATTGTTGATTTAACGAGATCAATGCTCGATTAATGCTTTGTGGCTGAGTTAGACGTGGTCTAACTCTAAGCGAGTAGTGTACTCTACTTTCTTGTAGCGGAAAGTGACTGTATTACTTCAACTTAGGTCTGGCCGGGGCCATGAATAGTTGAATCGTAGATGGATCTAAATAAATGAGTAAAACTGAAAAAGATAGTAGATTTATTGATTCGGTCCTGAGCCATGTGAAATAAAAAACGGGGCTAAGTGCCCATTGTAAAACAAAGAACGTGGCTGAGAGTCCGTCGTAAGTAATTTCGAGAAGACTAGGACAAAGAAAAATACATATTCAAGAGTAGTACTTCTTTAGCCACGTGATATTCTAGTTATTTGGAATGGTTATCCCTTGCATGTCTTCAAGAACGTACGCACCTTTTCCAGCGATACCCCGCACTTTGTACAGTCCTTCCCAATTCGGAGCGAGCTTCCCTGCTCCGTCCTGCTTGGTGTTCTGAGTAACTTTGCGAATGATAAGAATCAAACGCGAAAAAAGTAAGAGGATAAAGAACGAGACGTAACTCGATCAATAATCTCAAGTAGCAACGGAGAACTTGTTCCATTACACCCCGAGAGAATGTCAAGAATACCTACGCTAGGAAACTACCCTCGAGCCAACTAGGACCCGCAAGTAGAATAGTCGGGGCGGGGTCGTTGTCCAACTAGAATCCACTAGAAGCACACAAATCCCAATCAAAGGTTGGGTTTCCATAAACCCAAAGAGATCCCTCTTAACAATGTTAATTCATCATTCAAAATAGACTAAGGAATAAAATAAGCTATCTAGCTATTTATAGAGGTTTCTAGGCATTAAGTAAAAGGTCTATAATGCCCACAAGCTAGGCTTTAAGCTAAAAGATCATGCAAGGTCAAAATAGTAACTTTAAACTTGAAATCCCGTGCTTCAGTAAATCGGGTGGAGCGCCCGCTTCTTGGGCGGAGCGCCCACAAAGTTGATCAGTGGAGGGGGCTGGGCGGACCGCCTGAGACAAGTGTATCTTAGGCGGAGCGCCTGGTTTGCCTAGGCGGAGCGCCTGGCTGCCTGTGGGGTGGAGCACTGGTGTTCCATCGCCTAAACATGCTTGAATCATCTCCGAAGCTCTTGCCCTTGCATCCTTTGCCTCTTCCAAGCTTGATACATGTTGGAAAGGTGTCTTGGCTCGTTTGGTTCTTATCATCCTCCTCTTCTTGAGAAGATTTCGTCCTCGAAATCATTGCATTCACGTCCATAGCATCATCTCTTCGGGGTGCCCAAAGCTCTCCTCCCTCGCAACCCTTGGTCACTTTGACATAGGTTTCTTCCAAGGTCTCCTTTGCCTTAACATGGAGCTTAGAACCTACAAGCAACGACAAGCAAACACAAGATTTCCTACCTTGAAAGTAGGTTAGTGCAAGAAGTGTGGAAAACACACTCTTGTGATATAACCAAGCATCAATGTTAAGAACAAATATCAAATTTCCAATGAGATCATCAAGTGCTTGGTTCAATGAGAATATGCATGCAACACAATAAGGAGCAAATAGGTCATGGGGACATAGAAAATGCAAGATCAAGCTATCAAAATCGCCTTGAACCTTAAGCTCAAGATCAACAAGCCAATCACTCCTCAAAGTGTGATCAACATGTGGAGTGGAGTGAGTCAAATAACCCATCATGCAAGTAACATCAAGTACTCCACTCCCCTTCTTTAGAGCACACTTACTCACACCAAGGGATTCCCTTTCACCTCCCATTTCATCACCTAAGCAACCCTTTTCAAAAGACAAACTATCAAGAAAGGTATTGATAATGGTCTCTTCTTCATCATAACCCAAACAAGCAATAGTAGGGTCACTCAAAGAGTCATTTACCTCATTCAAATTCTCACACAAGGGGTTGCCTAAGGAGTCAAACCCTTCACACCATAGGAGTTCCAATTGACTAACCACCCTAGCCCGATACAAGTCTTTACCACTAATGAGAATGCCTTCAAACAAGGGATTAGTAAAAAACATGCATCTCAACATCATGATCAAGCATAGACAAGTTATCAAGACTAGGTTCACTACTCTCACTTGAGGAGTCATCATAAACATCCTTGTCCAAGTCATGCAAGTTGGACTCCTCAAGGCCATTTTCATCCTCACCACAACACATAAACCCACCAAATAGAAGCATATCAACAAGGGTATGATCAACTACCTCATCTACCCCTTTATCAAAGATTGGCGGTGTGTCATAGAAAAGGTCAAATTCATTGTCAACTATCAAGTCTACACTAGTGAGAGATTCATTGAACAATGAGCTCACATCATGATGTGGCTTAGCAAGGCTCTCAACTAATGTCACACAAGCACACACAAGTTGACTTTGAGATTCTTCACAAGTGGCATATTCACTAGATGCAACACAAGCACCAACTAGTGTTGAGTCATCACAAGACAAATAGCTAGTAGATTCATGAAAAGGCGGAGCAACACTTACATTGAGGCTCTCAAGGCTTGAAGTGTCATGTGTAACTCCTTCTTCATGAAGCTCACATTGAGAACTTTCCTCCTCTTGTCTTTCCTTCCAAGCACATGGTTGAGGCTCCAATGGCTTGTCTTCATTTGTATATACACAATAACTAACACAAGAAAGAGTAGAAGATGAAGAATTGTTAGAACAATGGGTGCTCTCGCTCTCAATTTTTCTTTCCTCACCTCTCTTCTCTCTCAATTTTACCTCATGGTCAAGTGTAGTTGGTGGTGACAATCCACTCACATCACTCCTCAATTCCTCTCCTTTTTCCTCTCTTAGATTGTCACCGGTCACTCCCTCACCTCTCTCTATCTTTTCTCTCTCATTTGAAGCGGAGTGACTCTCACTTTCATCCTGCTTTGGCAAGACAACAAGATTGTTTGCCTCGGGCTCAAGTACAATGGGTAACTTGGCTTTAGCCGCCTCCCTTTGATCATTCTCCACCTCCTCTTCCATGAGAACGGTACTCAAACTCCTCCTAACCACCAAGAACATTTGAGGGTCATCTCCTTCCTCTATACCCTCCTCACAAGCAATCTCAATCTCCTCATCCTCCTCATTTTCGGGCTCATTATCTTGCTCATACACCAAATTGCCTATCACAACCATGGTTCTCTTTGTAGGACAATCTTTAGCAATGTGGCCATACCCCTTACACTTATAGCATTGAGTAGAAGTGAAAGTAGAATTGCTCAAGTGGGTTTTAGAATTACCTCCCAATGGTGGTGTAGACTTCTCATATGTTCTCTTCACTTCTTTGCTAGCACTTGCACCACTTGCACTTGAGAATTTTTCATTTGGAGTCTTCCACTCCTTTGGTTGGCTCACCGGAGTAGGATTGCTACTCTTGTAACGGTTGGACTTTTCTCCATTAAGCCATTGCTCGACTTCAATTGCGGCTTCCAAAAGATCTTGGAGTAAAGGATACGAATGCAACCTCAATTGAGAAGCTAAACCATAGCTCAAGCCAATTTTGAAACGGATCATGGCTTGCTCTTCCTCCTCGGTTTCCATATCCAATGCCATCTGGGTCTTCTCAAACTCATCATAGTACTCATGAACCGTCTTGACGCCTTGCTTTAGATCATAAAGCTTCTTGAGTTGCACTTGACGATACCTAGGAGTCACATACTTGGTGTTCATGAGGTACTTCAACTCAGTCCAAGTCACATTCACATGCACACCCGCTCTCCTTCTTGTCCTCTTTGTGGACTCTCACCAAGTAGAAGCATAAGACTCAAAGAATGAAATAGCATAAGTACCTTTCTTCTCATCGGTCATCGCATTTGTGTCAAACACCCTCTCCATGAGTAGTACCCATTCCATGTATGCCTCCGGATCACAAGTTCCCTTAAAGATTGGAAGATTAAGCTTCACACTATTGAGATTGTTAAGATGACGATCACCATGGTAAGGCTCCGGTTGGCCTCCATAAGGGTCACCATACAAACCATAATCTCTCCTAACATTCCCTCCAAAATATCCCATGGGTGGCCCTCGACCTCGGCCTCTACCCCTATCCACATTTCGTCCCCAATTCATTTGCCTCCTAGGTTGATAAGGAGCATCATACCCATAGGCTTCATCAACATACTCGGCTTCCTCCTCTTCTTGAGCCTCAACAACTTGCTCAAGAGGTGGGACAAACCTAACGGGTCTTCGAAGTGGAGCATTCCCTTGGGGATTGCCCACGGGTTGGGTATTGCCCAACATACACTCTTGAAGAGCTTCAACTTTCTTTTGTTCATATCTTTTGGTTACCTCGGTAAAGTGTCCGGGAGTCATAGGAGTGCTATGACTTGTGCCTTCTCCGGATTCAATTTGGACACTCGGGGTCCTCCTCTCAATGGCTTCAATCCTCAAGCTCATACTATCCAATTTGGCAAGGATAGTAGCAAGGGCACTATTAGCAAATTTTTCTCCTTCGGTGGACATTGTACCTACAAAAAGAACAAACGTTAGTGAAATCACCTCACACACACCCTCACGTGTATAGCACTCGGTTCACTCGTTTAGTGGTGGTGGATATTTCACTCGGACTTGAGTACTAAAGCTTCAAGTAGTTGGACAAAAATCCTCAACTCAATCAATCAAGTCACTAGTCAAGTGTACTCCGGGGTGAGTGAAGTTGATATGACTCGATGTACGATAAGAAATTTAGAGTAAGGACTTGAGTCAAAGGATTCTACGGATCTTTTTAGAGTTCTACTCTCCAACTAAGGCACGAATTCACCTAAAAGAAATGAAAGATTAGTGCTAATGAAGTAGAAATATTACTTAGATAGGCACTAATTAGAGGTTAGGCAACAAAGAAATAGGAAAACCTAGGAAAAACTACCCAAACAACACCTTCAGCGGTCAGGCGGAGCGCCCAAAGGGTGGGGCGGAGCGCCTGAAGAAAATGGTGCAGTGGGATTGGGCAGGCGGAGCGCCCAGGGGGTTGGGCGGAGCGCCTGGACCAAGAGTAAGTCAGGCGGGGCGCCTGGGGGTCAGGCCCCTGCTTTTCCAACTTCGATTTTGCTCGATTTCAAGCCAAAATTTGGTCCGATTTCAACGTTTTTTGCACAAATTCAAAGTACCCAAAGTTGTTCGTTGATACAACCCTCAAACCCCAATAGATATCACACCCAAACAACCAACAAACAAGGCACAATCATGATTCAAAGTTTCAAGTTGGGGGTTTTCAACAAGGGTTTCAAAGGTTCAAGGTGGATTTCGATTCTTCAAAATCGATGTTACCGAACTCCATATCACACGATTCTTTTTTCAATTTGTTCGTTTTGCAATGAAGAATAAACCCCGGTAATCAATTCCACAACCCCATAATCAAACAACCCAAGAATCAACCAAATTCATCAAGAATAAAGGGTTTTGGGAGGGTTTAACAATTTGGGGTTTCAAATTTTCAAATCAATCCAATCCAAGCAATTTTGGTACCCAAATGTTGGGTTTTCAACAAGGATTAAGATTCTATAACACCCTCTTCAAGAATCAAATACACCAAAAAGTTACAACAATTTTTGAATTTTTGAGTTTTTCAACTTTTTTGTAATTTTCTTCTTTCCAATAAATTCAACAACAAGAAAACTAAAAGAAGATACTAGGCACGAAGAATCAAGGGTCGGGGGTTTGTAGATACAAAACCCGAGCCTTGCTCTAATACAAAACTGATAAGAATCAAATGCGGAAAAAGTAAAAGGATAAAGAACGAGACGTAATTCGATCAATGATCTCAAGTAGCAACGGAGAACTTGTTCCGTTACACCCCGAGAGAATGTCAAGAACACCTACGCTAGGCAACTACTCTCGAGCCAACTAGGACCCGCAAGTAGAATGGTCGGGGCGGGGTCGTTGTCCAACTAGAATCCACTAGAAGCACAAAAATCCCAATCAAAGGTTGGTTTTCCATAAACCCAAAGAGATCCCTCTTTACAATGTTAATTCATCATTCAAAATAGAATAAGGAATAAAATAAGCTATCTAGCTATTTATAGAGGTTTCAAGGCATTAAGTAAAAGGTCTATAATTCCCACAAGCTAGGCTTTAAGCTAAAAGATCATGCAAGGTCAAAATAGTAACTTTAAACTTGAAATCCCGTGCTTCAGCAAATCGGGCGGAGCGCCCACAAAGTTGATCGGTGGAGGGGACTGGGCGGAGCGCCTGAGACAAGTGTATCTTAGGCGGAGCGCCTGGTTTGCCTAGGCGGAGCGCCTGGCTGCCTGTGGGGTAGAGCACCGGTGCTCCATCACCTAAACATGGTTGAATCATCTCCGAAGCTCTTACCCTTGCATACTTTGCTCTTCCAAGCTTGATACATGTTGGAAAGGTGTCTTGGCTCGTTTGGTTCTTATCAGCGAAGGACCAGGTCCCCGATATTGAGGGACCGTGGGTTCGCCCTTGCATTGTAATATTGCTCTACTCGATATTTCTGGGCTGCGAGGCGAATCACTGCTATCTCCTGTCGTTCATCCAAAGATCAAGGGAAACCTTTAGGACTTTTTCGTTGGTCTCCTCTTCAGCGGACGTCCGTCGTAAACTGGATTCTCTAATTTCTAAAGGAATCATTGCTTCTGTTCCGTACATCAGTAAATATGGTGTTTCTCCAGTGCTGGCTTTGGAAGTAGTTCGGTATGCCCACAGGACTCCAATAAGTTATTTGGGCCATCTTCCTTTGGCCTCCTTGAGCCGCTTTTTCATATTCTCTACTATTATCTTGTTTGAGGATTCAGCGGCCGTTGGCTGAAGGGTGGTAAGGAGTGGAGGTTATCCTCTTGACTTACCATTCTTTCAAAAAATCGATGATTTTGTCGCCTATGAATTGGGGATCGTTATCGCAGGTGATATCCGCTGGAATCCTAAATCAGCACATAATGTTTTTCCAGATAAACTCTATGACTTCCGGCTCTCGAAACCGGGAGTATGCGGCTAAGTCGACCTATTTGGTGAAGTAGTTCATCATGATAAGAACGAACTTGACACTACTGGGCGCTTTAGGCATGGGACCTACGATGTTCATCCCCCATTTCATGAAAGGCCACGGGGCTGTCACTGAATGTAACAGCTCTGCCGGCTGATGAAGTATATGGGAGAACCTTTGGCAGCTATCACATGCCCGGGTGAACTTGCTTGCGTCGTCTTCCATTCGGGGTAAGAAATAGCCCGCCCTGATTAACTTGCGAGTTAGAAACCGCCCGCCAGAGTGATTTCCGCATTGTCCTTCATGGGTTTCTCTAAGTGTGTAATCCGTCTGAGAAGGACCCAAACATTTAGCCAAAGGTCCACTAAACATTCGTCTATACAACTTTCCATTTATTAAGACGTAGCAAGCCGCTTGTGCTCTTAACCATGTACTCTCCTTCCGGTCCACTGGGATCAACTGCTGTTGAGATATTCAATGATCGGGCACCGCCAGTCCCATGATGATCCTATTGCATTGACTTCGCTACGCTTGACATCTGCAGAAGTTAACTCAATATTAGAAACCGGGTTGCCTGCTTTTAATTATGCAGTGGCCGCTAGGCTGGCTAGTGCATCAACTTCCGCACTTTTTTTCTCTCGGTGTCTGATTGAACCTCCATTTCTAAAAATTCTTTAGACATTTATCCACTCTATCCACGTACTCTTTCGTGCGAGTATCCTTGGCGGTGTATGCTCCGGTCACCTGGTTTATCACAAGCTGAGAATCACAATTGATGCTGACCTCCCTAGTTCCCAATGTGTAAGCTAATTCTGGGTGGTTAATTACAGCTTCATATTCTGCTTTGTAGTTCGTCATCTGGGAGCAGCTGGCAGCTTTTCTGAACACCTTCTTCGTTGGGGATTTGATCACTAAACCAAGTCCGACCCTTTTTACATTCGAGGCTCCGTCGGTGTGGATGACCCATTCCCTAGGGGTAATGCCTTCTATCATCTTGCGTTCCTCCTAGGCCTTCGAAATTAAATCATCGCTAAAGTCGGCGACAAAGTCCACGATAACTTGCAATTTAATGGTCGTTCTTGGTTGATAAATGATGTCATACTCACCGAGCTCGACAGCCCACTTCGCCAACCTACCTGACAGCTCGGGCTTATAAAACATGGTCCATAATGGAAAAGAGGAAATCACGATGATGGCGTGACTATGAAAATAAAGTCGTAGCTTTCTTGCTGCCATGACTAGGGAAAGTGCAAGCTTTTATAGATGTTGATACCTTATTTCTGCGTCTAGGAGTGACTTGCTGACATAGTACACTGGTGACTGCACCCCCTTCTCTTCTCGTACCAGGACAGCACTAACAGCAACTTCGGACACCGTTAGGTACAGTAATAATGGCTCTCCCTCGTGTGGCTTGGTAAGCAACATGGGATTTGCCAGACACTGTTTTAGCTCTTTTAACGCCTTGATGCATTGTTCCGTCCACTCAAAGCTTTTATTCTTCTTCAGGATATTGAAGAATTGATGACACTACTCTGATGACCGCAAGATGGACCGGCTGAGTGCTGCGATCCGGCCATTGAGCCTTTTAACTTCTACTTCATTCTTCAAGATCTCCGTTATTTTCTCGATTGCCTCGATCTTTATCGGGTTCGCTTCTATGCCCCTGTTTGAAATAATGAACCCAAGGAATATCCTGGAGGATACGCCAAAGGCACATTTCTCGGGGTTGAGCTTCATTCGAAACTTGTGCAAGATATCAAATGCTATCTCTAATGAGATCTTTGGAAAATTCTGATTATGCCGTCGATGTAAACTTCCATGGTCTTGCCAATATGCTCCTTGAATATCAAGTTCACTAACCTTTGATAAGCCGCTCTTGTGTTCTTCAGTCTGAAAGCCATCACTTTATAATAATAAGTCTCTATATCCGTGATGAAAAAGGTCTTTTCTTGATCATCTCTATCCATGAGAATCTGCTTGTATCCCTAGTATGCATGTAGAAAACTCAAGGCCTCATGCCCTGCCGTTAAATCGATGAGTTGATCAATATTTGGAAGTAGGAATGAATCCTTCGGGTATGCTTTGTTTAGGTTTTAGAATTTGATGCACATCATCCACTTGTCGTTCTTCTTGGGAACCACTATAACGTTTGAAAGCCAGTCGGGGTATTGACCTCGCGAATGGATCCATTGTTGAGCAGTTTCTTGACTTCTTCATGGACCACCTGCCCCTTCTCATGGTTTATCGGTCACTTCTTCTACTTGATCAGCTTGAAGTTAGGATCGACATTTAGGTTATGCATGATAATGCTAGTTGATATTCGTGCCATGTCAGTGTGTGTCCAGGCGAAGGTGCCTGACCGAGCACGTAGGAAGTTAGCGTATTCTTGTTTTGCTTCGGTGGAGATCTTGGACCCTACGTAGAATTTCTTTTCCGGAACTTTCTCATCAAAGAGTATTGGATCAAGGTCATCAACTATAGCTTTAGTTGGCTGATCTTCTTCCTCTAGGCCGGAAGGTGTGGCAGTTGGTTCGTAGGATCTAGTCACCTCATGGACCCCGTGTCCTAAGGGTATGCTAGTGATCGAGCTGGGACCAAGCAGCTTGTCTAACTTCTTCTTCTGATTTTTAGTCTATTTCTTGGTGAAGTCGATCACCGCAGTCATGTAACAGCTCTGAGATAGCTTTTGTTCCCCCCAAACTTCTTTTACCCCCAAGGAGTCGGGTATTTGAGGACCTGGTGAAGTGTTGAATGTAGATGGCACAGCGTGTACTTCGTGGATCCAGGGTCTCCCAAGGATAATATTATATGAGAGGTTGCATGTCATTACTTGGAAAGACGTCAACCGCACTGCTCCTGGTAGGTGTACCTGGAGGAGTATTTCTCCTACAGACTTCTCACTGGAATTGTTAAAGCTGGTTACAATGTACGGGCTAGGAATTAACTGATTCTGCATCTCCATCTGACAGATGACCTTCCAGTGAATGATATTGATTGTACTGCCTGGGTCCACCAGTACACGCTTGGCTCGGGCATCATGTACCTGCAGAGTAATTATTAAGGCATCATTATGAGGGCGATGGGCCCGCTGCAAATCTCCATTATCAAACTCGATGGTGTTGAGGGGTGGCTTTTTGGCTATTTGCTGGTGAGCCTCACAGACCATGATGGCTTTTATCTCATTATTCCTAACTCCCCCCCCCCCCCCCCGAATATCGTGTTGATGGATCGTTTACCTGCCGACCGCGCTTCTTGATGAGAGTCAATATGCTGGTACTCATTCGACCTTGACGACAGATAATTGGATTTGGATCTTAGATAATAGTTCACAATTTCAGTCGTGCTGACCGAGTCTTAGATTATATGTTGGATCTCGTTATCAATGTGCCGCATAGCGGTAGTATATTTTGACATGGTTGCGCCTCTTTCTTCGTAGGACCTACAATTACCTGGGCTCCGCGGTGGGTGCCAAACAGTTTATGCCTAAATTTGTACGTCTAAGTTAAACAATTAATTATGAATGAGGTCCCAAGCAATACGGTAAATTATAATGGAAAAGTAAGTAAATATGATAAAAATAAAGACATGTAAATAAATAAGAAATAATGGAGAAAAGAAATGTAAATCTTATCCCTTTCGAGTAGCCGAAGTTGCTGGCGTATCCAGTGTTGTGCACAATACAATATAAGGAGAGGTATTTATAGTAGTGATACCCAGTCCCAAATAAGGTAAAATACATATACTAATAGCGCCCTGTGCCTACAACTCAAGGTGGTGGTATACTAAACCCTAACTAGGAGATTGTAAACCCTAGGCGACGGGATGTGTGCCCTGCGCCCTGTGGCCAAACTGCCTAAACGGTTGTTGGCTCTAGGAGCGGGTGTATATCCTCAGTGCCCGGTGACTTGTAGGATAAGTCTAGTCTCGCCAGCTGGACTCGTATCCCCGTAACAATAGGTGGCGTATTTTTGTCCACACATATACAGCTAATACATGACCATGATGCAAATGCTGCAGAGTACTTGAAGGAAGAACTGCCTGAAAGATGGGCACGTTCCTACCATACCAATAGAAGATACAATATGCTTACCATAATAATGTAGAGTCAATGAATGTTGTGCTCACGAAGGCCAAGAAGCTGCCTATATTGGGGTTGATCGATTACATTCAAAACAAGTTCCAAAGTTGGTTTTATGAAAGGAGAAATGATGCACGAGCCACATTTCATGACCTCACACATTGGGCTGAAGAAGAGCTCACCAACATCATTCCTACTGCCTTTAGGCTGATAGTAAGTAGCTCTTCTTCGACAAAATGAATGACTATTAGCTCTGTAACACTTATACTCTCCACTTTTTTGTTTACTAGATATTATCTTTTCGTAGTTAAATACAATCAATGACACACAGTTTTAGTGTCAAAGATGGAAAAGATTAATTCACGTTAGATTTAAAGGAGAAGTCCTCTGGCTGCTTGCAGTTTCAAACTGACGAAATACCATGCATCTACGCTATTGCAGCAATAGATAGAAGAAACTTGAACAAGTCGACTTACTGTGCGCGGTGGTTCAAAAGAAACACTTGGATGCAAACTTATCAGGGAGAAATTCTCCCAGTGGGATGTGACAGCTCGTGGGATATTCCACAAAGTATAAAGAAATTCATCGTACACCCACCGAATACAAAAATTCAGCTCGGTAGGAGAAGAACAAAAAGATATGTTTCAAGAGCAGAATTTTTCAAGAGTAGGATCAGACGCTCGAGTGCAAAAGAATATGATACAATAGAACAAGTTGTCTCTACACTCTGGTCCAACATCCACATACTAGAAGATATAGAAACAGAGCTATGGCATGAATATGTTATTTTCTTATGAAATTGCATTAAATTTGTCAACAAGTACTTTTCATTTTGCTGTAAACACAAGTATTTCTCATTTTCATTGAATTTACATGTTCAATCCATAAAAGATTTAAATTTGATCCCTAATTTGCCTTCAAAACTTGCAATAAAAGAATATTTTTCCCTCTCATCCCCACTGCAGTTAAAATACCTTGAAGTGTGGGAAGATATGCAACACTTATCCCAAACATAACTTAGTCTAGATTAACTGCCCTAAAGTGTTGTCCAGATGGCAGTAGTTTATGTTTAATTCATCATAACCTTCTCCAACAAATCCCATGAATAGCTGCGGGGGCATCACTTTACCCTGGTGTACAAAAGTGATGTTTCAAGAAAATATAACTGCATCTTACTCGCTAGCAACTGTTAGGTCTGTTCAAACAAAATGGTGACTATTAACTAACATTTGCAACTCTTCATGGGGGTAGAAAATAGACTTATAAAACCTACAAAAATACATAACAATTTTACATTCCATTTTAAACTTTATCCATTACTACACCAAAAATATGTCCCAAACACTAACCAACATGGCACAACGAAGAAAGCAAATGGGATGGGACCCAAGATGGAAAATCTAGTTTCTGAAGAGTGACATGGCAGGTCTGAAGGATCAAATGAAAAAGTTAGAAGCAGAACTGTGGAGTTTGCATCACAATGTACTTAAAGTACACAAACAAACAAGAGAGATGGTGCTTTCAGAACGCATAAACGACGATGACGGACCAAATATCATCGACGAATCGACTCAACCGGCTTCACCAAATTAGTGATATTCTATCAGATCATTATGTTCTTTAATATTATGTATTATTTGATATTTTAAAGTACATTTTAAAGAAAAATCAGTTTCCTTTGTATTTTTTTTAATATAATATGTGTTAGATTCCTTTCCCCCTCTACCATTGTGTTTAGATACAAGTGTTGGTAAATGGGAAACAATTGACCCCAAATCCTTACCAACACCTCAAACCCAATTCCATTGAGTTGATGTCTAGGCAACACTTGGCCTACATCCCTCATAAACCAGATCCCTTAACTAGATGTCTGAAAAGCAGCACTTGACCTACACCCCTCACAAACTAGATCTCTTAACAGGCAGCACTTGACATCCACCTCTTACCCAAATTTCCAAAGCTAATACACTTAAAATGCTGGTGCCTAGGCAGCACTTGACCCCCACCCTCTCACCAAATTCACCAAGCGAAATTCCCTATAAATGTTGCATAGGCAGCACTTGACCTCCCTCACTAACCAAATTCTCTCAAGCCAATTGCCTTGACTTGTTGATCTCACATAATAAGCTTAAAATATACAAAAAAAACTCTAGAAACAGAAAAAAGCTAAGCATTCAATATATCTTAGTTTTTTTTCTCCATTAACCCCCTCTACCTTTTTGTTTAGATGCAAGTGTTGGCGAATGGGCAACAGTTACTCGAAAAGCCTTACCAAAACTTCACAGTCAATTGCCTTAACTAGATGCCTGACAAGTAGCACTTGACCTACACTCCTCACAAACTAGATCCCTTAACAGGCAGCACTTAACATCCACCTCTACCCAAATTCCCAAAGCTAATATACTTGAAATGATACTGCCTAGGCAGCACTTCACCCCACACCCCTTACCAAATTCCACAATCCACTTGCATTGATTTATTGCCCTCACAACATCATAAACTTACAAAGTACAAACAAACATTCAAAAATAAAAAAATCCACGGCGCACATAAAACGCTAATGGAAAAATGTATATTCAACACTAAACCCAATCAAACTCTACAAATCCCAAAGCATTTACATTATTAAAGATATAAGCATCCAGTACACACAAATGATTTGTTCAGTCGCATCAACTAAAAGAGAAGCACTCAAGCATTCACATTAAAAATTTAGTCATCCTCATTAATACAAGTACTCCTTCACAAAGTAGAGAATTATGCTCATGGTAATCATCGCCTATCTTCTCTGAAAGAGCATCATATCCACCATTTGACTTGGAAGTTGCATGACTGCACAGATTCGCAGCCCAATCAAAACAATAATCTTTCAACTGCGTACGCTTCATGTTTGAAACATCCTTCTGATACATTATTGAGTCAGCAAACTTAAGAATGAAAGCACCACAATCATGCGTGCTCAAAAATATAACGGAAGGTTAAATAGAAAGGAAAATCATCAAGAAACTACTAAAAAATGCCACTGAACACAGCTTACTGGTTGCTCTGCTTTGGGCATTTCACACAATCATACTTCAGTGGTGCATACAACAATCCGTAGGATGCTCGATACCTATGAAACTCAAGAAACTCAAGCAGTGAGACGATCATCCGAGCATAACAGTCCATATGTGCCTTGATAGCTGGATCATCTTTATCATAGAACGAGTCATAGATGTCAATTTGGTGCTCATCAATGTGGAAAATACCAAGAAAATAATACGTGATTGCAGCACCGCCTTCTTCACCTAAGCGTATGGGGAAAAAGACTCTATCAATTGTTTCCCAATATATACTACACCTTTCTTGCCCTAAAACAATGGCATCAATAAACAGCTCATAATTTGGATCAGCCGTCCAATGATGATCACCATGTTTCTCCTTGAACGTTCGACAATATTGCATAAACCAATGATCGAAAGTCAGGTTGGTGTTGGTATATTTCAGTTGGCCTTAAAAAGAATGGTAAAGAGACCTCTTCCTAAGATAGTACGATCCCACATTCACATACTACAACACAAAGACCATGAGAATAACAATCAATATAAACATAACTAACTAAAAAGACAAGAGACCATACATTACGATGCACTATAATGAACTCACACCAACAACTTCCCCTGTAGCAACAAAAAAAATCAATATCAACATCACAAAAAGAAACAAGAATAGAAAGGAAAATGCCTACTACTAAGCAGTAAGGAAAATGCAGCCCGACATGCAGCACTTTACATACAAAGCACAACTCATGATTGAAGTTATGATGTCAATTGTTGCCCTGTGGTCAACAGTTTCTAGAAAAAAAGAAAGACACAAGAGCATATGAAACTTATGCTTGAATCTTATGTCACTTATTGCCATGTGGGCAACACTTTCTATAGTAAAAAAAAAAAAGTGCAGCAACAACACTTTGCTAAAACTTTAAATTAACTACATAACTAATATATTTATGTCAATTGTTACCCTACGGGGAACAATTTATACAGTAAAAGGAAATCAAATTTCAACGACAATACTTTGCTAAAAATTACATTAACTACCTAATTAAAATAATTTCATATAAAGAATTACATAAACATTACTGATTAACAACAAAATTTAAATATTGACGAAACGAAAAATTGGATTAATAATGAACATCAGCAATGGCAAAACAGAAATTCGCAGAAAACTAAACAAAGAGAAAAGAAAGGAGAAGAAAACTAACCAAGGCATAGAACCCTAATTCACAAGGGAAAGGAATGAGAGAAGAAAAGAGGCGGCTCATAAATTAGAATTAGCGCTTATTTTGGTCAGGGACAAAATAGTCTTTTCACACGTTTAATAATGTGTAGGAGGCCATTTTGCTAAAATATTTCTTAGTGGAGATAAAAAGACATAACGAGGGATTAGGGGTTATATGTGGTGAAATTTTTTGTAAATGGACTCTTAGTGTATGGAATGGGTCAAACTAGTGAAATTTAGGCCTGGGCAACTTATAAGCAACGTGCCCTCAAAATTGATTGGTATTGCCTTTTTGTCCTCATTTATAATGGTTTTAGCAAAATGATCTCTGATTAATCCATAGACAATACTTTAAGTTATCAAACGACAAATACTGCCTCTTAGGAAGAGATCAAAGGGCAAGTATTTCATGCGAGAATGTGGAAATGTGGAAAGAGATTGAAGGGGCAAGTGCTGCCCAGGCAGTACTTCAAGTTATCTGAAAGAATGTGGGAAGAGATTAAAGACCAAGTATTGCATATGCAAGAGGATGAGGTCAAAGGTAAGTGCTTCCTCTTAAACAGTAAATACTAGAAAGGAAGTGCGAGATACAAGCATCATTATAAGATTTTATTGGGATATTTCTCGTTCAAAATTTATTCATTAAACTTAGCGGATGTTACTTTTTTGGGTAAAAAAGGCAAACCATTGCCTATGGTACCATAGTTCTTCAATTCTCCCACTTTCTAGACAAAAAAATTCACTTGTTATCCCCCAAAATTAACTGGTTTTGAGAGTTTACCTCTATTTAACATGGTATTTAGCAAAATGCACTTCCCTTGGTCCGTAGATCACTTTAAGTTATCAATTGGCAAGTACTTTCTTTTAGGAAGAAATCAAGTGGCAAGTATTCTCTAGGCAACACTTCAAGATATCTACAAGAATGAGGGAAGAGATTTCAAGGGGCAAGTACTGCCTAGGCAACACTTTATCCGGAAGAATGTGAGATTCAATGACAAGTGTTGCCTATGAAAGAGGGGTCAAAGGAAAGGGTTGCCTCTTAGGTACTTACTTACGAAGAAAGGAAGGGCGATGATACAGATGTCATAATAAGATTCATAGGGGATATTTTCAATTCATTAAATTAAGAGGAGGGCATTGTTGCTAATCCACAGTTCTGTGGGAACGAAAAGGCAAACCATTGCCTATGGTGTCATAGTTCTGCAAATTTGCCCTTTTTAGAGTACTGATAAATGATATGAGTACCCACTATTTGCAATGTTCTCCTCTCACTTCAAGATATTATTCTTTGAGTTTACCGTCAAACTTTAGAATTCTTTTCTGAAGAAACTAACTTGAGGATATTTTGCAAATCTACTTCAAGATAAGTCCTAGTATTTTCCAATTCAAGGATTTTTTTCGTTAATTTTAGGTTTTTTCACTTTTAAAATTCTAGGATTTATCCTTATTTGATATGAAATTTATAAAATTTCCTGAATTTTGAGCGGATGTAGATATGCTTTTAAAACTTTTAAAACATCGCTTGTTCTCCATCAACACTCTAAAATATTTGCTCATCATCAAAATTACTATCTTTATGGATGATTTTAGGGTGACTTGAAAAAATAGGACATTGAATCTCACCATCCTATTTTGGTTCTATTAAGAATTTTTTTTTTCAAAAATAACCCTTCCGCGGAAATTTGGAAGCAAAATACTAGCAAGTTACTTGAACTTTCCACAAGAACTTTTATCTAGATGATCTATCCAAAAGTCATGAAGAAGTGCTAGAGCTTTAGTACCTTTGAGAAAATTTGTCCTACAGTCCTGGCAATTCTTCTAACTTTATGATGGATGGCTTATTGTATTGGATGAATAATCACCGAGGCCTCGAACAAAGGCACGAGACCTGATATGAGTCTATCCCATGGGGCGAACCCATGAGAAAAGCGACATGACCCTCCATCTTGGAAATCCATCTCGGGAAATGAGAATAAAACAAGCTCGAAGCACTAAGTTTGGAAAGATCACCACAACAATATGGTCCCCGAGCAAGTACAACTCCTCACCAGACGAGGCTTGATCTTTGTAACCGTCGACCGTTGCTCTGGCATTTAAGAAGAACATCATGAGCTGACCACGATCAAATGTGAAGTGATGGCCATAAAGGCATTGTTATTATGGCTATAACGTTATTCTTTTCTTCAGGTTATAAATAGGAATCATTTGTAACCAACAACGGCATCCAGAAAGATAATATTCAATTTATTTTCTTAAGGTTTGTCTCAATTATTTTCTGCTTCGTTTATCTTTTAAAGCATTTGTCTCTCTAAAATCCGATCTTAACTCGAGTACGACTTTGATACAAGCAAATTATCAATCAACCGCAATACAAATTCGATTTGTTGTCCTATCTCGATTTAGGCCAACACAAATTGGCATCGTCTGTGGGCAGTTGGTAATAACGTTTGTTCCAAAGTATGCAGCTTCGATTTTCGCTTAATAAATTGTCGACATCGTCGATGATAATGTTTCTATCTAAATACCTGACCAAACAATAGGGGTCACCAAAACCAATGGAGGGGTCCCAATCCCTCCAATTGGCTTCACACCGCCTGTTAGCTACATTCCAATGAATAACTCCGCTCCATTGGTAGGATTAATGCCACCAAATGAATCCACTCCCCCAATCAGCCTAACACCTCCCGCAGGAGCAGTTTTAGCCAATCCAACCTCCTCAAGCTCTGGTGATCCATTCCAACAATTCATGGTGAACTCATTACAACAGATGCAAGAACAAGCAGTCGCTCAAGCAGCAGTGCAAGCTCAATTCTAGGAACAATTTCGAAGCTCCTTGCAAGCTCTCACTGGGAATGGAAGGGTCTCTCCCAACTTCGGGGATACTCCCTTCGTGATGTTTAACGGAGGAAATTCCAACGCTATTTCCATAGGTACCAATATGGGATGTTTTCCAAATGGGATCACGTCTGGGGCTCGGGGACTACAACCTACGCAATGTCTCAAATAAGTGTCGCGTCCAACTTTGAGAAATGGAAGAAAGAGTTCGAGGCCAGCATGGAAAAATGGCTCGAAAATGTGCCAGGGGTTCGAAAACCTCAACGCATGCTGGACAGTGAGAAATGTCGTTAGCTACCCTTCAAGCCTGAAGCTGCTCCAGCACCCGTCCCAAAATATTTCAAACTATAGATTTTGAAGAAGTACGATGGGATAACGGACCTAGTCGACCAGATAACCGAGTATATGGCCATGGTCAAAAGTAATGATTTGACCCCAATCAAGAAGGAATCCATGTTCTTGAATAAATTTGCCGATGCCTTGGAAAAAGGGGCGCTGTGTTGGTACATGCTCCTCCCCTCCAAGTCCATCTCCAGTTTCGACGAGCTAGCAGACATGTTCATCAAGGCTCACACTGGAGCCTAGAAGATCCTCAAGAGAAGGGAGGATCTCTTCGACGTAAAATAGGGATACCTCGAGCCAATCATGGGCATTCTTGAATACTTTCAGGCCGAGAGAATGGATCTGCCAAAAATGGATGACAGTTTGGCAGTCATGGCCTTTGAAAAAAATCTCAATGTGAGTAATTCCGAGGCAGTGACTGAATTAAAGAATGAGCTCCAGCAATGGCAAGCTCGCACTTGGGATGAATTACATGATCGGGCCACAGCGAAGATTAGGCTTGAGGAAGTGGAATGGCGAAGGACAGGTCGGAACCATTTCTACCGAGGTCGATCTGAGTGCTCTCGACGCGCTGATGCGCCACGAGGGAACTCAAAAAATCATTATGAATCCTACAACGGGGCTCAAAAGCAACACGTAAGCCAACGCCTCGGGGGGCATCAGCATGTGAGCCAGGGGCTTGGAGGAAAGTTTGGCTCGTCCTCCAATCAAAAGTCCTCGGGCCCATCTTTAGTGTCACGGGAAAAAGACTTGCGTCGGATTTCCGAATAAAATTTCAGCATATCGATCACCGAACTGGTAAATGCAATCAAAGGGATGACTGATCAAGACTTGAGGTTGCCTAAAGACATGAGAACGCCCCCGAGCAAGAGAGATCAAACTCAGTACTTCAAATTTCACATGGGTTATAGGCACGCAACTGAGGACTGTAAGGCATTGTGTCTTGAGGTAGCCCATCTACTCAAGAAGGGAGTGTTAGCTGAATATCTGACTGATAAAGGAAAGCACAACTACTAAAAGAATAGGAGAGAGGAGCAACCGCTTCAAATGCAATCACCAAAAAGGGCAGTGAATGTCATCACTAGAGGCTTCCAAGTAAATAGGATAAACTTTGCTGCTGCGAAGAAAATTTCAAAATTATCGAATACTGCAGAGAAGAAAGTAAGAGCTGGTGGGTCAGGAAAAGAAATGGTATTTAGCAAGGAGGATTGTGATGGGATGATGTTTCTCCACCACGATGCGCTAGTGATCACGCTCAAGGTCAATAACTGCGATGTCAAACGAGCTCTAATTGATCCTGGCAGCTCGGTAAACATCATTAACTATGGAGCAATCAAAAATATGTGGTTGAAGGACCTTATCATCCCAAAGGCATTTATATTAACAGGGTTCAAAAATTCCACCAAAAAGACTTTGGGAGAAATAACTCTCACAACAACTACAGAGGGGGTGGACAAGAAAACCACCTTTCAAGTAATGGCCGAGAACATGGTCTACAACGCCATTCTTGGGAGACCTTGGATCCATAAAATGGACGTCGTACCATCAACCCTACATCAGGTAATCAAGTTCCCAATCCCGTGGGGAGTAAAAGCCATCCGAGGAGAGCAACTAATAGCGCGAGAGTGTTATTTGATTGCAATGAAAAGTACAGTCGCCCTGATCGGGCCAAGTAAATGATATGGTAAACTTGACAAGACCCCTCTTCTATTTTTCCTAAAGAAATCGAGACCTGGTAATCAAGCCTTGCCTCATGCACTTGATCACTAGGGAGGGGAATAAGGGATGAACGAGAACTTGCCAAATTGATAATTGATCCACCATTCGGAGTGAAAGTTTTTCTTTTTTTTTTCCTCAAATAAACGAAGACTCAACAACCGGGGACTCCGCCAGGCAAAGCCCTCAGAGAACGAGCAGGGATACCGTTGGAAACTCGCTCAATAAGTTCGTATGTTGATCTTCTAGCTTTTTTGCCTAAGTCCTGCTATGGCCAGGCATATATTGTAATAAAGGCTTGCAGATGCACCTTATTAATGAAATAAACTTTGATTCAACATCTTTTTATTGACATTTGATATGCATAGCCAATTGTAAGTTAAGCCTCCGGCTCTAGGGCGAGACGTCGTCCTAAGCTAGCTCGAACTAAAGAAAAGTACTAAAACCTTGCAAGCGAATTTAGTGCTCCTAAAAGAGAAATTCCATTTATAAAAAGGCTCCAAAGGCCAAAGTATTTACAAAACAAGTGGCCCGAAGGCCTTAAAAAAAATGACCACAAAAGGAAAAAATGCTACCTTAAGCCTCGGCTACGGAATCATCTTCCTCGTCATCTGAGCTTCCGCTGCTCGAAGGAGGATTCTCCATTAACTTTTGAGCCATGGTAGCATCACTCTCAGCCTTAGCGATCTCGGCATCAAGGTTAACCCTGCCACGACACTCCTTCAGAGTCTTTAGCCTCGTTTGGATAACAACCCTTGTCTTATCAACCTTTGCCCAGGTCCTCCTCATCCCATGCCTCGAGGAGAGAGAATCAACTTTGCTCCTCAAAATATTAACCTCATTTTCGAGCCGCTCTCCCTCATGGACAAGCTGCTCTTTCTCTTCAGCAATCTCATTCATCTTGAGCATCTTTTGCTTCAAGTTAGCATGAAATTTCTTGGGACACACATTAATAACTGATTGGGCCTCGGTTCTTACTCTGTTCAGCTCGGCATCGCAGAGCTCCTTTAAATTAGCCATCCTCTCTTCAACTACAGACTTGGCCTCGAGGGCTTTGACTATCTCGAGATCGAATTTGTTAGCATCATTTTTAGCTTGAGCTTGCTCAACAATTTTTTTTTTTCAAGACCTCTCATTTGAGCTTCGAGACCTGAGCGCTCTTGCCTCCATTCATCTTTCATGTTTATGAGATTTTCATCTCGACGGTACTCGATCTCGGCAGCTATGATGGAATTGATGTAAAAATTCTGAAAAATTAGAAAAACAGAAATAAGGCTGAAAAGGAAAAGCTGAGAGGAGGAAAACATACATGAATAGCGTGCTGAGCAGCATCAGCCATCAAATTAGAAATATAGGATCCCGCGAGGCAATCACATTCCAAAGGACCCAAGAGTCCACGAAGACTAATTGGGACATGAATACCGCCATCGAGGAGACAAAGATCGGAGGGGATTTCAATATAATGAAATTGTCTCCAAGAAGCTGCGTCGGGAGCAGGCTCGGAAATAGCTCGAGGAGTCTTGTCTCCTACTCGAGACGGCTGAACATCATCTGTTTCCACTACAGATGAAGGCTGAGCTACCCCTTTGCCTTTATCAGCAACCTGAACCGACTTTGGCTCACGGGAAGAGGGGGAAAAACCACAACCTTCTCCTGGCCCTCCTTCATCTCATCGACAAGGGTAAGCTCGGGAAAAGGACAGGCTCCATTCTGGCCCATTTCACCTCCGGGATTTTCTCCAAAGACAATTCCATCTTTTTCAAAACTGAAAGAAAAGAGGAAAAGAATGATCAGCAGAAGAAACGAAGTGAAAGGAAGAATAAAATCAAAAGGGCAAACACTCAGCCTGTTTTAGCCCCTAGGTCAGGTGACCCCTCGGGGACTGTTCCTTTTCCTTCCTCCTCCTCCCCTTTTTCTCCCTTGCCTTTTGAAAGGTTGCCAATCAAACCTTGGAGAGCACTTAAAGCATACCCAGCCTCGGGGACTTCCTCCTTCTTGTCCTTCTTCTCTTTCTTTCGTCTCTTCTCCTTTAGCGCGGTGATCGCATTCTTTGGGAGACCTACAACAAAGAAAGACGATAACCTACCAAGACAAGGTTAATCGAGGAAAATATGCGGGATAAAAGTTAGTTAAAAAAAACAACTCACCATGCCGTTTACATGGCCATCGATTCTCATAAAAAGCAGCCAAAATCATCCATAATCGATCTAGGTTTGGCATCAATAATAGCCTCGACCCATTGGATCAAATACTTCGGGCAGATAATTGGGACCACCTTAGCTAAAAGTCAAAAAAGAAAAGTTAAACAAGGAAAGATCGAAGCAAGAATAAACGAGGAGAAAATTACTCACGTACTCGATTCCATCGCTCGGGGAAATCAGGCTTCGAGGATAAAAGGTCAGTAGGCAGGAGAATGAAGCGCTCGTTCCATCCACGGTCCTCAGTGTCCTAATTCTTTGTAATCAGCGAATACAAGCCTCGTTTGTTGAGCGGAACAACTCCGTCCTTGTGAAGAGATGGGTAGAAGAGGTACAAAAGATGATCAAGGGTGAAAGTAACCCCGGCTAACTTACTCAAAAATTTGAGTCATTGAACGTGCCTCCACATCCCAGGACTGATTTAGGCTATGCACAACTGGTAGGTACGACAAAAAGTGTTTAATACCTCAGGGATAGGAAGAGAATAACCTATCGTGAAGGGATAGGTAAAAATGACGGAACGCCCCTCGACTCTATCACATACTTGGCTCTCGGAGGCAGGAATACCAACCTTAATCTCGGAGCCCCATTGCAATTAGAACTAACCAAATGTATTTTCGTCTGAGTAATCAGACTTGGCGTATCCTTTACAGTGAAATTTCTTTTCCTCTCGATTTCTGACTCAGTCTGAAGCTGCATGACGAAATCCTTCGAGAGGTCAATCTTGGAAGGGATAACGTGGTGAGGTTCAAGCTCGAGATCATTTGAAAGAAGTTCATCATTACCAATATCCTTCATGGTAACATCCTCATCGTCCACCACAACTGTCTCGATAGTTTCAGCCATGGCTTGACGCTGTTCTTGATCCAAACCACTTGGATGAGGTAAATCCTCCATGTTAAAATCAGGAGGGACAATAACCCTCAATGGTTCAGGGACATTGACTAGTTAACCACTAACAATCATGGTGTCGACTAAAGAAGGATAATAAGTTGGTGAGTTTGGCTGAGACATTTCTGGACAATAAGAGAGTAAAATTCAAGGAGTCTTTCACTGATAAGAGCAAGAAAATACGTGAAGAAGAAAAGAGGCGTAACTATATATAGGTTGAGGCATAGGTTGAGGCGCCATGATTACAATTGCATGGGGAAGGTAAAGCAGGAAATCACGCCCAATCAGTGTTTGCCACGCGTGATTGATGGGAATTATGAGTGACAACCGCCGCTTTCGAATTTCGGTGCAAAAACAACCACGTCGATCTCCCGCATAAAATTCAATCTACTCCTCAACAGATCCGACAACTACTCGAGTAGTGGGGGGACTATCTGTATTAGATGAAAAACCACAGAGGCCTCGAATAAGGGCACGAGACCTGATATGAGTCTACCCCACGAGGCGAACCTACGAAGGAAAGCGACATGACCCTCCGTCTCAAAAATTCATCTCGGGAAATGAGGATAAAATGAGCTCGAAGCACCAAGTTCGGAAAGATCACCACAACAATATTATCCCCGAGCAAGTACAACTCCTCGCCACACGAGGCCTGATTTTTGTAACCGTCGACTGTTGCTCTGGCATTTAAGAAGAAGATCATGAGCTGACCACGATCAAATGTGAAGTAATGGCCATAAAGGCATAGTTATTATGGCTATAACGTTATTCTTTTCTTAAGGTTATAAATAGGAATCATTTGTAACCAACAAGGACATCCAGAAAGACAATATTCAATTTATTTTCTTAGGCTTTGTCTCAATTATTTTCTGCTTCGTTTATCTTTTAAAGCATTTGTCTCACTCAAATCCGATCTTAGCTCGAATACGACTTTGATACAAGCAAATTATCAATCAACCCCAAAACAAATTTGATTTGTTGTCCTATCTCGATTCAGGCCAACACACTTGTCACAAGTTTTGATGAATCCCACGACTGTAATACATGTTGTAACTTTGGAAACTTTTTTACTAAAATCATGCCGAATTTCCATGATTTCCGACATTGTTTGTGAGAAAAGGTCCTTGAGTGCTAACAAAAGTGACTATTCCTCAAATTTTCCCTTTAAAGTATCTTGATGGATGATGTTAAGTCACTTGCAAAAATAAAAAACTTAGAGTGTCATTATTACCTTTTTAGCTCCATTAATAAACGTTTTGTAAAAGTAGTCCCTAAAATGTGGCAGTAATGCAGGTCGCTAGAATATTTTACAAAAATTAATATTCGATTGTCTTACCATAAGTCATGGAGAACTGTTAGGACTTTAGAAAAATATATTTTAGCGTTGGAAATTTTTTTACTAGAGTCATCCGGATGTCTTGCCACAAGTCATGATGATTTCCGGTACCTAAAATATAACTTGAAAAATATTTGTGTTATGGTGCTTGCAAATCATCGTGACTTGCCATCATTTTTTGTAAAAATTCATTGGCACGTTAGAGTATATTGTTTAAGAAGAAGACGAGGAGGACAACTTCTCATGTTCTTCTTTGTGTCACGATCCAAATCAAACCTCCACGCGACCAGCACACTCGACACATTTACCTATATCGATCAAACCAATCCCATAAGATGCTACCCGATCATATGACTTAAGAGTAAAAATTGAATAGTTTGAAAGTCATGCATGGAACATTAAACATCCATTACATCAGATTTTATAAATAATAAAGATACAAAGTAATCAAGTTTCAATTCGCAGGTCCTGTGAATAAACATGATACAATCTATAAGGTATATGAAACTTCTATGACATAAAATACAATAGCACGAGACAATCTCCTGACTTTACAGAAAACTAAAGAGACATAAGACTAGCCTCTACGAAGACAAAATATGTGGGCCTCAAGAAAAAAATATATGAGATATGTGCTAAGGTTGTCTAACGATCTGGTCCGGGCCGATTTTGATTTGTATTACTGATGTCAGTGTCAGTCCGAAATTAAAATTATTAATTACCGATTTACCGTATTGAATTTGGTAAGTATAATGTAACTAGGGGCTTTTGAGTGAGAAGGACACACAAGTTTTTAAATAAATATATAGGATTTAAAAAATAGGTGGGAGGGACAAGAGGTTAATTAGGTGTTTAAGCATTTAAATTACTTAACAAACATCACCCCAAGGTTTTGAAAAATACAAAATGGCCCTCCAATATAAAGTCTTTTGGTTAGCCAAAAATAGTAAAAAGTTGTAAACATTTTCCCATTCCTCTCTCCTCTCTTTCCCCTCTTCCTTTCCCCTCGCCGGCCGATCTAAAAATTTCTCTATCCCGCCCAATTTTTTTTGCTTCAATCAGCTCAAATTTTTGCTCCCATAGATTGATATTAGTTTTTCCTCATCAAGTGTACTCTTTTTTAGTATATTCCGATTGTAAAAATCAGTTTCTTCATTTCATTTTTGAATCGGGTTTTCATTTCTAAATCGGGTTTCTGAATCCATTTTATCATCTCGGGTGAGTGTAAGGTTTTATAATTGTACAATGCAAGTGATTTTATTTCTGAATCTGGGTTTCATTTCGTAAACGACGATGCCTGAACAGTGGGGACGACGAGCTGTAGCATCTAATATGTGTGCACATTTTATATTATGTGCACACATAATGTAATATGTGTACACATTAAGACGAGGATACCACATTTTCGTCTTACACATATGAAATTAGGTGTACACATATTACATTATGTGTACACATATTAAATATGTGTACACATATAACATCTTATTTGCAGGTTTTCTTTTTACACCTATAATATTATGTGTACACTTATTATATTATGTGCACAAATATACTGGTGTTTTCATGAAGAATCTTTATTTTTTACAGGTATTTTTCCCAATAATGCTACTGTTAGCAATTGATTTTCTTGGTGAATGGGTGGAGAGCCGTGATTGTTTCACTTGGATTTCGAAGTCTAGGGAGACGGTGCCAATTGTTGTGAATAATGAGGTTACATATTCTGAGTTAGCTGAAAAGATTATTACCAGATGTTCGGTAAGTCACGATCCAAATAATCTTTGCATTACATACATGCTCCGCATTTGTTCAAAGCAGAAGAGTCCTCCTTGTAGAATAAAGAACGATGACGATCTCCTTATTTACTTTGCCGATGTTGATGGAGCTGGTAATAGACCGACTTTAAGGGTATATTTAGATGATAGGTCAGTGGAAGTTTCAAACATCAATGTGATGCCAAATCATGGACGCTCTTATGATTGTTCTAGTAACGGATGGGATGACATTAGTGATGAAGATCCTTTCAATATGGAAATCTCAGAGAATGAAGGAGGTGAAGAAGAACATGAACGAGAAGAAGATGAGGCTGAAGAAGCAGACAAAGAAGACAAGGTGGAGTTAACTCCTAATCCTGTTATTTGGAGCAATGATGTATTAGTTGGTAGCAATGATATATTTATTGGTAGCAATGATGTAAATAATGTGGAAGCTACATCAAACAGCATAGATGGTGAGGATGACGGCACCGGGTTTTATAAGGGTTTAACTTTCAAAAACAAGCGCGCCTTAGCTGTGGCTTTGAAGATTGCTGCATTGAAGAAGCATTTTTGTTTCAAGTCAGTGAAGCATACCAAAACTGTATATTGTGTCTGTTGTGTAAATGTTAATTGCAAGTGGTGGCTTCGAGCCACCAAGTATTTAAATGATGATACCTTTATGATTAAAGTTTACAGGAATAAGCATACATGCGGGTTAGAGCACCTCTCAATTCATAATCCACTCGCCTCGGCGGAAGTCGTTGGTGAATTCATGAAGTCTTGGTATGATGAGGGAAAAGGTCCAACTACAAAGGAAATTAGGCAAGCAGTCAATAGGGATGTGATTTCTAACATTAGCTATTGGAAGAGTCGAATGGGTGGTATTATTGCCAAGTCTTTGACAAGAGGGACTCCAGAGCATGGGTACGAGGTTTTGGATGCGTACCGTTATATGCATAGGACTTCAAATGAAGGTACCAAGACAAGTTTGGAGGTTGATCGCGATGGGAACTTCTTGTATTTTTTTGTATCTCTTGGGTCATGGATTAGGGGATTTGCGTATATGAGGAAAGTCATAGCTGTAGACGGAACTCACTTGTCTGGCAAGTACGGGGGAGTTTTGTAGTCTACTGTGGCACAAGACGCAGAGACACATATTTTTCCATTAGCATTTGTGTTGTAAATGTTGAGTGTGATGCATCTTATGAATTCTTTTTCGAACAGTTGGTCGGTATACTCCCCTGATAGGCATCCAAGCATCGTAAAGGAAATATCAAAGATCTTTCCTGAAGCTAATTATGGTGTTTGCAAGTGGCACTTGTCTCAAAGCATCCGAACAAAGTTTTATTGTGGCAGTTTCATGGGAAATTTTCATGTAGCAGCCGATTCATATACGGAGAGAGAATTTGAGTCACATTTTGGTGAAATCCGGACAAAGTGTGACAGGGCTGCAACATATCTTGAGATGGTTGGATTTGAGCGCTGGAGCAGAGCATACTTTCCAGGACACAACTACTGATAACACGTCTTGTTTAGCATGTGAAAATATGTATACACATAATTGTTATATGTGTACACATCTCACAATACGTGTACACATATTATAATATGTGTACACATATAAATATTATGTGCACGGATATTGTGAGATGTGCAAGCTATTAAGACCTCCCCACTTGCAGAAGATGTGTACACATAAAATAATATGTGCACACATCTTATTATATGTGCACACATAAATTAATATGTGTACACCTATAACGATTATGTGTACACATATTGTGAGACGTGCAAGCTATTAAGACCTCCCCACTTGCTGAAGATGTGTACACATAAAATAAAAAGTGTACACATATTAACAGATGTGTACTTTGTTTCAAAGTTTATATTTCTGTAAGTGTCTGGTTACGCCTGTTATAATGTTTACACATAATTGTAGGTTTGGTGTGATGACGACTAACATTGCTGAGTCCATGAATTCAATGCTAAAGGATGAAAGAGAAATGCCCATAACAGCCTTGTTCAATGCTATCATACAAAACTATTTTGAAAAATTTCATGAGAGGCATACGATGTTCATGAAACATACAAAGCCATGTGTCCCTAATTGAGGATATATTAAAGAAAAATAATGACGGAGGAGAAAGGCTGTTGGTTGTTACCAATGGCACGGATATGTATTCAATTGGTACTGGAGATGATGCTGTCTATATCAATCTAAGCGAAAGGACATGTTCGTGTCGAAAGTATCGGATTGATATGTATCCTTGTGTACATGCTTGCGCATCCATAAGACGTCAGTATGGAGCATATGGGAGCGAATTGTACAATTTTACTTCTCCGTATTATTACACCAATACGTACATTCTCGCTTATGCAGACATAATACATCCAATCTTACCAGAGGAATTGTGGAATGCTCCACCGGAGCTTTACGAGAAAAAAATACGTCTACCTTATGTGAAGATCCCACGGGGAAGGAGGAGGACCAAGAGAATGCCATCAGTTGGGGAAGCATTTAAAAACCGGAGTAATAGATGTGGAATATGCAAAAGATTTGCCCACAAAAAAGCGACATGTCCCCATCGAGGAGTACAATCAGGAGTTTGAATAGTAGTGGTGCTGGGTCGTAGAGTATTTGTCATTTTTAACAGCTTGTATGTTGAACAATTATCCGTACTATTGCGTATTTTATCTTTGTAACTTTTAACCATTAACTGTTCATTATTTTTATTATGTTTCCAATACCCACGAAGTCTCAGACCTATAGTTTTTTTTTTGCTTACAAACGATTATGTTTCGAATGGCAACCACTAAATCAAAATACATAACTAAAATCTGTATGGTTCAACTTCACATATGAATTTATGCGTATACATATTATAGTATGTGCACGCATATAATATTACGTGCACACATATTATAATATGTGTAACTATTTATCACAATGATATGCTAAGTTATCATCCAATTAGAAATTTAGGTGTACACATATTATAATAAGTGTACACATAATATAATATGTGTGCACTTATTATAATATGTGCAGAGGAACCAAGCATATCATAGTGCAAATAGTTACAAATACAATATTATGCGTGCACATATTATAATATGTGCAGATGAACCAAGCGTATCATTGTGCAAATAGTTACACATAATATAATAAGTGTACACATAATATTATATGCTTGCACATATTATAATATGTGCACATATAATGTGGTATTTTCCAAATCTGAGTGCCAAAGAATGATCCCACTATTGCCTACACTGAATTATAGTGTTTAGGACGTAGTTTTGTGGTATATATGCACTTATTGTATCTATCTTGGTCTATTTGATCTTCATTTGTTGATACTGCAAGTATACCTTGGGTTGAAGGCTGAATTCAAACAAAGTGCTACATTATTAGTCTTGGATAATGATGATAATAGTGTAAAAGACACGGACCAAGTGCTTTGGTGCATATTTTGATCGTTTCACATTGAAATGCACTATAAGTATATCAATTTGTATGGATTGTTGAGATTTCTCACTCATTATCAACTCGAGACTTGATGATTACCAAAGAACACATAGAAAAACACTTGAATGAGTTTTGCTTAGACCAAAGCAACACATAATATATGAAAATAGTACCAAACCTACATGTAAGCTAACATAAATGGACAGCTAACGCAATGCAAAGTACATTACTAAGATATGAATGGTTCCACTGCACATCTCACAATAGGTGCACACATATTATAATATGTGCACGCATATAATAATAGGCATGCACACATTATAATATGTGCACGCATAAAATATTATGGGTGCACATATTATAATATGTGCAGATGAATCAAGCGTATCATTGTGCAAATAGTTACACATAATATAATAGGTGTACACATAATATTATATGCTTGCACATATTATAATATGCACACACATAATGTGGTATTTTCCAAATCTGAGTGCCAAAGAATGATCCCACTATTGCCTACACTGAATTATAGTGTTTAGGGCGTAGTTTTGTGGTATATATGCACTTATTGTATCCATCTTGGTCTATTTGATCTTCCTTTGTTGATACTGCAAGTATACCTTGGGTTGAAGGTTGAATTCAAACAAAGTGTTACATTATTAGTCTTGGATAATGATGATAATAGTGTAAAAGACACGAACCAAGTGCTTTGGTGCATATTTTGATCGTTTCACATTGAAATGCACTATAAGTATATCAATTTGTATGGATTGTTGAGATTTCTCACTCATTATCAACTCTAGACTTGATGATTACCAAAGAACACATAGAAAAACACTTGAATGAGTTTTGCTTAGACCAAAGCAACACATAATATATGAAAATAGTACCAAACCTACATGTAAGCTAACATAAATGGACAGGTAACGCAATGCAAAGTACATTACTAAGATATGCATGGTTCCACTGCACATCTCACAATAGGTGCATACATATTATAATATGTGCACGCATATAATAATAGGCGTGCACATATTATAATATGTGCACGCATATAATATTATGCGTGCACATATTATAATATTTGCAGATGAACCAAGCGTAACATTATGCAAATAGTTACACATAATATAATAGGTGTACACATATTATTATATGCTTGCACATATTATAATATGTGCACACATAATGTGGTATTTTCCAAATCTGAGTGCCAATAGTTACACATATTATATGCGAGTGTACACATATTATTATATGTGTGCACATAGTTTTATATGTGTGTACACTTATTGTAATATGTGCAGTTGAACCAAACATAGATTTGTGGAAATAGTTACACATATTATATAGGTGTACACATAATATTATATGCGTGTGTACACATAACTTTCTATTTGGATAACTTAGCATATCTGAGTGCCAATAGTTGCACATATTATTATATGTGTATACGTAATATAATATGTGTCGAACTCCTCACAAGAGTCGTTTACTTCTTGCACTTATTAATTTTAACTGTTTTGCATATTTGACGGTGTGTCCACACATATATCATTAATTCAAAGGAGAGAAATATAACTATAGAAATCTAACATAACATACAAACATAACTACATTTTATCATAGCTAATATTTACCAAAAGTCTTAGGCATACACAAAAGGAAATAAAAAACAAAGCCACACAGGGCTTAAATTATCCTTACAAACCAATAAAAAGCCAAACACGGCTTTGATTATCAAAAAAGTTCAACCAAATTGTAACAACTTAAGGAGACATCTTTTCATGAAATACGTCCACTGCCCACCTGTACCTGCAATCCTCCATAGTATTATCGCTGAGTTCCGTCATTGGGGTGTTTGTGAGGAGGTGCTTGATGTACATCAGTGAATACCCACCACATGCTGTCCCCGTGTCATTGTGTGGCAAACCCTTCAACCTCTCATAAGGCCACATTTCTTGCTTCAGAATTTCATCCGGCAAGTGGTTGAATTTGCCACAATCTTGCAAGAGTCTTGGGAACATTACCATGATGGGAAACATATATGGCGCAAAAGTATCGTCATCGAACACCCTAATATTACAGTCATAAACTTCAATCCTTCCTTCCTCGACCATGAAAACAACAGTCATATAATGCTTTTTTATAATGTTCATGACTGTAAATATCCTCTTGACCCCATCCCAACGGCGCCCACATGGGTAAGGAGTCTTACCAAGCGCATAATCCACGAGTCCTTGAGCAGTAGGCGTCACCTTCAAATAAGCATCCAAAGAAATCCCCTCTTTCTCTGCCTCCTTTTCAAGGTCCATGTACGATCCAGCAATGACTGAGCAGAAGTTCATGTCGAGGATGACATCACTCGGATCATAGTGACTTGTGAATTCCTTGTGTCTGATCCTTATTAGGCCCAAGATTACATCAACGTGCTGCAAACATTATGAAAAAGAAGAAGCTTCGTAATCATAGTTATAAAAATGTGCCAATATATACACTTTAGCATAAGTGCACACATATTGTGAGATGTGCACACATAAATAGATTATGTGCACACATAAAAGGAATAAGTGCAAACATAAAAGGAATATGTGCACACATAAAAGAAATAAGTGCAAACATAAAGGGAATATGTTCACACATAAAAGGAATATGTGTGCACATAAAAAGAATATGTGCACATATGAAAATTATAGTTACTCATTTACCTGACTCTCCAGCCACTCTGACATGGTTGTAATCAAACGAAATTCAGCCTGATCATATTCATGGCCCATAACAATCATTTTTTGCTTTTTTCTCGAACGCATGTATGCATCAAAAGCTTTTTTCTTTGCCAGATCAACACGCCTATAAATATTAACAGGAAGTCGCTCCTCAACTTCTGCCTCAACCTGTCTTTGAACCTCTTCCTGGACAATTTCATGAACCTTCTTTGCAACCGGAGTGGTCTTCTTGTTCTTCACCATCCTTGTCCTCCTCTTTATAGAATGTACATAAGGAGATATCTGTGTCCTTGCAGGGTACACAGTCCTCTTGGGCTGTTGCTTTGTCCATTGTAGAAGGGAATCAAGGACCTCCTTCATATCATTCAACATCTATTTCTCTTTATCTCTTTGTTCTTTGCAGTCTTGGCACAATTTACATTGGCAACAATAATGGGATCTTGACGTACCTTCGCCACCATCACCTACAGAACCAAATGATCTTTCAAAACCCTATTATGACCACCACCACCAAAAACACAGAAGCTCACACGTCTGGCAACTTCATGCTCTGCAGTAACATCTTGTACAGGAACTTCAACAACTGCACAATCATTCAAACGACCTTCTCTAAAATCTTCACCATCACCACGATCTCTTAAAGCTCCAACATTAACTCTTGAACTATCTTCTTGCCAATCCACTGGAATTTGAACTACCAAAGTCAGTCTACTAACACCATCCAACTTTTCAGTCAGCCTATCAATCACTTCATCCTCCACATCTTCATACGGAACAAACTTTTCATAAAATCCTTCTCCATCTCGCTAGGAGTTGGAACAAGGCAAGGGGTCACCACCTACACTCCCCATCAACCAAAAAAAAAGAGAAAAAAAGACATCACAAATGAGATGAATAGATAGAAGTTTTAGCTGTATATAATGTGTGCAAACATCTCACAATATGTGTACACATATTATAGAAGGATCAACATCAATTGTGGTGCTGCATTATGTGCACTCATAAAACATTATGTGTACACCTATAAAATATGTGCACACATAAATTATTAAACGTGTACATATAATATATATATATATGCACACTTAAATCACAATGTGTATACATATTATTTATGTGTACACATAAATTGACTTTGACTGCATATAAACTACAGACTTATCGGGTTAACAGCATTGCGGAACAACTGGTCGCACTCACGCTCTTGCTTGTCTGACATCCACCGTATCATCCTTGGCTCTATGGGCAACTCAGGAAATTCACCGTGCCTCAGCGAAGGAATGGCTTCATATGCCCATGCAATGAATGCCCAAGGAAAGCCATATAGGATGAAATCCTTTTTATCCACAGACTGTATAAGAAGATACTTAATTGTTTGATCAAAGCTCTCTCTGCCCCATGGATATTCATTGAAGTATGTGTTGGGCCTGGATGCTAGGTGGACGTACTTTTTAGGAATGCTTGTACGCTTATCTTTGGCACAAAGAATTACGTGTGCAAACCAAGCCAAGCAAAGGCGAAACTTGTGCGGTCTACTAATGGTTGTGCTTGTCTCGATCTGCTCTAGTAGTTGCTGTACTGTAACAGACTTCTGCTTGCCCTCATTGGTTATCGCGAACCATAAAGCTTCACCCCTCTTAGAAACCTCCCCAGTTATAAATTCGTCAGACAGGAAAGAGTGACACTGCAGACCAGTCATCAATGCAAATTATCGGAGGCCAAAACGAACAGGCAATCCGTTAAAGTTGACCCACAATTCCTTCTTCTTTCCACAAAGGATTGCGCGTTCCCGAAGGCCATGGATTAATTTTGGAGCGAAGATGGCATTGGTATTCAACTCCAATATGTGACCAAATATACTGTTTCTGAAACTGTTCTCAAATTTAAGGGTTTTCAAGAGTTCTCTAAAAGAGGCAAAGGAACCAGAGATGGAGGATCTCTCAGCAAATCTAGGAACTTTTTTCTCGCCGTGTACGTCCATAGCGTCCTCAAGTTGTTTTGAGGAGTGAACGCAACCTCACCATGAACCTGCACATTCAGAACACATTACTGAATGCATGAATTAATCATCAAACAGAGAGATATGAACACATCTCATAATATGTGCACACATATAACGAGATGTGCACATATAATATTATGTGTTGTGCACATATTATATTATGTGCAACTATAATGATATGTTGGCACATATCATGATATGTGTGCACATATTGTAATATGTGTACACCTATCACAATATGTCCACACATATCATAATATGTGTACACATCTGCCACATTAGTTTGACGAATTCTCCAACCTGATCAACGACGTCTTCACCTATTGCCATTTCAACATCCTCTTCTCCTCTTTTCTCTGGTGACTCATCTTGATCAGCACCACCTAGTTCCTTTAAAACATTACCAACAGCAATATCAGGATTGAAATTTTCTCATACACCACCAACTTCTTTTTCTGCAGCTTCTTCTTCTGCAGCTTTTTCTTCTCCAGTTTCAATAGCTACTCTTTGTTCTCCAGCTTCACCAGCCTCACCTGCTTCATTTTCTCCAACAGTCTGATCATCTTCCCCTCTTTCTTGTTCACTTTCTACTGCTTCACCATCACCTGCATCAACTTGTCTTTCTCTTTCTCCTGCACCACAACTACCCTCACCTGCTTCTAGTTGTCCTCTTTCTTCTTCTACTCTACCGCAACCAACACCTTCTTCAGTTTCACGCCCAGTTTCACCTACTTCTTCTTGTCTAATACCACCTCCTTCAATTTGTGCTTGATTTGCTCCTTCTTTTTCACCTGCTCCATCACTACCTGCTTCTATTTGTCCAATTTGAACATCTTCTCTTCCTTCTTCATCTCTACCAACACCTCCTTCAATTTGTGGTTCTCCTCTTTCTTCTTCTGTACTACTAACTGCACTGTCATCATCAGATGATTTTGCTACTCCAACTTCATCATCTGCTACTGCATCACCAATGGCCTGCTCTCGTTCGTGCAACTGTTCTGGAGGATTCATATCACTGCTAACTTGACTTTCTCCCTGCTCCTCGTTACACTCCTTACTAGCAGGTCTTTTTTGCTAGCGGCTTGAGCCTTCTGGATTTCCTTATCATCCCTCTTCCTCTTACTACTCCGTAGATGAATAGTCCCCTGTGACTGTGTCTTGTTTGCACCACCACTACGAGTACTAACCATTTTATCTACAAAACAAAATTAAATAAAAATATAAGAAATATAGAATACATAAAAGATTAGATGATGCACACATAAATTAAGATGTGCACACATAAATTAAGATGTGCACACATATTCTTTTTATGTGCACACGTACTATAATATGTGCACACATATTATAATATGTGCAAAGACTACAATGATGTTGTTCAAGCTAAATAATATGCACACATAATTTGATATGTGCACACATAATTTAACATGTGCACACATAAATATGTTCACATATTAATTTATGTGTGCACATATTAAATTATGTTCATAATTTATGATGATAAACACCACGAACCATTTAAGCAGATATGTTCAACATAAATATAGATATGTACACATCAACCCTTATGTGTACACATCAACCCATATGTGCACACATATAACGCCGATGTTTGTGCACAACAACGATGATTCTTTACAACCACCAGTTTTACTAGTTTGCATGTGAAGTTAACCATCAAAAAACCCAGAAAAAAAGTGATACTAAGCAATGTAAAAGCACCAGACAAAAGCAGAACAAACTAAAATACACTTTTTATCGACACACAGTGGAATTTTATCAAAAAGGTCAAAATTTACCTTGATTTTGATGGAACCACGTTACCCACTCAGCGATGATAAGAAATTTCGCTAAAATGAAAACGAACTGAAACAATGTTGACTGGAATCGGAGATTTTGAAGAAGTGTGAAGTGTGTAAGAAATTATGAGAGAGGCAAGTGGGGAGGGGGTATAATGAATGACTGCTGATATGATGGGGGAGAGGGAAAGTTTTAAAATGTTTCACTTTTGCCCCGTTATTTTCGCCCCTTAAGTTTTAAAACCTACGAAATAACCCATGGCCCCACTAATTAACCCAATAATGACAAATTAACACTTTTTGGGAATAAAAGAAAAGGAAAAAGAAATAGCTGTCCCCTATTCTTATTTAAAGAGTTAGGGGGTCCTTTGCCCTCTTTCTTCTCATGTAACTAGCACTGGTCGATTTTGAAATGTAAAATCTATTTTTATTGAATAGATTAAAAAACTGTAAAGGTACAATTTTTTTATTTGCAACGTAGTAATTTATTTCAGAAGTTGCAAATTATATAATCAAGTTTTGTAGAAAAGTTAAATTACATGTTTCTACAGGATTTTCTCATCTTTTCTATGACTCCAATAGACTCATCCTTGGGTATTGATAGTTCTTGCTCCTTTTTATTAGCTTCACTATTCTCTTCAAGCTTATAGTATTTCATTACATGATCTGTCTTCTTCTTCTTCTTCTTCTTCTTCTTCTTCTTCTTCTTCTTCTTCTTCTTCTTATGAAATACCAAAGTTTCTTTCCAATGCTCTCATCCAATCTCTGAAGACGGAAGCCTCTAAGTTGTCTTCAACTAATGAGTATCAGTGATTTTCAATTTGTAATCTTCTTATGCTAAATTTGTTTTCGATGTAATTGATGAAAGTGGAATTGTTAACACATATTGGGCTATTTCAAAAGAATTGGAAATTTTCTTTCATAATCCTTCGAATATTTCAACAAGTATTGGTTTTGATTTTAATCTACGATGGCCCGAAAACTCTGAAGTAAATAAACATCAAACTCATTAATTTGAGATTAATATGGTTGGCTGCTTCCAATCATATTCTGAAGCTATATAGAACTGTTCTCCCTAGGGGATCTTTAAAGAGCTGGTTGAGTTGAACTTGAAACAAACGAAGAGGTAGGAGTACTTGTTGTAATATTGCCCCCTGCAGTTCTGTAGGAATCTTACATCAGCTTACTATGTGAAAGTACAAAATAAATAGCAGTGTGCACACTTGGATATTCATCTTCTGGAATTTCTATCTTAAGCATAAGTTGTTTGAATCAGCAACTTTTACCATGAAATTTTAAATTAGGATATAACACATAAGCAATGTAATAAGGATCCTGACATGGAGTTCTTTTTGTGTTATACTTTCCTCCAAACCTATTATCCCAATTAACTTTGTGCTTTTTTATCATGTGTGACTTCAAAAACTCCCTTCCCCCCATAATTTCCACCAGTTTTAAATTAAAAAAATTTGTGTACAAATTTTACAATCGGCTTTGTGTATCACAGTCCTAAATTAAAAATTTCTACGCATCTAATTTTTACTTCAGTGCTTTCTGGACTCTAGTGGGAAGTACTTGATATTGAGCTGCAGTTGAATTTGTGTGAACGAACTAGTAGAAATTTCATCTAAATCATCACCTTCGTCACTACTCAAATTTTCATATTCTTCAAATTGCGCTTTTAATGCCTCATGATAATAAGAAGATTTGTCGACATGAATGAAATCATCTGTATGATGGTTACTTGAATTGCCAACTTTTCTCTTATCGTTCTTATACCCGTCCTCTATGTCCAATAATTGATCTTTTATTTTTTTGATAATAACATGGTATGCATTAATATTAAAATTACGGAGGGTTACAAAGTGAGTTCATGCGACTGCTGCGGGGTATTGCATGACTTACATTACACAAGTTCGTACTAGATAGGGGAAGGTTCGTACTTGGTGGATGAGGAACATTTAAAGCATTAAGATTTCCTAGAGTAGCTAGATTATTACAAGTACTATCCCAAATTTTTAAAGTAGATAATTTGCCCTCACGATCATCCAGCAGTGCTTGACAAACAAAATATGGTGGCAATGCATAATGACTTTTGATATGATTTTTGGACTGTCCAGAAGCTCCCTTAGCCTAAAGATGTGCAACTTTGTTTCCTTGGCGGAAGTCATGCCTGATTTGGGGCATTCCCAGCTTCGTTAGCAACAACCTGCAATGAGTGATCAAAGGTAGATAAGTAGGGGTAGGATTTTCAATCATTTCTAAGACCTCTGTGGAGTCTGTTTCAACTTCTAAGGGCATAAAGTTCTGATCAATAGTTGAGGATAAGCCATAGGCTAGAGCTGAGAGTTCAGCATGAGTATGATTTAAAGCATGGATGGGTGAGTGTAAATCAAGTATCCAGTCCCTTTGATTGTTACGAAAAACTTCTCCTATACTAGCTTTATTGTGAATTTGATGATAAGAGCCATCAACATTAAGTTTAAAATAGTTTAAATTGGGAGGATGCCATGCAACTTTAATATTTCTAATGCAAGTCAAGGATGGTTCATTAGACGTAAGAAGTTTAAATTCAGTTACGTCAGAGTGAACTTTAGTATGACTTAGTTGATTACTAAGAATCTGGACATTGTTATGATTACGATTTAGCCATAGGCCCCACAAAGCAAACGATAAGAATTCATGCCATAAGAAGAATTTTGTGTTTAAGGGAGGAGAACTCTCTTTCATAGTCTTAAGCCAATTTTCTGAATTTATAGCACTAAAATTGATATTACAACTTGTCCAAAATCTTTTGGCAATGGTGTAGTTACAAAAGATGTGAAAAATAGATTCAGGCTCGAGTTTTCACATAGGGCAAATAGGATCAATATTAATACCGATCACACTTAGGTATGACCTGTAGGGAAGCCTATTGTGCAGGCATTTCCATAAAAGGAATTGGATTTTATGAGGAGTGTCGATTTCCCATACCCACATAAATTCAATATCAGTGGGGGGGGGGGGATGAGGTTGTAGGATCTTGCAGGTTGACTTAAGAGAAAAGAGCCCATTGTCACTAAGTCTCCAAATGGGATAGTCGTGCTCTAGGGATCCAACATGAGTAGGGGTTGAGAGGAGAATATCTTTAATGTGGGATGGGAGATCAAAGGAGATTTTGAAAAAGTCCCACATATTATTAGGAGTGTACATTTGGCATACCTTGGCATTTGTTTCAGCTAGGGTTAGAGGTCCACTAATGAGTCTTCGCATAGGGATCTTATTAGGAAGTCAGGAGTTATCCCAAAATAAAATTTTTGTGCCATCCCCTAACACCCAATGAGTGTTATCATAGCAGAAGGGTAATCCTTTAGCAATATTATTCCAAATAAAAGATTGATATTTTGTGGGTCGAGTATGGATATACTTAGCACTAAGAATTCGAGTCCATAGAGATTTAGGAGTAGTGAGGAATCTCCAGGAAAGACCACTAAGGAGGGCTTGATTTTTGATGTGAGCTTTTGTAATAGAGAGACCTCCGAATAATTTTGGTTTAGTAATGGTATCCCAAGATAGAAGATAAATCTTTCTTTTAGTGTCAGTCGTTCCCCAGACAAAATTATTTTGGATTCGATCAAGAGTTTTCAGGGTTTTCTTGGGAAGTTGATGGAGTTGCATGATGTGATTGGATAGAGTATTGAGGGTTGAACGAACTAGAGTAGTTCTACCAGCTAAGGTAAGGAGATTTACTTTCCAGTTAGAGAGTCTAGATTATCTAGTAGGAATTGGCAGTCATTATGTTTTGGCTTGAGGTTCAAGATTGGGAAGGGTAGATATTTACCAAACTGAGGACTAATTCTAAAGTCTAAGATAGAACCTAGTTGAGCAGCCTCATGAGTATCGAAATTTTTCGAAAAGATAATTTTAGATTTTGAGGTGTTGACCTTAGCTCCTGATAAGTTGCAAAACATGGTAAGAGTGTGTTGAATCGATTGAGCTGATTTATTATTTTCCTTAGCCATGAGAGTTAGGTCATCGACAAAAATAAGATGTGAAAGGCTAAGGCCCTTGGGAGATATAGTAATAGGGTCCCAAAGGTTCATATCAACTTGGTGGTTAATATAGATAGAAAGGAGTTCTAAGGAAAGGATAAAAAGGTAGGGCGACATAGGATCGCCTTGACGAATGCCTCTAGTTGAAAAAAACTATTAGTTTTGGCACCATTGATTAAAATAGAGATACTAGAAGAAGTAACACATGACAAAATTAATTTTGAGATCTTAGGGAGAAATTTGAAAAAAGCTAGCATATTGTGAATAAAGGACCATTCAATCCTATCGAAAGTTTTTTCAAGATCGATTTTGATAATCATTTCACCCTTCTTACCTTTCATACGAGCAAATTTTTCGATGAGTTCCTGAATAATGATGACATTATCGGAAGCTCTCATATTTTTAATGAAACTAGCTTGGCAAGGGCTTATAAGATCTTCTAGATGAGATTTAATGCGATTGGAGATGATCTTGGTGATGATTTTGTAAGTGGTATTACACAGCCCAATGGATCTAAAATTCTTTAAATGAACCGCATTATTATATTTAGGAAAAAGGCAAATTAAAGTGGACTTACATTTTGTAGGGATTTGGCACTCATTAAAAACTTTGTGGCAAAAATCTTTTACAGAAGGGCCAACAATATCCCAATAACGTTGGTAAAAGAATGGGTGGAAACCATCGGGCCTGGGGCTTTGTAGGGTTTAAAGGAGAAGATTGCCCTTGTAATTTCCTCATCAGTTAGAGGTTTATCTAAGATTGAGAGGTCAATTTTGGAAAACCACGAAGAGGCAGTAGTGATATAATTTATGGGGGTGCTAGAATGACTAGTGGTGAATAAATTGTGAAAATATTGTGTTACATTATTTGATACTTCATCCGGGTGAAAATTTTGATTACCATTATCATCATGAAAGTAAACAATGCGATTTTTCCTTCTACGATTAAGAGTGGAGACATGGAAAAACTTTGTATTACCGTCACCAAAATTTAACCAATCAATTCGAGATTTGAGACGCCAAAATTCTTCCTCATTTCTTAGCAAATTATTATAATCATTGATCAACTGCGACTCTAGATTTTGGAGGAAAAAACTAGTAGTATAGTGAGGGGATGATTGGATTCCATTAAGACAAGCTAGGAGTTTTGTTTTTTTCCTGAAAATATTACCAAAGACATGCTTATTCCAGTACACTATGTTTTCAGAAAATAATTTGGTAGCATCATAAAGGTTTTTATCAAACCACGCCTGCTTAACAACATTAATAAAGTCGGGGTGTGAAGACCACATGGATTCTAGTCTAAAAGGTCGTTGACGAGTAGACTGTGGGACTTTATTAAGATTAATAAGGATAGGGTTATGGTCACTATAGGTCTTAGGGAGGTGGACAATGGAGGCATCTTTAAACATTGTAATCCATTCATTTTTGGCTAAGCAACGGTCTAGACGCTCCATTATAAGACCTCCTTTATTTTTGTGGTGATTAGACCAAGTATACTTAGGGCCTTTAAAACGTAGGTCAACTAAATTACAATAATTTATACACGACCAAAAATGATTTGCACTAGCATTATTGATTGGTCGACCTCCCCACTTATCATTTTGAGATAAAATCTGGTTGAAATCACCCCCCCCCAACTAACCAAGGACCTTTATATAAATCATCAATATATTGATGATCATGCCATAATGAGAGCCTATTTATGTACGAAGTGCTAGCATAAATTGTAGAAAAAAGCCAAGGATTATCAAAAGGACGATGAATTACCTTTATCATTGCATGGACTTCATTACCTCTGATTTGGATGTCATTAACACTTACCACATCATTTTTCCAGAGTAAGGCTACACCACCTGATCGTCCTTCAGCTGGAACCTCAGCGTAGTCAGAAAAATCAAAACGAACCCTAAGGTCATAATGATCCTCCATTTTGGTCTCAAGGAGGGCCACAACTACAGGTTTATGAATAGCTAGTAGCGCATCAAAGTTTCTGCAAAAATCAGAATTGTTAGCACCTTTTACATTCCAAATAATAATATTAATTTGTTTATCCATATTAGGGTTTGTGTTTTGGTTCACTTCCAAGTCTAAATCTGGATCAGTCCTCAATGTTGGGTTGAGAACTATGACATACTTCCCTGCTCTCCTGTTGGCAGGTGCCCTCACGTCCAGGGAACATTTGTATAGAACTTGATGACCTTGTAAAATGACCTTTTTGTCGATACGTTCTTTGAATAGTAGAATCGTTATTTCTCCTAGGTTTATGAATTCCATGTGACTCTCCCTCAACCTTGGTGTGAGCACGTCCAGTGGGTCTCTCTCTTCTTCTCCTTGTTCTTGAGGATTGTGATGGTGTTGAGGAGAGTTTGGTGGGACTGGAGGAGGTGCATCCACTTGCATGGGGGCTTGCATGGGAGGTTGATGTGGAGGTGGTGGTGGCACATGCATGTTCAAATGGTTGTGAGCCTCGTTCAACTCCACATAGGTAAAGAGAGGCTGATTCATTGCCAGGTCCCAAGGTATGAAGATGGGGCTCTGTAGAGGTGTCACCCTTGGTGGAAGAAAGGAAGATCCATTAGTGGGGGAGCCTGGTGATGCATGCCTTGGAGAAAGTGTGGCCATGTATTGTTCATTGTCATGTGCATTCCTTCGCTGAAAATGAGGGCAAGATATTGAGGATTTTGTATCACCACAAGAGCAGGTTGGCCATTCAAGTCCATTGGAAGTGTTAGAGCTTGACCCCATAATGTCGACTCCAACCAAGATTGAGGCATTTTATTTTGGGCTGGAGGAAGAGTGAAGATTAGGGGTTGTTCCATTTGTTGTTCTTGAGGTAGTGGTGGATGATTTTGTGGATTCATAGTTTGTGATTGTTTGTTGAGTGAGTGCTCCTTTAGAAGTTGATTGATTATAGCTCGAGCTTGTTTTCGAGACATATGGAGTAGAAGATTTCCCATTAGTAGTTATAGACGTTATTTGCAGTGTATTGGGAGAAGTAGAAAGAGTTATGGGGTGCATGGCCGGTTGCGTGTGAGAATTGATGTGAATGTCAGTCTTGTGTAAGAGAGTTTGGTTCGACTGAGAGGAGAAATCATTGTCCAAAGATGGATTGGGTGAATTGGCCGGCACTTGGAATTCACAATTTGTAGGTAGAGTTATGTTAGTGGAGTGAAGGAGTAAGGAATTTGAAGAAGTGTCAGTATTATTTTTAAGAGTAAGTTTTGTCCGTAGTTAGTTGCAAGGAGTGAGACACATCACAATTTAGATCCATAGGGGAGTCTGTGTCGACTGCCACATAAACCAAAGCAGGAGGTAAGGTTTTAGGAATTCGTGAGGGTCTATTGACTAGAGTTAGGGTAGAAGAAACATTTGAAATATTTTTGTTAACATTGTTAATATCACATAAATATAAATTAGAAAATTTAAAGGCATCAAATTGATTTAGAGATTCATTAATCGGAGCCATTTTCTTTTGATAAAAACGTTTAGAGGACTTACCTGGAAGATTACCTGTTGCTTGACTAGATTGAGCTGTGGAGCTAGGTTTTCCAGCTGATGAAATAGTGACTGGCTCACTAGATTTATTAATGGATAATTTCTTCTTTTTATTAAATGACACTATCTTCCACTCAAGCTCCCCCTCTTTGGTTTTGAATTTTAGCTGAGGTTGATGAGTAATTTGTTCAGGTGTAGGAGAGTTAGAGGAGGTGGGATTATAAGGACAAGATTCTTGAAGATGGCTCAAACGATCACTTTTCATACATAGGAATTTTTCAGCTTCATACATAATAATTTATTTGTGGTGTTGAATATAGATGTAGCTTCTGAGAGGAGTTTCTAGAGGGACCTCGACAGATAATCTTGCATATCTAGCTCGTAGGGCTGTTGAAGTCTTGAAATCGACTTTTAAAAGTTTTCCAATACGACTATCAATTTTTTTCAGGATACCTTCATCAAAAAATTCAGTACGTAAATTTGGTAATCTAACCCAAATTACAGTGGACATCAATTTAAATTCAGTTGCTACAAAATTTGGTTCCCAACGACGTGTAGATAAAAAGAAGCCATTTATGAACCAAGGACCCTCAGTGAGTACCTTATGTAGGCTTTCATGTCTTTTAAATTTGGCTACATAAAAGTCCTCACCAAGATCAATCAGAGGAAAATCTTCCATTAGACACCATAATTTGATAAGCTTTTCGTATAAGTACTGATGATGTAGTCTTTTCCTTTGGAGCTTTATGATTACTGAGTTTGCCCAAGGTGAATAAATACGCTGCCTTTCTTCCTGTGAGAGTGAAATGTGGTCAAAGAAGCCATCCTCATTGACTGGTTGATTCTGCATGGGGTATGTGAGGGTAATAATGGAAATAAGGGTGAGGAAGAAGAAATGAGACATGATTTGGCATTAGGCTGGATCAATTTCTCGTAGTATGTAGGCTTTGAATTTATGTTTGGGTAGTGTCTAGTGGATCTGCAGGCTTAGGAGGTATTAAGTGATGTATAGTAGAAGAAATCATGGGTTGGCGGCATTGTGAAAAAGTTAATGAAAGTGAAGTGATTGAAGAGGGGAGGGGTAGAAAAAGTGGGGAGCTTCTCTCACTAAACTTTTTATTAAAAACAAGAATCCAATAATTGATCTCATAAATTCAAAAATTCTAATTTATGCAAATAAAATAATAAATATGATTAAAATAACATAGGAGTTAGAAAGAGTGTACGAAATGTCAGTGTAAAAGCAAACCGTAAATTTGAGGCTGCAAGTTAAAAGTTGCTCCAGATAGTTGCCAACTACACTCCAGGTCTCTATTAACATAGTTTGATAATTGATCGATTTTTTTTCTCGTAAAACTAAGATGCGTTACTTAAAAACCATCAATTACGTACAAAGCATAGAGAAGCCGCATTGACAACCCACACTGGAAAGTTGTTGAACCAAGAGACTTCACTTAGAAATGACAAAGCAAACATCACTAATTTATGACTATAAGTATTATATCGCCTACTTATATACATAATAGAAACTTCATCCAGGTTATGCCTGAGATTCCAAACATCTTCACAAATATTATTCACATCCCATGCAGAAACTACTCTTCTATTAAGAATTCGAACCATTATTTGTGAATTTGAGAAGATACTGATAGTTTTCCAACCAAATTTCACCGCCACCTGAATTGCCTTTCTGATTGCCAACGCTTCAGCTATTATGAGTGTCCCAACAAATTTTATTAGAGAACCATAAGCATGAAAAACTTCACTATTAGCCTTTAAAGCTACAAAATCAATACCCCTTTTCTAGCCTTTTGATCCAATACAGTATCAACATAAAGTAGAACACTTTCTGGAGAAATAATTAGCGAGTTTGAGTTAGTCTCTACATTTTCTAAAGAATTATTACATTTCAGCATATCTTTATATTGAAACGTGTTTGAGGCATTAGAATTGAACATTATATAAGAACACGCTTCATGCTAACTAAGTGGAGTAACAAGTCTTCACCATTGTAGAAAATGGATTCCGAAATAAATTAGTCCTTCACTTTTAAATCTTAATGCACGAGGCAAGGAATAAAAACAAGGGAAGTTTCCTAAATGTCACCATAGCCTCTCGTAGATAGGTACGGTGTCCCCCCGGGATAAGTGAGACTCTATTAGACACTATTCATGTCTTTTAGAACGTTAAAACTAGGATTTGGTACCAATTGTCACAATTCATAATTCCATCTAGAAAACCCACTTGATTTACGAATAAATAGTAAAAGCTACAAGTATAATATGCATATAATCTATTGCGATGTGCAACCAGAACCGGGGACTTAATGGTCTCCAATAACATTGTGATGCATGCACCTTACTCGGGGAGTATAATGGTCTCAGTAATATTGTTGCAACGGGTCTCTTATAACATTGTTACAGGAGTGAAACCTTATCCAACGACCCTACAGGTCTCAAATAACATGCTCAAATAAGTAATACGGTACAACATAAGGTATGAACATACTTAACAATAGACTAACAAGTAAACATCCCAAATTGGTAGCTATACATGAAAACAACCAAGCATAGATATCCATGTGAAGAAAGACCACCAAAGGAAAGGATAAAACCACTTACCTCCATCCCAAGTTAAGTGATAGTTATATAATTTATATTTTTTTAATTTTAGAAATTATTATATATATTAATATTCTTATATAAAATATATAGTATTATCTTTAAAATATGGAAATCCACAAAATATTATCGCAGGAAAGAAAAAGGAGCAAAATTAAGAAAAGAAGAAGAAAAACACATGGCGAGAGCATCAAAAAGAAAATATCATCGATGGCATCGATTGCTGGCATCAGTCGGAAAAGAATAAGAAAATGCTACTAATAGCATTAGTAACTTCACATCAGTGGAAAAATAGGAAGAAAAGGACATTGATGCCATCGGTGGCGCACATCAATGGGAAAAGGAGAAAATGTTATCGACATTATTAGTGATTTTGCAATAGTGGGAAAAGAAGAAAAAATGAAACCAATGCCATCAGTGGCTCGCAATAGTGGGAAAATATGAAGAAAATGCAACCAATAGTGGCTTCGCATTGGTGGAGCTTTTTACATGCATATTTTCCTATAAATAACTTGCATTTGCTGAGGAGGGCATCCGATCTTCTGTGTAAAAATACCTCTTTATTGGCTTTGCTTAGTTTTATAAGTTATTTCTTCTTTGTAGGAATAATATTTTTTTCTCCATAATGGAGTAATGTTCAGTTGAGATATTAGATGAAGCTTGATAAATTTTTTATAATAGCAATCTTATTTTTATTATATTTTTATGTTGAGGTTTTCTCTTTATCATCTTTATACACTAGGATTTACCATAATCTTTATCTTATTTCTTTCAGTTCTAATTATCACGAAGAAATTGACTCAAATATGGTTATTGATTTAGTAAAAGCTAATCAAAAGAGGTTTTTTCTCACTTGGTGTACTCAACTTAGATACTTCATGTTTAAACCATTACTTTAGTCGGTTAAATACACTAATCGGGAGAGGTCTAGTAAATCAATTATTGTTTAATATCACCAACAATCAACAAATTAATAGTATAAGTATAAGCAGTGTGATTAATATATGTTGTGGTCAAAGGAAGTTGTTATATTAGTGGTACAGCCCGTGCCTTAGCTGATCAAGAGACCGAGCCATCGAGACCGGTAACACGAAGTTAAGCCAAGCTTCTGGACGACGTGCACATTCACTTAGCGTGGCCGAGAGAAAGCAATAATTCGGTGAATGAGTGGTCGATCTCGAGATATGAAAGCTACATTTGCAAGCTCGAGCCCGAGGCTGGAAGTACCCAAATCTTACTGAACGACACCGAGTAGTAAAGCATCAGAAGGGCTATAAAGCGCCTGAGGAAGTAGAGTGTCTGATTTTGAAGTGTTAAAGCCTTAAGGGCAACGGAGCATTGGAGCACATGAGCGCCCAAACACTTAGCTGTTTCAGCCCTACGTGGCTTGTTTTTATTGGTCATTTGTGACCGTTTTTACTAGTTTACCCTTGGGGTTGTCTATATAAACCCTTTCGTATTTCATTTGTAGGACACCTTGATTTTGATATTGAATGAATGAGAGTAGCCGGGAGCTATGTCTATTTTTTCTCAGATGTGAGAAACCCAGATATGGGATATTTTGGAACTGGTGGCTTTCAGTAAAACTCTGATTGAATAATTCTTCTTTGATCATTCAATTTGCAAGAGACATTATTCTATTGAGGATCGTTTCATAGTTTAGGTGCTCTTCTCTTCTACTCGAAATGTATCAAGACTAGTTTCTTGGTGCCGATCGAGCAAGACAAGTTGTGTCTAGCTTTTATCCTTTACTTTTCCGCTGTTTTTTAGTGACTGGTTGCTAAGCTCACATTTGGCTTGGACCATCTTGGTATCAGAGCAGGTTTGGTCTTGTTCTTATAGCCCTAATCCTGTTCTACGTTATCTTTTACTTCCGTGCGTTTGTATCTTTATTTCCGTTTCGTTTTCTTGTTCTTGTTGTGTTGTTGCTCTTATTACAAAAAAATTAGTAAAAAGAAAAAAATCCAAAATTTGTTGTTCTTTAGTTGTTTGGATTAAACAACCACATATTTGGATTCATGACTTTTTGGAGGCTCAGAAAATCATCGGTCGTACACTATTTGACGATGAGGGTTTCTCGACGTCTTTGGATTGCCCCGTTGTTGGTGGTGCTATTTGCAAAACACCAGTTAGATTTTGAGTGTTTTGGCGTAAAAAACTGGTGGGTATTGTTTGATTTGGGACGAGTTTGAACTTAAAAATTCAAAGTTCCATTAAATAACCCCCGTCCATATGCAGGAAAAATTGTTACATTGTAACAGTGTACGGATGAAGTTGAAGCTGTTTTTAGCTTGGCTTGGAACTTAAGTTTGCTCCGTTCGTGTCAAAATATTAACGGGAAGGCGACCTTGAATCGAGCCTTGTTGGTGGACTGTGAAAAAAGTTAAGTGTATCCGTACACCACAGTAAAGTTCACTATTCCATTGAAGATGAAAATGGTAAAGCGTCGTTTCTAAAACTCCAGGTGAAAATTTGTCGGCAGAAAAGAAGAAAGTGGATAAGGTTAAATCCTAATCCGTACCAAAAAAGGGACCAGTTTATCCATACAAGGGTGACGTGTATGAGGTTTCCAAAAGAGGAAATAGAGGGTAGAGTCTCCTAAGCCATCTCTTTTTCTTTGTGGTCATTAAATCTCGTTAGTAGGTCTCTGGAGTAAATTTTTCTACTCGGGGTCCTACTAACTTGTTAGAGCTTATAGGAACTCGTGCGAGAGGCTACCGAAGTCCTAAATTTCGTAGATAATTTTTTGACCTTCCGTGCGCAGTTAGAAGTGTCCGCTCCATCGAGTCAAACAACAATTCACTCTTCCCGAAGAGACAGTAAATCTTGTCGAACTCGGAGGATCTTAGAGGACATTAAGCAATTCGACGAAGCCATTGCTAGCAAGTTCTTGAGTGACTGAACTTACAAATTGAGTTGATCCGAGCTCCACCAAAACAAAGTGAGGGAGTGTGTGGGGTGATTTTTAACCTTAACATTTTCTTCTCTTTAATTTGTGCAGTTACAATGGCTGGACACGGAGAGAAGGGTATTGAGGCGCCTGAGGTGTCGTTAGCCGACCTCTTGGTGGTGATACAAGGCATCAATGTTGAGGTGAAAGGAGTAAGTGCTCGAGTAGACCACCTCGAGCAGGAGAAAGCGTATATGGCGTTACCTGGGTCCAGCGCTGGCACTAGCAATTCGATTCCTATGAAACTAGAGCAATTTGCTGAATTGGCTTGTCAACAACGATTAAGAAATGAGTTCCTTCGAAATGAAACTATGGGAAATCCTTGAGCTAAACAAACTTGGGCATTCCTCGAGTGGATCAATAGAACTTGGTCAATTCCCAAGCTGAACTACAAAACTTGGGCAATACCCGAGGTGATAGACTACCACTTCCAAGGCCCCGAAGACAAGTCGTGGTCGTTGATGAAGAGGTTGACGATGGAGGGTATCCCGAAGCTAAAGTTTAGTATGAGCCACCGTTCGTTCAAAGAAGGCAGGTTCAAGGAGGTCGTGGGAACTTTCGAGGCGAGGTCGAGGCGCATATGTTGATAGATACTATGAGCGTGAGGCTGATGACTATTATGATGAGTATCCAAAATCGATCTGAGGTGCTCGAGATTCAAACTTGAACAGTGTTAAAATCACTATTCCACCCTCCTGAGGAACTAGTGATCCGGACCAATATCTTGATTGGAAAGGTTCATTTCGAACGAATCTTTGAAACAAATGAGATGACCGAAGAAAGAAAAGCTGCACATGCCATTGCTTCGTTCGAGGCATATGCATTTACATGGTGGGAAGCTGATAAAAGAATGAGGAGAAAAAATGCTTATCCCGAGATTCTCACTTGGGTGAAGTTGAAACGAGCGATGGATGCTAAATATGTGATTGCCAAGTATTGGCAAGAGCAACTTCGGAAGCATTATGATTTGAAAAAAGGGTCCAGATCAATTGAATAGTACTATGATGAGTTTGAGAAGATTCTATTGGCTCATGGTATGCAAGAAGATGATGAGCATGCCATCATTCAATTCAAGAATGAATTGACTCGAGATATGTCATCTCAATTGAGACTGCATGTGTATCAAAATTTGGATGATGTCTTCCATGAAGCCGTTAATGCTGAGAAATAGGTGAAGAATGACAAGGCAAGCATGTACCGAGGGGTCACAAGTGCGACTCCTTTGAACTGAGGTAAAGAATGGAGGAGTCCGAATCAAACAAATGCCAACACTGGCCGAGATATGAAGAAACACTCTGAAAAGGGTAGTGATCGTTAATAACCCCAAGGAAGTAGGAGGTAAAGCTCAACTTAATACTCCCAGTGCTTCAAATATTCAATGTCACAAGTGTAGGGGTTATGGTCATATGGCGAGAGATTTTCCGACTCGTCATGTTATGATAATGCTCGATGATGGAACCGTCCATGAGCAACTAAGTGACTTCGAAGATGAGGTAGTAGAGGAGTCTGACCGAGCTAAATATGATGATGATGCTCGTGACGCCACCGAGGCTGACCGCCCAGAAGTTCTTTTAGTGGTTCGGAGGAACTTGAGCGCCATGATCATGGAGGAAGAGGATGATATTCAAAGGGAAAATTTCTTCCATACACGGTGTCGAGTGAAGAGGAAGGTGTATTCGATGATCATTGATTCAGGCAGTAGTTCGAATGTGGTGAGCCAAATCTTGGTTTCACAAATGGGGCTGCCCACTACAAAATATCCTCGACCATACCAGCTCTAATGGTTGAATGAGTATGGAGAATTGAGAGTGGCGAAGCAGGTGTTGATCAAATTTCAAGTGGGGGCTTATAATGATGAGATGATGTTTGATGTGGTCCCGATGCAAGCTTGTCATTTGCTTCTTAGGCGACCGTAGCAATATGATAGGTCCGTTATTCATAACGGTCGGTCCAACGCTTACACTTCTAAGCTCGGAGGTGAGAGTTTCATACTCAAATCTTTGTCTCCAAAGCAAGTCAGTGAGGACTATAAACGGATGCGAGAGCTGAAAGAAGCGGTTAAAGCTAAGACTCCAGTTGGGTCGTCAATTGTCGCCGAGGACAAAGAACTTAGACCACCCATGACAGGTAACATTTGTGCAATCATGCAGCCGGGTGAGTACTTACGAGGCAATGAAAACAGTCAGCTAATGATTTACCTCGGGCATAAGGGTATCCTTTTGAACTCTAATGATGATTTCACTAACGATAACCCTTTACCTAGTGTTGTACAAAGTGTTTTGCAGGACTTCGAGGACATGTTCCCTAAAGAAATGCCAGGTGGATAGCCTTTATTGAGGGGAATCAAGCACCAACATGACTTTATCCCTGGGTCTCAAATCCCCAACAAGCTAGCCTACCAGTGTAATCCCTAAGACACCAAAGAGCTCCAATGGCAGGTGGATGAATTGCTGAACAAAGGACTTGTTCGAGAGAGCTTGAGTCCGTGCGCCGTTCTTGTTATACTTGTCCCAAAGAAAGATGGAACATGGTGAATATGTGGTGATTGCGGAGCAGTTAACAAGATTACGGTAAAGTATCATCATCCTATTCCTCGATTAGATGACATGCTTGATGAATTGAGTGGTTATTCTTTTTTTTCAAAGATAGACCTCAGGTCCGGTTACCACTAAATCTGAATGAAACCAGATGACGAGTGGAAAATTGCATTCAAGACCAAATTCGGTCTCTGTGAATGGTTAGTGATGCCATTTGGTCTCTCTAACGCCCTGAGCATTGATGAACCATGTGCTTAAACCGTTTATAAATAAGTTTGTTGTTGTGTATTTCGATGACATACTTGTTTATAGTAAATCTGTGGATGAACATGTTAAACACTTAAGGTTTGTGCTTGATACACTTAAAAGTGAGAAATTGTATGCTAACTTCAAGAAGTGTGCCTTTTGTGTCGAGCGTGTAGTCTTTCTTGGATTTGTTGTGAGTGCTAGTGCTGTTGAAGTCTATGAGTCCAAAGTCGAGGCAATTAAATATTGGTCGACCCCTACTCCGGTGAATCAAGTCCATAGCTTTCATGGGTTAGATAGTTTTTACTGAAGGTTTGTTCAAGACTTTAGCACCATGGCAGCTCCCTTAACTGAGATGGTAAAGAAAGACCATCCGTTTATTTGGCGAGAGTCTCAAGAGAGGGTTTTCCAACAGTTGAAATGGAGGCTTAACTCTGCCCCGTTATTACAACTCCCTAACTTTGGCAAAGTGTTTGAGGTTGAATGTGATGCGTCCGGAGTTGGGATCGGAGGAGTGCTTATGCAAGTAGGCCGATCGCTTACTTTAGCGAAAAGCTTAATGGTGCAACCTTGAATTACTCTGCATATGACAAGGAGTTGTATGCCCTCGTCCAAGAAGTTACCCATTGGCAACATTATTTATGGCCGAGAGAGTTTGTGATTAAGAGTGATCATGAATCTTTAAAACATCTCCGAGGCTAGGAGAAATTGAACCGAAGGCATTCCAAATGGTGGAATTCATTGAGAGCTTTCACTATGTCATTCATTCCAAAAAAGGGTAAAGACAATGTTGTGGTCAATGCGCTTTCAAAAAAATTTGCCTTAGCGACCACTCTCACCTCGAGGCTCATGGGATTCAAAAGTATCAAGTCGATGTATGAGGATGATCCCAAGCTTAAAAGCATCCGCCACGCAATCTTGAGTAGCTGAAGGGTTGAGAAATATCAGTGGGACGATGGCTACCTCTTTAAGAATATGAGGGTTTGTGTGCCCTTGTCGACTTGGAGAGAGATCTTGGTCTGAGAACTTCTCTCCAGGGGCTTGATGGGACATTTCGGTATTGACAAAACTCTTGAAATCTTGTCCGAGCAGTTTCATTGGCCCAAGATGCGACGAGATGTGGAGAAGCTTTTCAATGCTTATTTATATTGAAAGAAAGCTAAATCGAGGTCCAACCCTCATGATTTACACTCCGTTACCTGTACCTCATCGATCGTGGGTTGATATATCCATGGATTTTATTATGGGGTTACCGAGGTCTGGGGGTGGACATGATAGCATCTTTGTCGTAGTGGTCTATTTTTTTTTTAAATGGCTTATTTTATCCCTTGCAAGAAGTGTGGTGATGCACAATATGTTGCTACTTTGTTCATTACTCATGTATTGAAATTGCATGGCGTGCCTCGTACTATTGTGAGCGACTAAGACTCTAAATTCTTGAGTCATTTTTGGAACTGTCTATGGGGTGCACTTGGCACCAAATTACTATTCTTGATGTCTCACCATTCTCAGACTGATGGACATACCGAGGTAGTCAACCGAACCTTAGGAGCTTTGCTTCGAGCAATGACCAAAGGTAAGGTCGGAAACTGGGCTGAACTTTTGCCCGTGATTGAATTTGCATACAACCGTACTGTGCATCGAATGATTGCAATGACTCCATTTGAGTGTGTGTATGGTTTTAACACTTTAATTCCACTTGATTTAACCTTGTTGCCTCGAGATGCTGTTGTTGATTTTGAAGGAACACGCTGAGCTACTGCTTTGCTTGAGGTCCATGCTAAGGTGAAGAAAAATCTTAAGGAAGCTTATGCCAAGGTGGAATCAAAGAAAAACAAGGGGCGCAAGAAGTTTGAGTTGAAGAGGGGAGATTGAGTCTGGGTTCACTTCAGAAAAAGAGATTTCCGAACCAAAGGAAAGGAAAGAAAAGTTGGCTCCGAGAGACGATGGTCCGTTCCAAGTGCTGAACAAGATCAACAACAATACTTCTGTGATCGACCTCCCATGTGAGTATAATGTGTCAAATACTTTCAATGTTGCTAACTTAACTCCTTGTGTTGCAGGCTGAGCACCGGAGACTGAATAGGGCTCGATTTTGAGGACGAAAATCTTCTCAAGAAGGGGAGAATGATGTAACCCGTGTCCGATCTGATCAAGAAACCGAGCCAGAGTTCGAGCCATCGAGACCGGTGACACGAAGTCAAGCCAAGACTCTGCACAACGTGCATATTCACTTAGCATTGCCAGGGGAAACCAACAGTTCGATGAATGAGTGGCTGAGCTCGAGATATGAAAGCTACATTTACAAGCTCGAGGCCGAGGCTGGAAGTGCCCGAATCTTACTCAACGACGCCGAACAGTAAAGCATCCGAAGGGCTACAAAGCACCCAAGGGAGAAGAGCGCCTGATTTCAAAGTGTTTGAGTCTGAAGGGCGATCGAGCATTGGAGCACAAGAGCGCCCGAGCACTTAGTTGTTTCAGCCCTGCGTGGCTTATTTTTGTTGGTCATCTGTGACCTTTTTTCTAGTTTACCCTTGAGGTTATCTATTTAAACCCTTTCATATTTCATTTGTAGGACACCTTGATTTTGATATTGAATGAATGAGAGTAGCCGAAAGCTATGTCTATTTTGTCTCAGATGTGAGAAACCCAGATATGGGATACTTCGAAACTTGTGGCTTTCAGTGAACTTTGATTGAACAATTCCTCTTTGATCATTCGATTTGCAAGAGGTATTGTTCTCTTGAGGATCGTTGCATAGTTTATGTGCTCTTCTCTTCTACTCAAAATGTATCAAGACTAGTTCCTTGGTGCTGATCGAGTAAGACAAGTTGTGTCTAGCTTTTATCCTTTACTTTTCTGTTGTTGTTTAGTGTCCAATTGCTAAGCTCCCATTTGGCTTGCACCAATTAGAAATAAATGATCATTCTTTAAACAAGCTATATGTTTGACTGTCAATCAATTAGCTATGCTAATCGAAAGAGGTGTTATTAATTGGTTATTTTTATTTGATTTTGTTGTATTAGAAATAAGCAATCATGTCATTAAACAGAGAAACACATAATGAAATTTTTATTTTATTATAATAGTTTTATCTTACTGGTCCAAAGTATCCCAATATTTGTCTTTATCATTTACTTGTTTAAAAAATCCAAAAAAGTATTTACTCTATTGTTACTTAACTTTTTAGTACTATTAAACAATTGTCATCTCGCCAACCTGATTCTCTCCAATAGTGGAAAAAGACAATATAAATCTGTAGCGTAGGTGGCTCCAATCTCAGTGAAACAATATCTTAAAGTATACTATAATTTGACAGAGTGCGAGCATAAAATCCTATACCCCAGAGCTTATCACTAATCCAGCTACTTGACGATCGTTTTCTCTTTCTAAATTCTCTCTTAGTGATACCCCTATATTAAAATAGATGAAAAATATATATAACATAAGGCACGACCTAAATAAACCAAGCTCCAAATAAACCAGATAAAGACACACCAGTAGAAAGTCATTTCCTAGCCCATAAACCCCAATCTCGAAACCAAACACATGTATGGGTTACCTATAACTCCACGAGTCAAAAAATATCACCCATTTTCTAATCGGGCCTAATTTGTGCCAAAACCCCAAAATCTCATAAGCGAACCTTAATTTGGGTCGGATCTCAAAATTTAATTTTAACTTCAAATAATGTTATCATGCGACTACGATTTCATGCACATGAAAATTGAGGTAATCTGACATCACCAACGTCCTCAAATCCCTATATTACTATAATATTGAATTCAACTTAAAAAATTAACTCAAGTTATCAGTTCATTTTTTTTTTTTTGAAAAAAAAAAAAAATCATTGAGGAATTCTGTTAATTTCAAGGATTAGAGAGGAATTAGTTTCATTATCAATCCAAAGAACACATAAGAGATTAGCTCTCAAGTTTGGTCCAAGCTCAAGTTCTTGTTCAAAAAAGCCATGGTTTGGATTATCAATAAGAAGAACCCTAAATTTTGGTCTTCATTCTTGAGCTTTTAAATCTCAAATGAGTGGAATAATGAAAAAATCATTAGCTGCCCCTTTATTTAAATATTTTTAGACTGCTAGAACAGGAAAAACCATCACCAATGATTCACATCAAGAGTTGTTTGGTATGTGCACCAGTAACCTTTTGGAGGTTCGAAACACCCCAAACGAACTCAAAATTCGATGAAACTTATTTTTATGAGTCCGTATTAACTAGAAGCAGCTATATACACCATTAAATATTCATGTCAGCCACTAGAATATAAGACAAGGGCTGGTTCCTAACTGTTCAAAAATATATTTTTTCACCCAAAGTGACAAACAGCCTCTAGCTTTACTTCTGCTTGTACCAATAGAAAAACATGTAAAAATCTAACATAATTAAAAGCTCGTCAATTGGAGCTTGTTTACTCAAAACAACATGAAAAGTCTAGTTTTAAGTTTGTAAGGGTTCTAAAAGAGAAATCTCATTTTGATTCCTAACAACTAACTTCGAAATATACCAAACTTTACACACACATGTTAAGTCACGTGTAAAACCTAGGGTACTGATTCATAACCATCATAAATAATCTCATACACTCAAAATGATCAAATGAATTTTGAATTTAGTTTCTATTGCTCCAATAGCTCCTGAATGAAATTTCAAACCTACTGGAACTGATAGTTTGTCATTCAGAGTCTGTTTACTCAGTTCCGTACGATACTTCTATTTCTTTATCTATAATTGTTCAACAATAGATTTTATAGTACAAAACAATCCAAACAAAGTCTCATTGACTTCAAATTATACGAACAAGTAATATTTGAAAATTTAGAGCTACTAAAACTGTTAGTTTACAAAACAAGGCTCTAGATTTCAAAATGACAAGTCAGACAGTTCAACAAAACATTAGGTACATTATTTGTAATGGTCTATATGCTGCTATTTTCTCATAAAATCACACCAAACAAAGCTTGAATTTTTACTACACATTAATTTATTATACTCTTATACATACAGTTTTATCAATACACATCGAGAATGCCACTTGCTAAAAAATTATCATGCAAGACCCTAGTTGTCTAACCTTTAAATCCAAATTAAACCATATTATTAAGCCGGTTCTATCACTTCTTTTTATATTAGAGGTCATTTCTCAATTTGTTATATTTGATATCTCATATTATCGTCCGCATAACAATATCATCCATTCAATAACCATTTTCAGTATTATTAAAATTTCATCTGGCAACAGTGTCCTATGATTCCTAATGAGTAGTAGCTCGTGAGAAGTGGCGTTCCAGAACCCCCAAAGTCTTTATTGACAGAAAAGGTCCTCTCCTTTTCTTTTCCATTTTCTTTTTTTTCTAAGTATGATTAACACTAATCATGGACCAAATTAACACTTTTAAAACTTGAGGGTATTTCTTAAAACATACATAATAATTATTTCAAACCTTGGGAACAACATCCAGCAGTTCATCACACCTTCCCCTCGTGGGTTCTTTTCAACTTCAACACTTCATCTCCTTTTTCACTCCAAATCTAATCCAAATTCTCTCAAGTTCTCTTTGTTTTCAAGGAATCCGACCAGCAGTACAACAAAATATTTTATATAAAAGGTAAACATCATCATTTCAACTGTGGTGTAAATGTCGAACCTAGGTTTTTATTTTTAATTTTTAATTTTTCGTCGACAGTGATTAACGATGAATTTAGGTATTTGTTTTTGTACAAAAGGTGTATATTGTGTTGAAATTGAATGGCATTATGTGTTTTAATGGGTAAAGTAGTTCCGAACTACAAAGGAGATTTTTTATGTTCAACAGAAATTTTTAGGATGTTTACATTTTTTGGTTAAATTGTGACGATTTGAGGGTTTTCTGGGAACCAACGCTGCTTTATTTAGTTTAAAATTGAAGTTATTGTTGTTATGTGTCTTGATGTTCCGAACACCATAGTAACTGGGGTTCTAAACATCTAATAGGATGTTCATGTTTTTCTGTAACTAAATTTTGTATCCCCTTGTTTTGCTTTGCAGAAAAATGGTAAATTTAAGACCGAGAAATAAAGATGAAGATGAGCAGAAGAAGCAGCCTAAAAAGACTCCCAAGAAGGCAATTTCTAAAAAAAAAGGCCCTTCACCGACGAAGAAACTTGAGAAGCCTACTACTTCAGATTCAAAACGTACTCCTACAGATTTAGAACCTACTCCTAAACGCCCAAGAACTACTAGAACCACTAAAAGAAAATTAGTTGTGGAGAGTGACGATAGCCAAGGAGAAGTAGCAGGTCCACGGAACAAAGGTAATAAACAAGAGGAAAGCCAAAGTCCAGCACCAAGTTACGATCTAAGTAAAGGTGGCGAGGAATTAGAGAGGGCTGCAGATGAGGGTGAAAAAAGGGTGGATTTAGATGACGCCGGTATTGATGAACTATTAAAAAGAGATTTTTTGAAGACTGGAGTGGAAGATGGTGAAAAGGAAGAGGAAGATGGTGGTAAAAAAATGAAGAAGCTGATGATTTAAGTAGAGAAAAAGGAGAAGAAGTAGAGGGGGAAGTAGCTATAACTGGGGAGAGTCCAAGAAGCAGTAAAAGAAGTAGAAGATAGGCGGAGGATGTATTTTAAGAAGCAACTTTCTGAAGGATCGTGTAAAAAGAGTTAAAATAGATGGGGAAGCTGTAAATAATGCAGGTGGAAATGTTGAAGAGGAAGCAGTTGAAGAGAAGGAAACTGCTGAAGGAAGATCTGGATTGAAACTGGAGGAAGACCAGGTGAGAGTTGAATTGAAACATGGATTGTTCGGAACGCCAATGTTGATGTTCTACACGACATTTGTACGTTCCCAACATCAGCATTAAGGCTGGTAGCTCTCGTTCGGAACACGTAACATGTTGTTCCAAACGGTTGCTACTGTCGTTCAGGACCTCAGAATAAGCATGTTTCGAACATTTATTAATTTACTATCATTGTGATTCATTTTATTAATTTTATGCTTAAATCATGTGCAGTATGAAGACGTTGGTCATGCTACTTTCAAGAGTAACGTTGAGGGTCTCTTCAAGACCTTCCTGACCAACAATGAACCTTTTAATGGGAAGATTACTGTTCGTTCTTCGTTGGCTAGGGGTATGATACAGTTCAAGGAGGTTCTGAAAAATTGTAGGTGAGAAGGGGATTTTGCTATAGCTGTTTCGGTCTTTTCTTGCAATTACCGGAATATCCACTATTTGGCACCAAGTTGGTGCATAACCTCCTCATGCGAAGGATTATTTGGAAGAAGCAGAAAGAGGTTTGGATATCCTTCAATGGATTGCCAGCACATTTTGGCCTATCCGAGTTTGCACTAATGACAGGGCTAAACTGTGGGCCATATCCAAGTAAAGAGTACATGGAAAAAAAGAATGAAAAGGGGAAGGAATTGTGGAAGTTTGTTGTTGATTATTTCAAGGAGAAAAAAATGAAGGAGAATGATAAAGAGATAAAGGAAAAGGAGGAGAAGGAGAAGAAGGAAAATGAGGAAAAGGAGAAGGGTAGTGGGAAGCGGAAGGAGAAGAAGAATGTGGAGTCCTCACCCTCAGCCTCACCTTCACCCTCACCCTCACCTTCAGCCGCAAAGAGGAAGTTCAACAAGCCCAAAAAACAAAAACAGCCGAAGAAAAATCAAGCTGTGAAGTCTGGTGGCTTGCTTGAGTTGGTATGTTCTAGATGTATGATTTGTGATGCCTTTCTTCAGTGAAAGTTATAATAGACTCTTATATATGAACACGACATGATGCTTTTAAGACTTGACATGATTTGTACCCCATTTTGGTTAACTAGGCATGGTATACTTGTTTGCACTGACATGATGCATATGATATGTGCCATTATTATTCGTGGCTAAAGACATATGACATGATTCTATATGCATCAAATGATGTTCTTAACTTGCACTGCTTAATTGTGATGTGTTGGTACCGGTATCATGTCGCTTGGTCTAGCAGTTTATCCGTGAGGGCCTATTATTTGGTTGCGAAAGCCTACTCTTTGGCCTAGCAGTTCTATAGGTGAGGGCCTACTGATGTTTGGCATTTTATATCTATATTTCCTTAATATTTCCTCATATTTGGATACATTATTCGCACGTTTTCTAGTTGATGAGCATGATCTTGCACTGATTTTATGTCGTATGATTGTAGGTTGTTATGAAGTGCAATTGAAGCTTTAAAGAGCATGATCGAGCAAGAAAAGGCTGGAATTGGATTGAGGATTGGATCGAGCACACGAAGGCACGACGCGACGCAAGCTGCGGACGAAGAAAAACTAGGGGGGCGCCGCGCCTGCTGCAGCGCCCAGTGTCCTGCACGTTTTGTGGCGCGGGGCGTGGCCGTTACGTGCGAGATTCGACGGACTCCGCTTTGTTGCGCGCGTTTTGAGGCGCGTGGCGCCAGCTAGAGCACCCTTGGAGCGTTTTTGGAAGTCCTATTTCGTCTAGGCTTAGGCATAACTAATTGCAAGGCTTTTGTAAACATTATAAATACCCTTCTACTTAGTTTTTGATGGAGGTCGAGATTTTGGAGCAAGTTTTGGAGGAGAGGGGAGGAGCCCTAGATGTCTTCTAAACAAGTTCTTTCTCTCTTTCTCTTATTCTTCTCTTTAATTCTATAGTTTTTTCATTCTAGGATTAGAGCAATTACATGAAGGTTGATGTTTGAAAGTTGATTCCTATATATTGATTTACCATTACGGATTGTTTATTCTTTCTTGAGCCTAATTGTTTGGTTATTGAGGCCTGATAATTGAACACTATTTACGGTTTACAAGTTGACCTCGACAGAGGGAACTTGTGAACGCAAATAAGAAAGAATAGGGCTTGATTGTGAACCTGGGCATCGGGGAACCAATTTATGAGCAGGATAGATATATACTTTCTCGCCTAGCTTAGCTAATCACAGAATTCGTTAATGCATGCATGTGATTTAATTTCATAGAAATATAGGCATTAGAGTAGCTTACATAGACTCGTAAAGAATCGACAGGTTTTCACGAATATAATTAACCTGTTAGTTAGCAATCTAGGAAATCAAAAAGTAGAATCAACTGGAAAACTCAACTGGATTGTTTGTAGCTCTGACTCTGGACCATTTCTCTCTTATTGATAACAACCTATAATTTGCTCTCTATTACTTAACTTCAGTTACGTATTTTTAATTATTTCCTTTAGTTAGTAACTTAACAACCATCATTGAAAAAGATCTCTGAATAGTCTTTAGGAAATTATTTGCTAGGATTCGGTCGTAACAATAGTCCTCGTGGGAACGATACTCTACTTATCACTTTATTACTTGTCGACCATGTATACTTGCGTGTGCGTTGGGAGCAACACCTACTACTTGTTCTAATAGTCTATCTGTGAGGGCCTGTTCCGTGGTCAACTGGTTCTATCTACGAGTCTATCTGTAAGGGCCTATTGTGTGGTCAAGTGGTTCTATCTGCGAGTCTAGTGTGCAAGAATTGGGTATATAACATGATTGTCTGCTATGAGTTGTTACACATACCATGTACCATTTTGATTTTGTGCATTGTATTATGTTATGTTCACGTACATATTTTAATACTCCCTCCATCCTAAAATGAATGTGTTTGACTTTGTGTAGAGATTTAAAAAATATGAAAGACTTTTGAATTCTGTGGTTTAAAATTAAAGTTGTGTGTAATATGTGCCAGTGTCTTTAAATCTTGTGGTCAAAAACAAATATTAGAATTAAAGATTAATCAAATATGGAAATGAACACTATTTTTGGGAAAAACTAAAAAGAAAAGATAGACACTCATTTTGGGACGTAGAAAGTACTTTCTTTGAGGGGATAATAGGGGTGTGGGTCAATATTCTTGGCACTTTGCTCACCATTTACAGAGTTGTCCAATTTAACCTAGATAACCAAATTTAGGGTACACAATTTGACGCCCACCATAGGTACCAGAGAAGTTTATTGTTCCTAAGAGTTTTAGCTTTCTAAAGTATTTGACTTCTTTAATATCCGTGCAAATGGGCAGGCTGAATCTTCCAATAGAGTAATACTTGACAATCTAAGGAGACTTGAAGCGGCTATGGAAAAGTGGCAAGAAGAGCTAGCCAGTGTCCTATGGACTCATCAAATAATAATGAAGAATAGCACTAGGGAAACTCTAGGAGTGGCAATGGGCGGGGCGGGGCTGGGCGGGATGAGCCCTTCCCCTGCCAAAGTTTTGCTCTGCCCCGCCCCACCCCATTTGGTCTTTGTCAAGTTTCAGCCCCACCCCGCCCTACCCCATTTGACCCGCCCTGCCCTGTCCCGTTTGACCCGCCCCGCCCCACTTAAATTACCTTTTAAGTCATTATTTTTTATTTTTTATCATCAAAATTGAATTTTTATTTTAAATTTTAATCCATTTAATATATCTCTAACTTTTTTCCTATTGAAATTTTCAAATTTGATGATTTTGTAGTTACTTGAAGAAATTGAAGCTTTTAAAAAATTTGTAGTATTTCAAAAGTATTAGTATTTACTATATTAATTAATAGCTTAAATAGCCAATAGTAGAACAATATTTCCATTATTTCCTCAACTTAATCATGAAATAAGAAAATAGTGGAAAAAGAACAAGTAAATTATTGGGCCTCTATGTTTCCCCATCCCGAAAATTCTAAAATAAAATTTTGCCCCGCCTTGCCCCGCCCCGCCCCAATTAACAGTTGCCTCGCCCTGCCCCGTTTATTGTTTTACCCCACTGTGACCCAATTTCCATCCCTAGGAAACTCCATATTCCCATGTTTATGCTCGGAAGCCTTGAATTAAGCGAAAGTAGGTGAACCCAAACTTCGGTACGCTCACTCCACCGAAGGATCAAACAATGAAGCTTTACCGGTTGAGTTGGACATACTCGAAAGGTGACGTTAGCTCTAGTCCAGATGGAGGCGCAAAAGCAAATGTACCTCAACAAAAGAGGTAACTTCCAAAGTTTCAAGATATGAGATTATGATGTTGAAAGATCATATCGGGGACTCATGAACGCAATGCTAGCAAGCTTGGCACTAATAGGAAAGGACCCTACCGAGTTGCTGGGCTGACCAGAATCGGAACTCTTTATTAGCTCGAGACATTGAACTAGTTGCTTCCATCCAATTGAAATGTGGCAAAACTGAAGAAATAATGCTTATGATCAAATGATTTCATCTTCTTCTCCTTAATCTTTCCAAAAATTAGGTCTCTAAATACAAGATACAAGATATTAATGTCATTAGTTCGTCAGTTTAATTGACACGCAACAGTAAAGCCTACAAAATGCATTATAAGGTTTGTTGACAAAGCTTTCAAGGAGCCGAGGAGAGAAAAATGATAAAAAGATTTTGGTGGTAAGTAAAAAGGAAAATTCAAAACACATAATTTCAATATAAGGTTTTATGTGGTGCCACCGCAACTATGCTGTCTTTAAGTTATTTTTCTTGAGATAAGACATAATTCGCACCTTAAAACTGTCCAAAAAAAAGTTGTTGACACCCAATTTTGTCCTTCCATTTTATAATTGGTTATATTTAACTTAAAAAATGTAATAGTAATTTTTTGAAATAAAATTGCATTAGACAGTATATATTTACGTGTGTAATCCTTATCCCCCAATCCCCTATTGATATAGTATTTAGTTAACTGTGAATACATTACGTAATTACATCAGTTGGGTGGATTTCTAAAAAATACGTGTACAATTTGAGACAGTTTGCACAATTAATACATTTTAAAATTCTATCTGTGGGTATTTTAATACCTAATTATCTTTGTTTGAACTCATTTATAATTATTTTCCATCAAATAGCATTTTTACAAAATCATTTGCATTTTTCCCTATATTTTTACTACTTATTTTCTAATTATTAGCATTTCCTTTTTAAGTTAAAGTATTAGCCAAATTATTAATTACAAATACACATCTGTTGACACCCAATTTTGTCCCTCTCATTTACAATTTATCATACAAAATTTTAAAAAATACAGTTTTAGTTTTTTAGACAAAATTGCGTCAACTATCACGCATTTATCTATATTGTTCTTATCACCAACGCCCTATCTATATATATACGTATCTCAATGTGATTATATTACATAACTACATCATTCAGCTCATTTTCGAGATATTTGTACAATTTTGTAACTATTTACGCGATTTATATACTTGAATATCCATTTTACAATTATTTAAATTCAATTAATACTACCAAAATTCATTTATAATTATTTTGAATTAATTATTATTTTTCCTAAGTCTATAATATTACTCCTCATATATACACTAGATATACATTAATATACACTCTATAATATATACTACATATAAACATCATATTATTTGGGACCCACGCACACACACATCAGCCACTTAGACCCGCGTGGCACCTCCGCAACCAACTACGTGTCCACGTCAACCCCACTTCACTTTTCCCATTTTTCCCTTAAACCAAACACACCCCTTACACAATAAGCCCTAAAAAAACATTTCCCCTTTCCTCTCTTTCCCTTTTCAGCCGTCACATCCCTTCCCCCTTTCCCTTAAAACCCAACCCGGTACACCCCTCTCCCAAAATCCACCACAAAATCGCCTCTTCCCCGCCAATTTCGCCGGCTATCCCTCCCCCCCTCTCTCAACTGATTCCATTCACATGGAAAAAGGTAGTGAATCTTCTCTTCTCTCACTTATCATGGAGAATCCGAAAAACGAAGTAGAATTATTTGGACAAAACCTTACAATTTTGAGGAAATCTCGGGCGAGACCAAGCACGCACAAGGAAAAGAAAATAGATCGAGCAAAAATCAGGTCAAGATGGAGGAGCGACGGGTCAACCCGACCCGATTCAGTTCGCAATGAATGGGTAATATCTTTTTTTATTTTTTTTAAGCAAAAAACTGTCCAATGTGCAAATTATGTGTTATACAATCAAGTATACGTTGGCTTTCCATTTTAGTCGTTCAAAATTGTAAGAGGAAAACATTGTTTAGTTAGCTAGATACTTGAGTACGCTGCAATTAGAATCCATGATAGTTGTTCATTATTTTTATGCTAGTATAATTTTGGCATTGACTGTGATAAGCATGAAGCCGATACTCGAATCACGTATGCAGCACAAATATTAGAACTTTAAGCGTGGAGTTTGCTATATAGATTACTATTTTCTTTTGACTAATTTTTATAATAATTGTCTTGATACACTCGAGGTAAATTTTGGAATTCTGATAGGAAAATTGATATCTTTGAAATAGTAAAAAGCTTCTTCAAGTTTGAATGGATTGGAATGTTTTTAGAAGTACATCATAATGTATGAATATTCTAGAATCCCACCCTTTTTGAGAACCTTCCTAACTATAAGTTGAAGATGCATTACACTTAAGTATATTGACAGAATCCTAAGTAAACTGGCATTGATTCTGGGATATTTTGAATTTCAATTAAATTAGGATTTGTTTTGGAAAAAATAAGTTGAAAATGGCTGATTTGTAGCTCTGTGGGTTCCGTTTTTAAAAGGAAAACTTGTTCTCTTTTCCTAATTTTCGAATTTGGTGTTGAAGCTATTTATGGAATGAATAGAAAAGAAAGCCTGATTTTATTTTTTTTATAGTAGAATTTTCTTTGATTTATTTGATTGACAGAATTATAATTTCCTTCCTTCTTTAAAATATTTCACTTCCTTACCCTGACCTTTTCACACTAGGCAATTAAAGCCTAAAACCTCTATTCTATCACTATGTAACAGTCCCCAAGCACTTAGAAAAGACACGCTAGAAAAGAGATATTCATCAGCCTCTTCTTTACTCTTTCTTATTTGTTCTGGTTTATTGCTCCTTTGTTTGATTTGTTGCTTCTGAAGCAAGAGGACAGTACTACATGTGGCTTCCTGTTGAAAAGCAATTACCTTTACTTGTCAAGTTTCATCTTTGAAATTGCTTAAGTCTTGGTATTTGCAGAAAACAAGAAGATTTAAAAAGTATACAGTGACTCTGCTTTTGAGCTAATCCGTTTGATGCAAGGATCTTAGGCAGTCATTGTATACAGACATATAAGTTGAGCAAGCAGTAAAGATGGGTATCTCAAAAAACAGTGCACATAAGGCACCTTTTACCTTTTGTTTGATCTGATTAGACCTCCTATTTTGTATATTTAATAGGGTCACTTTGCTTGTATGTTAATTTCATTAAGACAAGAAAAGAATGTTAAGTGTGGAAGCCTGATAAGGCTCTGTAAGGCATAATAAAATGTTGCAATGAAATATTCTTGTTTGGGTTACTCAGGGACCCTATTTTTCCTTCTTCTTTTTTCATTCATTTAGGGCTGAAATTACAAGTTTATTTGTGCAATTCATGAGTCCGAAATTGGTATTTAAGTTGCATAACAGGTGGTGTTGTTAAATCTGGAATTCTATTAAGACAGGTGTTGTTTCGTATAAAGGGGGAAATTTTCACAATTTTATTTAAAACTGGGCTTTTTCTGAAAATTGCATCCTATGCTAGGACATCTTCTGTAAAAATACGTTTTTGGCTAAGTTTCTAAAATTACAGGTTTGAATGATTAATCCGTGTCAGATTCACATGAAAGGAAATTGAAATTCTAACTTTTGTTAAGCAGGGGCTGTTCATTCAATTTCTGCTAAAGTGAGTGTATTTCTGCAAATCTTGGAACAGCCTATCTACTACAGGCCTAGTTTTTTTTTTAATGGGGAATTTTCTTTAAAACAAATTGATTTTTAGTAAAATTTATTCTCTTATACACTAATTAATAGTGTATAGGGGAGTATGAATTTTAGGGGGTCAAAATATACAAGCTATTTATATGTACATTTTTTTCTAAAAAATTAAACTCGTTTAAGTAGATCGCCCAACATGTATTTGCATGAATATAATATCAATCTATATCAATCTATATATATATATATATATATATATATATGTGTGTGTGTGTGTGTGTGTGTGTGTGTGTGCGCGCGCGCGCGCGCGCCTTTATATGCATCCAATTTGCTTGTGCGCTCGATTTTCAAAAAAACAAAACCTTCCTATCTATATATATATATACACACACACACAATGTTTTAGCACGACTCCAAATCAAAAGTCACTTGGAATATACGTTTGTCAACTAATGTCAACACTTCCCTTCCAAAGTGACTACATTCTCTATGTATGATAAATCTCATTTGTCCTTACGTTTGGTTATCACATTATGAGAATAAATAAGTAAAATAAATATTTTCCGCTATTTTTAGTGATTTTCAGAAAACTGATTCCCTTCAAATTTGCAGAAATGAATTCAATTTTGGGGTCATGTTTACGTTTTCAACTTTTTAGAATTAAAGATTTAAAGTCAAAGGCTAAAATTGAAACTAGGCATTGGGCCTAGCTTGTAAATGTAAATTCAGAGACATTTAAAATGATGGGGTGATTACATAAAGAGCCACCAAACAATAAATATTTACTTTCTAATAGCCACAACTATTTGTAGCCATTATTAATTACCAAATAAAAGATATTTGTATTATTAATATTAATATTCAATGATTTACTAAATACCCAAAATAATATTTAAATATAAATATGAAGATACTTCAAGCGTCAAATATGGGTAGTGGGATAACCACGTTCTATTAAATAACTAACAAAGTCCTAGACACTGAAAACTCTCTCTCACTATCCTATTAAAACGCAACACGAAAATCAGTTCCAAAAACACATATCTTTATCAAACTACAGAACTGTCGTGAGATGGAAAACATTGATCTACTCATACAGTTCAATGAAATATGGAACAACAATTACAACTACGAGGACAACAAATTGGATGGTATTTTTGTTGATCAAAACTGTACATACAGTGCATTACTTTGTTCAATTAAAAAGATGCTTGAAGGAGTTGGTCTAATTGGTTCATTCAATATCAAGTACAAGCTGAAAGATGGATTAAAGCCAATGGTTGTCTACAATGATATGAGCTTGAGGTTCTTCATTGATCTTAGGCAGACAACAAGTGACGTAACACAATTTCCTTTGTGTGTAACGATGCAAGAACAACCAGGTACAATTATATGTGCAACTGTTGGATGTGTGAATTTGCAACCATGCGGACAGAATGAACTGCAGGTAACCACCTTGAATGAGGAACAGGATGATAATGTGATGATGAATAGTGATGGCAATGACTATGGAGAGATGTCTTTGGATAACATATGCATCATAAGCGACACAATGAACAGCAAAATTTTTGCAGGACAATTATATAGAGACAAGCAAAGACTAGTAAGTGTAACGAAAAATCTGGCCCTGCAGCAGAATTTCAAATTCAGAGTTGACAGATCATCAGCAGCAAGGTGATAAATTTAAATAATAACTAGTATCAAAATCAGAACATGTATTAACTCCAATGATAACTCTATAGTTAACAATAATTATATTGTTGATCAGCACTGCTCAATCAATTAAATTTGACACTAATGTCTTAGTTTATATAAACATGTAAAATGTAGGTATGCATTGATGTGCACTGGTAAAGAGTGTGATTGGACCATGCGATCATCAAGTATAGGTGGTTCTGGAGTATTTAAAATACGCGAATTTAATAACACTACTTGCCCTGAAGAAGAAAGACTGCTTTCTGAACGACATGCAAGTTATGAAACAATAGGTGAAATTATCAAGGAAAAATTCAAAGATCCTAAAAGGGTTTATACACCTAATAATATAATACATGACATTAAGAAAGATTATGGTATGGAACTTAATTACATGAAAGCATGGAGATCGAAGGAAAGGGTACTAGAGCTGTTAAGAAGAAATCCATCAAAATCATATAGTTTGTTGCCAAGTTATATGTATATGGTAAAAACAACAAATCCAGGTATTGTGACAAAGCTGCACAAAACCACTGACAATCGGTTCAAATACGTGTACATATCATTGAATGCATCTATACAAAGCTGGAAGTACTGCAGGCCAATTGTAGTGGTAGATGGCTGCTTTATCTCAGATGTTCATGGAGGCACACTGATTGCAGCATCAACACAGGATGGAGAAGGTAACGTTGTTATAATTTTTAATAGACTTGCTATCAATAAATATGTGCTGTAATTTTTTAAGTATTATAGTTAGAGTCCGTAATATTAACTAAATATTGGAACTTTTATAGAAAGCATTGTCCCATTAGCATACGCAGTCATCGACTCAGAAAATGACAAATCATGGGAGTGGTTTTTTAAATCATTCAGAGACACATATAGATTCAGAGTTGGAATGTGTATTGTATCGGACAGATGTGCAAGCATATCATGTGCTTGTTCAACAATCTATCTAGAACTGCCACACTGCATATGTGTGTATCATCTGTGGAATAATGTAAAATCAAACTTTAAGATTAGCCACAAAGAAATAGGTGAAATATTTTTCACCTTAGCAAAGGCATACACAATTAAAGAGTTTGATCACTACATGAAGGAACTTGAGAAAATAGATAAAAAAGTGAAGAAATACCTGACTGATATTGGTTACCATAAGTGGTCCCGTGCATACGCAGAGGCAAATAAAGCAGAGATGATGACAAGCAACATTGCAGAGTCTATTAATGGAAGAAATAAACATGCACACTCTCTGCCTATTGTGGAATTGCTAGACGCAATGAGAGATATGATGAGGAAGTGGAAGTGGGAAAATAAGAAAAAAGCCATAAGTACTTTTAAGGTGTTGACTAACAAAAATCAGAGTATTTTCAAGGCTAGTATGGAAGCTTCAAGACGGATGACGGTATGGATAAATAATCATCAATTCATCTAATTACAGCTTATGTTTTATGGGTACATTTTGTAACTGATTTTCTGCTATATATGTACATACATAAGTCATACCTTCAAATGAATACATGCATAAGATACATGATGGTGGAACGAAGCATGTGGTATGCCTTCTTACAAAACCTGTACATGTAGGAGGTTCCAGTTGGATGAAATGCCATGCCCACACGCACAGGCAGTACTGCGATCCAACAATATAGACGCTTATAGCTACTGCTCACCATCATGCACAAAGGAGAACCTTGTGAAAACATATGAGCAACCAGTTTTTCCAATGCAAGACCAAAGTGCTTGGACAATCCCTGAGAAAATACTGCTGGAGGAAGTCTTACCACCTAAAGGGCGAACGCAGGCTGGCAGACCAAAAAAGAGAAGGATAAAAGCAGCATGGGAAGTTAAATACAAACTTGCCTGTAGTCGCTGTGGCAAGCAGGGACATAATCGCAAACATGTCGAAATCCTCCAATGGTTTCTTAAAGTTTAATTTTACATGTAACAGGATCACAACTTATCTATTGCTTTAGAATTACGATTTGCAACAGTTTATTTTAGCATTAAGGAATGCCATTTTATGTGTTTACTTGCCTTTGTTCTAGTGTTTAATTTTATACCATTTTACATTTAATTCAATATAAAGAATGCACTTAATATTAATTATAAAATAATGTACATATACAGTCATGTAAAATGATGGAATAGTAAGCAGGTACAAAATAAAAGGATGTACAGTAGCAAATAGAATTTGATCAAATTGTATCAAGTGAAACAGTAATAACAAATTATATTTATCATATGTGCATATACACATATTCGTATATGAAGAAGATGTTAAGTTGTTAGTTGTTCAACTTCATAGTAGTTGTCGCGAGTTCAACACTCTTAGCAGTTGGCATATTAAACAAGATTCCTGGATTTCTTGAGGAAGTTCTGCCCCAAACTCCATGATGTAGATGATGAAGAAGAATATGTGAAGCTTCCTGCATGAGCTTTTAAATGATTCCTGAAACAATGCAAATTATTCCTTGTTGCAGATTCACTTGATACAATTTGATCAAATTCTATCTGCCTTGTTGTTCAACTTCAAATAATTACCATCCTATGTTTTTGAACAGTTTGAACATGCCGCTATAAAATAATATTATTTAGTGATTATACCTATCAAGAAATGCATATACACATATTCAAATATGAGAAGATATTAAGTGCATAGTTGATCAACTTCAAATATTACCATCCTATGATTTGAACTGTTTGAATATGCAGATAAAAATGATATTATTTAATGATTATAATTATGATAAATGTAATCTAAACAAGTGTTAAATATGTGGTGAAATGGCCGTTGTTACGTTCAATTATCTACATATTATGAAAAAAATGGGATAAAAATTTAACCTAAGAACATATTATTTACATAATAATAAAGTAAGATACACCAACAATAATATCTAAACTTTAAACAAATATAAAATAAAGACAGAATATTTACTTCAAACAGTCGCAACTTTACTTCAATACCATCTTGAGATAAAACGATGACAATGTCATATGCCAGATTAGGCAAGATTCCAGAACATTCAGGTAATACAAAGACAAAAGCTAAAAATATTAAAAGCGTTCAACGTAGATTACATAAGAAACAAGTTCATAATGTGCAACGGACTGACTGAATTAATACAATTAGTCTTCCAGCTCGCTTTCCTGATTTGGCTCCTGGTTCTTCAGTCCATAATCCCACAGCAGCGCACCAAATCGCTTCCTATATCGTTTAATATTGCAACCAGGAGGAGGCATGTTGCGTCCATGCATGAAATGCTCGGCAAATGTAAGAGCAAACACACCATAGTCACTGAAAAAACACAGAGAAAAGTAATATTAGCACCAGACAAAATTAATAAGCAAGATATAAACTGTCAAAGATAATGTAGGATACACTTACGATTTATGCACACAGTCATGTCATATATATGTAACACCTCCCACTTTTCAGTAATTGATTTTTCACCAAAGACATAATGAGCAGGATTTAGATCATCCCTCATATCATAGAATCCAATTGCAGACAAGAAAAGAGGAATCAGAATTGTATACGACTCCACAGCTCGTACGAGTTCATCATCATAGTAGAAATTGTCTAACTTTTGATCATACACATATAATACCCTCTGCTTAAATAAAAGCCTACCAAGAATCCAGTGCCAATCTTCAAACACTTTTATGGGCAAAAAATCATCATCTACCAAAGGTCATTGCATATTGCATCTAATCGATAAACCCTTCATATAATCAGATATGATATGATTCTCAGCAGCAACAGTTAGAACTTTGTTATTTTGCAAATAACTCTTGTAAATATCTCTAATTGTTGAATCAAATAAGCAGTCAGTTGTAGTGAGACGACCCTGGACAGCTAGATCATGCTTGGCCTTTTTCCTCAGGTAATACAGAATAACATCAATGTGCTAGATTAAATAAAAAAGAGTAAATTTTATTACTTCAGATAAAAATCAAAATTAGAATATTGAAATATAAGTAAGTAAATTAGAATAAGTACCGTTTCTTGAAGAGGATTGTCCGCAGAATAAAGAGTATAAAACCAATCTTTGGAAGAAACAAGGCAAACACCAAAATCAAATTTAGGCCTCAGAATATTAGCAGTAAAATGGTATGGGGGCTCCCTGTGAATTTGATTAACAAATATTTTGATTAGTTGAAGTAATATATATTATATATGTTAACTAAAATTCAACATAAACTGCCATTAATGAATATTACCTAGTCTTCATCAACCGAGTTTTGATCCAAGAAGAAAAGCTATCAGACAGCTTGGAATCAACTCGACTCCACAGTTTGCTGATGATGAATGCTTCCTTGTAAAGGTAGAATTCAAAGTAATACTGGTACCGTTAACAGAACGGCCAGAACTATAAACCAAAGATGATCTATGTAGCCGAACCGACTTCTAAATACATACTTCTTTATGTTTTGAAACCAGCCTTTTCTTCCGAATATCATCTTCTGGAACACAGTTTTGCACCAATTCAAAGTCCTTCTTACTAAACTCATCAATATCATGGAGCAATCTATTTAGTTCACCATCACCAATAATATTCACCACTTGTCCAATATTGGGCACTACAATAGTTTAGAAACAATGCAATAAATCAGTATATGTGATAACAGTAAGGTTATTAGCTACTCATACTAATCATATTAACCTAACAGTATTATATTTGTGACAACATGTGGTAAAATAAACATTATATACATCAAAACAAATATTACAAGAATATTAGTTGATATTAGTAGAATAATATTACCGGCAGAAACACCTTCAGATACATATGACACAACACAGACAGCCTTTCAAGCATTGACACTATTGCTACATCCAGCTTCAAAGCCAATTTCTTTATTAATAACCAATGCTGCCACATCAATAAAACAATACCATTTTAATTACTAAAACCAAATTAATAAAAAATAATATCACAAAAAATAAAACAGTACACAAATATTTTACTGATAATACAAAAAAAATCCATAGAAGAAAAAAATACACTTATCAACATATACACCATCATGCACTTCCTCAGCAATGATACTGTTGCTACCCTCTCCAAATGGAGGATCATTTTTTCCATATATTTCCGCTTCCTCTTGAGTGTCAAAAAGCCTGAAATTGAGAAATCCTCAAGGAGAATCCTCAATTACCACATTAATAGGTGCTTCCAAAAAAGCCACAAAAAATACAATTAAAAATAAGACAAAAAAAATATATTACATGCATATCAAAACAATGCATGTTAAAATTAAATATATTTAACTCACAGTTATCCTCAAGAGATGCTTCAGGTAATGCTTTTCGTACTGCAGCTTCATGCACTCTATTCTCAACAATGTCATTATTATGTTCATCTCCTGGGTGCTTATTGAATCCAGACCTAGACCATGAACATTTTGATCAACATATTAAAAAAACTGAAATATGAAAGTTCTTAAAATAGATAAAGTGATTAAAAAGGAGAAACATATAAACAGTTTAACATAACAAGATATCTGAGATTAAATAAAACACAAATTTAAGGTATGAAATAAGAGTATATTTTAATTACCTTTGTCAATATGATAGGTTTCACCAGCATCTTTGTATTTTTCTAAATCACGTACCCTCTTCAAAACAGAATCATCAATGACATTCAAATCCTGTGTGGAAATTAAGTCAAGACCTTGACCTTCATCATTTTGCTCTACAAGAGGGAAGAATCAAGTGTGTTAGTTTAAAACATCACATAAAATATGCACCGACACAAAACAACAACAAAAAATAGAGATCCAAAAATTCACTCATACAGTTTAATAATGATACTAAAGCAAAAGCAAACCAATAACATTTTTAACACCACTCGCTCCATTGTCACATTCTCCTACCAAAGCTTCACCCACAGATGCCAGGGTCACTTGTTTATCAATGATAGAGACTGCACTGCCTGCACCTACTAAAAAAAACATAATTAACAAAAGACACAGATAAAAATCAATTTAATGAAATAGCATACAGAGTTGACATACAATGGGAAGGTGGAGATACTTCAATTGCAGCTTTATGTTTTGCAGATTTCTGAAGTCTTTTTTCAACAATATCATCAATTAGATTAAGGTCCTGAATGGACATTGGATCCACACCTGCACTTTCTACATATTGGTTTCCCAGTCGACCAAAGTCAAGTCTTGTAGATACGAATAATAAAAACACAATATATCAGAAATATTGACACATGTAACACTATAAAAAAAAAGATATAATTAAATTTACCAATAACATTTCTGTCTGACACGACCCGAAATTTGGCTAGGCCGTGCGGGCACCCGACATTCTCCCCTAAACCCGTCGGGCGGACCCTTACCAATTAAATTAGGAAAATAAATATAATTCAATTCATAAATAAGAACAAGACTTAGAAAAAGAAGCACAGACATACTGATACCTCTAAGATGTACAAAGAAATTGCAGCTGACTACCCAACATACTAGGTTTAGGGCTATCCAGACTAGACATCTAATAGTACAAAAGAAGACAGGTACCTCCTGGAGGGAGCAAAATGCAACTGAAATGATAACCAATAAACTGGTGGTCATCTAGAATAAATGCTGGCTCACCCTGACAGCTGAAGTCGTCTTCGCTCCTTCAAAATGTGGCGAACTCAATCCTGGAGCGAACCTGCCGAAACGAAATAGATAGACAAAAACAAACAACAAACAAGAGTGAGTCAAAAGGACTAAATAAGTGGAGCAGACTAGCCACCTCAAAGAATAGGATAGCTAGCCAGGGAGAAAAGAAACAGATAAACCAAATTCCTCTTATTTAAATTATGAAAAGGCAAAGTCAGATAATAACTAGAAACACGTATGGAATCACAAACTCATTAACAATCAGGAACGTAAGATAGCCCGAACATATAGGTATCCCGAACATATCAACAATCAGAAATACATCCTGTTGCAGCGTGCAACCCGATCCATATATTCATCCTGTTGCAGCGTGCAACCCGATCTATATATTTATACCATTGCAGCGTGCAACCCGATCCATATATTTATACCGTTGCGGCGGCAACCCAATCCCCGTAACCCACAATACGAGCCAGTAATATATAGGCAAACTGAGATATGTCCACGACATAGTATATATACCGCATACATAAAACACAGCACAATACACACAATAGTCAGTATGCGGTGCAATGAGATGGGATGAATATGGTATGATGCAATGCAGTCACATATGCCTGATACCTATCTCCGGCGCGGGACTGTCATCGCATACCAGGAGATATATGCAATAATAATCCTTCACCGGCTCAGGACTCTCATCGATTACCGGGAAGTATATGTAATAATGATCATTCACCGGTGCGGGAATCTCATCGCCAACCAGAAAGTATATGCAATAATGACCCTTCGCCGGCTCGGGACTCTCATCGATTACCGGGAAGTATATGCAATAATGATCCTTCACCGGTGCGGGACTCTCATCGCCAACCGGGAAGTATATACAATAATGACCCTTCGCCGGCTCGGGACTCTCATCGATTACCGGGAAGTATATGCAATAATGATCCTTCACCGGTGCGGGACTCTCATCGCCAACCGGGAAGTATATGCAATAATGACCCTTCACCGGCTCGGGACTCTCGTCAATTACCGAAGTATATGCAATGCTCAAAACCAGAGAGCAATGCTCATATGCTCAATGAAATACCAATATAACATATAATATACAATGTAAATTAAAAGCTAAGGCGTAATGAGTACGCCTATCGGCAGCTGCACACGTAAAGAACACGTGGTAGAAAATCCACGAGGTCAGGTGCTTCCAAAGAAATGGATATAAATACTTACCTTGTTACAAAGTTAGCACAGTTACTCAACAACCTCTTTATCCTTTGGATTCACTGCCAAACGATCCTGGTAGATGTTTAGGGGTGAAAATTCTATCTTTTCTCCGACTCTTTTCTCATTTTCTGGCATTTTTCTCGCTGTGGCATCTCTGTTTCTCGTTTTCTCTGTTTTTGTTCATTTTTGAATGTTTTGCTTCTGCTCCTACACTAATACCTCGTTTAAGCTAAGGACCCACCGCCTAATCATTTTGTTTCTTTCTTTTCATTTCCTTTTTCTTTTATTTCTTTTACTTTTCTTTTCGCGACAAAAATTAAAACGGTACCCTACTATATTCGAAATAATTCCAACTTTTGCATACAAGTTATACAAAATATATGTACTATACTCGCTAAGGCGGATCTCAAATCAGATCCCCGAAACTCAAGATGCGAATTTAAATGAAAAAAGATCGAATTATTTAACTTTCGGCATTTTAGCGGAAACTAGCCGAACAACATCGAAATTCACTTTCGAAAGTTTACAAAAGTTACAAATAATCATACGAACCTAACGGCGCTTTCGGATTCCGAATCGGAGCTCATCCGCCAAAACCGAGCTCGAAAATCACTTTTTAATATTTATCGACAATAAAAACTGAAACCTTCTTCCGATGCCTACCAAACGAGGTCTGATTTAGCTCAAACTTTACAGACAGGTCCTAATGGATATTACGAAGATTTTAAAATTATCGGCACGCCAATCGGAGTCCTAACTTCCTAAACGACTACTTAAGGTCGTTTCATTCTCCTCCACTTAAACTCTCGTTCGTCCTCGAACGAGCCTAAGTCAAAAGCAAAATTCACGCAGATAACAAGAGAACTTGCACAACCTTCATAAACTACTCCACGGACATTATCTCATGATTACAGAATCAGAATTATAACACGTACATCAAACTTTTGGATAAAAACATAGCTGGATAATATCATAATACCACCGCCCAGATTATTCTGACTAAACTGGCCTTTCCTCGATCATGAGGGGAGAGTTCTACATTGTCAGAACAAAGATATACAGGACTCTGGATGAATCAACATAATTTCAACGATGAATCACCTCCTCGATATACTTTTCGATATATAACAGGTCGATCAAACAAAAAATTAGCTTACGCTCCAGCATCGCCTTAGAGATTTAATATTAGCATTCAGTATCAATTGGAGGAAGACTCCTCCACTTAGAGCATAAACTCATACAAATAATTTGAATAGAAATAGTCATCCTCGCACAGCCTGCTGGATTAAGGAAGACTTAGCTAAATAGAGAACGCGGCTCAGACCTGAGCTACCAAATTACTCTCTCGAGTTGCCAAACAGCTGCAACTCTCGAGTTCAAACTCCATACATTTTCTATAAGCACCACCGCCTGATGGATCAAATCAGAGGCCAAATGACGCCTCTCATTACCCTTAGTAGCCTTAAAACACAACAATGTGCTTATCCGGCTACCTTGACACGCACTCTGGCTCAACAGAGGGAACATCACAAGAGGCTACTGACCGCCTAAGCTCACCTGTGCCGAACAAAGAAGAAGTGGAAATGGACTGAGGATAGAAATAATTAGAGCTTCAGAAAGCTCATCTTCATATTTGCTTGGCTACAAAAGCTAGACTACTTACGAGTCAAAAGTAGCCCAAGAATCGCAATTAAAGAAACAGATATTAAATGAGCTTTATGGAACAACATCCATGCCAATTTGGCCTCCCAATAAGAAGGAAACTCTGACAATTTACCAGAAACCCTTTTAAAACCCATATAAGCTCATAAGATAACATGACTTTCCTAGCGTTTTGAACCAAGAGGAGATACGTAGATCGAATATTACTTACTAATCACTTTGCACCGGAAGAAATGATGACACTTTCTGATGGTGACGAATAAAAATTCCATCATCCTATCAATATAGAATTCCAAAGAGAGATAGACTGACTTGACATAATAAGAGAAAGTGGTACAACAGGATGCCAAGCACACAATACTAACACTCTTTCTCAAATTACTCATATTTAAACCAGATCAACTAGGAGGATCTAAAAATGCTAAGAATAAATCATACAAGAAGCTCACCCCTCTACTGTAGCAGATTCTTAATAGAAACGACATCCCAAGAAACTATGAAAATATGATAAGACAACTATTTCCAAATTGATCGGAAGAATCAAAGCTTACACACATATAAGGGAAGAAGCAATACTTGGGGCTACTACATCGGATGCCTCAGCATCCAGCCAGACTAGCAGTTCATAGAACTGCCTCTGCAACTGAGCTGAGCCACTACCCTGATGATCACTTTCTGAAGAACCACTGCCACCACGCTCTCAACTTCTACTGGATGGTGGCATTTCTCCGGCTGATTGAGATCTAAATGAAATCGCATGCGACTGTGCAATTTCCTGATGACAAGAGAAAGGACGACTGCCTACTTGCTGGAGTAAGGGAAAACTCCTCAAAGGATAACCAGACTCACGACAATGATAACACTTTTTCAGTGAAAATAGAAGTTGGACAGATTGTTGATAGCTATAAAGAGAAAAACTAGGTCTGATATGGACGTAACTACTGGTTCAGTCCAAGAAGCGCGCGACGTAAGCTGAGATAACCTAGAAGGTGACCTCCCAAAATAACCAGAACTCTTACCTCCAAATGAGGTACCATGGTTGCTGTTACAGGGTCGATTTTTCACAAATCAAACGCTGCACGGCAGCCACAAACTCTTTATGACTTCAGCCTACTTTTTGCCTAATGTTCAGTCAATGTTTGTCTAACGTTAGCAACACAAACAAACACATACAACAATCAGAATCAAAGGGACAAAACGTAAGGGACGAGATAAGCATATACGGGCAATGTCCAACCTTTAATATTATTACTTCACTCAATAATACAAAGGACTTTCGTTTTCAAAGGCTTACAATACAATCTGAATGCCTACTACAACGTTTACAATGCTTAAAATACAAAGGGGGACTGTTTGGGATGGTTACAAACGAAACAGGCATGCCTGGCACATGCCCAGGCAGTTGCCTTGCCAAGTCAGCCACGTTTTGGCCCATGACTGCCCAAAACTCGGCCTGCTTGTTCCTGAATCAGCCGCTCACGTGCCTTGCACGCCTTGTGCCATCCGCTCAGCAACTCAGCTTTACACTTAGACAATCAGCTGCTCACATGCCCCATTTTGGGTGCCATGTGAGCCCATCACGTGCCACTCACGTGCAGCTTACTTAGCCAACCTGCCATGCCTTACATTCATTGTCGTTGTCCACTCTAAGTCCACACTTTGCCCACACAAGCAAGGGTGTCTTGCCATCATCAAGACACCCGCTTAGCAGTCTTGCCCAAGTGCCAAGCCAACACACTTAGACACACGATGTCAAGCCCACACCGAACGACTTATACATTGCTTCACAACCTGCCTATGCCAAGGTGCAATATATTAAAACCTTAGCATAACCAACAGCCGACGTCTATCATGTTCCAAACCGAGGGGCTAACAAACCACCCCCACTAGCTGAACTCGACGTCCTCGGCGAGGCTAATTTTAAGTAGTCCTCAAGCTGATCTTCGAACTGCCACAAAGAAGTACTCTTCTCCCAAGTTGCATCCGTTTCAGCCCTGCCTTTCCATTGAATCAAAAATTCTGTACGCCTATTTTTCTTTGACATACCAAGGACCCGATGATCTAAGATCTTCTCAATTTGAGCGTCAAACTGCGTGCGCACCACAGGCGGTGCTCTCTTGATCTTGTGTCTAATTGGATCTTCAGCATCTTCATGATAAGGCTTTAGAAAAATTACATGGAAAGTAGGATGTACTTTCAACTGTTCAGGCAGCCGCAATTTGTAGGCAACCTCCCCAACTTTCTGCACCACCTCAAAGGGACCATCATATTTTGGAATCAGACCCCGATGACGTGTTTTACTTTTAATTTTCTTCCAGATTTGAGGCATCAACTTAAGCAATACCATGTCTCCAACATTGTAATCAACAGCTCGCCTCTTCAAATCTGCATACTTCTTCATTCTTTTCTGGGCTTTCCTTAAGCTATCTTGAGCTTCAGCAATCAACTCAGTCCGGTCACGGGCATATCTATAAGCTGCTGGACATTTCCCTCCTGTTTTCTATTTTGCTACATCAAGCGGCGACAAGGGCTGCCTGCCAAGAACCAACTCAAACGGGCTCAACTCTTTTGCACTTGACTTGTGCAGATTGTAACAAAACTGTGCACAATCAAGCAACTCCACCCAGTTTCGCTGACTTGCAGTCACATAATGACGAAGATATTCTTCAAGCAGATGATTGTTACGTTCAATTTGGCCGTCTGTTTGTGGATGATTTGCTGTGGAGAATTTCAAATCTGTTCCCAACATGTTAAACAACGACGTCCAAAACCTGCCTGTAAACCGTGCATCTCTATCACTCACAACGTCACTAGGAATGCCAAAATGTTTCACAACATGCTTGAAAAATAACTCGGCAGCAACATCACTTGGACAAGCAATAGGAGCAGCAATAAAAACAGCATACTTGGAAAATCTATCAACAACTACCATGATTGATGCCATACCGTCAACTTTAGGAAATCCACCAATGAAGTCCGTAGAAACTGATAGCCAAGGCCGTTCGGGAATAGGTAACGGCTGCAGCAATCCAGCTTTCTTCTTTCTTTCAGTTTTGTCTAGTTGACACACTAGACAAGTCTTGACATACACTTCTATGTCATCTTCCATCTTAGGCCAGAAATAAGACCGGGACAGCAAAGCAAATATTCTTTCAACACCGAGATGACCTGCCCATGTAGTATCATGCGCCTCTTTCATAAGGTCACGACGCAGTCCACCACCTTGAGGCACGACAATTCTCCCCCCTTTGAAATGGAGCAGATTGTCCTCAATCCAGTAGCGTCTCACTGTTCCGTCTTTCACTTGATTCATTACTTTCACGTACCAAGGATCATTGATTGCATAGAGTTTTATCATCTCAAGAAAATCAGTTTCAAGTTTACTAATGGAATAAACCGCAGCAAATACCTCTTTATGGCTCAATACATCAGCCACTTGGTTATGTTTCCCCGGTTTATGCTCCTACACGAAATCATATTCAGCTAGCAACTCTTGCCATCTAGCCTGCTTTGCACTTAACTTCTTTTGAGTTTTGAAGTAAGTGTTGGCTACATTATCAGTCCGCACAATGAACTTCGTTCCGAGCAAGTAAACTCTCCATGGATACCCGGATAAACTGATAACATAAACATGTTAAACGGATAACAAGATGAGATGACTGGATGACATAACAAATCTGCAGATAGAATGTCTGGACAACACCACTGTCCTGACTTTCAACCTAATTTCTAGAGTGTAGCTGAAAGATATAGACTTCATGGTCTGGATGAAAGTTATAGATATATGTCTTAGGGTTCTGGGGATTCTTAAAGAATCTAAATATCAATTTTGTACAAGGAGTTATGATCAATATACTAACAACCGTCCAAAGTTCAAAACAATTTCCCAGATTTTGAAACGTTTTGCCTTTCTGATTTGGACGTCTTTCACCTTGGATTTTAGTACCAAATTAAGTATATACAAGGTTTCCTTGGTACCATGCAAGTTTCTCACAAGAAAAACTAAGTTTAAAACTAATAAAAGCTTCAAAATCTAAAAGATACATGCCTTGCCAAAAGAAAGGTTTAGCCTTACATACCTTTGATGTTTCTAGCTTCTAAACTCCGTTTCCTTTGAATTCCACACCTTCTAAAGCTTAAACAAGCTATAAAATAGAATTTAGATACTTTACTTAGCTATGAATAAATTCTAAAACTCAAGCTATAGACGAAACTGAAGGTAGCATAATGTTACCCTAATCGCGTAGAGTGTTTTGACGCAATCCATCTTCCGTTTCGTGTCAAAATTGATGTTGTTTCTTCAAAATCAAAAAATATGGATTAAAACTGAAGTAAGGTCTGTTTAAGTCGTGGTTTTACTGGAAATGTCGAGAGAGAGAGAGAGAAATTTCTCTTTTATAATAAAAACATTTCATTTCTAGCCCTCTTTTGCGCTTATGTCCCTTTTTCTGGTCTGACTTCTGACACTCATATCTTTTTATCTATAAGTTATATGAGCAAACCGTTAAAAGTGTTGGAAACTACACTCCAAGACCTTCAATTTGGTATATGATATGTCCCCAAAAGACTTCATATAACACATGAAATTAATTGCTGAAAAAGCTCCGTTACAAGGCAATTCCTTAGTCGGTTTTTCCGCAACTTAAATCTGATTTTTCCCAAATTTTATATTCAACATATAAACATCATATATGGTCATATTATTACTTTAAACTCACTTAAATCATTCTTAACATGTCATTAGAACGATATACCTGACTTTGGAAGCAATGAACCACGGCAACCATTTCCTTCTCATGTGCTGAATAGCGTTGTTATGCACCATTCAATTTCCGGCTCTCAAAGGCAATAGGATGACCCTCTTGCACAAGTACACCCCCAATAGCTTTATCTGACGCATCAGTGTGCACTTCAAACGGCAACTCAAAGTCGGGCAGTCATAGAATAGGCTCAGATGCAATAGCTTCTTTCAGATTGTTAAAAGCATCATCACATGCCTCAGACCACACCCATTTCACATTCTTCTTCAACAAATCAGTCAAAGCAGCAGCTTTCTTTGAGTACCCAGCAATGAACTTGCGATAGTAGTTTGCCAAACCGAGAAACGAACGCAGCTCCTTGACAGATTTAGGAACCTGCCATTCAACTATAGCCTGCACCTTCTTAGGATCCATTCTCACTTGGTTCTGACTCACCAAGTGTCCTAAGAACTTAATCTCTTGTCTAGCAAATTCGCATTTCTCCATCTTGACATAAAGCTGATATTGTCTAAGCCGAGACAAAACCAACTTCAAATGATCAATGTGTTCTTCAAGGACCTGCTATAAATCACAATGTCGTCTAAGCACACGACAACAAAATCATCAAGATATTCATAAAGCACATCATTCATCAAATTGCAGAAAGTAGCCGGAGCATTTGTCAAACCGAACGGCATCACAAGAAACTCGTATGATCCATATCTCGTCACACAGGTTGTCTTACTTTCATCACCTTCAGCAGTTCAAACTTGCCAATAACCTGCCCGCAAATCAAGCTTCGTGAACCAGCAAGCTTTTGTCAATCTATCCATCAAGTCTTGCACCGGTGGCATCGGATACTTGTTCTTTACAGTCACTTTGTTCAATGCTCGATAATCCACACACATCCTCAATGATCCATCCTGGTTCTTTTGAAACAAAACAGGGGCACCAAACGGAGCTTTTGATGGCTGAACCAAACCTGCATCAAGCAATTCATTCAATTGTTTACGCAATTCAGCTAACTCTTTTGGGGCCATCAAGCAACCAGGCAGCAACTCAATCTTATGATCAATAGCTCTCCGAGGCGGCAAAGACTTGGGCAATTCAGGGGGCATAACATCAGCAAAGTCACTCAAGACTTGAGCAACACAATCAGGTACTTCGACTTTGACATCAGGCTTGAGCTCAATCATAGCAGCAAGATAAGTTTCATCACCTCTCTTCAAACCCTTTTCAATTGATATAGCAGAAATCAAAGCACTTTTGTCTTTCTTCTTTCCCTTCCCATGCGCGTAAACACATTTGATAAAACCGGGTGATGATTCATGCATCATCATCACACCATCAAGATGAGGCATCGGAGCAAGACAATGTTTCTTCATAAAGTCAATTCCAAGAATCAAATCAAAATCATCATACCATCAGATTTGCCTTACCACACCAACTCCCCACCGAAACAGGCACATCATAAGCCATGCCTACAATGGCTTGTGCCTTAGTATTGACAGTCTTCATGTAAGTCGGACACTTGCTAATAATAAACCATATTCATGCACAATTCTAGCTGAGACAAAGGTGTGCGTGGCACCCGTGTCAACCATTGCTCCAACAGTTTTGTCCCCAAGTTTCAATTCAATATACATCAATAAAGCAAGAGGACTTTTAGGACTATCACCTGTAGCATTTAGCAAAGACATTGTACGTAGCAATTGAAGTGGATTCACCAAAGCAGCACCGCTACATCCATCATCATCGCTTTCTTTTTCTGAACTTGCAAGCATTGCGTTTACTTTTCCACGATTGGGACAGTTTCGGGCTATGTGATCTCCCCCACACGTCCAACAACCTTTGTTGTTTGCAGCATTTTTACCCTTGGCGGCATTGTTATCAACTTTCGTTTTACCCTTATCAACAGCGTCTTTGTGCCCTTCCTTCCTACAATCCCCTCTCTTTTCAGCCTTTTTCTTTGGCTTCGAAGTAGAACGATTTTCAGAAGTTTGATTATTACGATAGTCAACTAACGAATCCGCCGCAGCAATAGCCGAAGGAAGATCCTTCACATTCTGCCTTCTTAATTCATTATGCGCCCAACCTTGCATTCCAGAAATGAAGTTATGCAGTTTATCATCATCCGACATGTTCTGAATATCAAGCATTAAAGAGGAGAATTCTTTAATATATTCACGAATGGATCCCGTCTGCCTCAAGCGTTTCAAACGATCTCTAGCAAGCCATGATATGTTGCTAGGCAGAAATTGCTCACGAATTTCCTTGCGCATCTTATCCCAACTATGAGTCTTGGGACGACCGGAACTCTCATCATCCGCAATCTTTGTTCTCCACCACAGTTTAGCATCTCCCGCAAGATAACTTGTTGTGATGTTTACCATTTCAGTTTCAGCAATTCGGGCGGTTGAGAAGTAATGTTCCATATCCCACAAGAAATTCTCAACTTCTTTGGCACTACGTTCACCATTAAACGCTTTAGGTTCAGGGACTTTCACCTTAGAACGTTCATCATGAGTATGAGTAGGAGCAGCAGCCAACGCCCTACGCAATAGAACGAGTTCTAAGTTCACATTCTCATTCTCCTTTTTCAGATCTTCGATTTGGACGATGTGTCCTTCAGCAGTCTCACGAACAATGTCCAAATCCGCCTTCAACCGGTTGATCTGCGTCACAAGATCCACTAGATCAACAGCGTCGTCAGTTATCCCAACCAGTGCCTCCAAACGAGCCACTCTTTCCCTCAATTTTGCACTCGTGTTCCCAGCCATAGCACCGTTACAGCCGGGCTCTGATACCAGTTGTTACAGGGTCGATTTTTCACAAATCAAACGCTGCACGGCAGCCACAAACTCTTTATGACTTCAGCCTACTTTTTGCCTAACGTTCAGCCAATGTTTGCCTAACGTTAGCAACACAAATTACATACAACAATCAGAATCAAAGGGACAAACGTAAGGGACGAGACAAGCATATACGGGCAATGCCCAACCTTTAATATTATTACTTCACTCAATAATACAAAGGATTTTCGTTGTCAAAGGCTTACAATATAATCTGAATGCCTGGTACAATGTTTACAATGCTTAAAATACAAAGAAGACTGTTTTGGGTGCCATGTGAGCCCATCACGTGCCACTCACGTGCAGCTTACTTAGCCAGCCTGCCATGCCTTGCATTCATTGTCGTTGTCCACTCTAAGTCCACACTTTTCCCACACAAGCAAGGCTGTCTTGCCCAAGTGCCAAGCCAACACACTTAGACACACGATGTCAAGCCCACACCGAACGACTTATACATTGCTTCACAACCTACCTATGCCAAGGTGCAATATATTAAAACCTTAGCATAGCCAACAGCCGACGGCTATCATGTTCCAAACTGAGGGGCTAACAGTTGCCTACCAGGGCCGTGGGATCTCTTGCTTTCCCGCTCTAACTTATGGTATGCCTCGAACCTTTGGGCAATATAACCAACAACATCAAATGAAATCCCGACCTCAATCCCTCGAGCCATCTGGCATCTCAAGAAAAAAGAAAGGTAATCAATAAATCTTTGAATCTCTCGAAAGGCTCATGAACTAGTTCTAATGCATATCCAGTCATTCTATAAGATTTAATCTCATATTCTGAAACACCAACAAGCTAACCGACAGGCTACCCTGTCCAATCCACTCAAACTAGAAACACTTTTTATCTCGCTCGCTACTCGAAATGAACTTTTCCACGAATCTAGAAGAAAAATCGAACCAAGTTCGCTAATAAGAGAGCGGCCCATCAATTCAAGGCTGGACCCTGAAACTTGAAAGAAGAATAATCAACTAGATATAATCAAGAGCCTGAAGGATACGCTGACATCATTTTATTTTAAAAAAACTTACACAGTGATTATCTAATGCATTGCTTGGAAATATCGGGATGTTCAACCGCGTAAAATAATGTAACCTCTTTAAGCACTTGGACCCAATAATTACCTCAGTTACCTAACCAGCCAGAACAACTGGAGGCACAACACATGCTGTCTCCGGAACATACTTTATTGCGGTAATATTAAGAACTGGAATAGGAGCTCCCTGAGACCGAACGTCTCCGTCTGTGGTAACCTGATAAGCTGCCTGGAGAATAATAGGTAATTGTGGTATCTGCGTTGCCAAGATTCTCGTAAAAGCAATGTAGAGAGCCAAGGGAACCACAAGGCCCTGCTCCCTTGCCCATCGCGAGCTCGTACAGCTGGGACCTCCGTAACTAGATCGTCAGAACGATAAAAAACTCTTGGGACTTCGTCAGTGCTAGCCCCACGCTAGACTGCTTCGTCTTGAACTCATACCATTTGCTGATTTGTCGCACGAGGGTTCACAATTAGCACGAAGGAATTAACGAATTAACGAAAATACTTTTGAATCCTAGACAGACGCACGATCAGAAATGAAGGAAGTGAAACTTCCTAATTGCCATCATAGCCTCTCGTAGATAAGTACGGACGTCAACGTACCCATCAGAAAGACTCTACTAGACACTGTCTTAGTCTGGATAGACTCTAAACCAGGCTCTGATACAAACTGACACGACCCGAAATCTGGCTAGGCCGTGCGGGCACCCGACATTCTCCCCTAGACCCGTCAGGCGAATCCTTACCAATTAAATTAGGAAAATAAATAAAATTCAATTCATAAATAAGAACAAGACTTAGAAAAAGAAGCACAGACATACTGATACCTCTAAGTTGTACAAAGAAATTACAGCTAACTACCCAACATAATAGGTTTAGGGCTATCCAGACTAGACATCTAATAGTACAAAAGAAGACATACACCTCATGGAGGGAGCAAAATGCAACTGAAATGATAACCAACAAACTGGTGGCCATCTGGAATAAAAGCTGGCTCACCCAATAGCTGAAGTCGTCTTCGCTCCTTCAAAACGTGGCGAACTCAATCCTGGAGCGAACCTGCCAAAACAAAATAGATAGACAACAACAAACAACAAACAAGGATGAGTCAAAAGGACTCAATAAGTGGGGCAGACTAGCCACCTCAAAGAATAGGATAGCTAGCCAGGGAGAAAAGAAAAACAGATAAACCAAATTCCTCTTATTTAAATTATGAAAAGGAAGAGCTAGATAATAACTAGAAACACGTATGGAATCAAAAACTCATTAACAACCATGAACGTAAGATAGCCCGAACATATAGGTATCCCGAACACATCAACAATCAGAAATACATCATGTTGCGGCGTGCAACCCGATCCATATATTCATTCTGTTGCGGTGTGAAATCTGATCTATATATTTATACCATTGCAACGTGCAACCCGATCCATATATTTATACCGTTGCGGCGGCAACCCAATCCCCCTAACCCAGAATATGAGCCAGTAATATATAGGCAAACTGAGATATGTCCACGACATAGTATATATACCGCATACATAAAACACAGCACAATACACACAATAGTCAGTATGCGGTGCAATGAGATGGGATGGGATGAATGTGGTATGATGCAATGCAGTCACATATGCCTGATACCTATCTCCGGCGCGGGACTCTCATCGCCTAACAGGAGATATATGCAATAATAATCCTTCACCGACTCGGGACTCTCATCGATTACCGGAAAGTATATGTAATAATGATCATTCACCAGTGCCAGAAAGTATATGCAATAATGACCCTTCGCCGGCTCGGGACTCTCATCGATTACCGGAAAGTATATGCAATAATGATCCTTCACCGGTGCGGGACTCTCATCGCAACCCGGGAAGTATATGCAATAATGACCCTTCGCCGGCTCGGGACTCTCATCGATTTCCGAGAAGTATATGCAATAATGATCCTTCACCGGTGTGGGACTCTCATCGCCAACCGAGAAGTATATGCAATAATGACCCTTCACCGGCTCGGGACTCTCATCGATTACCAGGAAGTATATGCAATGCTCAAAACCAGAGAGCAATGCTCATATGCTCAATGCAATACCAATATATCATATAATATACAATGTAAATTCAAAGCTAAGGCGTAATGAGTACGCCTATCGGCAGCTACACACGTAAAGAACACGTGGTAGAAAATCCACGAGGCCAGGTGCATCCAAAGAAATGGATATAAACACTTACCTTGTTACAAAGTTAGCACAGTTACTCAACAACCGCTATATCCTTTGGATTTACTGCCAAACGATCATGCTCGATGTTTCGGGGTGAAAATTCTATCTTTTCTCCGGCTCTTTTCTCATTTTCTAGCATTTTTCTCGCTGTGGCATTTCTGTTTCTCGTTTTCTCTGTTTCTGTTCATTTTTGAATGTTTTGCTTCTGCTCCTATATTAATACCTTGTTTAAGCTAAGGACCCACCGCCTAATCATTTTGTTTCTTTCTTTTCATTTCCTTTTTCTTTTATTTCTGTTACTTTTCTTTTCGCGACGAAAATTAAAACGGTACCCTACGATATTCGAAATAATTCCGATTTTTGCATACAAGTTATACAAAATATATGTAGTATACTCGCTAAGGCGGATCTTAAATCAGATCCCCGAAACTCAAGATGCGAATTTAAATGGACAAATATCAAATTATTTTACTTTCGGTATTTTAGCGGAAACTAGCCGAACAACATCGAATTCACTTTCGAAAAATCACAAAAGTCACAAATAATCATACGAACCTAACGACGCTTTCGGATTTCGAATCGGAGCTCATTCGCCAAAACTAAGCTCGAAAATCTCTTTTTAATAGTTATCAACAATAAAAATTGAAACCTTCTTCCGATGCCTACCAAATGAGGTCTTATTTAGCTCAAATTTTACAGACAGGTCCTAATGGATATTACGAAGTTTTTAAAATTATCGGCATACCAATCGGAGTCCTAACTTCCGAAACGACTACTTAAAGTCGTTTCACTATCACAGCTAGCTACATTTTCCGGTGCAGCTTCATCTCCCACCATATGTGAATTCACTAATGCATCGCTTTTGCACACTGCAGTGCCTACAGCTATACTCCATAAGAAATGATAAAAATAAAAGCATGCAACAACATATAGTTACTACAAAAAAAACATAAAACACAGTTCTTACGTTTTTCTCCTTGTGATAAAATAAGTATATGTCAATGTTAATAATCTCCAAACAAGACATTAATAACTTACCACTTGCAGCTTTACGTTTTGCAGATTCCTGAAGTTTTTTCACAACACTCTCATCAATGATATTCAGTTCCTGACTGGATATTGAAACAATACCTACACCATCTACATCTTGATTTCCCAGTTCATCAAACTCAAGTCTTCTAGGTACTGATAAAAAACAACACAACAAAACAATCCACCATATCTTCCAGAGATTGTAGACATCTACTACAACAAATAATACATTAATATTGACACAATTTAGTACTGTAAAAATCATAAATATATGAACTTACCAATAGCATTTGTATCACCACTACCATCGTTCTCCAGAGCTACTACATCTTCCACCATGGGTGCCTGATTCAATGATGCATCACTATTACCAACAGAGGTACCTGCAGTTAGAGTCATGAAAATATGCTTAGAAAAAAAATTAACTACATATTGATACTAAAAAGATACATATCCCACAAATCTAGAGAAGTTCCTCTAAAAGATAAATTCTTGTATATAGCAAACTGTTGAACCCCAAAAATTACCCCGAAAAGGATAAATTCCGGAATATCAACAGGATGGACTAACTCTTTTGGAGTTTTTGGAGTCGCCACCCAATTTAAGGAAAACAGGGAACCAAATTAGCAAATGCGTGCAAAACTCCGTTTCCATAAAAAGACGGTCTTTCTTTCAGAGATTCTAAAGGTAAAAGGTTTTATTAATTTCGGAAGAAGGTTTTTAAGGCACTTCCAAAATTCCGTAAAATACGGTTAATCCGACAGGTTTCCAAATATTTACAAGTGCGCTTTTCTTTCGAAAAAATTATTTAAATAATAATAATAATAATAATAATAATAATAATAATTAATCGAATAAAAAGCTTATTTGCATATTCTTTTAATTGCACGCATTTGCTAAGATGGCCCCATTTGCAATAAATTAAATAACGACTTCACAATAAAGGCAATGAATATAAAGTAAGGCAATATACAAACAATCACATATTATTGATAAATAAAATATTTTACACATTTATTTGCATAAATATCTCTAAGGAAAGAAAGACAAAGTTTAAAGATAAAACCCGAGAAATGATCAACTCGCGAGAGCCTTGGATTTTCTAAAATTCCTAAGTCTTATTTTGAATGCTTGAGTCCAGGTCAATGTATATCCACATTTGCAAGTTAGCCAAACGCGTCCCCAAGTTGTTCGTGCCAAAATGTACCTCACAAAAAAAAATTATGAAAATTAAACTGGAATAGTACTATAATAAAGCATAATAACCAATGAAAATAAAATACTAATAATAAATTAATAAAGTAATAATAATAGTAATAATAATAATAATATATAATAGTAGTAATAAAAATAATAATAATAATAGTAAAGGGGGTTTGTTTTTGCAAAATTTATGCTCAGATTTGTATGGCGCATCATGTAGAGGCTCGGGATATTGATACGGTTGCAAACACGCCGGCCGGACGTGTTGCCATGCCAAGTACCAATTCCGTTACTCTATTCGACTTGTTTTGCCTCAAATGCATACATTCATCATCGCCTTTTGCTTTAGGGACACGGGAATAGGACTGTTCAAGTGTAGTATCATGTTCGAATCAATCCCGAGGCCTCAATACGTATATATGTATTTTTCATTGGCCAGGTGTAGTATCGGTTCAATATCAGTGCACAGGTCTCAAATGAATTATTATTTTCCTTGGCCATGGGTGGTATAACATCCGTCAATTCATTGTATTTTCGCCAAATCCTCATGTAGGCCTCAAATTAAAGTATTTTCATTAGGCCATTTGTAATCACAGCCACTGTCCGAATCAAAGTCCACATTGCCAAAGGATCATTCGAAGTTGTCTGAATGGCCATACATATACACCTTCTACTCTGATTTGTGCACCACCAACTCCATGTTCATTGTCAAAAACATCATGGAAGATGATTGCACCCTGAACATAATGGACACCAGTGATCAGAACTCCATGGTGCTTCTCTTTTAACAAGGCAGCTACATGGTTTACAAAATTTTCAGCAAGATCTGGGACCTTCTTTATAATTCTTATAGAGCAAAGTGCTGCCTTCTTTCGGATATTAGGATCTCTAAACTGCAGCAACCTTTCAACTTCAGGGGCTAAGTCACGAGCCATTTCTCCGAACAAATATTTCCTAAGGCACAAAGTGCAAGTCCAACTATATATTGGTTCGTGTGATTAAGATCTTGTTTTATAGAATTTGTAACCAACATGAGAACTTCTTGTCTTTCATCAAGCAGCAACATTAGACCAAGATAACCTATTCGTTTCTCTGGAAATCCCGGAGACGCAATTAACTTCAAGCATTCCATTTGACCAAAATGTGTCGGATAGCCAAGCATGTGAATGAACATGAGTTTTGCAAGATTACGATGCCTATAGTCTGGATCATTTTCACTGATTGAATCTCTAATAACAGCACACTCTTTTCTTACAACAGCACGCTCCTCTGCTGCAGTTTTACAAGCATGGATAGCCCGAATCATGTCCCTGAGACGCGTGCCAGAGGAGAAGGGATTCATGATTGGCTCCGTTTTGAAACTCTGGGATAGCTCGATTAGATCAAGCACCGTTGCTCTCTTTCTTCTTTGTCTTTAAGGATCTGAGCAGTTGGTCATTTGGATCTGGAAGGAAATGAACAAGGAGGGAGGGAGAGAGAGAGAGAGTGCGTGTGGAAGAAAAACAAACAGTGGGGTTTGTTGTTGTGGGGAAAATGAGGGAAATTGTTAGGATTGGGGGAGATGAATGAATAGTGGGTAGTGATTGGGGGTAGGGTTTAAGGGTATATATAGGGTAAGGGTTTGCACAAATAGGCTAGTGCTTAGGGAGGGAGCGGATTCGGCCACAATTTTAGAATTAATAAAAAAATGAATGGGTTGCACGAGTGGGTTAAAATTGGTGGGATTTTGCAAATTTAGCACTTTTCTTTGAAACTTCAATTGATCATCTTTTATTGTCGTTATTTTATTTAAGTTTCAAATTAACCTCAATTATAAAATATTACCATAATTTATTAAATTTGAAAAAAAATCGGGGCAAAATTGGGTGTCAACACAAAAAAGTTAATGACTAACCAAAAACAGATGTGTCACGGGGTGTCCGTGTAGGCGTACTATCCATGACAGCATTGTTAACTTCATCCGGACCAACATCATTATCAGATCCAAAACCACCAAAGCTGAACATTCCTTCCATACCTGCAGCCTAAAAAATTGATATAACAAAAGAAAAATATTCATTATTACCGACATCAGGTAAAACAAGAGCTTGAATAATATATTAATAATAGTTTTATCATACCTGCTTCGTACCCTTTGCTGCAATCTTCTTTGAAATCTGATCCAATTTATTGAAAAAACGATCAGTTGTGGCCACCATAAATTATTTTAACCCATCAATCGCAAGAGTATTTTGGTGAATTTCCTACTTGAGCTCAATCTGATTTTGTTTTAATAAATCCATTTCTTTCATAAAATCAACCTTCCTCACAAACACATCATTATCACCCTCTGTCTGGCCAGATATATTGAATTTAGGGATATCATCATCGCTTTGACAAGCAAATTCTTCATCAAGATTGATTTCTTCTACTTCAGGCAGATTCAATGATTCCATTTCAAGGTCAGTATGGGAAATACTATGCACAACCATCTGCATATATACAAAATACAAAACAGAATGATATCAGTTTGATATCAAAGCATACAAACAAAGAATTTCATATTTATGTAATACCATAAAAAACCAAAATGATACATGACATTTACCTTGTCACCTGATAATGAAAAGAAACCCCTCTGCACCTCATTGAAAGCAAGATGTCTAGTAACTTCCCAATTCAGAATCTGAGGGACCTTATTTTCGATACGATTAGCTAGTTTGTCATCAACTGTTGGGCAACATTCAAAAAACCATACAAGCAAAGCATATGGCATCCCTGCAAACCTGTAAGAAGACTTCCACACACAAACCTTGTTGTGCAATGAATCAATCGTTGCATGAAAAAATCTTATAACCTCATGGATATGATTCCTATTCACCCGTTTCAATAATATCAAAGTTGTCAGAATCTATATAATGAGGATTGGTTTCACTATTCTTGGTGGAATAGAGAAATGTATTGATAAGGTACAAAGCGGAGATTTTGATAGCATCATCATCATTGTCCCACATTTTGTTTTTGAAATATTCTACCGAAGAAGATTTCCTAACCTTCTCTACACCACCAAAGTACTTAACAATAAGACGATTTCCCTCTTTAGAGCTATAATCTTTCATAAAATCACCAACACATTTCAAACCAGTAACCAAAGCAAATTCTTTAAGGCCAAATTTAATTTTTAGGTTATTGATAATAAAATACAACGCATCATCACTTGGACGTACTACTTCTCTAAACAACAAAACAACAAGAACCTGATTTTGAACATGAAATGCAGGCAAATCAAGGAAATGGCCAAAACATGTTGCCTTAAACCTCTCATATAAACCACCAGTTAACCTTTTGTTTTAACTCAAAACTAATCTCCTTGTTGCAATGCACGTTTATTGGCCTGTTACCATGCTTTTCCTTTGGGGTGAAAAAGTCTCATATCTGACAAAATACAATATGTTGACATAATGATACTACAATATTGAATCTAATATTAAAAAGATATCAGATTAAATATTACAACATATCTAAAGGTGTAAAATATTGATATCATAATTCTGAAAATGTAAAACTGAAAAAAAAAACAATATATTTAAAAATGTAATAATACAAATTAAAATACTACAATAATAAACTATAAAAGACACCCATATTTATAGCCATATATTTTGATTAAAAGCACAAAAAAAAATAAAGACAAAATAAAAGATAATAAATAATCTAAAAGTGATACTATAACACAAATATTTTAAAAAATGACCCAAAAAAACAAATTAACTATATGAATTATTATCATCAACTTAATTAGCATAAACAATGAACCTAAAAATGACATATTAATAACATTATATTCAATTAAAAAAACACATATTCAAAATATTAAAGAAAATACTTTCAGAACAGGACCAACATTTAAGTCAGGATCAAACTCCAATTTAGCAACATTAGCCTTTCGTCTAACATTCTTTTTTGGAATATTTTCTGCACCTTCAACCTCTACAACATCAGCCTAAAAATGCACACCTCGAGTTCTCTTTTCAGAAGCTTTTCTTTTTTGGTTGCATGCAGCCTGAGATCGAGTTATTCGCGAAGGCATAGAAGATGCATGCAACGGAGGTTGGGTTAATGGTCTCATAACTGGTATAGACTCAGTGAAATCATCACCATCAGTACTGTTCTGACCATGCATAAGTACTTTGTCGCCGGAACGATGACCCTTCCTAGAGATCACTTCTGATGTAATATAGAGAATAAATTACTGTTTACTAAACAGAGAGTATGATGAGTAAAAAAGATAAAAATCTGATGAAAAGTGCAGCTTTTATCGAGGGAAAAGGAATAGGAAAGGTTTATGCAGAAGAAGTTGTAAAGGTTCGAACAAAAACTGAACAGTTGCATGTGAAAATTGTATATGAAAAGGTGGATAAAAATGAATTAGTGGTAATTCACATCCCCTAGAAAAAAGGGCTGATTCAGTTAAGTAACTTATCATATTTCCTAAATTGATGGGACATATATTTGTATCTAACGTTTAGTGTTCACGTAATTAATGGGATATGAATCAGTTATCAAACGTGTCAAATTTCCTTAAATATAGGATTTTAAATTATTAAAATCTAAAATAGGAAAATATTAATAATAATTATATATAAAAAAAAAACTGATTGGCTATAATAAGAAAGACACATTAAAAGGTGTTTAAGAAGAGTAAATATTTTCAATGAATATTCACCTGGGATAAAAAATCCTAAAATGATTTGGCTGCGGCAGTAAATTCATCTTCAATTGTCTTTGCAAGAATATCCTTTTAATATTTTGTATTAACTTTTCAGCCTTACTTTTGATAGAATCGATATTATTTTATTTTAAAAAATTTAACCCTGTGCTATTAGCTTATGATCTTAGGACTTCGAATTCGAGAGAAGGCTTTCCTCTTATCTCTCAAATTATAGGCATTGAAGCGATCGAGAGAAAGTAAGAAAACTATTGCACAACCCCCCCCCCCCCCCCATTCGCCCTTTACTAATATAATAGAAGGTAAGGCAAAAGCAAGAGTGAAACTACGAGCTAAAAGCAGGCGTGCCTCTCTTATAAGAGAATATGATACCATCCCCCACTTTTGCTATTCAATCATAGAATCGATTCCGATCAAGCTGAAAAAAGTAAGCCCTATATATGTTATTAGTAAAGCGCTAACGCCCTATCTATCGTAAGGGGCCCTTTCTTGCTCGTTAGCGCAAAATTATTATCTTTTAATTATGTATTTAGTATAAAATCCCAAAAATTCAAATTCGGTCGGGATCCACCTTTCGTGGGACTCGGGAAGTGCCTAACACCTTCTCCCCGAGTCATAAGGACTTCTTACCTGTAGAATCTTTGTTACTAAGACCTACCCGGAGTTAACTTTAGACACTTACAAATTTTAGGTGACCTGATACGCATGTTATACAAATTTATTAGGTGGCGACTCCAAGACCGACTCAACCGAGTTATCCAGTCAAACCTGACATTTGAACTCGATCCGAGCTCGAAAAATGGGGTGCGACAACATCTTCCGCATACAAACGTACACCCACATACACATCCACGCGCCTACGTGCCGCAATCACCTCCATCCACGCCTAAGATCTGACGGCCCATGTTATTTCCCTTCTTTTAAGCATACAAACACACCCCACAACAAAAACCCTAATACACTTTCCCCCCAAATGCCTAAACGTGTGCCTCCCCCTGTTCATCTCTCTCTCTCCTCCTTCTCCCTTTTTCCCGTCCCGATGCGCCCCAACACCAACACCACCACCGCGATTCCACCATTCTCTGCGATTCCTCTTCTCTCTCTCATGTCTGCACTCACACAAAATCAGAGCAAATCAACCCCCCTCTCTCTTAGTCTTATGAACCCGAAAAGGAAAATGGAGGATTTACTCAAATCGGTGCAAAATTGGAAAAGATTGGGACACGTTTTAAGGGATTAGCTTCATATTCACCCAAATCATCCCCAATCGGTTACGTCGTTAGTTTTAAGCATTATGTTCACATATTTGACATGCCCTTTCAGGATAGAGATGTATATACGCTTTGAGATTGAGCCTTGATTCGCTGAAATTCTGGAAAATATATGTGTATGCATGTGTTTATTCCCTCTGCGATGTCAACCTAAATTAGTAAAGGGAGAGGTATCTTGTCATTCAAATTTCGAATTACTTTTGAAGGCATATACGATGCAGCTAAAATCATTCCTCTATTTTGTGTGTGATTCGCCTAAATATGAAATGATACTGGATTTGCTTTGTAAACTTGATAAGTAAAAGGTATGGACACAATAATAGGGACGATATTTAGCTTATCCTTAGAGGAGGTAAAATGGTTTCTATTTTGAAATCTGTCTAATTGGCGTTATTTATAGAAGTGTATAGGTTATGATTTCTCCCTGATTTTGTGTAATTAATAACATGATCTTCCCTTTAATTTTGTGTGATTATCATATCATCCTTCCTTTCTTTGTTGAAAATTTTGACTTATTTCTTTTCCTTTCCTAGAGAGAATTCAAAATTGAAAAACACCTCACACTACACCTATATAAATCAGCACCATTGACACACTTTTACGCACTAGAAAACACTCCTACACACTGAATACACAACTGACACATTAAGAAAACATAGTTCCATCGGGGCCCTCAACCTAGCCCAAGATCTCTATGCATATCATGAACTCCTTGCATTGGCCTCCTATTTGGATAAGGTGGCTCATAATCATCTTGATCATCAACATGTTCGGGTAGCTCCCCTTCTTAAGCTACAACATCATGCTCAATCGGTACCACATTTCTTCAGGTCTCATAAGTGGTGGAATAATACCTTGGGGAATGCCCACTTGTTGGGGAATGCCCAACGCCCTATTATCATGGGCTACCTCTTCTCCGACATCTTTTGGGGGCACTTGGGGTCCTTTCTCTTTTAATGTTCTCAAGCCTTAAGCTAATTTCTTTCACATCGGCCAAGAGGTAGGCCAAAGTGGACTCCGGTACCTCAACGGTCTAGTCAACGTCTCCGGCCATGTACCTACAAAAATCAAAGTCTAGAGAAAAAGGTTAGTGCAACAACCTCAAACGCTCCCTCACTTTTGAATGTCACTCGGGTACACACAATTTAGTGTGGGTAGGATCACTCAAGCTTGATTCAACAAGGCTCCTCGTATTAAACAATTTCCTCAATGATCTACCAAGTCCACACGAAGCAAAGTACTCTTCGGGTAGAGTGATTTAATGCGACTCGATGAACGAACGAACAGCTATTTAATTTAGCACTTGAAGTCAAGAAAATTCTGCGAGTCTTCTTTGAATCCCAATTCCAATCACGCACGAGTATCCTAAAACGAACAAGAACTAGTACTAATTAAATAGAAGAAATACTCAAGAAGTACTAGCCGGAAGTAGTGCAAGCAAAGAAATATCGAAAACCTACTAAATAAACTGCTTCGAACCTCGAATAGGATGAGGCACCCCGCCTCTGTGAACCAGGTGGTCCGCCTAAAAAAGTCCAGAGAGGGGTCTCAAAAGAGGCAGTCCGCCCAAAGCTGAGGCGATCCGCCCAAAGCTAAAACTGCAAATTTCAGCAACTTTAACAACGGGTTTTGCCCCTTTTTCACCAAGTTTTTCCAACGATTTCAAGTTGTTTCTCCTATCCAAAGGTACCCAAAGTTGTATTCAACTATCCCCAACAATCTCCAATAGTTTTTAACTCAATCTAATCAATAACAAGCTTGATTTATGATTTTGAAGAAAAATTTCTAGGGTGTCAAAAAAATTGGAATTTTAAATATTCAAACTTCAATCCACAACATAAAAACATGATATGACGGTACCAAAAGAACGGGAATACATAATATAGCAATCCCAAATGATTTTCGATGAATGGAAAATCTGTTTCAATACTTGAATCTCATTTTTTTGTATTTTTCAACTTTTTCAATTGTTTTTCTTCTTTTTCTTTGTCAAAAACTAACATCAACAACCAGAAGGTAAAGATACGAAAGATGACCAGGACAAGAATTTGTAAGAACAAAACCTAGTCGTGCTCTGATACCAAATTGATACAGGGTAAAATCACGCGGAAACAAACACGATAGAAATAAAGGAAGAAGAGATTAAAAAAAAGATAGGAACGAGATGCAACTTGAACAAAAGCCCAAGTAGCACCGAGAAACTAGTCTCGATACACCTTTGGCGAAGTCAAGAGACACCTATGCTAAGCAAACTAACCTCAAGGATACTCGATCCTTGCAACGAGTTTGATCAAGAGGATTGAAGTTCAAATGGATTCACCAAGTGAATTCAAGCCCAAACAAGGGTTTTCTTCATTAAAGAGCTCTCAAGCTTTCAAGTTTCAATATTCAAAGTCATATAAGTGGTAAATGAAATAAATAGCCTAAGGGAGGCTTTTATAGTCTCCCTTTACATATTATAAAAGGTCATAAATGGCCACAAGGTGGGTGAAAATATTAAAGGCCACGTAGGGATAAAATAGAAAATAGCCACAAAATGAACTAAAATCCCGTAAAAAACATAACAGGAAGAGGCGCCCCCGCCTCGATAAGGAGGCGCTCCGACTCTTGAGCATTAGAGAAGCCACCATATTTGGGCGGTCCGCCTGTTTTATAGGGACGATTGAGTTCCTGCAGCCTGGAAGTTTAACACTTAGCCAAATTTGGAGAGGAAATGAGGGTAGGTGGTCCGCCCATCCATTGAGGTGGTCCGCCTCTTGCTGTAGCTTCACATACTGAAACGACCTCGGTCAGTCGTTTCGGAAGTTAGAACTCCGATTGGCGTGTCGATAATTTTAAAATATTCGTAATGTTCATTAGGACCTGTCTGTAAAATTTGAGCTAAATCAGACCTCGTTTGGTAGGCATCGGAAGGAGGTTTCAGTTTTTATTGGCAATAAATATTAAAAAGAGATTTTCGAGCTCGGTTTTGCCGAATGAGCTCCGATTCGAAATTCGAAAGCGCCATTGGGTTCGTATGATTATTTATGACCTTTGTAAACTTTCGAAAGTGAATTTCGATGTTGTTCGGCTAGTTTCCGCTAAAATGCCGAAAGTTAAATAATTTGACATTTTTCATTTAAATTCGCATCTTGAGTTTCGGGAGTCCAATTTGAGATCCGCCTTCGCGAATATGTTACATATATTTTGTATAACTCGTATGCAAAAGTTGGAATTATTTCAAATATCGTAGGGTACTATTTTAATTTTTGTTAAGAAAAAAAATAAAATAAAATAAAATAAAACAAAAAAAAGAGAGAGAAAAAGACAAAAATTACAAAGAAAGAAAGAAAATGAAAGTACCATGGGCGGTGGCTGATAGGGATATATCCCTTGACGTTATACAGAGTGAAGCATTCAAGAACGAGAAACAGAGACGCGAAATAGAAAATACGCAGTGGAAAAATGCCACAAAATAAGAAAAGGGGCCGGGAAAAAGTAGAATTTTTACCCCGAAACATTCAGGTAATGATCCTAATATATTAGTTGAGTTTATTACGTGTGTTTAAATATATTTTGACGGTGAAAATTGAGATATTAGACATCGTCCTAATAAGTTCAATTAATAGTTTAAAGGGTCAAATGGACCCCGATAACTGAATTGAATATATATTCATACTCAGTGAGTTATGGGCAACAATTTATTTGGGGTTTGGTTATGTGACCATAAACCCTGTACATAGGCGTGGCCTGCGTATTGCGTATGCAAATAGGGTATCAGGTTCCTAACCGGATTACCCTAAGATGTGGGGAATGAAGCCTTTAGCCTTATTTGATATATTTTTCTGCTTATTGAACACAGCAGGATCGTTTGGCAGTGAAACCAAGGGATAAAGTGGTTGTTGATTAGCAATGCTAACTTTTGGAAGAGGTAAGTGTTTATATCCATTTCTTTGGAGGCACCTGGCCTCGTGGATTTTCTACCACGTGTTCCTTACGTGTGTAGCTGCCGATAGGCGTACTCATTACGCCTTAGCTTTGGATTTACATTGTATATTATATGTTATGTCCTATTGTTGGTATTGCAATGAGGATCTGAGCATTGTACCCTGGCTGTAAGTTGGCATCTACTTCTCGGCTGTCGATGAGAGTCCCGCGCCGGTGAAGGGTTATTATTGCATCACATTGCATTCGTATGCATTATATGTCATTCATATGCATTACATTGCATATCATATTGGGTGCAGGAGTATTCCGCCCCAGGAACAGGAGGATTCCGCTCCATTGTATCATATTGAGGGTAGGAGGATTCCGCTCCAAGAGCAGGAGTATTCAGCTCTTATGTCAGATATTGAGTGTAGGAGTATTCCGCCTCAGCTTTACATTATATCGGGTGCAGGAGTATTCCGCCCCAGGAGAGCGCAGGAGTATTCCGCCTCTGGTTTATATTATATCGGGTGCAGGAGTATTCTGCCCCAGGAGCAGGAGTATTCCGCTCCAGTTGGTTATCAGATTGGATTCCTCTCGAATGCAGGAGTATTCCGCTTCGGGATGGGACTACGGGCACATGTGACCCTTCGCATCATATTTCATTTCATTTCATCTCACTCCATTTCATTCCATCTCAATTCATATCATTGTGTAGACTTACGGTACATGACTACTGTTCTGCTTATATGTGCATTGCATATTTGTTGATATGTTTTTGGCACGCATCCTTGGTTGAGTTTATAAGTTTCTTACGTCTTTCCGATTGTTATCTGGCTCTGTCTTTTATAATTTAAATAAGAGGAATTTTATTTATTTGTTTCTCCTCCCTGGCCAGCTATCCTATTCTTTGAGGTGGCTAGTCTGCCCCACTTATTGAGTCCTTTTGACTCACCCTTTTTTGTTGTTTGTTTCTTGTCTATCTATTTCGTTTTGGCAGGTTCGCTCCAGAATTTAGTTTGCCACGTTGTGAAGGAGCGAAGACGACTTCAGCTGTCAGGGTGAGCCAGCTTTTATTCCGGATGGCCACCAGTTTATTGATTATTATTTCAGTTACATTTTGCTCCCTTCAGGAGGTATCTGTATTCTTTTGTACTTTTAGATGTCTAGTCTGGATAGCCCTAAACCTAGTATGTTGGGTAGTCAGCTGTAATTTCTTTTGTACAGCTTAGAGATATCAGTATGTCTGTATTTTTTTTTTTTAAGTCTTATCCTTATTTATGAATTGTTATATTTATTTTTCTAATTTAATTGGTAAGGGTTCGCCTGACGGTTCTAGAGAAGGATGTCGGGTGCCCGCACGGCCCAACCAGATTCTGGGTCGTGTCAGTTGGTATCAGAGCCCGGTTTAGTGTCTATCCAGACTAAGACAGTGTCTAGTAGAGTCTCGTTGATGGGTACGTAGACGTCCGTACTTATCTACGAGAGGCTATGATGGCATTTAGGAAGTTTCACTTCCTTCTTTTCTGATCGCGCGTCGGTCTAGGATGCAAAAGTATTTTCATTAATTCCTTCGTGGTAATGGTGAACCTTCGTGCGATAAATCGGCAAATGGTAGGAGCTCAAGACAAAGCAGTCTAGCCTGGGGCTAGCACTGAAGAAGCCCCGAGAGTTTCTATCGTGCTGACGATCTAGTTATGGAGGCCTCAATTGTACGAGCTCGAGATGGGCAAGAGAGCAGGGCCTTGTAGTTCCCTTTGCTCTCTATGATGCTTTACGAGAATCTTGGCAACGCAGATACCGTAAGAACCTATTATTCGCTGGCCAGCCTATCAGGTTGCTGCATGTGTAGACGTTCGATTTCAGGGAGCTCCTATTCCAGTTCTTAATATTGCTGCAGTAAAGTATGTTCCGGAGGCAGCATGTATTGTGCCTCCAGTTGTTCTGGCTGGTTAGCCAGCCGAGGTATCAGTTCGATCCGACAGTCCGAAGAGGTTGCATTATTTTACGCGGTTGAACCTTTTGATATTCTTAAGCAATATATCAGATAAACTTCGTGATTTTTTTAAAAATACAATGATGTTAGCGTATCCTTCAGGCTCTTGATTATATCGAGCGATATGGTATTGATTATTCTGCTTTCCGATTTCAGTGTCCAGCCTTGAATTGGTGGGCCGCTCTCTTATTAGCTAACTTGGTTCGGTTTTCTTCTAGATTTGTGGAAAAGTTTCTTTCGAGTAGCGAGCGAGATGAAAAGTGTTGCCAGTTTGAGTGGATTGGACAGGGTAGCCTGTCGATTAGCCTGTTGGTGTTTCAGAATATGGGATTGAATTCTATAGAATGGCGGAATATGCATTAAAACTAGTCCATGAGCCTTTCGAGAGATTCAAAGATTTATTGATGACCTTTCTCCTTCCTTGAGATCCCAGATGGCTCAAAATTGAGGTCGGGACCTCATTTGATGTCATTGTTGATATTGCTCAAATGTATTAGGCATACCATAAGTTAGAGCGGGAAAGCAAGAGATCCTATGGCCCTGGTAGGGCAACCATGGTACCTCATTTGGAGGTAAGATTTCTAATTATTTTGGGAGGTCACCTTCCAGGTTATCTTAGCTTGTAGAGCGTGATTCTCAAAGTGCGCTAGTAGTTCATCAAGATAGACTCAGTTTTCTCCTTGTAGCTATCTATAATCTATCCAGTTTCCATTTTTAAGGAAAAGGGTGTTATTACTGTCATGAGTCTGGTTATCCTTTGAGGAGTTTTTCCTTATTCCAGCAAGTAGAAAATCGTCCTTCTTCTTGCCCTTAGGCACCTGCACAGTCGCATGAATTTTATTTAAATTTTAATCAATCAAAGAAATGTCACCATCCAGTAGAGGTCGAGAGTGTGGTGGTAGTGATTCCTCTAGAAGTAATTATCAGGGTAGCGGCTCAACTCAGCCGCAGAGGCAGTTTTATGAACTGCTAGTCTGGCAGGATGCTGAGGCATCCGATGTAGTAGACCCAAGTATTTCTTCTTCTCTCAAATGTGAGTAAGATTTGATTCTTCCGATCGATCTGGAAATGGTTCGTCATATCATGTTTCCATGGCGTCCTTGGATATTTTTTCTATTAAGAATCTATTGTGGTAGAGGGGTGAGCTTCTGGTATGATTTATTCAGGGCATTTGTGAGACCCTACTAGCTTATGTGGTTTAAATGTGAGAGATTTTGAGTGAGTATCGGTATGGTCTGCTTGGCATCTTGTTGTGCCACCTTCTCTTATTATGTCGAATCAGTTTACCTCTCTCTTTGGAATTCAGTGTTGGTAGGATGATGAGATCCTTATTCGTCATCATCAGAAAGTTTCATTATTTATTTCGATGTAAAGTGGTTAGTAAGTAATATTCGATCTACGTATCTCCTCTTGGTTCAAAACGCTAGTAAAGTCATGTTATCGTATGAGCTTGTCTGGATTATAAAAGGGTTTTCTGGTAAATTGTTAGAGTTTCCTTATTATTGGGAGATTAAATTGGCATAGATGTTCCACAAAGCTCATTTATTGTCTATTTCTTCAATTGCGATTCTTTGGCTAGCCTGACTCGGAAGAAGTCTAGCTCTAGTAGCCAAGCAATAAGAAGATGAGCTTCTTAAAATTCTAATTATTTCTATCCTCGATCCATTTCCATTTCTTCTTCATCCGGCACTAGTGAGCTTGGGCGATTGGTAGTCGTTTGTGACGTTCCCTGTGCTGAGCCAGAGTACGTGTTATTGTAGCCGGGTAAGCATATTATTGTTTTGGATATCAGTTTATCCGGGTATCCATTCCCATGTATAGTATAGTGCTAGTTCTGTTTTTTCGGATCATCCAGTTTTAGGGGAAACTCTGCCGAAATTTTTATAAAGAAGTACCATCCATCAGGCGGTGGTGTTTACGGCAAAGGTATGGAGTTGTGAACTTGAGAGTTGCAGCTGTTTGGCAACTCGAAAGGGTAGTTGGTAGCTTAGGTCTGCCTACGTTCAGCTTTTAGCTAAATCTTATTTAGTCCAGCAGACTGTGCGAGGATGTTTATTTCTATTCAAATAGCTGCATGAGTTTGTGCTTTAAGTGGAGGAGTCTTCCTCCAAATACTGAATGGTAATACTAAATCTTTAAGGCGTTGATACCACTTTTGTCACGACCAACCTAGGGCCACGACAGAAACCTACAATGAGTGATGATCATTGCTAAACCCACTAATAATCTATTAATGCCAGAGATAAGCTGGCAACCTGATCATATATACGTACCTATCTGCTGAAAGCATAAAGTCTGGAAAGATGACAGACTTTAACTTGATGGAAATTAGAACACTGAGCCACAAATTCTACTATGTCACACTTCATTCCATCCCACTAATAAATCTGCTTAAGATCATAGTACATTTTATTCGAACCTGGGTGAACAGTGTATTTAGAATAATGTGCCTCTATCATAATCTGTCCACGTAAATATGCAACATCAGGAACACAAAGTCTATCTTTATATATGAGAACACCGTCAGTAGTATCCCTGTATGGTGACTCCGGTTTTCTTCTGGCTATTTGTCTGTATTCAACTAGAACTGGATACTCATAATGTCGTTGTTTTACTTCATGAAAATTTAGAATTAAAGGTCTAATGCAGCTTATCGTCCATCCATCATTGGCATATTTCCTTCACACCTCAACTCTTTGAGAAGTTACTTTAGCATTGTAAGTGCACATGTAATCAACTTTGTTGCTTGTATTCTGCCTCAGCTCATGGTCCAACTACATGTCTCTTTTATTTTCACTTTTTCAAGATATAATATTTCCAATTCAAAGACAATACCCTGAAGTAGATGTTCAGTCTAAAGATCATTCCTGGTCTGCATCATACTATCTAGTATTATTTGCATGATCCTTATCCTTATATGATAGACCCTGTTCAGATAATCTTTGACATACATTAGGATATGAGTAACTACATTCCCACAAGGAGCTTGCGGAACAACACTAACATCAGCTGAGATGTTTCATAGTGCGTTCGTAAAAATATAATATAGCTTGCATCAAATCTTCTATAGTGTGTAATGACAAGGTACTTCAAAAGCTTCCCCTATTGCATCAAGTATGAGCTAATTCCTAGTTCCATCGACTTGTTCTATATCGAAAAGTATATTGAAGAGGTGATTATCGGCTTAATCATGTTAACCCATTCAAAGTTCCGTGTATCTTTGTTTCAAAAATGTAGAACTCTCCTCTCGTAATCGAGGAAGGATCATCTTAGTCAGAATAATCCGGGCAATGGTGTTATCATATTATCAAGATATGTTTTATTCCAAGAGTTCGGTGTTCGTGTTATAGTTTTAATTCTGTAATCACGAGAAAAATTTCGTGGGATAGTTTATGAAGGTCATGCAAGTTTTTTTGTTATCAGCGTGAATCTTCCTTTAGATTTAGGCTCGTTCGAGGACGAACGAGAGTTTAAGTGGAGGAGAATGAAACGACCTCGGTCAGTCGTTTCGGAAATTAGGACTCCGATTGGTGTATCGATAATTTTAAAATATTCGTAATGTCCATTAGAACCTGTCTGTAAAATTTGAGCTAAATCAGACCTCGTTTGGTAGGCATCGGAAGAAGGTTTCAGTTTTTATTGGCAATAAATATTAAAAAGAGATTTTCGAGCTCGGTTTTGCCGAATGAGCTCCGATTCGAAATCTGAAAGCGTCGTTGGGTTCGTATGATTATTTATGACCTTTGTGAACTTTCGAAAGTGAATTTCGATGTTGTTCGGCTAGTTTCCGCTAAAATGCCGAAAGTTAAATAATTTGACCTTTTTTATTTAAATTTGCATCTTAAGTTTTGGGAGTCCAATTTGAGATCCACCTACGCGAGTATATTACATATATTTTGTATAACTCGAAAGAAAAAGTTGAAATTATTTTGAATATCGTAGGGTACTATTTTAATTTTCGTTAAGAAAAAAATAAAATAAAATAAAATAAAATAAAATAAAGAGAGAGAAAAAGACAAAAATTACAAAGAAAGAAAGAAAATGAAAGTACCATGGGCGGTGGCTGATAGGGATATATCCCTTGACGTTATACAGAGTGAAGCATTCAGGAACGAGAAACAGAGACGCGAAATAGAAAATACGCAGTGGAAAAATGCCAGAAAATAAGAAAAGGGGCCGGGAAAAAGTAGAATTTTATCCCGAAACATTCAGGTAACGATCCTAATATATTAGTTGAGTTTATTACGTGTGTTTAAATATATTTTGACGGTGAAAATTGAGATATTAGACATCGTCCTAATAAGTTCAATTAATAGTTTAAAGGGTCAAATGGACCCCGATAATGGAATTGAATATATATTCATACTCAGTGAGTTATGGGCAACAATTTATTTGGGGTTTGGTTATGTGACCATAAACCCTGTACATAGGCGTGGCCTGCGTATTGCGTATGCAAATAGGGTATCAGGTTCCTAACCGGATTACCCTAAAATGTGGGGAATGAAGCCTTTAGCCTTATTTGATATATTTTTCTGCTTATTGAACACAGCAGGATCGTTTGGCAGTGAAACCAAGGGATAAAGTGGTTGTTGATTAGCAATGCTAACTTTTGGAAGAGGTAAGTGTTTATATCCATTTCTTTGGAGGCACCTGGCCTCGTGGATTTTCTACCACGTGTTCTTTACGTGTGTAGCTGCCGATAGGCGTACTCATTACGCCTTAACTTTGGATTTACATTGTATATTATATGTTATGTCCTATTGTTAGTATTGCAATGAGGATCTGAGCATTGTACCCTGGCTGTAAGTTGGCATCTACTTCCCGGCTGTCGATGAGAGTCCCGCGCCGGTGAAGGGTTATTATTGCATCACATTGCATTCGTATGCATTATATGTCATTCATATGCATTACATTGCATATCATATTGGGTGCAGGAGTATTTCGCCCAAGGAACAGGAGGATTCCGCTCCATTGTATCATATTGAGGGTGGGAGGATTCCGCCCCAAGAGCAGGAGTATTCCGCTCTTATGTCAGATATTGAGTGTAGGAGTATTCCGCCTCAGCTTTACATTATATCGGGTGCAGGAGTATTCCGCCCCAGGAGAGCGCAGGAGTATTCCGCCTCTGGTTTATATTATATCGGGTGCAGGAGTATTCTGCCCCAGGAGCAGGAGTATTCCGCTCCAGTTGGTTATCAGATTGGATTCCTCTCGAATGCAGGAGTATTCCGCTTCGGGATGGGACTACGGGCACATGTGACCCTTCGCATCATATTTCATTTCATTTCATCTCACTCCATTTCATTCCATCTCAATTCATATCATTGTGTAGACTTACGGTACATGACTACTGTTCTGCTTATATGTGCATTGCATATTTGTTGATATGTTTTTGGCACGCATCCTTGGTTGAGTTTATAAGTTTCTTACGTCTTTCTGATTGTTATCTGGCTCTGTCTTTTATAATTTAAATAAGAGGAATTTTATTTATTTGTTTCTCCTCCCTGGCCAGCTATCCTATTCTTTGAGGTGGCTAGTCTGCCCCACTTATTGAGTCCTTTTGACTCACCCTTTTTTGTTGTTTGTTTCTTGTCTATCTATTTCGTTTCGGCAGGTTCGCTCCAGGATTTAGTTTGCCACGTTGTGAAGGAGCGAAGACGACTTCAGCTGTCAGGGTGAGCCAGGTTTTATTCCGGATGGCCACCAGTTTATTGATTATTAATTCAGTTACATTTTGCTCCCTTCAGGAGTTTTCTGTATTCTTTTGTACTTTTAGATGTCTAGTCTGGATAGCCCTAAACCTAGTATGTTGGGTAGTCAGCTGTAATTTCTTTTGTACAGCTTAGAGATATCAGTATGTCTGTATTTTTTTTTTTTTAAGTCTTATCCTTATTTATGAATTGTTATATTTATTTTTCTAATTTAATTGGTAAGGGTTCGCCCGATGGGTCTAGGGAAGGATGCCGGGTGCCCGCACGGCCCAACCGGATTCCGGGTCGTGTCACATACGCTCAACTGCATGGTCTTTAACTCATCACCGAAGTCTCCATCTTCCAAGCTCTTGCTTTTGCACCCTTTGTTTCCTCTTTTCTTGGCTCTGGATGGATTGCGTCTAGACTTAATTTGGGATGCATCAAGTCCACTAGTGAAGCTGTTGGCAGTTTGCAAGTTTTCAACTTCCGAGTTGTTCGCTTTAGAGAGCCAGTCTAGGTATGCCCAAAATTCTTAGTAGAAACACCATTTAAGATATCATGCATCACATTCCATGTTTCCAAATCTCCTCGGGTTTTTAAATCTCTTATTTTATGATCCTTTTTCACATTATTGGTGTTATTTTGAATTATTGGTATTCTCGCTTGGTCTATTCAAATTTTTGGGACTAATTTTTTTCTTTTGTTTTCCTTTTTTTCTCTCTATTGAGAACTATTTTTATTTCAACCTGTGCATTTTAATAATGTCATTCCACTCATATTTCTGTCATTCCTGGCAAACTCAAAAAATCGTACCTTAAAACTAAGGTAGTTACGTATATCTCACGACCACCTCTTCCTTACAAACATCCTTTAGGGGAATATTTTAGAATCTACTAGGTTCGTGGTACATCCAATAATTCTAAATGCTCTCGCTCTCTAGTTGTCTGCTTGGGAGGATAATAAAATCCTTGTCTAGCCAACCCAACTCTTAGTGGAAATGCTTGGAATCATGCATCATGACACTAGTCGACTTTTTTCCAAGTCAAATAGGCCAACTTTTTCAACTATTCCGAACGGGTTTTTGACCCTCAAAGAACGTTGAACATGATTTATTTGCATTGAATGTGCTGAACGTTTATTTCTGGTGGTTGGGATTACTTTACACTCAATGTCATTCGAAGGCACTAAACGGAGTGGCATTAAAAGCCCGAAGTGAAGCAGAGACAGCCGTTTGATAAATAGAATGAGGTAGTGTCTGCAGGTCTGGGTGCAGTAAATGCAAAAAGTTCTCTATTAAGAACTGCAACAACCGGTACAAAGATAGGTTGGATAGTGGGAGGTGAATCGGCCCTGGAAAACAATCCCTCTCTGCATCATATGAAAATTTGGTTGGAAAGGAATAATAGATGCTTCAAAGAAAAAAGTTCTCATATTTCCATTGTGAAGAATAGATAGCTACTAAATTTGTATTTTTGCTTACATGTTGAATTTAGCAACCTGCATATTGAGGAAATTCTCGTTACATACATTATCTTCAAAGAGAGTGTATTTCTACATCCCAGAATATTTTTCTAAAGAGTAACCCTTGGGAAAATGAAGAAGTAAATTTTGAGTTAATGTCTTAACTAGAGTACATGTTTAGCATTAACCTAAAAAGACACCCTTGGGAAAATTAACTAGAGTACATGTTTAGCATTAACCTAAAATAATCTGTAAGCTATGTTCTAGCGGCATACACCATAAATGACAACCTATGTTACTCGGACTCTTCACTTTTGGTGCCGCACCCGTGTCGGATCCGTACCCGTGTGGGTGTGGGTGTGGGATCCATACCCGATTTGGTCAACTGATTTTGAGTATTTTGACCAAAATCAACGGAGAAATTTTGGACAGATTAGGTCCTGATCAATAGTTTTTCCTCAAGTTTTCCACATAATATCTCATAATTTAGGTTTTATAACTCTACTTATACATTATTGAATTTTTTTAGCCGAATCCCCACGCCTGTATCCATAACTGGATCCGTATCCCCGAATCTTAAAATATAGATCATGAAGGATCCGACCTCTAGATCCGCACCCGTGTCGGACACCCGCACCCGAGTCCGATGTGGGAGAGGGAGAGAATACTTCTAATTAATCATATAATGTTTCTACCTAAAGGATCAATAACAGACAGAATATAAAAGAACAGAGATTTTTTATAAGAATAGATTTTGAGATTTCGGCCCATCATAGGAAAGTAGGGGAAAGAAAACAGATATGAAAGATACATACCTCACTCAATGCTTCAAAACACGCGAGAAAACGAAAACCGTGGAGAGACAATGAACTACAACTGCCATAAAGATGATGAAACAAATTTATGGATGATACACAATAACTCCAAAAGCTGAGTAAAGATGACAAACTTCACCAATGAAAGAAATTGGCGGTTGATCGATCATATAACAGCTAGTAGTTATTTAAGAGAAATTAAAACACAAACTCCGAGCTAAGACTTACAATATTCTTCCAACTGTAACGTCATTCACTATCACATTCTTTAACTCTTTACCATGGTAAAAGGAACTCATTTTAGCTCAGCAAGTCGGAGTATTTTATTCTATCGTTTTTTACTTGTATGAGTTGCCTATGCTGTTAAATATATTTGTAATTTGTTAGACAGAAAGTTAGGAGGAAGAAAAGGAACAGAAGTGGTATCTGTTCTTGGGGCTCACTTTGTTTTTGGTTAATCTGGGAAATCAATTTCTTGAGAAAAGAACAAACATTTTCATCAGGGAAAATTTTCTTTTCTTTATTCCTCTGATAATTCCAAGAGTTTTGTAACTAAAACCATACTACTCATAGTAGCCATGATATTAGCTTTCATTATACTTCCCATTACCTTCCTATTTGTATCACTTTCTTCCAATCTCTACTTTGCAACTTTGCTTCTGATTTTTCTCATTCTATTTCTTAGTTCAGTCTTTTGCGAGTCTCACCAAAATCCCTTTTCCTAATGCTTGATACGTGTTTCTAGAACTTCTCACTGTTTCCTTTCGCGTTTACTTCCATGACCAAACATCTGGGATCTCAAGAATACACTATATATAATGAAATCAGGGTTATTTTGACAGGTGTTTTGGATTTAGAACCAAAGTATAGAGAGATGCTCAAACAACTATAGATGAGACAAGGACGACGACGACGACGACGACGACGACGACGACGATGATGATGATGATGATGATGATGATGACAAGGATGACGACGACGACGACGACGATGATGATGATGGAAAAAAACGAAAAATGATTGAAAGAAGAACAAACCTGAGCTTGATCAGCCGAAAAACTTCATTGAGAGAGTGATGACAACTGAAAGAAATTGAGAACTTTTTCTGATGACTATAAGAGGAAAGAATAAAGGGTTTTGGTTGGTGGGATTGGATTAACAACCCCGGTATAAAATTTGAGAATACATTTATTCTATATTTGATTAGTAGGATTAGCTAATCCAGAATAAGCTTTCCATATAGGAGGTGAGATTAGTAATCCTAAAATTATACTCCCTCCGTTCCAAAATAGTTGTCATAGTTCGGATTTCGAGAGTCAAATGAGTTTAACTTTGACCGTAATATTTTCATATGTCATTTAAATATTTTGAAATTATTAATTATTGTAACTTATAGTACTTTTTATGTAGTTTCTAAATATATAAACATCGTTGCAAAAAATTCAAAGATTATATGTTTAAATTCACGGTCAAAATGAACTCATTTGACTCTCGAAATCCGAACTATGACAACCATTTTGAAACAGAAGTAGTAATTCCCACATAATTATAATTCCGAAATTACGAGATATTCCACTTTTTTTATCCCCAAAACCAAACACCTCTAAGAGTTCAAGAAGATAAAGTTAATAGACACATATCAAGAAGACTTTTGAAGTACCGTCCGTCAAAGACTAGGTTGGTGCATTAAAGACTAGCTTCTTTAAAGATAACCCAATAGTAGCTAGCCTGGGAGGTGAAATACACCAAAGGCCATTTTTAGTAGTGGTCTTTGATTTGAGGCCACTTTTTTATTGGCTTTATATGAGATGCCACTTTTTGAAATTTCAATTTTTTTGGGTTGAACGTCACACAAGTTCAACCCACAAGGATTGAAGTTCAACTTCAGCCCACAAGGGTTGAAGTTTACGCATCTATACCTAAAAGTTCAACCCTTATAGATTAAAGTTGAAACTTCATAATTTAGGCATAAAGTTCAACCCACAAGATTTGAACTTCAGCCCACAAAGATTGAAGTTCCAAAAAGTGGCCTCTCATGTAAGACCATTAAAAAAAGTGGCTTCAAACTAAATACCATTGACAAAAGTGGCATGTGGGTAAAAATTTTACTAGCCTGTGGAGCACGGCCCAGTAATAATACCCTAGGTGATTGTGTGCTTTTTCTTTAGGGAAAATTTCATATCTAACAAAATATATATCATTGTCCTACATTCAAATAGATATCTTGCACAATGGCCAGCCAAAAACTACCTTATATAAATAAGTTTACACAAAAAAAATCCTTAAATATTGGAAGTAAAACTGATTTCGTTCCCTAAAAATAGAAAATTGATCCGTTCCTAGAGATAGCAAACTACTAATATCGTTCCTTAAAATTAGCAAAGTGATTTCCTTTCTAAAAAATAGAAAAACACATGCATTTAAGAAATTAACATCAGATTTTGGAGAATTTGGGCCGAATCAAATCTCTTCTTTCTTGAAATTTAGTTGAATACAGATATGTATTTCATTTTATAATATTCATACATTATTCAACTATTCTTTTCCACATGAATTTTTTATTAATTTTATTATTCACGTGATATTTAATTTATATTCATAAGGTATTTAATTTTTTATTCTATAGTATTCATAGTTATTCAAACAATAACCATTTTTTATTCATTCAATATTCACGTTTTATTCGTACATTAGTATGCATACTTTATACCTCATAAAATTGATACCAGTAAAAATATATTACATATATACCAAAGAAACATCAAGTATACATATCTGATATAATAAATATATGCATAATATATATCTCATATATATTGACATCTCCATGCTTAGAAAATTAAAACCTACAATATACAATATATAAGTACTGTTAAAAAGAGCATCTGATATACATTAAGTGTTCCGTTTAACTTTTGCGTTTTTGGGCTTGAAATCCCAATGGAAAGTTTGAGAAATTGAAGTAGATGGAAAGGCCGATGTATTTGTGATTATTTAGTGTTTTGAAATTTTTTAACTTTTGGTTTACCGCTATAATTGACATATTAACTTAAAATTAGGAGATAAGTGATTGTGTTGAATAATTAGTTAATATCAGATAATAATTAATAGATATGCACAAATGAAAGCTGTCAATCTCAACAATCCCACAAAAATAGGTATTTATTTGGGTAAGTGATCAGTTTATTGTAATGGCTAAAAAAAGTAAAATACATAAGGCTAAAGGTCTATATACCATAAATTAGGAACAATATATCTATTTTATGCTAAAGACACTTCTAAATGTCTATACCATGTACAGCTTTTCTTTATGTACTTCATTTGTTCTAGTAATTTGATGATAAATTTTTAACTATTTATAATGATATACAACTTTTAATAGTAGAAAAAGTTTGAATTAAACTTTGAATTTTATTTTATTATTAATGAAATATTTTTATACCACATAAGTTTCAAAAAGTTCTTATTTATTTTGTTAAACTCTCTAACCACTTTCTAGAATGCTAAACAAAAATATGTCATTTTTCAGAGAAATACAAAATGAGCATAAAAGGAACGGGTCACTTACAAAAATACCCACAAAATTTAAAATAATTACAGCCACTACCCATTACTTTTAAATATTACCCAACCTACCCACTAAAATATTTATCCACTCTACCCATCCAGACTTGTATACCATAGTTTATACAGTATAGCATAAATATATACATATATAAGGTATAACCAAAAGTATACAGTAATAAATAGCCCTCTAGACTTTTATACCATAATTTATGCAGTATAGCTTAAAGGTATACACCTATAAGGCACAACAAAAATATATAATAATAAATGGGTAGGTTGGGTAAATACTTTTAGTTTTATGGGTAGTATAATTTTTAATGGGTATAGAGTGTAAAAATCTCATGGGCACTTACAAAAATACCCACAAAATCTAAAGTAATTACAGTTACTACCCACTACTTTCAAATATTACCCAACCTACCCTCTAAATTATTTATCCACTCTACCCATCAGAACTTGTATGCCATAGTTTATGCAGTATACCATAAAGGTATACACATATAAGGTATAACAAAGGTATACAGTAATAAATGGTCCTCCAGATTTTTATACCATAATTTATGCAGTATACCTTAAAGGTATACACCTATAAGGCATAACAAAGGTATACAATAATAAATGGGTAGCTTGGGTATACTTTTAGTTTTATGGGTAGTATAATTTTTAATGGGTATGACTTGTAAATACTTTAAATTTCATGGGTATAGAGTGTAAAAATCCCTTAAAGGAACCATGTAGAAGTAATGATAAGAAAAAGTAGTGTTTAATTGAAATAATAAATGTTCTAAAAGTCAAAAAAATTCTTCGTTGAGTAAAATTCTCGTTTTTTTTTTCTTTATTTCTTTTTTTATCTCATAGATAATTAATTCCTCATAAGTATACTTTATATGTGAAAGTACGACCTTTTATATGTGACGACAATCTTTAAAGCTCCATAAGGTTATTGGGACATGTCTGTAAAATTTGAGTTGATTCGGACCTCGCTTCGTAGGTTTTCTAGGAAGCTATCCGATTCAGTTGTCGGTAACGCTTAAAAGAGGTTTCAAGAGCCTCAACTGATCTTATGGGATCTGTGAGTTAAACAAATAGTTTTAACTCATGTCTATTTTTAATCTTATTTTCAAAATGGCAAGCAACAGTCTCTCTTTGAATGTCCCACAAATCTTCATTGGTGAAAACTATCAAACTTGGTCAGTGAAAATGAAATCTTACCTTGAAGCCTATGATTTATGCGAAGTTGGAATGGTAGATACACCATTACCACCACTCTCTGAAAATCCGACTCTTGCTCAAATTAAAGCCCATTCAGAAGAGAAAACCAAAAAATGCAAAGCCAAAACTATTATTCAAAATTCAGTTGCAGATTCAATTTTTTTTAAAATCATTGCATGTGAGACTGCAAAAGAAGCATGGAAAAAACTAAAAAAAGAATATCAGGGAAGTGATCGAGTCAGACAAATGCAGACTTTGAATTTGAAAAGAGATTTTGAATCTCTTAGGATGCAAGAAGATGAGACCATCACTAAGTATTCTGACAGAATCTCCGTGATTGTTAATAAAATCAGAATGCTTGGTGATAATTTCTCAGATAACAGAATTGTTGAAAAAATTCTTGTGACAATTCCAGAGAGATTTCAGTCTAAAATTCCTCTCTAGAAGAGTCAAAAGATCTATCTACCATCTATGTTGCAGAATTGATAAGTGCTATTCAAGCACAAGAGCAAAGAAGAAGTTTTAGACATGACACAGTTATTGAAGTTGCTCTTTATGCACAAAATAAAAGAGAAAAAGTCAATTATCCTCTTTTGCAAATATTGCAAAAAGAAAATACACCTAGAAAAGTTTTGTTGGTGGAGAGCTGATGCAATATGTGGAAATTGCAAACAAACAGGTCATGTCACAAAAGTGTGCAAGTTTAAAGACAATCAAAAAATCTGCAAGCACAAATAACGGAAGAAAAAATTGATGAGGAGCATCTGTTTTAGACTGCATCAACTGAACAAAGGAGGAGTGTTGAATTGTTCAATTGCTGCACAAAATATAGAATAATTAGTTTGAAAATCTAGAATAATTAGTTTAAATTTTAAATATTTGTTAGAGTTTTTAGGTGGTGGAGCTATTTTGAATGTTTAGGCGCTGATTTTTTGGTTGAACATTGGCTATAAATAGCCCCAAGTTGAATAAGAAAATAGAGACTATTTTCAATCTTATTTGTGTATCCCATATTTTTTAACAAAAACCAACAATTGGTATCAAGAGCCTCAACTGATCTTATGGGATCTGTGAGTCAAACAAATAGTTTTAACCAGTTTTAACCCATGTCTATTTTTAATCTTATTTTCAAAATGGCAAGCAGCAGTCTCTCTTTGAATGTCCCACAAATCTTCATTGGTGAAAACTATCAAATTCGGTCAGTGAAAATGAAATCTTACCTTGAAGCCTATGATTTATGGGAAGTTGGAATGGTAGATACACCATTACCACCACTCCCTAAAAATCCGACTCTTGCTCAAATTAAAGCCCATTCAGAAGAGAAAACCAAAAAACGCAAAGCCAGAACTATTATTCAAAATTCAGTTGCAGATTCAATTTTTAAAAAAAATCATTGCATGTGAGACTGCAAAAGAAGCATGGAAAAAACTAAAAATAGAATATCAAGGAAGTGATCGAGTCAGACAAATGCAGATTTTGAATTTGAAAAGAGATTTTGAATCTCTTAGGATGCAAGAAGATGAGACTATCACTAAGTATTCTGACAGAATCTCCGTGATTGTTAATAAAATCAGAATGTTTGGTGATGATTTCTCAGATAACAGAATTGTTGAAAAAATTCTTGTGACAATTCCAGAGAGATTTGAGTCTAACATTTCCTCTCTAGAAGAGTCAAAAGATCTATCTACCATGGCTGTTGCAAAATTGATAAGTGCTCTTCAAGTACAAGAGCAAAGAAGAAGTTTTAGACATGACACAGTTATTGAAGGTGCTCTTTATGCACAAAATAAAAGAGAAAAGTCAATTATTCTCTTTGCAAATATTGCAAAAAGAAACGCACCTAGAAAAGTTTTGTTGGTGGAGACCTGATGCAATATGTGGAAATTGCAAACAAACAGGTCATGTCACAAAAGTGTGCAAGTTTAAAGACAATCAAAAAAAAATCTGCAAGCACAAATAACGGAAGCAAAAATTGATGAGGAGCATCTGTTTTAGACTGCATCAACTGAACAAAGGAGGAGTGTTGAAGTTTGTTCAATTGCTGCACAAAATATAGAATAATTAGTTTAGAAAATCTAGAATAATTAGTTAATTAGTTTAAATTTTAAATATTTGTTAGAGTTGTTAGGTGGTGAAGCTATTTTGAATGTTTAGATGCTGATTTTTTGGTTGAACATTGGCTATAAATAGCTCCAAGTTGAATAAGAAAAGTAGAGCCTATTTCAATCCTATTTTCAATCTTATTTTTGTTGCTCCATATTTTTTAACAAAAACCAACGGGAGGATTGGTTTTTTACCTTGAGCTGTCCAGGTCTAGGAGTCATTATGATTTCCCCGGAAATTTGTAATGAAAAAGGTTGCAACTGTTCGACATCCGAGGGTCATCGTTACTCTTAAGTGGGATTCCATTTTATCATCTTATGAATTCAAATGTGATTCATTTCTCCGGCTATAAGATACTACTATTGAGGCTTCCCAATTTATCTATCTTGCCTGCTCCCTTTTATAAGGTGAAAGGAGTCTAACCAAGGACTGTAGGCTGCTGGGAAAGTTTGATCTGACTGGAATTCCTCCAGCCCCAAGGTTCGTCGTGTCTTCTTCTTAATTGTTATTCTAAATAACATTGTGGAATCCTATCGAGGTCTGACTGTGAGTTCTGATATTGTTTGAACAGGGGAACCCCTCAAATTGAGGTGACATTTGTTGATTCCAATGGTATCTTGAATGTCAAAGCAGAAGACAAGGGCCGGTATATCTGAGAAGATTATCATCACAAATGACAAAGGCCGCTTGAGCCAAGAAGAGATTGAGCGTATGGTTCGTGAAGCAGAAGAGTGTGCTGAGGAAGACAAGAAGGTGAAGGAGAGGATTGACGCCCATAACAGTCTTGAAACGTACGTGTACAGCATGAAGAACCAGATTAACGACAAGGACAAGCTGGAGTCTGCTGAGAAGGAGCAGATTGAGACAGCAACAAAAGAAGCCCTTGAATGGTTAGACGATAACCAGAGCGCCGAGGAGGATTACGAGGAGAAGCGTTGATGTCGATTCCAGACCTGTGGCAGTCTCTATAGGTGGGAACCACGTATCTACGAGGAAGCATATAATGTCTGTTGCGGAGAGACTCAAGCAGCGTCTTTCAAAGAGTATCCATGTGGTAGGCTCATACTGCTGAAGATAGTTTGATGAGCACCAAAAACTCCTCTGCAGTCGTGGTTGTAGAAAAATGCACCATCAATACAATAACAAGCTAAGAATAGTTTTGAACTATGGTGTCAGCCTTGATCTTGAGAATAAAAGTAGGTGTTTGCTCCACCTCGGATTGCTTCCCCTGTTAAACATTACCTCCTCCCTGGCCCAGCAAAGCAGATACTAATTGTGGTCCAAACAAACAATGGTGCCATGCTTAAGATGTATGCTTCACGATGTCATGAAGTGAACTGTTATTTTAAAGAAAATAGCTATAACTTTATTCAAGGACCGCCTTCGTATTTAGTTAAATACATCTAATAGGATTAGCAAGCATTGAAATGGCGCAGAGTCGCACCAGAATTAACAGTATAAGGTTAAAGTCTACTGTACATACCTACAACTTTTCACACGAAACACTCATTACCATGAACGACTTCCGTTCAGAGCATCAATTTCTTAGGACAAGATTTTGAGAATCAAGGGAAAAATGGTAAAGAATATTAACAAGATCAAACATCTATGAGTTTAGTCAAAGAAAATTATATTGGTACAATTTATGTAACTAATGTCAACATCTAATAATATACCAAAACGACAATGTAGAAATTCAAGCGACCAAATCTCATTGAAATCACTGTGCAAAAGCGCAAACTTTTTTAAAGTAGCAATAACCACTCGCTTCGTGTTGCTTTCTTTAAGCAACAAAGTTACAGCCTTTTATAACACCGCTCTAACATATAACTAACAAATAAATAAAGTAATGAACGATTCAAATGCCTTAGCAGGAGCCAATAAATTTCTCTATTTCCTTTCGAAAAATAACTAACATACAATGCTCTCTACTGTACCAAGAATATCACTACAACTCGGAGAGAAGCGAGGCTCAAATTTCCAACCCACAAAGGCTATTAGAAAATTTTCAAAATTTATAGCAAACAAAAAAGATGTACCACGATCATGCTTCCAGAACTTTTCTTTTGACTCGCTTCTTTGTTCCGTTAACAGCAACCAGATCCTTAAGGCCTGAACCGTTAAGCAAATGACCATTCTCTACATTTTCCTGGGGCTGCTCTCTTTTACGCTTTGATATCTCTTGTTTTGGCAAGCTGCAGTAGAATTTAGAGAGTCAGTGTGATATCATCCAGAGACAGATGGGTAGCATTGCCATACATCCTTAGCTTGAATATAACCTAAACAACATACTAGTTGGAGTTGAACAAAAGCGAGAATGAGGTACAGCCTATCATGATCACCACCCTTAAAATTAGACCCAACTTGAATCCAGAATGCTGAACTGCTGTGAAATTCGGAACATCGCAGCAGTTCTTGAACAAGCTGTCTTCGGAATGACCGGCAAGAGATGGTGAGGTGAATCATTTGTCATTTACAATTGTACCCAGTTCACTGATACTGTCATCCACAAAACCCCGTTGTTCTGTTGCCCTCCTTGCCCCCCCACCCCCCAAAGGGAAAAAGCCGTAGCAGAATATTCAAACCACATCCGCACCGGAACAGGGGATTAAAGAAAAAGAAAAGATATCAATTAACACTACCATTTGAACTGACAAACCTGAAACTGGAAAATTATGGCAATCATCGGAGTCATGCCCTGTACCCATCTTCCTTTATAACAAATATTATCAACCCTCACAGCACCACAAACAACAAAAGACACACCAGGATACTAGACTAACTAGAAGAAATTGAACAAAACTGCTACAGCATAAAAGTACCTAATTTTTTCATTCTTATGCGAGCCCCTTACAGCAGCCTTTTCAAGTATACTTCTGTAGTACTGAGTAAATGGAGAACTGCGACTGGACTTCTCAAACTGCACATTGAACAACTAGTTAAATAAAATAAATTGATCTCTCCAGCCTGAAATATAGTCAAGTTGGTAAGAGATGGGGCACACCTGAAGAAATGCTTCAACAGATTGATGATCATTTGGTGAAAAGGCAACCTCATCTCTTTTCTTTTGCACAAAATCAACATTTTTCTCCACCTGCAGAGGCAAAAGAACGTCGTCACAACAAGAAAGGCATGAAAAGCGGCTGACTGAAAGTAAGACAAGAAAATGTTATTGAGAAATTCTATGTCCCAGACTTTGGTGATCTCTTATTTATAACCAGTTAATACCATGTAGGCAGTATATCCTTGCCCAATTCTACTAAGAAACTGAAAGTAGCCTAAAAACGGAAGGGTGGAAACTGAGGAAGAAAGAGATATTAAAATAGAACCGCTTCCAAATTAAAGACTATAAACAGGAAACAGGATGGATCCACAAGGTAAGTTGACTCGGCAAGTCTTGATAGCTATCTTTTTCCTTCCTAGCCACACAAAGCAAGAGCGAAACTCTGTCCTTTCCGCTGCTCGTTTAATACCCAAACCCACTTACTGTTATCCAGCAAGGTTTTGCTTTAGTACCCAATAGTTTACGAGGAATACCAAAATGATCGCAAAATATGTGAAGAAACATTTAAATACTGTAGTTCCAGAACTAATTATCAGGAAACAAAAGGAAAGAAAATTGTATATTTCCCAAACTATCATCTCCCGTGTAAGACAAGTAATTGCAATCTAAGAAATGAGTACAATAATAAATAGTTTATTGAAACGGGACACATTTTCTTAAATCATGTCTTAGTAAAGGAGAAGACGTTACGTCCTCTATACTTTCAGATTGTTCAACAACCATTAATTTGATCTACTATGAACCCTAGGAAGCCTATCACACATGCTGAATACATGTGATTTGAAGCAACTGCAGTCAAATAGCGTGGTTGTGTGAGATGCTTTGGGTTTTACTTCAGTTGGCACTTGGGTACAAATCCTATTTAGAGCTACATCCACTAGCATACTTCTTAATTTAACAATTGCATTCACTATACATGTTTCTGAATGCATATGGTACACAATGTATCTAATCAAATCAAAAACATCAGATGGTTAAGTACCTGCTCAATCAGATGTTTTATTGCACGGCGTAGACTTTCCTTTGTCTTTTTCTCGTAAAACTTTTTCAAACGGATCAGTGGAACAGTTGCTAATTCAGGAAAAGAAATGTGGTGGCTCCATTGTAAAAAGTGTGATGACAGTTGTTCGATTGCAGATGAAATACATTCGTCTTGGAAGGCTTGAGACTTCACGCAATTCTTTGGTAACTGCAGTACATTCATCTTAATTTAAGATGGTGAAACAAATGCATAAAGAAACAGAATTGCCAAATCATCATTTTGATCTAACATCAACCAACCTTTAGAACAGACTGAAAGGAGAGAGCAGCTCCAGGTTTTCCACCTGCTCTGACCATTTTGTATTCCAGAGCATCCAACACAAATGAAGCAATCGGGATTAAAACTCCAGTAGAATTAGACAGACTATTAAGCCATTGAATGCAATTGAGTCTTAAAGGGAAATATCTTGGTCCGGGAAATAGGCCCACCACTCCATTTATAAGTTGAACCATAGTAAAGAAAAAGGGCTGAAGATCATAATCCGACATATTGGCCGCTATAAAACCAACCCAGAGATTAATACAATTAGCATACTCCCAACTGCAGATCCTTTTAAGAGCTTCCTGCAACACAAGATGATAAAAATAGTCAAGAAGATACCTTCCACCAAAACCTAGCTGCTACATTGAAACTACATTTTTACTCCTTAATAAATAAAAGATGGAACGATTTTATTACCTTTTTCTTAGTACGCAAACCCCACTGCAATATCTTAGCAAGTTGACGGACAGATGCAGTGGCTTTGGACAATGATCTTTGAATATCTAGGGAGCACAAGTCAACCAAGGAATTTCTTAGGAACTGCAAATGTTTATTATTGACAATTTCTGTAGCTCTGGACTGAGAAAGATAGGCCACAAAAGCTTTCGCTAAGCAACTGTCAAAGCAATCAGTTGTAAATAGAGAGGCCACATCCCGTACAATAGAAAAAGACGCTGATGATAGCATCCCCACACTTGTAGCCCACAAATGCACTGTTGTCTGTTTCAATGTTAAGTGCCAGGAACAAAGAAATCAGAATAAATCCAAGTATTAGAAAGGTTTAATTAGCATCACAAGCCAGTGGAGCTTCACAATGTTAACACAACCTCAAATTGCAAATATTCTGATTTCACAATGTGAATAAGTTCTATCGCATCTGTCTTTCTAGTAGTAATATCATTTACATGCAACTCTCTTGAAAAAGACAAACCCATTCACCCAAATCCAATTTCAGGTTCATGAAAGAGTATCAATTGTGATTATATTTGCTAGATTTCTCAACGGCGTATGCATGAAAATTACAGCTATTGACATATTGTTTATCTGATTCACATATGCACACACACATCATAAATGGTGAGATACACAGCAGCAAAGTTAGTTTTAGTACAAAATAATACACAACAGAATTAGTAGTTGCACTAGTAGTACACACGTAGCTTACCAGCAGGTGCATGAACTTGAGAAGTACATACATACATGAGATCAGTTTTGGATACAAATAAACTAAGTGCTTCTAGAGTTTTAATAGTCAACGTGGATAGCATATGCATCAGAAATCATCAATTGCATGTACAAGATTCTTCTTAAAATCTTGTACTAAAGATAGCATACCTTAATGAGCCTCTGCAAAAGGTAGGGGAAAGCAACAAAGAATGGTAAAGAAGCCCTGAATCGGGTCAAAGCCAAAGCCAGAATGTCTGAATCAGTAACCTGATCCAGTAGAGATAATGTACTCCTTAAGTAAGACTTGATGAGAGGTTTCACATTAACCCATTTTGGTGTATCCTTCAGTTTCAATATTGCTTCATTCTTGTAACCACTGGGTGATAGTCCCAAAAGCCCTCGAAATATATTATCTGCTTCCGAAATAACAGATATTACTAAGCTGCAGAACGTCTCAGCGTTCTGAAACCTTAGTCCAATGGATTCAGCACCATAGTGGCATGCCGCTCGATAAGCATTTAAAACACAAACAAAGGCCGTCTCGTTGTGCTCTTCTTTGATCAGACGACACCAAGAACTAATGGCAGATACAGTCACCACTTTATCCTTGCTTCTACCTTGGTTGTCTGCAGCCTCCGAGTCTCTTCCACGATCGCTTGTCTCATCTTCATCTGAAAACTGCCACAAAGCTAATCAAAAGCAGAATACTCTTATCATATCAGTAGTCAAGATACAATTATATAAACTAGCTCTGAAGGGAAAATAGGGGCTTTAGTTGCCCAATATCTAGATTGTTTTCATCATTTTGATGTCAAGTTCAGCTGGTGCCCACTAGTGGAAAGTCAAAATACCTAAGCACAAAGAAATATAAGGCCTGCATTGTCCAGCATATGCGTCCAGACCATGCCCAACATACATTTTGCCCTTCCTACTATTAACTTTTTCACCAACAAAGACAGGAGTGACTATATGGACATACATAACCGAATATTGAGTCAGCAAAGTTATCCGATCAAATTTCTTTAAGCAGAGAGGGACCATGAGTTCAAGAAAGGACGAAGATATACGGTTGATAATTTTTCTTTTTTTTTTTTTGGTTATAACAGAGAAATCCCCGAGGGTCGGTGGCATACGGTCTGAAACTTGGTGGATAATGGTCTGCCTCTCTACCGTTCTCCACTTAGATAGCAGGCTTTTGTCCGCAGCAGGGTTCAAACCAGTAACGTGCACCTATGATCCACACATCACATGTTTCATTCTTACCACTAGATAAAATCCTAGTGGTTTGTTAGTACTTTCTTTTTCTCAAAGGTTGTAGCTTATTCAAGCACAGGTAAGTGTAAAATTGGATCAACATAGCATCTTAAAGAGCAGGCCAAAATGTTGGTTGTACTTCCACTTATTTTTATGTTCGAGATGGTATAACACTACTAATTACACCCCACTTACAAGCTAGTTGAAGTGGGCCATACCGATCATCACTAACCATGTCACTCCATTTAGCCCTTATCAATCCACTATTAAAAAATCTTAGGATTCTCTAGAACTATAAGTTTTCTACATTTTCTATTGGCATAAAAATCTCTAACAAGATCAAAGGACTCCTTACAAAAAAGAACCTAATGTCAATATACCAACAAAACTAAACAGTAATCCCAACTAACTGGTAGGACCTATATGGATCTTTTTCTTTCATTGTGCCTTATGCAGCAAGTTTTCATGCAATCCAAGAGATAGTAGGTCTTTTTGAGACAATCTTCTTCCATATAGATTTAGGTCAATATCATGCCAACACCTTTAATCACATGCTTTCACAAACACTCCAGGCCAGTGTATCTATAGGTCGAAATGGGACATCAAGTAATCTCCCCAAATTTTATCTATTGCATATGTTACTTAAACCATCTGCCAAATGTGATCATATATAAATCTTGTCCGATCTTGTATTGTTGCACATTCATCTTAACATCTGTACTCCTGTGATATTTATCTTGTAGAAACTTAGCCAATCTTCCTTAACATTCTATAGAACTTGCATTTCAAGTTGGTAGGTATCCTCCAATTAACTGTGGCAACACTTCTTTATTTCAACTATCCCATTTTGATTTCATGTATAATATCTTCATCTATTATACCATTCTCCTGGAACATTGAGCCTAGATAGCTAAAATATTACTCCCTCCGTCCCAAATTAGTTGTCGTTTTAGGAAAAATAGTGTGTCCCAAATTAGTTGACACTTTAGGATTTCAAGACAAAAATTGTTAGTCTTTTCCAACTATACCCTTAATAATTTAAAAAATTCTCAACAAAATTTATAGTCAAACATTAAATAGGGGTAACATAGTAAACTATACACTCTATTTAATGATTTTCTTAATGGGCGTGAAGAAGCTAAAAGCGACAACTAATTTGGGACGGAGGGAGTAGCATTTAAGCACTGTAATCCCATGTAAACCAGAAGTGCATATATTCAGTCTCTTTTTAATATAACTGAATTATCCCCGAGTACCAGTGGTGCGCAGTTCAAAACTCGATGGATAATGGGCATTGCCCTCTACCTTCTCCACTTAAATATTAGGGTTTTGTCTGCAGCATGGTTTGACCTCATGACATGTTCCTAACCCACACCTCACAAGCTGAGATATATTCAGACTTCTACTTACGTTTGATAAAATTCAAACTTCTACTTATCTTAAAACCCTTATTCTTTGGGGTGCTTCTCCATAGTTCAAGAGTTTTGGTAGAAACCTCAATATTTTTTCACTTAACAAAATACTGTCCGCAAATAGCTACACATGAGAACTCATCCTATATATGGTTACTTAGCTCATCCATAACTACAGTAGACAAGTGCATGTTTAATGGTGATCCCTAGTGTAAACCCACATTAATGGAAAACTCATTTGCATCTCTCACAACCACTCTCACATTATTAAAGGCGATATCATACATATCTTTTATGACATTTATATATTTAATATGTTTTCCTTTAGTCTCCAGCATCCACCAACACACTTTTTTGTGAAATCTATTATATGTTTTAGGTCAATGAATACCATATGATTTTACTCTTTTTATAATTCTCCAAGGGCAGTAGTGAACGGTTCAAAATCCGGTGGATAATGAGCCCAACCTTTATACTCTTTCCTATCCTGATTCCTATTCTCAGAAGCTTCCATCCACCTTTTAATTTGTATAATCATGGTACAGGTACTAGTTTGCGCGTTTGATTTCCTATACTCAGTAATTATCATCCACCTTTAATTTGGATAATCATGGTATATGGACTAGTTTGTGGGCAATATTACTATTCATCGAAGTCGCTTAAGCATTTTCTCAACCTAGACATTAAGTGGCTGATGTAGCAGTTATGGTCAAACTACATAGAAAATGGATGCAGTTAACGTGCAGATAAAATATACTTTAACATATATGTCTTTGCAGTTTCTTTGGAATAAATCATTTGAATATATCATCAGTTTCTCCTCAAGGATGATATGAGCAGATTTGTTCAGAAATAGGATCTAGGTTTTTTCTGAGCACACCACTATTGAGAGACAAAACCACTATAAAACAATAAATCTTGCACACTGCAGTTAACAAGAAAACATCTTCCAACATTACTTACCATTTCTCCATTTTGTACTGCTTCAATGTCCTTCTTGTGTCTTTCTAAGAACTTAGAGAAACTTGGATCCTGAAAATGTTCAAACAACATTGAACAATAACTTGCATGTGTAAGAGCTTTTCAATTTAAATCAACAAGTGTTGTATGAAAAGAACTATGTTACATGTATCCTCATTTGTCTTAACGTATTGAGTGGAATGGTTCTGGTATCGGTGTTGTACTTCATGTTGATTCTTAATATATGCAAAAGCTAAAACATTTTATGTACCCACACTAAATATTTACACACACTAGCATAAGAGACATTCTTGTAGCGCAATCCATGAACACAGAGAACTATGAACACCATGGGACTGAACTTCTCAATTAAAGCTCAGCAGACAATCCTTTGGCTTTGGTAACTATCCCAACAGATAATTATATACAAAAGGCCGATTAAGACAACATATGAACAGATAACGAGATCTTAAGGTTGACATAACATTAAAGAATGCATATTCAAAAGAATAAACTAGTTCAGACAGATGGTGCTACATCAGCAGCGTTCTAACACATAATCCTGAAGAAGTCTGAACTTGCTACCTTTGAGACAAATTATTTGAGATACATCAACATTAAACACTTTGTAATTTCCTTCTGTGGTTACTTTAAATAGTGGACATCACAATCAAATCCCAAACATGAGCTGCCCATCAAAGAAAAGATGAGTTAAAAGCCCCTGTAAATTTCTTCTGTGGTTAGACACACTGAATAGAGGCCATCACAGTCAATTCCAAGCATGATGGAGAAGATAAAAATGTCTTATATTCCTCCATCAGTCCATCCTGAAGGCTTTGAGCTACTAACTTTTTTTCCTTTGAGAATGTTCTTGAGCTAGTATGTTTTTCATCCATCCAAAATGTTTGATGTGTTTCATTAAATGGAAAACTTTCGATCCTCAACAGCTCAAACAAACATAATTAATATCGACAAAATCATTCTAATCTTAGTGTGGCATACTTTAATTACTTTACTTTTTCACGTCTTAAAAAATTCTTTAAGCACTTCCCTTACACATCCCAGAAAGTTCTTTTAAGCACTCCTCTTACTACATTATCATAGAACTTTCTACTGCAAATTCACAAGCTAGTTAAAAACAGGCTCATTTTTCGAACTCTTAAAAACAATAGATTTGATTTGCAAAAGCAACCTACCTTCTTCTTCAGTCTTTCCAGCTTTCTCTTTTGTACAGCAAGATCTTCCTGAATTTTTGTATTCTGCGTCATCAATTCACTTGTATATTTATACCCTGCACATCCAGTTATAAATCAGAGGATCCATGCTGTTGACAAGAGAAAAATTAGAAATATATAAATAACGGAATGGAAGTTAAAACAAGGAACAGAACACCGAGATAAATGCCACTTGAGTCAGATGATGGACCTTCTAAAAGTTTCCCAGGCTCATTATCTGTTTCATCTTCGAAGCTTATATCCTGAATTATGATCATAAAAAGTCTTGATAAAGAAAAAGTTTGACGTTGAGTTAAAGATAAGGTTATCAGTTGAATATTGAGACCTCTGAAAGGTATCCATCACTGTCCGAAGAATCTGCAACCACATCGCTCTCATTTTCTATGAACGGTGCATCCAGAGGTGAGTCTTCAAAAGCCTCAACTTCAGTGTGCCTGAGAGAACTTATGACTAGTCAATAATTAATGTCTTATACATGCAAACCTTGCATGACTTACCTTACAAGGTAGAGACACCAACAACAAAGATTACAGAGGAGTAACGTAAGGAATGAAGAGACCTTTCTTGATTATATCAAGGGGACAAAATGCAGAAATATTAAGGAAATGAAGAAAGACAAAGTCACAAGTGCTACTTAAACAAGTTCAAGAAATAATGTGTATACTCAGCTAGTCCAAGTGTATATTCAGCCTTTACAATTCCATATTCTTTGAGATAGTCGGTTTGATGTAAGATACATCACATAATGTGTTTCCCTAAACAACATCTTCCTTGCAAGTTTTTTTTAATAACCGAGAAATCCCCAAGGACCTACTGGCACATGGTTCGAAACTCAGGGGATAAAGAGTCCACCTCCCTACCCTTCTCCATTTAAATAGCAGACTTTTTTTTGTGGCGATATCTTCCTTGCAAGTCTTGGACAATCATTAATCCCCTAGAGAGAGAAGAACGGGACAAAAAGAGTGCACCAACAGCAAAGAAGTTATCTGAATCAAAATGTTGATAAGCGAAGTAATTAAGGAAAGAGAACATGAAGACTCCTTCCTAAAAGAAACATGGAGCATGATTTCACGCTTGATGATCCTTTTTCTGCTAAAGACATTAGCATATTTAGCAGAAACTTTTGTGTATTGACTAGACAAATCGTCCATGAGAATAACAATCTATTTGATTGAGCAAATTGACAATATCTAACTGGAGGTACTAGTTGTTGACTATCACCTAGCTTTAGTCCAAATGATCTGTCTATAGAAACATGAGGTTTTCAATTGAAAAGACAGAAGTCTGATGAAATCATTCTCTGTAAAGAGTTTTCTGCTTTATGACTACAAATCTAAAACTGGTTAGCATCAATTTCCAATTTTACAGTAAGTGAAGCCACAACTTGAAGATGGAAAAAAAGTAAAAGAACAAAATGTCCAGCCTTACAAGAAAACGGCGTGTATCTAACCTTCAAAGAAAATGAATCAAAGTCACCTTTTTTAATTTACCTTCCATTAGAGTGAGGTGCTAATTTTGCTTTGTCTTCAACATTACTCTTCTCATTTTCTACAATAAGTAAAGAGCTCAAGGTCATGAACATATTCACATAACTGTCCAATCTCATAAAAGTTAAAAGTTACTTGCAAAACAAAATAATGGTAAGTAGTCGTACGAGTTATCAGGGGCGGAGTTAGTGCACTAGAAGGCATTCAACCAAATCCCATACTTTCGGTCTAAACATTGTATTTGTCTTAAGAAATTCATATGATATGTATAAATTAATAATTTAGAACCTCATAGCTAAAAAAGACTAAAACCCCTTGAGACTCGACCTCTAAACTTTAAATCCTGATACCAACTCTGCTATTTATCCGTATAAAACATGTGACTATAGTCCCATATACCATTTACATTCAAATTAATAATGTGTGTTGCAATAAAGAAACTTACTTCCAGAAGACCTCTTTTTGAATACAGCTTTCTTCTTGCGACGATCACGAAGCACTGACTGAAGGTTCTTTTTTGCAAACTTCCTTGCTTTCTTCCCTAGCTTCCCCATCTCTCTAATTTATTATTCCTCTGAAACAAGAAAACAAAAAATTTCAAAGTATTTGAATAACTGTTTATACCCAATTAACACACACACACACACAGTGAGAGAGAGCGGCTGAACACACGTACAGTTTGAAGATTAGGTTGTGTAGCCTCTTTTGCTGCTTTTGTTTTGTTTGAAAATAGTATTTAGGAGGTGAGAGTTTTGAAGGGTTTAAGGGCAACAAGATTGAGGGTTTATGCATGATCCGGCCCGTTTCGACCTTCCCGGGTCACTTGACTTATATAAGTAATTATTTTTCTTTTTTCTTTTCGATTTGCATTTTCTTTTTCATTCATTTAGTTGTAAAATAGCCTGTTTGGGTTAGCTGAAGCTTGAATTAAGTATGGAAAACATTACCATACATACAATTTTCAGCAAGGGCCGTATTTACTCCTCTACTTTCGACTATTGTATATCCTCGTTCCCGTTACAGTTTGGGCTCACTTGTCCTTAGCGTTAAGGAACTTTGGTAAAATACCCCTAAAATTGACGGCAGACAACGTAGCTGCCATGTAACTCCCAACAAGATGCCATGTGTGCTCCACGTAGGAGCCAACTGTGCATCAAGTGGGCCAACGGACAAAATTCTAATGACCCAAACCGTTTGGAATATAAACCGATTACTCGACCCATAACCCGTTTAACGACTTAAATATAATACCCACACCCACTTATTATTTCAGATTTTTTACCCAAAATCTCTCAAAATTCACGAGACACATGAACCATCACTAACTCTTCAGTCCTCTTTCATCAAGACGATCGGGTATCCAAATACTAAAATGGTACGTTTGTTTCCATCTAAATCAAGTCGCTTTTGTGTACGTTTCGTTTCATATTTGATTTGTACAATTTTTTTAGGATTTTTGTACTGTTTAATTTAAGAACTTATACACATGTTTGTTCTTTAATTTTTAGGGCTTTGTACTGATTGTTATGTGTATTAGCAGACTAGGATGTTTTGTACAAAGTTTAACATGTGTTTAGAATTTTAGGGTTTTTGTATAACATCGATGAGGGGTTTTGTGGTTAGGGATTTTTGTACAAAGTTTAACTGGTTTTCTGGTTTAGGAATTTATAATCCGGATTTAGGGTTTTGATTGAAAATAAATAGTGGTGGTCCCAAAAATGTATGCATGTCAATTGAATGTGGGACATTATCTGATTTTGTGGTTTAGGGATTAAGAAACATCTATAGAATATTGTCCAGGCTATGGTTTTTATTGTAAAAAAATATGGTGGTCCCAACAAAGTATATGCATGTGAATTGAATAAGTGGAACAGTGGTGGTTTATTTTTATTTAATTAATTTATTAATATTTCTGTTGTCTTTAATTAATTATTCTGTGGCATGTTCTGTTGTCTTTAATTAATTAATAAGTGGGACAGTGGTTGTTTTCAATGTTAATGGTCCTAGTGGTTCCATGAAGAACTATTTTTGTATGTCATGTTCTTGTTTAGGGTTTGGTTTAGGGACAAAATAATAATATTTTTTCTGTGGTTCTAGGTTATGCAACATGGTGAAGGTGGACCTGTACTTCCATCATGGGGGTAATTGGATAAGAAATCCCCAAGTGGCTTAATCCCCAACATAGATGAGGTTGATATGCCTGTTTATGTTCCTAATATTGTGCAGTACTCTGAGTTAGACAATGAGAACCATACCCTTGCTGGGACTGATTGTAGTAGTATTGATAGATATGGTAGTGCTTGTGAGTCTGATTCTTCAGTTCATCATGATCCTGAAGAATTAGAAAAACTTGCAGCACAAAGAAATAGGCATAATATCACTGATAAGCTAACTGAGTTCAAGGAGTTAGATAAGTGCATGTCTTTGATAAACTTTTATTGTCTTGTTAATGGATATAGGCTGAAACAAATCAAAAGTGACAAGAAAAGGCTTAGGTATGAGTATGATGATGGTTGTTCATTCAAGTGTTTAATCTCAAGGGATGGGAAAGGACCTGGTTTTAAGTTCAAGACACTAGTCACAGAAAATACATGTGATACTGCCTATGACAACCCTAGGGTTGACCAGAATACCATTGCTCTATATTTCAAGAAAAAGCTGCAAGAAGAACCTAAACATAAGGTTAGAGAAACGAGAGATGGCATGCACTCTGAGTTTAACCTCAATACTAGTTCTTCAAAGTGCAAAAGGGCTAAAAAAACTTGTGCTTGAGAAGCTGGAGGGTAGTTTCATTGATGAGTATAATAAACTAGAAGCCTATGCTGAAGAATTGAGAACTAGTAATCCTGGTAGTGATGTGATCATTAACATTTCAAAAGATGCTTTAGCTGATGGAAAGAGGAGGTTTTTTAAGAATGTATATCTGTTTCAATGCAATGAAGATGAGTTTTAAGGAGGGATTAAGACCATTTATTGGCTTGAATGGGACCTTTTTGAAAGGTAAGGTAAAAGGTCAAATATTGGTTGTTGTAGCTCAAGACTCAATGAACCAATTCTATCCTTTAGCCTGGGCTGTTGTAGGTAAGGAAACAAAAGTTACATGGATTTGGTTATGGATTTTGCTGCAACATTCATTGGAGTTAGGAACGGGTGGTGGCTTCACATTTATTTCGGACATGCAAAAGTTAACTTCTTTATCTAATTTTTTGTTTTTACTTTATATCTAATTAGTTTATGTCCTAATTTATTTTTTCCTTTTTCATGTAAAATTAAGGGCTTGATTGAGGCAATGAAAGATGTTCTTCCAGAAGCCCACCATAGATATTGTGTTAAACATATTGAGACAAACTACCTGAAAAGATGGCCAAGTAGTGAGGTATTGAAGAAGTATTTATGGTGGGCTGCATGGAGCAGTTTTAATGAAGAGTTCCAAAATCAAATTAAGAAGGTGGGGTAAATGGAAAAGGCTGCAGCAGAAGACCTGCTTAAATACCCTCCAGAACAGTGGTCTAGAGCCTACCTTGACATTGCTTGCAAGAACCAGTCAGTCGACAACAACATGATTGAATCTTTCAATGCATGGATAGTGGATGCAAGGTACAAGCCAATCATCAAGATGCTTGAGGACATCCAGATTAAGGTAATGAATATGTTGGCTGCTCATGAGGCAAAACTGTATACATGGTACCATGATTGCAGTCCTCATGCATACAAGTTGTACTCAAGCTACTTAAAGATAGCTAAAAAATATAGGGTCAACTCCAATGGTGATAATGGGTTTGAGGTGAGTGTTGGTACTGATAGACACACTGTCAACTTGGGAACTAAAAGGTGCACCTACAGGACATGGGACCTTAGTAGTGTCCCATGTCCCCATACAATTAAGGCACTCCTTTACAAGAAAATTAACCTCTTGACAGAAGTGCACTAGTACTATAAGAAGGAGGCATATGCCTTAGTCTACAAACACAAATTACAACATGTTAGAGGAGAAAAGTTCTGGAAAATTGACCCATCACAAGCAATGGATCCACCTTCTTTAGTCAATATGGCTGGCAGGCCTAGGACAAAGAGAAAGAGAGATAAGAATGAGGCAATATTGAGGCAATATGAGTGGAGAGAATCAAGACAAGGGAGAGTTATGACATGTAGCACATGTCAGCAGCCTGGTCACAATGCTAGGGGATGTGGAAAGGTATAAGTTATTTCAAGTTTTTTTTAGTTACCAATCTTCTTTCATATATTCATAGTTTTCCTTTTTTGCTAGCAATCAAAGGGAAAGAAGAAGGTAGTTAAGGGCAAAGGAAAGCAGAAGAGAACTCTGGTGGATAAGGAAAGCAGGGATGAACCACCAAGAACCCCTCCTAGATCCTCTCCTGCTACTGTGATAGAATCTGAAGAAGATGTGCACCTTTTAGCACCCCAGTCTGGCCAAGATGATCCTGCTCCATTTGTGTTTATGCCAACACCTTCTGTCCAGCATCCAAGATTCAGTTCCAGCAGCATACCTCGAGGATTTAGTTCTAGTAGCACTAGTTTCCACCAGTCAAGTAGTACTGATCCAAACATTGAAGTTCCTATGCCTGATTGTGATCCAGCTATAAGGCCAAGGATTGTTCTGAGGAAAGAACTAGAATTCAAGAGAGGTTGCATCAAGTGCCAATTGGAACTAGGAGGATTGGCTTTGTTGGTGATGCCACTAGTGTGAGTTATCCCACAAATCTGCCTTATTCACCAAAGAGGCTCACTTGGAATGGAAGAAAGGCAGTTACTGGTAATGAATTGAACAAGAAAAGAATGGCCAAGTTGATGTCTAAAAAGGCCAATGGCAAAGCACAAGCTGATGTGCTTTGAGTTCATGTTCTTGTTATTTTTTCTGAATTTATGATTGTTTCTATGTCTTCTTTTACCTTGGAAAATTACAGTATTGTACTGCTACATGTTGGTCATTATTTGGTGGTAGATGTCATATTATTACTAGGTTGTGTATGTTTTTAGGGTTATAATATGACATCCCCTCTACCTATTGTAACCAAAACTTTGGTTTGAATATGATTATGTTCTATTTTATTGACTTTACTTTACTTTAAGTTGTTACATAATGTGTTTTCCAAGCTATGATATGAAAGAAACAAGGCAAATTTGCAGCCACAATTTGTCATTACAACATAACATATCCCCATTTTTCAGTTCATTACAACACTAAAACACAAACGGTTTAGCTGAACACTAAGGCATAACTTCATTACTTGAACAAAGACACAAAACAAGCCTTCCCAATACATTTTTCACATCCAAAATAGCATTAAAATTCATCACTTCATCACTGTACCCGCTGCAAATCCAACAAATAAGGCCCACGAAACCAACAATAACATCTTCATCTTCATTAGCTTGTCTTCCAATTTTTTGAGCTTTTCAGAATTCCAAGCATTTTGGTTCAGCTTTGCAACTTCTACACTTGAGTTTTTTGTACCCTCCAAAATTTTTAATTTTGCTTTTAGACCGTTCCTTTCAATCTCGACAGCTTCCAACGAAGACTTCAAGTTTCTTATGACAACCAAAGCTCTTTCTGGGATCATACCATCAACCCATTCAAAATACCCACATTGGCACCTCCAAAATCTCCTTCCCGCGTTATTTTCAGTCCAAGCCATAAATTGATTAAGAGTTGCACCATATCGGCACATACGATTAGATGACCAACTTCCTTGTGACATTTCAAAAGCTTAAAAAGAACCTTTAGCAAATTTATAAAGAAGAAGAAGAAGAAATTTTTATGAACCCTAATTTATTTTGGAGGAAGATACAATGAAATGAAGGAGATGACCTACATATATGGGTTATTACTTTAAACAAAAAAAAATGAAAATAATTACATACATGGAAGCCACGTTGTCTGCCCGTCAATTTTAGGGGTATTTTACCAAAGTTCCTTAACGGCAAGGGCAAATGTGAGCCCAAACTGTAACTGGGTGAAGATATACAATAGTCGAAAGTAGATGAATAAATTTGGCCCTTCGTCGTACAATTTTTCACTATTATATATTTTTAACGGAAAAGGGCCAAAATTGCCCCTCTACTATGGTTTAGAGGTCATGTTTACCCTCCATTAAATATTTGGTGCGAGCACACCCTTATTATTACCATAGTATACACTATTACCCCTAATTTTGACGGGCCTCCACGCTTGACGAAACATGGCTTGCCACATCAAATAAGTAGCCACATCAGTTAGGAGACATGGAATAGAAGACATTGAAGGCTATTAAAGGTAGCCATTGTACACATATTTGCCCCCATTATTATTCGTTCTTTCAAATAAAAAATTAGAGTTTTTCATCTTCTTCAATTCTATACAATGCCACAAGCTAGCTATTCTTCTACTAGGATGTGCCGTTGTGGTGTAGTTGCGAACCATTTCACCTCTTGGACTCCTTTGAACGTCAGGAGAGGATTCTACAATGTGCTAAAGATGGTGTAAGTGAAATTTTATCAAATTATTTGTTTCAGTTAATTCTACAAATAGCTAACTTTAATAAAATTTTGGTTCCATAGATGGAGTCTTGTGGATATTGGGAACGGAAAGATGAAATCTTACCCGATTGGGCCGTGAACGTGATAATGAATTTGAAGATGTCCTTGGAATCGGTTACAACACAAAATAATAAGCTGAAAGAAAAGCTTGTAGCTATGGAACACAAGGGTCGAAATCTTGAAGATAAAGTTACTTGGATGAAGATGGTGATTATAATTTCTTGGGCTATGTCTGTTGGTTTTTTGGCAGCGTGGTTGATGAAGTGATATGTTGTAGCTTATAAGCTTATGTTGTACTAGTTTATTATGGCTTAATTTAGCTTGGTGTTGTATGTTGTTTATCAGTTTCAATGAAATTGTTTTAAGTTAAGGATGAAATTGTTCAAGTATATATAAACACATAATTGTGTACTAAGGCAAAATTGTCCACCATTAAACATTGAAAAACATTGCACTTGTACAACAATTAGGCTGCCCAAAAACATATAACAGTTCATAGAAGACATGAACTGAAAATTGACTGCACAAAAACAATTATTCTGCCCAGATTCATGAACTGAAAATTGACAAAGCCATGAAACTGAAACTGAAATAAAACATAACAAAGCCATGAAATTGAAATAGAAAATCTACCCAGAAACTGTAAGTGAAAAGCTGCCCAAAGATTAAACATTCATTACATTCATTCATAATCTAACATTGTCAATATTATAATGAACAAAAAAAGGATACTAAGATGTAATGCTATAATCCCAAAAATACGTAGCCACCTAAGTAATAGCACCACATCCATCTGCCCAGATTCAAAGAAAACTGTTAATAGTTACAGTGATACAATCCAAAAAGGAACCTAAATAGCATAATAGGAAATCATTTTTGGCTTTTCCCATTTCCCTTTCTTGTCTTAAACTTAGCCATTTTTCCAACTGATTTGTGGTGATAGCAGCATCACCATGCCAAGTTAAACTGGTTGGAGTAAAGGGAAGATCTGTTGGGTCACTTACACCACTAGCATCACCAATGAATTTTATAGTCCTTGTTCCAGTTGCAATTTTGCTCATCCTCATTTGAAGTCTTGTAGCACTTTCAGAAATTATTATTGGCCTTATATCAGGCTGTGTTTCTGGTCCAAAATTATCCTCAAATTCTTTAGCTGCCACTTGTACCAATTGCTGCCTGTGGAGTGTAGGTTGCTGGCTTTGTACTTTAGGTGTTGGCATGAACCTAAGTCCAGCAGCTCCACTGGTCTGGGAATTCTGACTTGACATTATTCCAGAAAGCTGGATCTCTTCTTAATAAGGATCAGCTGCTACGGGTGAAGAAGGCCTAACACTTGGTCCACTAGATGGTTCCTTTCCTTTCTTTTTTTTTCCTCCTACAAGTTTCTTAATAATCCAGAAACAAGTAAAAAATTTAAGACAACTTCAATATAAAACAATGAATAAAATTGTGATATTAATATACCTTTCCACATCCTCTTGCATTATGGTCAGCTTGTCCACATGTTGAACATCTCATGACCCTCCCTTTTCTGGAAGTAGTCCATCCAGCTTGCCTGTTGATTGCCTTATCCTTCTCCCTGGTTCTTTTAACCCTAGGCCATCCTGGTTGGTTCATTAAGGGAGGTGGTTCCATGGCTTAGCTTGGTTTAACTGTCCAGAACTTGGACCCTCTCACTAGTTGCAGCTTGTTCTTGTAAGCCAAGAGGTAGGCCTATTTACTATACCACCAATGCATTTCAGTTAGTGAATTGATTTTCAAATGCAGCAATGCCTTGATTACATGAGGACAAGGGATTCCAGAAAGGCCCCAAGCCCTACATGTACACTTTTTTCCTTCCAAATCCACTGTGTGTGTGGCAGTGCCTTCAATGATTTCAAAACTATTGTCACCATTGAACACCGCCTTACAAGTGTTGGCAATCTTCATATATTGTCCATACAGCTTCATTTCCTTTGGGTTGAACTCTCCTTTCTAGGTAGAAGCCTCCTTTGCATGGTCTCTTAACATACCCATGACCTTAACTTTTATGTCTTCTAGCATCTTAATAATAGGCTTGTGCCTAGCATCTAACACCCAAGCATTAAAAGACTCAGTCAAGTTGTTGTCAACTGCCATATTTTTGCACACAGTGTCAAAGTAGACCCTAACCCAAGACCTAACTGGATAAGATAGCACATTCTCTGCAACCTTCTTTTCTATTTCCCCCAACTTAGTCAACTGGTCCTTGAAGTCTTCAGGATATGTGCTCCAGGCACACCACCATAGGTATTTTTTTCATCTGCCCTAACTTCCAATTTTTACACCAATTTGCCTCTATATGCTTCACATAATACATGTGTTTAGCTTCAGGAAGCACATACTTAACAGCCTCAATTAATCCCTAAACAAGACAGCCACTAAAAAAAGGATATTAGAAGCAGCAAACTAGAAGACAAGGAAACAAAATAAGAAAAAAAAATAGAAATAGACAGGTTACATTACCTTCTGCATGTCTGAAATGAAGGTAAACCCTTCACCATCCTTAAGCTCCAAAGAATCTTGTAGCAAAGTCAAGAACAATCTTCAAGTTAGCTTGGTTTCTCTATCCACAATTGCCCATGCTAAAGGGTAAAAGTGGTTCATAGAGTCCTGAGCTACAACCACCAATAGTATACCTTTGGCCTTCCTTTTCAAAAATGTACCATCTAAACCTATAAAAGGCCTCAAACTTGCCTTAAATCCTAGCTTCAAAGCATTAAAACAGGTGTACATTCTCTGAAATTTTCTCTTTCCTTCCTCCAATACATCCTTTGAAATGTTGATTACAATGTCACTTCCAGGGTTACTCTCTCTAAGCTCATTAGCATAAGCCTCTATCTTTCTGTAATCATCATTGAAACTACCTTCTAAAACCTCCAAGATCATCTTTTTAGCTCTTTACACCTTTTACACTTGTTATAAGAGACATTATTGTTAAACTCCCTTACCAGATCTTCTTTTATTTCTTTAACCCTATATTTGGGAGTGTCATGTAGCTTTCTTTTGAAGTAATGAGCAACTGTTTTTGCATCAACCCTTGAGTTATCGAAAACAGGCTCACAAGTGTGTTCAACCTTAAGTGTCTTCATTCTAATCCCACCACTTTTCCCATCTCTGGAGATTAGACAAACAAAAGGGCATCCCTCCTCACAAATATGCCTTAGCATTGTTTTGTCACTTTTCGATGGCACTATCCCATACCCTATGGCTAAGGCATACAGTTTTAAATGATCCCTAGCTTCAGGGATGTCTTTGAAAGACATTGACTTGTCTAAGGTCTTATAACAGTCTAATTTATCATTCATCTTCTTATTTTTTTCAGCTGCAAGTGACTCTAATTCATCTAAATCAAAATCAGAAAGGTCATTGTCACTGTTATCATATTCTTCATCAGTTTCACTTTCATCAACAACAGCCACAACATTAGGAATTAAACTCACAATATTAGGTACTTCAACACCTAAATCACTTTCCTCTACAACATATATGTCAATGGATTTAAACCTATCATTGATTAGCTCTAACAAACAGCATATACCATCATCCCCTACTACCTCATACAACTTCCCAGATGGGCCAGCAATAATTAGTTGTTGTACACCTACAAACCCTAGAGCATTAATGTACTCATCTGCCATATTTATATAGGAGAGATGGTCAGAATCATACCCTGTCCATTTGTGCAGCATGTTACTTTCATATTTAACCTGTGGATATCTAATCCAGTCACCACCATGGTGGAAGAAAAAATCCACTAGAACCATCTATTATAACCTACAAAAAAAAAAAAAGACAAAACCAGATATTTAGGGACACACATGTGCAGTCAAAGGGACAAAACTGTCCCACGTACATATGCAGCAAAGGCTTAAAATAGAATAGCATACAATACAAAGGGACAAAATTGTCCCACATACATGTGAAGCAAAGGATCAAAATAGAATAGCATACAATACAAAGGGACAAATCTGTCCCACATGTGCAGCAAAGGATCAAATTATAAGTAGAATACAATAGAAAGGGAGAAAAGTGGATAACATGTGCAGCTATTTGCCAACAAACTTAATAGTCAATTTAAGAACCAATTTTTATGTTCATCGACACACATGTGCAGTCATTTAACAATTATGCAATAAAGGAACAAACACATGCCAACAAACTGTCCTACATGTATTAATGGATTAAAAATAGGAGTAGCATACACTACAAAGGGACAAAACTGTCCCACATGTGCATCAAAGTGCCAACATAACTTATCCTAGTCCATTTAATAGAAGATTTTTATGTTTTGAGACCACATAATAAAGTAATGTGTAGGGGTCCTCCATTCACCAAAAAAAAAAAAAAGTCAAAACCACAATTCAACCTATGAATAATGCGTGGTCCAGGAAACAAGTTCAATCGACAATTGGTGTCGCGACTGGGAATGCTTTTTCCATGTTAGAGAATGATGATGTTAGAGATACTGATGATATTGTCCAAAAGGTTCTACTAGATGCGCATGAGAAGCCAAGAAAATCAGGCTCTACTAGATGCGTAGGAGAAGCTAAATGCAGCTGGAACTACTGTTAAGAAAAGCCAAGAAAATCAGGCTCTACTAGATGCACAGGAGAAGCTAAATGCAGCTGGAACTACTGTTAATGCAGTCCAAAAAGAAGGAGAATCGACAAACTCGAGTGAAGCAATGAATGGGGAAAAATTGAGTCCTGTTGTGCCTTTGGAGACAAGGCAGTGGGTTGCCGATGTTTTTAAGGACCACCCAAGAAATCAGGAAGTTGGTGAAGTGATTGTGTCAGGAAAAGACGCAGTTGCACCATCTATGTTGGACAAGAATTTACTGGAACCAATGCCTGTTAATAATAATAAAGCTGGGAGACATGCTGAAGGTGTGGCTAATTTTGAAGCCGGAGGAAATCTTGAATTTAATGCCCAGACTCCTTCCAATGCGACGACATTTAATGAAGCTACAGGTTTGGTGAATATTGAGTCTTCTCCTGTTAAGAAATTATTTCCCTCAGCTGGGGATGTTGAACCCTCCCAAAAAAATGCACACAAGTATGCATCGGGATTCGATTTCAACAAAATAGGACTCCAAAGGGCTTCTTTGGAGTCTCCACCTAATTTAAGGATTATTAGGAATCAATATTAATTAATGAGCGCATTTTATTCTTTTATTTACAGGAAAATAAATTTCAGAGATTCTACGTAAGTGGTTCTTTTAAATTCGAAAGAAGGTCCCTTATGGGAGCACTTTCGAAAATCCGCTAAAAGCGGTTAATCCGGCGGTTTTCACGAATTTTAGCAATTTATAGATTATTTAGAAAATATAAAGAAAATAGACAAGGAATAATAAATAAGAATAAATAAATAAGGGATAATAAATAGATAAGAAATAATAAATGAATGACAATAAAATAAATATAGAATAAAATTGAATAAGGATATAACCAATGATAGATAGATAATTAGGCAATGAGTGATTAGAAATTAATTAAATGAAATAGATAAATGGCAATAATTGATTAATTAATAAATGAAATAATTAATTAAAATTGATTAAATTAATAAATAAATAATTATAACTAATTAATTAATTAACTAATTTAATTAGATTAGGTAAATAAATAAATAAATAATAAATTAAAATTAATTAAATAAATAAATAAATAAATTATTAGATTAAATAAATTATTGAATATTTAATATAATAAATAAATAAGAAATTCAAATGCAAATTATGATGAAGATACGATTTTAATTGAATTTTGATTGCACTCATTAATTGACAAATGATTCTTAACATTCACAAATTAATTGGCGATTGCAAAGAAATGATACAAGGCGTTCATAAGGCAATTCAAATGATTTATAATAATTATTCACAATTCAAATACAATTTCTATCCTACAGGGCTTCTAATCTGGTCTACGGGGAAGTCCTATACATGGATTTCTAGAGGAATGGGGAAGAGAGAGTGAGAAAAGTAGAACCCGGGAGTGCAACTCATAATTTGAGCCTCGATAGCGATGCAATTTCAACCAAGTTGATCCAAATGGCTCCCGTGTCGATTAGCCGAGCCCAATTTGCGAGTTTTAACCAAACTCGTTCCAAGGTGTTTATGCAAAGAAAAGAATAAGATAAAGATTAGTATGTAAGAAGAAAAACAAAAGTAATAACTTAATTCTTTAATGAATGTAATCCAGCCTCAGAATAATCCTATTTTTTTTTTAAAAAAAATGATGTGCATCAGCAAAGGCAACTAGTAAACTTTAAACTAGAATTTGAATATTTAAATGAGAGAAGTTAATGTCAATTTTCATTTAGTACAAATTCAGTCGAGATGATTTTATGCTATCAGAGAAACATGTATGATGGTATAAAATCTATATATTTACCTCTAATAGATAGTTGTTTATAGGAATGCACTACACTACACCAAGACAGCTAACATAAATCCAAATTTTATGAGTACAACTCATAGCATAAACAATCACATAGCTGAAGAAACTTAATTAAGACAAGTGAAAGAAGAACATTACATTCAAGTTAACATTTGTCTATAAAGGAGGCTTTAGCATATCAAAATTTAGCTATCGTTTGTTATCAAAGCAGGTTACCCACTTACATGAAAAGAAAGAACAGGTGTGGCTATAGCATTATCTAAATTTTTTTTCTTTCAGGGATTTGACTATGAGAGCTAACACTTGATTAAAGCCAAACATACAAACTATCCACTAAAATATTAACCTAACTCAGAATTATACTTACAAGGTCACGACCAAAACAAACTTTCTTTTGTCTGAATAGACTTCAAACAAATCCCATAAACACTCAATATGCACAGATGCATTGATGTAGGACCAAAACATGATTCTTTAAACAACTTCTAATAGGTCTGAAATGGATATTGGAATAAATTCCCTAACTGAGATGCTACAAACCATAAGTCAATTTACATACAACCTGAAAGCTTCCAGAATTCCTTGATGCTGCCGCAGTCTACAATCCTAGACTCTATCACCTCACAGCTTCCCAAATTCCTCTACTGAACATCCTCAATTAGCTAGACAACAAACTTGTACTCCCTCTCAACTTAACAGCACCTAACACAAGCTTCCGGACACACTACTTACTCCCTCAACTCACCTGCATACATACACTGGCTAAACTGCCTTCACACACATACACAGACCCAAACAAAACAACCTCTTCCACCTGAAGATCTAGGAACAAACTGAAACTAAGAACGACCCTTCAACTTCAAGATCAAACAACAGAAACATCCCTAAAATTACACTCCCTCACTCACCTTTCTCAAAAACTTTGTGAAAAACTTCTCCAGAACCAAACCACAACAACAAAACTGCAAACCAGCCCCTAACACCCCTGCAAACAAACTGAAACAAAACTTAAATAAACACACATGCACCATCATATACTCTCTCGCTCACACACAAAACCACCTGGACTTCCTCAACTCACTAAAGCAGCTCCAGAACACCATAGCATACTCACACAAACCTTTTGGATCCAACCTGAACTACTACTATACCTGCAAACACACCAGACCTAAGGACCCTCTTCTCATACCTGCATACACACCAATCCTCACTCTCTTTTCTCCTCACAGCTTAGCAGACCCCTTTACATTCATGAAACACCTCTTACACTTTATTAAGAATCAAACTATGGAAATATGACAAACTAGGGAACCAGAACAGCGGACAATGACTAAAATCCATAAACAAACTTAGAAACTAGGCAATCCACCAACTCTAATATGAACGAACTAACTTCTTCTACATTCTTCACAAAGATTTGCTACTAAGAATATCTTAACTCCTTCATTTAAACTACAACAACAAGCTAAAGATATCTGCTTTAACCGTAATGGCCAAAATAAGTTCACATATACACACAAGGTTCATGTTTTTCACATCTGCAAATTTATCTTATACACAGTTTTAAATACTATCAAAACCCAACCAGTGCCATGTTCTAATAGCCTTTACATAAAACAGGAAATCAAGCATACATTTAAATAAGTAAATATAGAAGGAATAAAAGGTCATGGATCTGACCTTTTTTAGGGCAGTGAACTGAAGCGACGAGCTGAAAAATCGACTCGAGCACAAGCGACGACTCGAGTTACGAAGAAACGATACACGATACTAAAAAAACAGTAGCAGTGACACTATGTATATTTTCAAAGAAAGAACTTAAACAAAAAAATTGTTTCTATTTTCCCTCTGCCTCATTTTTTTAAATTTTCGAACAACTTACACTTTTATAGATGCAGCTAGGGTTTTGGTTCCTTTGAAATTCCAAGCTGACCCCTACTCTTTTTGCTTTTCCTTTCGAGACCAGGGTTAAAATAGTATATCCTTTCGGATTCTACCAGTTTAACTCTGATTTCAAAGGAAAATATAGACGTTGGAAAGATTTGACGGCTTGGATGAATTTCTTTCGAAATATACGATCGAGATTCGAAACCCTCGTGGCTTTGGTACGAAAAGGTGAATAAGGGAACGTGGGGGGGACCATGGTACGGAATTTGGACGGATTTGAGATTTGGGGATCAGGTTATTAGGGTTCTACAAATGGGAAAAAATTGGAAATCGGGTTGAAGGCTTCTGTGTGTATGAACTGGTACGGAATTTGGACGGATTTGAGATTTGGGGATCAGGTTATTAGGGTTCTACAAATGGGAAAAAATTGGAAATCGGGTTGAAGGCTTCTGTGTGTATGAACTGATATGGGCGAGTCTGGTGTACATATGCAGGTTTGCAGAAATAGGCTAAAATTTAAGTTTAAGAACACTTTTAGCCTGATTTAGAATGAATTAGGAAATTTAGGGATTGCATGGGTGGGCTGAAATTGAGGTTAGGGAACGAATTTAGACATGCTTTAAGATTAATTGGAAATTGAAGGGGTAGTGCGGGGTAGGATATAAATTAAGCTATGCTTTGCAAAATTTGGCCTTTTCCTCAGAAATTAATCAATTACATTTAATTCTCAAAATTGTCCATTAATTACATAATTAGACATTTTATTAAAATTTTCGGGACAAAATTGGGTGTCAACAGGGGAAAAGGCGTTAATCATAGCTTCCCAGACACCAAACTTGTCCCTTGTCGATGTGGGAGACACCAAACTTGTCCCTTGTCGATGTGGGAGACCAGTTGGATCGTCCTAGTAACACGCAAAACTGTGAGTTATTGGAAGTAGCTGTAGATCGTAATTCTCTCTTGGGAATTAATGATTCAATACTCGAAACAAGTGAGGATGAACAGGATGCTGCAGCATGCTTGAGCCAAGGAAATTGTGTGGAGAACAAGCAGGCTCATTCTATTCCTTCACTTGAGGTGAGCACGGATTTGGAATCTGAGAGTGTGGCTAAGCCAAAATACATTGGAAAGGACCTTATACCAACAGTTCATCTTGAACGGTTGTGTAAAAGTGCTTCTCCTAATTTTGGTAAGCCTTACTTGAACATAAATGCTCCATCTTTTTTTCCTAAATCCTAATGCAGCTTGTCCCACATTCAAAGTGTTTACCCTCGGATGATGAACTTATTAAGCGGATGGATTTGAATGATACAAGGGGGTATTTTGGCGCGGCAAGTGGCATCAATTCAAGAAGGGGCTCTTCAAGGAAATTATTTGGTGGAAGATGAGGATATGTTTGAAGAAGAGGAATTTGAAGAAGAATCCACCGCACATAATTTTAGCATTATGGCTAGAGAGGGAGATTGGTCTCCAAGGGCTATTCATGATAAAGTTCCAAAGAAAGTAAGGAGGGAAAGGCGCCCATTAGAGCCAACTAGAGTGCAACCTGCGAGAAGTACAAAATCAAAATCCAAAAAGTCGAAAAAATCAAAGAAATGATGGATAGCATGTATGATCGAGATAGAGAGCCACAAGTAACATTTTTTCAAATTAGTATAGTAGGGCCTTTCTACATATTCCATTTCATTACTTGTAAAAGGAAGTGTAGATTGCATGATTTTACTTTCTTTCTAGCTTTTATGTTGTTTCATTATTTTAGTATTTTCATATGTAATATCACCATAGAGTGTGTTATAAACTCTATAATGATCATATTGTATTTGGTGCTTGCGAGTTCTTATTTTCTTCACTCGGGCTAGGTGAGAGGTGTCACCTTGATAGGATGATGTAATGTATGGTTTGTCCCTCCTTACTTTGTATTGTCCTCTTTGAGGCATTATTTAATATTATTTATAAAATTAGTCACTAGGCACTATGCCTAGTGATATTCACAATTAAAAAAAAAACCTATGAATAATCAAAAACCCTAAAACCACAATTCAACTCTCAAAACTGCCTTTTCAAGTCTCACACCCCTACCCCAGTTTAATTTGTGATAAGCACATCTTAAAACCCTAACCACATTTCAATTTTTGATAAACAAATTTTAAAACCCCAACCCTAGTGTAATTTGAGATAAGGATATCTCAAAACCCTAACCTCATTTCAATTTTTGTGGGGATTATCTCAAAACTCTAACTCCAGTTCAATTTTTATGAAGGTTATCTCAAAATCCTAATCCCAGTTTAATTTTTATGGAGATTATCTCAAAACCCTGACCCCAGTTCAATTTTATAAGAAGTAACTCAGATCTCAAAACCTTAACATATAAACCCTAATCTAGAAACACATGCATATAAATGATTTAGAACTAAAAACCACAAACAAGCAGTCACCACAAACAAAAATCTAGAAACACAAGTTGAATGAAAACTCTAAACCCTAAAAGTAAATATAACAGAAATTCGAACCCTAAAAACCCTTAATCTTTAACTTTAATACATTAAAAAGGGTAATATACACTTAATCAGTATTTAGATTAAGAAACAACATACCTTTTGATTATGCAGATGAAGAAATCTCTTGGATCGTTCAATTTTCCATTGTTTTCTTCGTTTGGCTTTTGATATTCCCAAATATTTTGTCTATTGATTTTCTAGACGGGTTTCACCTTTTATATTATTTCATACGGGTCGTGGGTCAGGGTTATTGGTTAAATGGGTTGAATTCATTTAGTTGATGTGGCTACTTATTTAATGTGGCAAGCCATATTTCGTCCAGCGTAGAGTCCTGTCAAAATTAGGGGTAATAGTGTATACTATGGTAACGGTAAGGGTGTGCTCTCACCAAATATTTAACGGAAGGTAAACCTGACCTCTAAACCATAGTAGAGGGGAAAATTTGGCCCTTTCCCGTATTTTTAAAGTAAAAATTACATAATAGTGCAACTTGAATTTTTTTAAAATAAAATATAGAGATATTTTGTCATGGTTATAAAATATAAATGAAATAGGGATTTAATTACAAAACATAACGAAAAAATTTATCATAGCAAAAGCTCTAACCTACTTTTCCCACTTTTTCCTCTCTCTCTCTCTCTCTCTCTCTCTCTCTCTCTCTCTCTCTCTCTCCCTCCCTCTCCTAACCAAGATCGCCACTGCTGCTACCTTTCTCTCATTGTTGTCGGAACTCTGACATTGGCCTCCTCCTCTTCCTTTTATCTCAACCCTCTATGTCGCGGCTACTACCACTAGCCACCCACCCTTGATGTCCTACTCCGATGTCGGTATGAAACAACTGCTCCTTCGTCCTAAGTGGAAGTCTCCAACTCCGACAATCTGTTTATTAAATTGTACCATAGTAAGATAGGCATGATTTGGTATTTTTTGTTCAGATTTGATGTTTTCGATGAAGATGTATTTTCGTCAAATATGATTTTTTAAGGAATATTTAGTTTTTTTTTTCAAATCTGGGGATTTTCTATTCAGATCTGACACTTTTTCAATTAGATATGAGATCTAGTATTTTTTGTTCAGATCTGTTGTCTCTTTACTTCTTTTTATTTTATTGTATCTACTTTATATCTCACTATATGTACATTATATCTATATTGCATCTACTTTAATGTTTTAGTGTTTCTAGATTATTTCTACACTATTTCTAGAGTTTTTTGTTGTTTCTACACTATTTCTACTTGTATCTATACTATTTCTAGTGTTTCTACACTATTCCTACATTATTTCATACTTGTATCCACATTGTTTCTACTTGTATCTACACTGTTTCTAGTATTTTATGTGTTCTTATACTATTTCTACTTTTATCTATATATTTTCTAGTGTAGATTTTCCGTGGGTCTTCCAATCAAGCTCCCTTCTGCCTTTGCACTTGAGAGTCAATCTCCGTCCGACTTGACGAAACCTTTACAATTACTACCACAAAAATCACTTAAAAGTGGATTTTAAGCTTATAAGTCCATTAGTAAATGTTTCGTAACTTAAATATTTATGGGCTTATAAGCTCTTAGGTGACTTATAAGCCACTTTTTGAGAAGTTAAGATTTCATAACTTATCAAAAAATGACGTATTTTTGACTTATAAGCTACTTAAAAAATAGGCTCTTAATGGTCTTGCCATTAATTGCCCTTAAATATTTCATTGATCCTGATCTTGTCTTGCTTTGAATCATCTACTAAAAAGTTGTGCAAGGGGGCCACCAATATTTATGGGCTAAAAATAGTGGATTGGAAATGGAGATTCCAATGTATCTACATTGTTTCTACTGTTTTTGCAGTTTTTATATTTTTATCTGTTGTGCATCTTTTCGTATATGTATTGTATCTCATGTGTCTCTTTGTATTTTTTGTATCTCCATTAGTTCTTCACTAATTTTTTTTTTTTTAATTTTAGTGTATCTTTTAAGAATTTTTATGTATCCCTGTACTTATATAGGTTTTATACCTTGAAATAGTCCAGCAGCTTTTCCAGTCAACTGACAGCGGGTGCTGGACCTTTTATTAGCTATTTATATATAAAAATTATTGTTATATGTTGGATATTAATTTTATTTTTAGTTTTATGTAATAGGGGCTATAATTTTGTACATAAGTGTAAATCATCATATTTTAGACCTATTTTTTCTTAATTATATTTCTTAAATATTCAGAGGTGACTTGTATCTTTTTTAGGACCTTTATCCATCACTTACTACTTTCTTTTTTCCCTCTTTCCCTGTTTCTATTTGCTAGGTGTGGCTCCCAATTTTTCATGTTTCACTTGGCTAACTCTTCCTCCAGTTCCTCCTTTCCCTCTTTTACCTCGTACGTGCTTCCAATTGATCCTTCTTCTTCTTTATCATTTTTTTTCCACCACCCGCATTTACTTTTCTAAATTGGTGAATATTTTTTCTAGATGTGTTATGAGAATCAAGCGATCCAATACATAAAATTTATGTTGGACTTTGTTGGAATATTGAGTGGAGAAACCAAAACCTTCATTGTTGACCTTGAAGGAAAGCCGGAACTATAATGTCCGTTCTCTGATTTCGTCATTGTTTGATCGAAATAACTATTTATATTTATTGGACTTGCATTAATGAATATGTGGTTCAAATTTTAAATGATTTGGTGAAGAATTGGTAGAGCTTGGGATAAAAATTTGGAGCAAAATCATGAAGCAATTATTGTTCTTCCACATTTTGTGAATTGTAGCTTTTGCAAGAAATGTATATCTTTTGTATGTATACACTAAGGTGTATTAGCAAGCAATCTTTTGCTAGAGAACGTAAGGGCCGGCATAAGTAAGGAGACTTAGCCGGCAGGCTAATTATGTTATTATTTCATTTAAGAAATTTTTTAACACCAAGTGCTTAAAAGTATTATTGTTTGAGTAGTGGAGTTGAATTTAAGAATAAGCAGTTACGTATACGAAAATAAGTTCTGAAGTTGACATTATCAGTTGATATGTTTGGTAAAAAATATGTTGTTAAGCAAATTTTTTTTCCTTCAAAATGACTTAAAATGAATTTTAAGCTGTTAACAGTAAAATCTAAGCTTCTTAGTGAAATATTTTAGGTTTAAGTAATTCAAATAGAAACTAACTTGTGTCTTGATTTACTTTAAGATTTGAATTGACTAGATAAGCTATATTTAATCACATTAAAATGAACCAACTCAAAAGAACATTTAGTTTTCACAGAGATAGAATGAAACTGAGGTCTAATCTTTCTTGCAAGGGGACATACATTGAAGGGAAAGAAGTAGACACATGAGAAAATTAATATTGCAATTTATTATAGGGTAGGTGCCCCAATCTATAGTGCCACAAGATAACATATCAAAGCTAGAAGATGTAGCAGAAAGAGATTTATTCAGCACTTTTTAGGAAAAGTATTAGTATCATCACACAAGGATGAATTATAAGGAATAATGGTATTATTAGGTATAACTATACTAGCATCTCTTGCAGGACACTGAGCTGGAAATTAGGAGAGTGAGTAATGGAGAATGCTGCACCAAGTAGAGACCACTGCATGCTTTACCAACTTTCATTGGCCTCTTCAAACAAGGAGCCTGTGTTAGCCCCTTGTTTTGGTTTCTCGAAAATGACACCGTTGAGACAAGGGATTTGCATGATGGCCCTTGGCTCAACCTAAATGAAGGTATCCTGTATCGGCTAAGTATGTTTGGGCATGACTTAGGCTCGATGACAGCGTGCATGGGCTACATTGCTAAACTCATGTGTGGGCCACAGCTGAGAATGATTGCTAACTAGGGATGGTTAGGTTTGTTTGCCAAGAAAGAAAGAAAGTTGTATGTTGATGAGATCAGAGAGTTCTACACCAATTGCAAAGTAAATGCCAGGAGAGTGATCACCACAGTGAGGGGAATAGAGATAGAGTTTGGGAGACCAGAGCTTGGAGTGATTCTTGACATACCTGCTGAAGGTTATTGCAGGTATATAAAATTGAAATGGCCAAAGAGGACTGATGGAGTCACTCCTCTGGATGTTGTCAAGAAGTTTTCAGGAAAACCCAAGCTAAGAAAGGAGAGGAAGGTAGATAAGAAGGAGATGGAACCTGCACACCAGTTGCTGTTTGAGTTTGTGCACAGGTTCCTTCTGCCTAGGGGAGAGAGCAACTGTGAAGCTAGTGCTTTGGACCTGACATACATGGACTTGCTGGACAGGAGGGTAAAGATCAATTTGCCTGGGCTGATAATCAGACATATAAAGAGGATTGCTGACACAGATCAAAAGCCACATTCCCTTGTACATTCCTACATCCTCCAGCAGGTACTTGAACACTTTGGGGCTCCCCTGGAAGCTGGGAAGAAGCCAACCATTCATCAAATGTTTGGGCACAATGTACTTAAAAATTGTGACTTCTTCAAGGAAAGCAGAGCTTCTAAGAAACCAATGCAGGCCAAGCAAGAGCTAGCAGAGGAAAGTGAGGACAATGGACCTGAAGAGGCCATTGATGCTGTGAAAGAGCTGGAGACTCATGTCCTTGAGGTTAATACAGGATATGCAAAGCTCCAGAGACAGCTGAAGTTGAAGGATCAAGAAATTGATCGTTTGAAGATAGACTGCCATACGTATGAGGCCGAGCTAGTGATGGAAAGGGCCAAGAATACGAAGCAACTTGAGGCACTTGTCAAACACTTCAATATTCAGCTTTGAGTCCTCCTGTCCTATCCTCCTATTCCTCTTTCTGTCTGTTGTCTATTCCTCCAGATTCTCTCATGTTGCATGTGATGGTTATTTAAAACAATTTATGGTTCATTTGTGTACTTATTGATGGGGTTGTGTTGATATCACACCCTGGATGATGGTTTTCATTTTCTTATGTTTATGACTGTTTCCTGCTTAAGTAATTGGTTCTTGATTGGGCCCTTATTTCTGCCTGTGTTTGCTCTTATTACTGATTTGTTGCCTTGTGCTTTAGACTGGATAGTATTGACAGGGTCATGCAGGTATTTGAATCTTTTCGATGATGCCAAAAGGGGGAAGAAGGAAATGTTGGGGTGTTTGCGACCTAATTCATCTGTTTTGTTTTTTCTCGAACTTGTTAATTTTGTTTCTGTGCTTTTGGTTTGTGTCTATTAAGGTTATTAGGCAACATTTGTTTGCCATCATCAAAAAGGCGGAATTTGTTGAGAGCTGGTTTTGAAGTATGACAAACGGAAAGGACTCATAGATTCCCACAAAGAACCTAGTCCTTGAAATGAAGGGCACGCTTGATCGAAAAGAATTACGGGTTGCAAATCACTGCGGAACTTGGAGTAGTGGCACGTGAATGAATATGCATCCTAGTCAGACTAAAAGAGGCGGTGCCCAGGCTGTGTCTTCGAAGTGTGAAAAGGAGTTGGACTTCAACAAGGAAAAGAGTTACTAGGAATCCTGACTTGCCATAATTAAAAGGATTCCCTGTAGGACTCAACTAGGGTTTCAAGACCCGTATAAAAACAAGTAGAAGAGACAGCTATAAATCAGTTATTCACAAACGGAGAGTTGAGAGCATATAAAGGCGATCTAGCATCTTTCTACGTGAGTAAACTGGAGAAGACAACTGAAGTGCAGGGAGTGTATTGAGTCTAGATATTCTGTCTAGGTTCATCAAGTTGTAAGTTGTCTTAGTTTGAGCATTCATAGTTTTTACCTATTGGCTTATTACAAAAGCATATGTATTAGGTGAACTCTTATGTAATTACTAAAAAAGCTAGAGTTTAGCTTTGAGTAGTGATTAGGGTCTAGAGTGTAGCCCATTGGTTACAGAGTTTGAAATCATAAACTTTGCTCTTGTGTTAGTGGATTCAGTTCTAAAATCCCAGAGTGTGGGTCGTGGTTTTTCTCCCTTGAGCAAGGAGTTTTCCACGTAAAATCCTTGTGTCTTCTGTGTGTGTGATTTGGTGAGTTGCAGTGTTTGAAGTTGTATAAGAGATGTTGACACCCAATTTTGTCCCGAAACATTTTAACAAGTGTCTAATTATTTTAAATAAATTCAATTTTAAAAGAAAGGGGTTAAAACCATAATGCGAAGCCTTAAATTCAGTCTATCCACGCAATTCTTCCACTTATTAAAATTATAGAGTGAAGGCTATAATTGTTCCTCACCCATAAATTTGGCCTATTTCTGCAACACCTATTTATATCTATATAATATACACGCACACACTCTTCCTCATTTCTTAACCCGTTCCCAGATAATCCCCAACCTGTTTCCCATTTCGACCCGCGACCCGCTGCTTTTTCCCTTGGATTCTCTCCAAAACAGTCCAAAATTGTACGATTTGGTTCCATTTTCTCTCCCCAGTACAAGAACTCGACCAATCCTATCCGTTCGTTTAAATTTGAGTTGCAATCTGAGCCGTGGATGATCTTAACGGGAATATCCTTGATGACAGGATGAATTCGGTACAATCCCTAACGGATTTGACCAAATTCACCCTTGTTCTACAAGGGATATACGAAAACAAGCAAGGATTTTTTGGGGTATTCAAGGGGATCCGAAACCCTAGCCTAGAGGTATTTAATCTTGCTTCTCTCATTTTTTTAGGGGGTTCGGATTTTGGACAAAAAAACAAAACGGCAGCATTTCTATACATTTTCAGATTTTTCTCTCAGTTTAAAAAATATACTCATAGTGTTTTTAGTTTTTGTTTTCTGAGTCGAACATCGCTTTCGATTTCGTGTTGTCGCTTCATTGTTTCAAGTCGTCGACCTCATTCGAGTCGCGTCCGAATCACTTTTCTTCGAATCCGCGCCTTAGCTCGCTGCTCGCAAAAAGGTAATAACCTCGCCTTAACTTTTCGATGATGTATTTATACTTGTGAGCTGTTAGCTGAACTTCTTGCTTTAGTTAGAATAACGCGTGAAGCTCGGTTTGTATCCCTGTTTATTTGTTTGATATTAAGTCATTGGTGTTGTTGTTTAAAACTGAAATTTGATTCAAGTATGGGATACCATGTAAAGTATTATTAGGGGGCTTCATTTAAGTAAAGACTGAACCTTTCTTTGGTTTAAATGAAAGGATGATCCTTTGTTGATATGTTAGAGATAATAGGGTAGTTGTTAATTAAATTTTTCAAATTTAAGTGTTGAAGGAAAATTTTATCATGCTTTTAAGTGGAGTTTAGCCGGGAAAGGCCTGAACTTTTCAGTTTCTTTAATTTAGAGGGAAATGCTTGCAGTTTTTTACCGTTTTTTAGGTTCTTGTTGGTTGTTTGAATTGTTGCAATGTAAAGTTTAGATCTGCTTTGTTTTTCTTATGTTTTTTTTCCTTTTCTAAAAGCTTGTAAAAAATGAAAGGAGTTCAGTCCTGTTTCTTGATAGAAGTGGCAGGTTCTGGAGTTTTGTTTGGAGTAAAGGGAGGTTTGGTATTTATTCTGGTTGTTCAGGAAGTTGGAGAGAGGGGTCTGCTGCTGTCGCAGCTATATATAGAGAGGTGTTCAGGTGAGAGTTTGGTCAGGGTCTGCCATTGAGGAGTCAGGTAGGATGTTCAGGTCCTGAGGGTAGTTGTAGAGGTGCAGGGTGTCTCAGGTAGTGCAGGGTTTGCTTTGGTTTGTTTTGGAGGCTGTCAAGGTGAGTGATGAGCTCAAAGAGTATGCAGGGAGTAGTCAGGAAGCAATGGGGCTGTTTCAAAGAAGTTGCTGATAGGTTTGTTGGTCCAGGGGGTTAGCAGGGGTTTATTTTGGGTCAGGGTGGTCTGTTATAGTAGCTGGTGGTGCTAGGAAGTGTGAGGGTCTGTTAGGGTGTCTCAGGTGATGCAGGGGTCCAGTTTTGAGTTCAGGTGTTTAGAAGAATGATGAAAGGTGTGTAGGCTTTGTTGTTTTGTTTTTCTGGTTGTCTGGAGGTCTGTGAGGGTTTCTGTTTGCTTGGAGTTTGTTCAGGTGGTCTGTGTGTGGGTGTTAGATTCCAATAAAGAGTCAGGGAGTGCAGCTGATAGTAGTTCAGGCAGTAGAAGTTCTGTGTTCAGATGTAGGTGCAGGGGTTCTGGAGTTGATAAGTAGGAGCTTCAGGGTGTGGTGCAGGGTGTCTATGGTTTTCTTTGGGGGTTAGCAGATGTTCAGGGGGTTGTAGAAGTTTTCAAGAGTGTGAGTTGTTTCCATTTCTAGCTGAGAGATTGATCTGCAGGTGTATGGAGAAGTAAAGGAGTTCAGGGAGCCTGTTTGAGGTTGTTTGAATAGTTGCAGCAGCAATATGTAGTATGGTATTGGTGAGCTCAGGGTATCTGTATTAGCAGGAGTCCAGGTTTTGGAGTGAGAGAGTAGATCAGTCAAGGAAATAGGTTAAGAGGTCTGCAGTGGTGTTTGTAAGTGGTGTGTGTGGTGTATACGCAGCCCTTTGTATCATGATTACCTTCAGCTTTCTTATATATCAACTAGAAGTTCCGGCTTAGGTTTCTCCTTTGTTCTGTTAAAGTATTTCCCTTCAAATTTCTATTTAAGATTATGTTTAGCTATTTCAACTTGACATCGAATCTGTGAAGATAAGATCCCAGTCACTACCCTTTTTAAAACTTGAAAGTTGCCTGGAGCCTTGAAGTTTTGATCTGTTGCTTGGTATCTGCTATTATCTTATTTAAGAACTAACTTCCATGTCTGCGATTTGAATGCTTGCTTTAGGTTGAAAGATAGTTCATTTCTTTAAAATATTTTCTTTGCGCTATTCTGACATAAGGATTTAGTATACAAATTTAAAGTACTTTCCTTGAATGATAATGAGGCACTCAGGTCTTGCTCTGTTCATATGGAAATGTAGGAGTTTTACTCATTCCATGGCTGTTTGAATAAAGAAGTTCTATTTTGTTCATGATGAATTACACTTAAGATACCCAGGTGGTGCTATGTTGTTTTATCTGTACTTAAAGGCATTTTAGAGACTCATTTATGAAGTTTAGATTGTTAAAGAATCATGAAAGCTTTGTATGACTTGTACACTTGTTTTACTATATGAGTTATGAAGCATAATTGAAGTCTTTTCTTAAAAGTTGCTATAACAAGTTTAATTCTGGAGGTATCAGACTGACTGAATGAAAGTTCTGTAATTCTTTTTACCAAGCGGTTATTGGATCAGTTTAGATCATTTATTGGCTATATTACCCAAATTCATGAATCTGTATTTTTTTTTCTTTTTTGACTTTTTGATTAAGTTGTTAATCATTTGATAAGCTTAGTCATTAGCTTAGCTTGGTTCTTTTGTTTAGCTTATAAAGTATATCTAATTTTAGAATATTTACTAATTCTTTATCTCTCCCTTTCTTTGCATAATACACACTTGGGACGAGTTTGAGTTAAAACTCGCAAATTGGGACGGTCTTTGAGATGAGGTCGCATTGGAGTCAACTCGCATTTTAAACTCAAGTTCAAGTCAAGAAAGAAGGACTTTTTTTTTAAGAAAAAATGCTTTGTTGAGCCGCTTAATGTAACTTAGGCTCATGGGTATAATGTAAAAAAAAGTAGTCATTCAGTCCGCAATCTCCGGGTTCTACCTTCTAAACTCCCGCTTTCCCGTTCCCTTTAGAAATCATGTTTTAGGAAGCCCTGAAACCGGACTAGGATTTGCATGTTAGAAACTTGGTAGGGTAGTCGCTTTATTAAATTGTTAACTTATTGCATGTTTAGAATGATTATATAATTGCTTATCCCATTTTTTTGGGACTCGCCAATTAGTTTAAGTTAATAGTAATCTAAGGATAATTATCGAGTGCAAAAGAAATTAAAATTTAATTAAATTATACATCCCATCTATCATTTATATTTACGTATCCATCTATTAAATATTTATTTATCTATCTATTCATTTATTCATTAATTCGATTAATTATGCGATATTTATTTAATTAATTTTATTTATTTATTTCATTTAATTAACCATTTATTTATTTATTTAATTTAGTTATTTATTTATTTATTTAATAATCATTATTTATTTATTCATTTATTAATTTAATTAATTAATTATTATGAATTTATTTTTTTTATTTATTTAATTAAATTAATATAAATGTTAATTTAGTTAATTAAGTTATCTATTTATTTATCCATTTACTTAAGCGATCAACTAATCAATTACTTATCTAATTATTTACTTAGAGTATTTTATTTTATTTATATTATATATGTATCCTTATTTATTTAATCAACTAATAAATAAACCATGTTGTAATTCATCCATTTATTTAATCATAAGATTTCATCATCTATTTATCTAAGTATCGGCATAATCTAAACCCTTATCTTATTTATATTATCCTTAGTTAAATTAATTCTATTATCCTTAACAAATTCGTGAAAACCGCCGGATTAACCGCATTTAGCGGATTTTCAAAAGTGCTCCCGCAAGGGACCTTCTTTCGAATTTAATAGAACCACTTACTCAGAATCTCTGATTTTAAGTTAATTTTAGTTAATTAAAAAATGAATTGCACTCATTAGTTAACCTTAGGTTCCTAATAATCCTTAAATTAGGTGGCGACTCCAAAGAAACCCTTTGGAGTCCCATTTTGTTGAAATCAAATCCCGATGCATACTTGTGTGCATTTTGGGAGGGTTCAACAGCGTGGCGACTCCGCTGGGGATTAGCAAATGGTTCTAACCAAAAGGTTTTCACGAATTTGTTTGATTGTATTGTTTGAAATCGTATGTTGATACTAGTATGTGTAGCTTATTTCGTTATTGTGTTTGTATGTTGAAACTAGCATGATTATAACTATTGTTTATTTGCAAGCATGCCTAGTTAATTTAGTTGATTGTTTGTATATCACAAAAAGCATGTCATCACACTTTATGTGCGCACATATTAAACTGGCATTCCGTTCATATTTCCCCCACTCCTGGGAGCTTCTTCATGGTTACTTATATCCGCGAGGTGTATGCATATACACCCGCAATTCACAAAAAATCCTTTGAGAAAGAGTGCGCGTACCTGCGGGGTGAGCGGATAGTTTTACTACCGCGTGACCGCTTGCCACTCAAAACAGCCTTGTGTCTGGTGAACCCACTCTAGAGTTTCCATTAGGAACATGCATGCATAAACCATAGTTTGGACCCGGTCCTTGGTACCGCCTCCATAGTTAGGAAACTCGCCCTTTTTCGTTGACGGGTTTTATCACCCAACAACAGGCATATTATGTGTTTATATGATAACGAAACTCACAGTCCAAACCAAGTTTTGCAATGAATGGGGTTTAGAACATTTTGTCATTGGCTTTGTAGGTCAAAAGATGTCAGAATTCAAGAATGTCCAAATGGCTGTTAAGGTTCCTGAGAAATTGAAAGAATGGTGGAGGAACATGAAACAAGATGACAAACGAGAGGCATGATGGGTTGAGAAGAAGTTGGGGAACTTGATCCATTTGTTGGAGATTCCATCTGATCGCTACTTCATTCAGGCACTCTTGCCTTTCTGGAGCTATTCGAGGGCCGTTTTTCGATTTAAGGATTTTGAGCTTACACCGACCTTAGAGGAAATGGCCGACCTTACCGGGCTGCTTTTGAAGGGTCGGGAGATGATCATTCCAAGGAAACAAGGAGGGAGGCATTTCTTAGATGATTTGGGGTTATATAACAACAAGAAGTTGGGATGCTTTGCAAATGAATGGGTTTCTTTAGACTATATTTATGAGAGGTTTGCACTTGGGGACAGTCACGATGTCCATATTCGGGAATTTGCTTGTTCTTTGGATACCTGGAAGAAAGGGTGTTTCACCGCCTTTGTCATTTCCTTCTTTGGAACTCTGATCTTTCCGCGGGAAGAAGGGAAGATTAGTACCAGCATTGGTTCAGTGGTCCGTATTTTGTTTGAAGGGATTGATAACAAAGAAGTCACTGTGGTCCCGATGATTCTTGCAGAAATGCTTAGAGCTCTAACTAACTGCAGAAAAAAGGGCAAGAGGTATTTTGAGGGCTCAAATCTACTTCTTCAACTATGGGCCATGGAACACCTTTTTAATCGAAAACCCATGGTGGACATAGTCTTATGCGGGGGAAACCCAATCAGAAGCTATCAAGAACGGGTACTTGAAAAGTTTGTTGCACCAGTGGGCCTTAATGATTGGTTTCGATATTTAGCCGAGCTTGAAGAAGACCATATTTTGTGGAAAGTGTGGTGGCTTGCAATCAAGGAGGGCGTTTATCTTAGATCTAAGGAGAAGTATTACATCGAGCTCATCGGGTTGACGGGCCTTCATCACTATGCTCCTTTAAGAGTCCTTCGTCAGTTTGGGATAGAACAAGTCATACCCCTCACGGCATATACGAGATCCTATGAAATTGAATTTGGCAAGGAAGTAAAAGTTCCAAGGGTCGGAGAAATTTTCAAAGATTAGGATAGAATGATGAACCAACGCGCTAGTTTTCATCCGACAGGCCGGACTCCTGAATACTATGCCTGGATCAAGGAAGACATTGCCATCACTCCTAGTCCAGCAGGAAAAGAAGGTTTAGAAGATGTAGATATGACATATGGGATGAAGGTCAAGCTTAGCTCCATCACTTTTACTCCTTATAAGTGGAGCTTCATGGAAGAAGTTGTAGAGACTGTGAAACGAGCCAAGATTGATCCAAACCAAGCTAGCACTTCAGCTTCAGCACTTCCTCCAGTTTGATGCAGTTTAGATATAGCAGTTATTTAAATTTTCAAATGTTGTACTCAGACTATGTCTTTAATTTATGTATTTACTTTCTAGCACTTTTCATTCTCCATGTAATGATGATGATGTACTGAAAGCAAGTTATTATCAATGAAAGACTATTATTACTATTATTGTCGTTGGCGCTTACTCTAAAATCGATTATTGCAAAACAGGTGTGGACTACTTTTCGTTATCATTTATTTGCGCGATTAGGCTTACCTCTAGCACAAAGAGGCACCCTACAGGGTAGGACGCGTCCGCATTTTATTTTACGCACATTATTTGTGATTGCCACATGCCTAATTTATCGCCCGTTTAAAATGCAAAAGCGCTACGTGACGCGCGCTATGTGATTACGTGCAAATTTTACCAACAACATGCAAACTAACACATTTACCTTTTGAATTTTTCTTTTGTTTTGTTTATTCCCGAACAGAGGTTTGATTTGTGCTGATTGAGCTGATCCAAAGACTTTTCTCTGCACATTGATATACACTTCAGAATTCGACAAAATGTCTGGTAGCGATGATCAGCCTCCCGTTCTCAATGATAAGACTCTCGAAACTCCCGGATCTTCAAGGGGAAACATCCTCCTTGCTCAGGATGACCTTATTTTGAATCTGACCAAATAAATACAGATGCTGAGCGATGAGCTAGCAACCATTAAAGGGCAAGCCCCTCAAAACGTACCTTTAAATGCTAATCCTGTTCACAATATACCCACATGCCAAAACAACCCACTTAATCAGACACCACCACTATTAAATCGCCCACAAGTTAGTCAAAATACCCCGCCCGCTCAGCAAAATACCCAACCTGTTGGTTATCCTTCATATTATCCATATCCTAACGACCCCACTCCTCCTCACTACCAATATTTGCCGGCTAAAGACACTCCCCGTCCTCCACAATCTCAAGCGCCCATTCCTATAGCCGTTGATCCTCCAAACGCCAATGATCCAAGACAGGGATACTCGGAGGCGTTATATTATGAGCATGATCCTAATGGCAAGAATGTGGACTTCGCAGACTATCAGCCACGGAATGAAATGCCCACAACTGTGGAAAAACAGGGAAAAACAAGCGAACAAAAGGAGATAATCCAAGCAATGAAAGTCATGCAACAATCTATTAAGGACTTGCAGGTGACTAAGAAACGCCAAAGCACTTTATACCGCAGTCTTTATCTATTCCCGGACATTACTCCTCCTCCCGGGTTTAAAGTGCCGAAGTTTGACATGTATGATGGTCATGGTGACCCATTTGCTCATTTAACCAAGTACCTCAACAAAATGAGGGTGGCGGGAGGCAAAGAAGAACTTCTGATGGATTACTTTAGCCATAGTCTGGAAGGTATTGCTGCTGAATGGTTTGCCAGACAAGACATAAGCAAATGGCACGAGTTCGATGATATAGCTGGTGATTTCACAAAGCAGTTTGAATACAATGTGGCGATGGTCCCTGACCTCATAACCTTGGCCAATTTGAAGAAGAAACCAACCGAAACTTTTAGGGAATACGCCTTGAGGTGGCGTGAACAGGCTGCACGGGTGCAACCCCCGATGACTGAGAGGGATATGGTGAAGTACTTTATTCGTGCTCAAGACGACTCCTATTACATGCATATGCTTCCTATGATGGGTGCACCTTATGCTGAACTTCTCACAATGGGGGAGATGGTGGAAGAAGGCATCAAATCCGGTCGGATTGTGAGCTTTGCTGAGATGAAGTCAAGTGCTCAAAATGCTCAATCCAGCACGAACAATTCTAGAAGAAGAGAGAAGAGGGAAGAAGTCACAGCTGTTGCCACAGACATTGACCGCCGCCCGGCTAGGAGGTTGAACTTTGATAATCCACCAGCCTACCGTACTTACCAAAACGCCCCTCCTCATTACCCAAACGCACCTCCTCATTACCCAAATATTCCTTCTCCTTACCCAAATGCACCACCCCCAAATTACCCTAGTCACTATCAAATTCCTCCCGCTCCATATCCTGTCTATCAAGCACAACCCAGTTATTATCCACCACGAGCACCAGAACCACAACAATACCCTCTTCGTCAACAAAATTACCAACCCCGTGCTCCTGTCCGTCCAAATATGCAAGGACCTAACCAAAGCTTTGAGAGGAGAGAACCCAAAACCTATACTCCTATAGCTGAATCTTATGGTCAAGTGTTTGAAAGACTAAGAAGCGCCGGAGTTGTGCAGCCTGTTCCTGACAATACTCCAAATCCTCCTCCAAGGTGGTATGATGTTAATAAACATTGTGTTTATCACTCTGGGGCTGCGGGCCATGATGTGGAGAGTTGTTATGCCTTCAAGGATAGAGTTGAAGCTTTGATCAGATCAAGCACTATCCAGCTTACTGGGACTCAACCAAATGTTCAAGATAATCCTCTTCCCACCTATGGAAACAATGCTGTCAATGTCATTTCCCTTGATGAGGGGTTTGATTTGAAAGGGACCATTATTACCGTTAGCAATGTGAGGGTTGCTAACGAGGCCAAAGTATCTGTGCAAATTAGAGCTCCCATTCTGGTGCAAGCGGGTATCCCAAGGCCAACTGTCACCATCATGCTTGCCTCACCCCTTCAATATGATAGAAAAAGGGTTCCTTGGAACTATTCTGAAGTGCCTATCGGAAGTGAAAAGGTAACTGTTGCTGTTGCTGCTGCACAAGGCATGACCAGATCTGGTAGATTCTATACACCTGAGAAGTTGGGTCAAAGCCTTGGAGAAAAGGAGGGCATTGTAAGAAGAGTGACTGACACCGAGGCTGAGGACTTCTGGAGGAAAATGCAGTCAAAGGAATACTCTATTCTGGAGCATTTAAAGAATACTCCTTCCCGGATATCCATCATGGCTTTGCTGATGAGCTCTGAAACACATAGAAATGCATTGCTGAAAGTGCTCAAAGAAGCAGAGGTCCCTGCTGATACCACGGGTGAGAGCTTGGCCGTCTTGGTTGGCTACATCTTAGAACCTCACAAGGTGTCCTTCTTAAAAGAGGAGCTTCTACCCGAGGGTCTCGGACACAACAAAGCCTTGCATATTGTTGTCAAATGTAGGGATAAATTTGTTAGAAGGGTACTGATCGACGGTGGTTCCGGGCTCAATATATGTCCGTTGGCAACTCTGAAGGAGCTTGGAATTGACGCTGGAAAAATTAGACAGAGCAATGTGAAAGCAAGGGCTTTTGATGGGGACTCAAAGGTGCACCTCTGGGGAGGTTGATCTTGATCTGCAGATAGGTCCTGTGAACTTCTCTGTGGAGTTTCAAGTGTTTGACATCCCGTCTACCTATAATATGCTGTTAGGAAGACCTTGGATTCACATGGTCGGAGCCGTCCCTTCCACTTTGCATCAAAGTGTGAAATTCTTATGGAATAATGAAGAAGTAGTGGTTAAGGGCGAGGGAAACAGCCCCATGCATGCTATCACCACGATTCCTATGGTGGAAAACGCCACAGAGCTTGATGGAACTACTTTTCACACGGTTGAGCTAATGAATGTGACCCGAGCATCTAATGATGATTCGAAGAGAGGTACCCTACCCAGAGTCTCCAAGATGATTGTTGTGGAAATGTTGAAAAATGGTTTCAAACCTGGTTCGGGATTGGGAGCAAATCTGAACGGCATTACTGAACCCATCTGTTTGCCCAAGAATCTGGGTACTTTTGGCTTGGGTTACTGTCCTACCAAAAAGGAGATTGAAAAGGCCAAAAGGAAACCAGCCATTGTTATGCCAGAACCTCTTCCTTCCTTATACCAGTCATTTGTCAAGGCACCGGAAGTCATTATATCGGATCTGATTGAAGGAGTTGGTAATTTGTTTCTGAGTGATGATTTGGAATGTGATGTTATTATTGAAGACTATGCTGAGGAATCACCTGTGCAGAATGTTGTGGCAAAGGATCCGATGGCCAATTGGACCTGTGTCCCAGTGGAAGAGACTTGGTGAATGAACTCACTAGTTTATTTTGGCGTCACAGTCAGATTGAGGTCCTGAACTGTGTTTCGCCTTTGGTTTATGTTTATGTCTTTTCAAAATAACCTGTTTACATTCTGCATGTTTTACTTTAATGTATTGCCTCCCTAAAACTAGACTTTTGAAACAAATAAAATGCACTGCATCCCCCTACTATTATTTTGCTATGCTTTAATTATTTACTTTATTTTACGCTTTTGATTAAGTTTGTTTCTGTTTCAGCTTTCCACTTAACAAAACTGCCGAATCTTTGCTTGTGACATATAATGAAATAATTGAACAACCTGGTACCGATGCATTGAGTATTGGGGAGTTTGATGAAGATTTTGTTCCTGATGAAATAACAAGAGAAGTGGATCAATTTGAGAACAAACCAAAGCCTAACTTGGAAGAAACCGAGTCAATCAACTTGGGGACTTCAGAAGATGTTAGAGAAACCAGAATCAGTGTTCATCTGACCTCGGAAAAAAGAAGAGCTTATATCGAACTATTGAACGAGTATCGAGACATCTTTGCCTGGTCTTATGAGGATATGCCCGGTTTGAGTACCGATCTTGTCACTCACAAGTTGCCAACTGATCCTTCATTTCCGCCTGTTAAGCAAAAGAAGAGAAACTTCAAAACTTCCACAAGCAAACAAATATTGGAAGAAGTGCAAAATCAATTGACCGCTAAGGTAATTCGATCTCTCAAATATCCCACTTGGTTAGCAAATATTGTGCCGGTGCCCAAGAAGGACGAAAAGGTTAGAGTTTGTGTTGATTATCGTGATCTCAACAAAGCAAGTCCAAAGGATGATTTTCCATTGCCAAATATTCATATCCTTATTGATAGCTGCGCAAAACATGAGCTCCAGTCTTTTGTCGATTGTTTTGCTGGTTATCACCAGATATTAATGGATGAAGATGATGCTGAAAAGACCGCTTTCATCACGCCTTGGGGTGTGTTTTGTTATAGAGTTATGCCTTTCGGCTTGAAGAATGCCGGGGCAACATATATGAGAGCAATGACGACTCTTTTCCATGATATGATTCACAAAGAGATTGAAGTCTATGTAGATGATGTTGTTATCAAGTCAAAGAAGAAAGAAGAGCATTTGACTGATTTGAGAAAGTTCTTCAACCGCCTTCGGCGGTATAACTTGAAGCTTAATCCTGCGAAATATGCATTTGGTGTTCTCGCCAGTAAGATGTTGGGTTTCATTGTAAGCCGGAAGGGTATAGAATTGGATCCGTCTAAAATCAAGACTATCCAAGACTTACCTCCTCCAAAGAGCTGGAAGGATGTGATGAGCTTTCTTGGTCGCTTGAACTACATAAGCCGCTTCATTGCACAATCCACGGTTATTTGTGAGCCAATAATCAAGTTGTTGAAGAAAGATGCTGTTATTGAGTGGACGGAAGATTGTCAAAAGGCTTTTGATAGGATCAAGGAGTATCTATCTAATCCGCCTGTGTTAGTTCCTCCTGAACCTGGAAGACCATTGATCTTATATTTGTCTGTCTCGAAAAATGCATTTGGATGTGTCTTGGGGCAACATGACAAGACCGGGAAGAAAGAACAAGCCATTTATTATCTAAGCATGAAGTTCACCCCTTATGAAGCCAGGTACACTCTCTTGGAGCGAACCTGTTGCGCCTTGACTTGGACCGCACAAAGGTTAAGTTACTACCTTTCATCATATACAACTTATCTTATCTCGAGGATGGATCCTTTGAAATATATCTTTCAAAAGCCGATGCCCACGGGAAAATTAGCAAAATGGCAGATTCTGTTAAGTGAATTTGACATAGTTTATGTCACCCAAAAGGCTGTAAAGGCACAAGCATTGGCGGATCATTTAGCTGAAAATCCTGTTGATGACAACAATGAACCATTGAGAACTTACTTTCCCGATGAAGAGGTCTTGTTTCTGGGTGAAGATATCTCTTCTGAATATGATGGTTGGCGTCTTTTCTTTGACGGAGCAGCAAATTTCAAAGGTGTTGGTATTTGAGCTGTCTTAATTTCTGAAATGGGTCAGCATTATCCTGTTTCGGCCAAGCTCAGATTTCCATGCACTAACAATATGGCTGAATATGAAGCATGCATTTTGGATCTTCGATTGGCAGTTGATATGAATATTCAATAACTTTTAGTGATTGGGGATTCCGACTTGCTGATTCACCAAGTACAGGGCGAGTGGAACACCAAGAATGCAAAGATTCTTCCTTATTTGCGTTGTGTCAAGGAATTGTGCAAAAGGTTCGCAACGATTGAGTTCAAGCATGTTCCAAGACTTCAAAATGAGTTTGCCGATGCTTTGGCAACTTTATCTTCTATGATCCAACATCCTGACAAGAATTATATTGATCCTATCGAAATTGAATTGCACGATAGGCCAGCTTATTGTTTTCAAGTTGATGAAGAGCGAGATGGCCATCGTTGGTATTTTGATATCAAGAATTATCTAAAGGTTGGGAGTTATCCTGAAAATGCAACAAGTGTCCAAAGGAAGAGCATTCGGAGGTTAGAAAATCAATTCTTTCTAAGCGGTGAAATCCTATATAGGAGGACCCCAGACTTAGGACTCTTAAGATGTGTTGACGCAGTTGAAGCAAATAAATTGCTTACGGAAGTGCATGCGGGAGTTTGTGGGCTGCATATGAATGGTTTTGTCTTGGCAAAGAAGATCTTGAGAGCCGGTTATTTTTGGTTAACTATGGAAACTGATTGTGTTCAGTTTGTGCGGAAATGCCATCAATGTCAAATTCACGGAGATATGATCAAAAGACCTCCTTCCGAACTTCATGCAATGAGTTCTCCCTGGCCTTTTGTTGCTTGGGGAATGGATGTTATTGGTCCTATTGAGCCGGCCGCTTCAAATGGACATCGCTTTATTTTGGTGGCTATTGATTACTTCACCAAGTGGGTGGAAGCAACTTCTCACAAGTCTGTAACCAAGAAAGTGGTGTCAGATTTCGTGCGCAACAATATCATTTGTAGATTCGGAGTTCCTGAATCAATCATCACTGATAATGGTGCAAACTTGAATAGTGATTTGATGAGAGCAACTTGTGAGAGTTTCAAGATTACTCATCGCAACTCTACTGCATACCGTCCTCAAATGAATGGAGCTGTTGAAGCGGCAAATAAGAACATCAAGCGTATTCTTCGCAAGATGATTGATAATTATAGAGATTGGCATGAAAAGTTGCCTTTTGCACTTCTTAGATACCGCACCACCACTAGAACTTCAACTGGAGCAACTCCCTATCTTTTGGTGTATGGCACAGAAGCAGTCTTACCCGCGGAGGTAGAAATTCCTTCCTTGAGAATCATTCAAGAAGCTGAATTAGAAAGTGCTGAATGGGTGAAGATCAGATGTGAACAGTTGATGCTTATTAATGAGAAAAGAATGAATGCAATTTGTCATGGGCAACTTTATCAAAATCGCATGAACAAGTCTTTTGGCAAGAAAGTGAGAGTGAGAGACTTTAAACCGGGGCAATTGGTGTTAAAGAAGATCTTTCCTAATCAAGAAGAAACAAGGGGCAAATTTGCACCAAATTGGCAAGGTCCATATGTGGTTCATCGGGTTTTATCCGGAGGAGCACTGATTCTGGCAGAAATGAATGGTCAAGTTTGGCCAAAAGCAATCAACGCAGATGCCGTCAAAAGATACTATGTTTGAGGCGATCGCAAGTTAGCATGGTTTTGAATGTAATCTTTGATGTAATGCGAACTACGCGTGACCTGAGTCCCAAGGCGGGATACGTAGTAACTCACATAGAGTTTGGTTGCATTGATATAAGAATTTCCCCTATTCCCTCTTTTGTGTAAGTTTGAACTACTTCTGACCTGATTCCTGGAATGGCAACAGGATAAGTAGGCAATCCCCGTCGGATTCGGTCAAAATATTGTAACACTTTAGGCTTGTTTATCTTTTATGATGTAATGCCGAACTATGCATCTGGGCAGATGTGTGGATTTTCCAATTCGGATACGGCTTCTTACTTAGATTGCCATACTTTCCCAAAAATCTTTATGTAAGCACAACTACGCACGGTCTGATTCCCGCGGAGGGATACGTAGGCGCTCTTAACGGGCTCGACTCTATAATATTAAAATTTTGAGTCCCCCTTAAGGCAAGCAACTGGGGCAATTTTTGCAAAGATAATTTGAAGATATGGAAGATAAAACTGGGGCAATTTTGCAAGATAATTCGAAGATTTGAAAGATATCAACTGGGGCAAATTTTGCAAAATGAGTTGAAGATTTGGAAGTTCATAACTGGGGCAGATCTTTGCAAGAATTGGTTTGCTTATCAAAGGATGAAACAGCAAAGTTCTGAAAGTATTCAAGATTAGCACAAGTTGCAATACAAAGGATGTTCAGTTTGTTTCGAGATATGTCATGAGTTTGAGTTAAAGCAGGAATTTTACATGCATTATAAACTTTTCACTTGCATATCAATGATTGCTTGCTTACTATTTTATCAAATTATTTTATTTTGCCTCTATATTAAGATGAGTTATACTATTGAGTTCATAAACCAAGTTTTCGAGGATGGTTTTCAAAGCCCAAGTTTCACGAAGAAGAGGAAGCGATAGCAGCGAATTCAAGATGAATCAGCACAAATCAAACACCCCTCCCCAAAACTAACAAATTTTTCTTTGAGAGCAGGAACCTGAAAGCTCGCAATGGAAGGATCATTCGCACTATGGATGAACAATTTATTGAACGCGCATTCAGAGAATTGAACATCAGATTCAATATGAACTGAAGAGAGCATTCAAAACTTTGCACCACTATCCATGCAAGCAACACCAATCAAGTTGACAATGCAAATGATTTGGCTTGACAGATCATTCAAATTTACTCTTGCGGCATCTAAGCATTACATTGATTATTGCCGAAAAGGCGGCGCTTTTCTTTTCTCAACATCTTAACATTGCGATAGAATTTGCCTCGCGATATTGATAGACAAGTCGGCTGAAGCACCGCTTTCGGCGTGTTTCGCGATGTCGGTTGTCTTGCAATATTGGCATTTACTAATAGTTTAAGACAAGTCAGCTGGAACACCGCTTTCGGACTGTTTCGCGATGTCGATTGTCTTGCAATATTGGCATTTATTAATAGTTTAAGACAAGTCGGCTGGAACACCGCTTTCGGAGTGTTTCGCGATGTCGGTTGTCTTGCAATATTGGCATTTATTAATAGTTTAAGACAAGTCGGCTGGAACACCGCTTTCGTAGTGTTTCGCGATGTCGGTTGTCTTGCAATATTGGCATTTATTAATAGTTTAAGACAAGTCAGCAGGAACACCGCTTTCGGAGTGTTTTGCGATGTTGGTTGTCTTGCAATATTGGCATTTATTAATTGTTTAAGACAAGTCGGCTGGAACACCGCTTTCGGAGTGTTTCGCGATGTCGGTTGTCTTGCAATATTGGCATTTATTGATAGTTTAAGACAAGTCGGCTGAAGCACCATTTTCGGAGTGTTTCGCGATGTCGGTTGTCTTGCAATGTTGGCATGTTATTTTTAAAGTAGATTGATAGTTTAAGGCAAGTCGGCTGGAGCACCACTTTCGGAGTGTTTCGCAATATCAGTTGTCTTGCAATATTGACATATTGTATTTGAAATACATGATTCAGCTTGAGACATTATGTCTTGTTAGTCAAACTTATCTTATGAAAGCCTTGCATTTTTACAATTTGTTTTCGCTTTACTTATTGTCTTACTTTACTGTTTCAGAATAATGATCATCCTAGAGGTTCTCCGGGCGGAGCATCTCGTCAGTTGGTCGAAGGAAGAACTTGTTGATAGCATCACAACTAGCATTTACCATTTTTATTATCATTTTATTTACTTCCTTATTCCAAAAATTATCAAAGTTTATTAGCAGTTGCTCGCTTACCGTTTGTTAAGTCTTTACAAAATTTTAGCGGCATCGCAACAGCATTTGGAGCATAACGTGGAACTTTTTCTTAGCAGTGAACTGGGGCAATCGTTGATATGAGCTAGACTCGTCAACGAGGATCTGAAGAATCGCACTCGAACAAGCAAGTTTTACCTAATCTTTCATTTCAGATTAGGCGTCAGTTTGAATTCTTTCCCATTCGTGCGTCATTTCTTTGTCAATCGTGCGAGTCTTCGTTTCTAAGTGTCGTCGAACTACATCTGGCCTGATTTCTCTTTCAGCCCGAGATATGTAGGCAACTCGAAAACCAGAGTTCGGCCATGTCCATAAGCCTCGCATTTTGGTCCTTGGAATCGAAGTACTTGGCTTTATTGTGACAAAATTGGTTTCTCGTCAACTTCTTTACCCTAAAATCTCTTTCATCCTTTTCGGGTAAAGAGGGGCAGCTGTTGACACCCAATTTTGTCCCGAAACATTTTAACAAGTGTCTAATTATTTTAAATAAATTCAATTTTAAAAGAAAGAGGTTAAAATCATAATGCGCAGCCTTAAATTCAGTCTATCCACGCAATTCTTCCACTTATTAAAATTATAGAGTGAAGGCTATAATTGTTCCTCACCCATAAATTTGGCCTATTTCTGCAACACCTATTTATATCTATACAATGCACACGCACACACTCTTCCTCATTTCTTAACCCGTTCCCAGATAATCCCTAACCCGTTTCCCGTTTCGACCCGCGACCCGTTGCTTTTTCCCTTGGATTCTCTCCAAAACAGTCCAAAATTGTACGATTTGGTTCCATTTTCTCTCCCCAGTACAAGAACTCGACCAATCCTATCCGTTCGTTTAAATTTGAGTTTCAATCTGAGCCGTGGATGATCTTAACGGGAATATCCTTGATGACAAGGATGAATTTGGTACAATCCCTAACGGATTTGACCAAATTCACCCTTGTTCTACAAGGGATATACGAAAATAAGCAAGAATTTTTTGGGGTATTCAAGGGGATCCGAAACCCTAGCCTAGAGGTATTTAATCTTGCTTCTCTCATTTTTTAGGGGGTTCGGATTTTGGACAAAAAACAAAACGGCAGCATTTCTATACATTTTCAGATTTTTCTCTCAGTTTAAAAAATATACTCATAGTGTTTTTAGTTTTTGTTTTCTGAGTCGAACATCGCTTTCGATTTCGTGTCGTCGCTTCATTTTTTCAAGTCGTCGACCTCATTCGAATCGCGTCCGAATCACTTTTCTTCGAATCCGCGCCTTAGCTCGCTGCTCGCAAAAAGGTAATAACCTCGCCTTAACTTTTCGATGATGTATTTATACTTGTGAGCTGTTAGCTGAACTTCTTGCTTTAGTTAGAATAACGTGTGAAGCTCGGTTTGTATCCCTGTTTATTTTTTTGATATTAAGTCATTGGTGTTGTTGTTTAAAACTGAAATTTGATTCAAGTATGGGATACCATGTAAAGTATTATTAGGGGGCTTCATTTAAGTAAAGACTGAACCTTTCTTTGGTTTAAATGAAAGGATGATCCTTTGTTGATATGTTAGAGATAATAGGGTAGTTGTTAATTAAATTTTTCAAATTTAAGTGTTGAAGGAAAATTTTATCATGCTTTTAAGTGGAGTTTAGCCGGGAAAGGCCTGAACTTTTCAGTTTCTTTAATTTAGAGGGAAATGCTTGCAGTTTTTTACCTTTTTTTAGGTTCTTGTTGGTTGTTTGAATTGTTGCAATGTAAAGTTTAGATATGCTTTGTTTTTCTTATATTTTTTTTTTCTTTTCTAAAAGCTTGTAAAAAATGAAAGGAGTTCAGTCCTGTTTCTTGATAGAAGTGGCAGGTTCTGGAGTTTTGTTTGGAGTAAAGGGAGGTTTGGTATTTATTCTGGTTGTTCAGGAAGTTGGAGAGAGGGGTCTGCTGCTGTCGCAGCTATATATAGAGAGGTGTTCAGGTGAGAGTTTGGTCAGGGTCTGCCATTGAGGAGTCAGGTAGGATGTTCAGGTCCTGAGGGTAGTTGTAGAGGTGCAGGGTGTCTCAGGTAGTGCAGGGTTTGCTTTGGTTTGTTTTGGAGGCTGTCAAGGTGAGTGATGAGCTCAAAGAGTATGCAGGGAGTAGTCAGGAAGCAATGGGGCTGTTTCAAAGAAGTTGCTGATAGGTTTGTTGGTCCAGGGGGTTAGCAGGGGTTTATTTTGGGTCAGGGTGGTCTGTTATAGTAACTGGTGGTGCTAGGAAGTGTGAGGGTCTGTTAGGGTGTCTCAGGTGATGCAGGGGTCCAGTTTTGAGTTCAGGTGTTTAGCAGAATGATGAAAGGTGTGTAGGCTTTGTTGTTTTGTTTTTCTGGTTGTCTGGAGGTCTGTGAGGGTTTCTGTTTGCTTGGAGTTTGTTCAGGTGGTCTGTGTGTGGGTGTTAGATTCCAATGAAGAATCAGGGAGTGCAGCTGATAGTAGTTCAGGCAGTAGAAGTTCTGTGTTCAGATGTAGGTGCAGGGGTAGGCAAGGATGTGCAGGGTGAGTTTGTTTTTCCAGTTTAGTGAAGTCCAGGAGTGAAGCTATTGGCTGCTTGGAAGTTTGAGAGTGTGAGGGAGTTCAGGCATTCTGTTTTGTATAAGCTAGCAGTTGTGAAGAGTCTAGGAGGTGGCCTAGTTGAGTTCTGGTTGGTAGGCAGTTGATGAGGGTGATGCAGGGATCCAGTTTAGGTTCATGTTCTGGTTCCCTGTTTGTCTAGGGGTTCTGGAGTTGATAAGTAGGAGCTTTAGGGTGTGGTGCAGGGTGTCTATGGTTTTCTTTGGGGGTGAGCAGATGTTCAGGGGGTTGTAGAAGTTTTCAAGAGTGTGAGTTGTTTCCATTTCTAGCTGAGAGATTGATCTGCAGGTGTATGGAGAAGTAAAGGAGTTCAGGGAGCCTGTTTGAGGTTGTTTGAATAGTTGCAGCAGCAATATGTAGTCTGGTATTGGTGAGCTCAGGGTATCTGTATTAGCAGGAGTCTAGGTTTTGGAGTGAGAGAGTAGATCAGTCAAGGAAATAGGTTAAGAGGTCTGCAGTGGTGTTTGTAAGTGGTGTGTGTGGTGTATACGCAGCCCTTTGTTTCATGATTACCTTCAGCTTTCTTATATATCAACTAGAAGTTCCGGCTTAGGTTTCTCCTTTGTTCTGTTAAAGTATTTCCCTTCAAATTTCTATTTAAGATTATGTTTAGCTATTTCAACTTGACATCGAATCTGTGAAGATAAGATCCCAGTCACTACCCTTTTGAAAACTTGAAAGTTGCCTGGAGCCTTGAAGTTTTGATCTGTTGCTTGGTATCTGCTATTATCTTATTTAAGAACTAACTTCCATGTCTGCGATTTGAATGCTTGCTTTAGGTTGAAAGATAGTTCATTTCTTTAAAATATTTTCTTTGCGCTATTCTGACATAAGGATTTAGTACAAAAATTTAAAGTACTTTCCTTGAATGATAATGAGGCACTCAGGTCTTGCTCTGTTCATATGGAAATGTAGGAGTTTTACTCATTCCATGGCTGTTTGAATAAAGAAGTTCTATTTTGTTCATGATGAATTACACTTAAGATACCCAGGTGGTGCTATGTTGTTTTATCTGTACTTAAAGGCATTTTAGAGACTCATTTATGAAGTTTAGATTGTTAAAGAATCATGAAAGCTTTGTATGACTTGTACACTTGTTTTACTATATGAGTTATGAAGCATAATTGAAGTCTTTTCTTAAAAGTTGCTATAACAAGTTTAATTCTGGAGGTATCAGACTGACTGAATGAAAGTTCTGTAATTCTTTTTACCAAGCGGTTATTGGATCAGTTTAGATCATTTATTGGCTATATTACCCAAATTCATGAATCTGTATTTTTTTTCTTCTTTTTTGACTTGTTGATTAAGTTGTTAATCATTTGATAAGCTTAGTCATTAGCTTAGCTTGGTTCTTTTGCTAAGCTTATAAAGTATATCTAATTTTAGAATATTTACTAATTCTTTATCTCTCCCTTTCTTTGCATAATACACACTTGGGACGAGTTTGAGTTAAAACTTGCAAATTGGGACGGTCTTAGAGATGAGGTCGCATTGGAGTCAACTCGCATTTTAAACTCAAGTTCAAGTCAAGAAAGAAGGACTTTTTTTAAAGAAAAAATGCTTTGTTGAGCCGCTTAATGTAACTTAGGCTCATGGACATAATGTAAAAAAAAGTAGTCATTCAGTCCGCAATCTCCGGGTTCTACCTTCTAAACTCCCGCTTTCCCGTTCCCTTTAGAAAGCATGTTTTAGGAAGCCCTGAAACCGGACTAGGATTTGCATGTTAGAAACTTGGTAGGGTAGTCGCTTTATTAAATTTTTAACTTATTGCATGTTTAGAATGATTATATAATTGCTTATCCCGTTTTTTTGGGACTCGCCAATTAGTTTAAGTTAATAGTAATCTAAGGATAATTATCGAGTGCAAAAGAAATTAAAATTTAATTAAATTATACATCTCATCTATCATTTATATCTACGTATCCATCTATTAAATATTTATTTATCTATCTATTCATTTATTCATTAATTCGATTAATTATGCGATATTTATTTAGATAATTTTATTTATTTATTTAATTTAATTAACCATTTATTTATTTATTTATTTTAGTTATTTATTTATTTAATAATGATTATTTATTTATTCATTTATTAATTTAATTAATTAACTATTATGAATTTATTTTTTATTTATTTAATTAAATTAATATAAATGTTAATTTAGTTAATTAGTTATCTATTTATTTATCCATTTACTTAAGCGATCAACTAATCAATTACTTATCTAATTATTACTTAGAGTATTTTATTTTATTTATATTATATATGTATCCTTATTTATTTAATCAACTAATCAATCAACCATGTTGTAATTCATCCATTTATTTAATCTTAAGATTTCATCATCTATTTATCTAAGTATCGGCGTAATCTAAACCCTTATCTTATTTATATTATCCTTAGTTAAATTAATTCTATTATCCTTAACAAATTCGTGAAAACCGCCGGATTAACCGCATTTAGCGGATTTTCGAAAGTGCTCCCGCAAGGGACCTTCTTTCGAATTTAATAGAACCACTTACTCAAAATCTCTGATTTTAAGTTAATTTTAGTTAATTAAAAAATAAATTGCACTCATTAGTTAACCTTAGGTTCCTAATAATCCTTAAATTAGGTGGCGACTCCAAAGAAACCCTTTGGAGTCCCATTTTGTTGAAATCAAATCCCGATGCATACTTGTGTGCATTTTGGGAGGGTTCAACATGAGCTAAGGTAAGAACTAGGTTCTACGTCAGAAGAACCAGATTCTTGTAACGAAAATCGGTAGACACTATTCAACCCCCTTCTAGTATTTTTAGGAGGTGCATAGATTATAACAAAATCCAAATTAATTGATCAAACATATTAAAACCAAATTGCCGGTGGTTTTAAAAAAACAAAAGCCTTTCATCAATTTATGACATATGGGTATCATATTGTGAAGTAACCAACTAATCCAACAATTCAAAAACAACAAAGAAAAAGACAAGGAAAACGACAATGGCCTTAATTTGTGGTAGGCCAAAATATACTGCAAGGATGGAATTATAATTTATAAATGTAGTACCTACTAATAATTCAAGATTACTCTAATATATGATGGCCGTCTAGTCAAACTAAACGTGCCATGCAACACTCAAATAGTAGTCACGTTTTACTCACGTTGAAGCAACCAACAGATGCATTGACCATTGCCTGTGCATGGTGGCTGCCGCCACAACTCAACGCCCTAATCACCCACCAAAAGTCCATTCCTTCATCACTTGCATCACCATTTTTGAGTTGTACAGATGAAGATGTTGATGAAATAGAAGATGAAGATGAAAGTGAAATAAATGAGTTAATTTGGCGACGACTTCTCCTATTCCTCAAGTCACTTAAATCCATCTTAGTTGGATGTTTTGTTATTCCAAATAAGAATAAATTCCATCTTGACCTTCTTCCTGATGGTATTATGGACATTTTATCACTTGTAATTGAAATATTATTTCCACTAGTATCACCGTTTGTTACTTGTTCCTCCTCCTTGATAGATAATGAACGAAAACAAGAGCCCTCATTGTCGATCTTTCTTGAACTGATCTTTCTTTTGTAAAATAATGGAAGAGGAATGATGCACTGAAAATGGTAATACCATTTTTTCTGCTTTCTTGGTGCAATATTTTGGGGGTATTCTGAGATGGGTTTTCTAGAAGGAATTAGTTTTCCACAGAAAATTATGTTTTCAGGAATATTTTGATCATCAAGTGAAAATGAATTCTTGCTCAATTCTTCACTAAAGAACTCAAAGTAATCTGTTGCTGTATGTGATGGTAATGACAATAGAGTCGTTGAGCTTTGTGATTCACTTTCTGCGTCGTCGGAACTATTATAAATTGGTAAATCACAAAACGAAAGTGCGTCATCTTCTGCTCCACCTAATTCCATGCCCTGCATTAATATTGTTGGCTCATCAACGTTGTTGACTGTTGATTCTTGAATGTACTCTTCGACCAGCATAATGGTTTTCTTGCTTCAAGATCCACAGGAAAAGTGGAGGGATGGGTCGTATGTACTTGATACCTTTGATAAAATTGAACGTTGTATAATCCACGCATATATACTAGCAAGAGAAATAATTGAACAAAATGAGACAATTTGGAAGCTTGTAATTCATTGGTACACTAGTTTATTAGTGGGGCACATGAGGTATTCAATCCATCACTATTTTAAAGAAGCCGTACAATAATAACATAAGAAAATTAAATGAAATATTGCACATCTAACATGCATAATATAAAATTGTTAAACTGAATTGTTAAATTTATTTGCCAATCGAGAAACAGATTTGTTGTGTATTTTATGAACAATGTGAATGTCACTGTGCAATGATATTGACTGATTTGCAAGAGAATTATCAAAGTTAAGTTGATGAGGATTGGCCTTCTGGAAGATGATGATAAAAATTAGACAGGAGAGAGCACAACACATTGATATAGTAGTACAAGAGGAGAATTAATAATGGTGTTAGGAATGTTCGTTAGGGCTCGATAAAAGCTAGTTCATGATAATTGGAGTAAAAACACAAAAACCTTGTTTGGTGGAAAAGTTGTAATTACTCTCCCCTTAAACAAAGTTTTTTGATAGGAGTTCTGGGTATGGAAAGAAAAAGAATTAATCTCACCAATATGTTTCTAATACGGATGCCTAACCTAAAACATAAAAAAAAAATCATCACCATACTTATCCAACTATTTTAATTAGTTTTAAGTTTTTTTATTATACACTCCATCCGTTTAAAAAAGAATAAATCTATTTCCTTTTAAGTCTGTTTCAAAAAGAATGACATATTTCTAAATTTGGAAAGAAATTTTCACTTTTACTCATCCCTAGATGATTTGTAGCCACACAAATATCTATAACTTATTTTAGACCACAAGTTTCAAAAATCTTCCTTTCTTTATTAAACTCGATGCAAAGTCAAATGATTTCATATAAATGGAACGGAGGGAGTAATATACTGATGATTTAAGTTTGTAAGACGTATACATCTGTTTTTACAAGTTTAAGTGATTATTATCCGAGGACATCAATAAGTTGCTTGAATATTGAACAAAATTTATAAGAAAAAAATTTATGATAAATTTGAATTTTTTTTAGATAAGAATAAACGGGTTAGTAATGGAAAGAAGCAGTTATTAGTAAGGTATGAATTGTATGCCACTATTATAATTTGTGTTCTGTTTACTTTCTGTAATATTATTTTATAAATGATGATTATTTTAGTAATTATTTTTGTTATTTAATCCATATATTTCTTGTCTATGTTTTATTAATTCATATTTATCCGATATAAATTTCCGCAGTTATTATACATGTATACATATTATTTGCGCGGGAAACAAGTAATTAATGTTAAATGTAATGCGACAAATGTTATCTAAAAGCCTAATAAATATATTTTACTCCATCCGCTCCTTTTTAGTGGTAAGGTTTTCTATTTATAGATGGTCCCAAATATTTGTAAATTTATAGCCTGTTTGGCATTGCTTCTCCAAAGCCAAAAGTGCTTTTTTTTCAACAAAAGTACCTTTTTTAAAATTTTGAGGTGTTTGGCAACTAAAAAAAAGTACTTTTAGGTAGAAACAGAAGCAGTTTTTCTGCTGTTGGGGAGAAGCTACAAATATCTGCTTCTTGGAAGAAGCAGAAGCAGAAGCAGTTTATTAATCTTTTCAAGACAGAAATATCCTTACCAAGAATTCATATTTACCATATTATTCCTTATAAATTAACCATATCACTCTCAAAATACAATTATATTTTTCTTTTTCCTATTTTTTTCTACTACGTACTTTTACAAATCTTCTTCCTCCAGGACTAATTTTTATTTCTAGGTATTACTATCAATCGTATATAGGATGTCCTACTCTTTAAATCATCTTTTAAAAGCAAGTGATTACTAGAAATTCCTAATTTTGTTATCACTTTGATTTAACTATATTTTATGTTGTTCAATAACTTAAATTTATATCTTTTACGTTATGTTTTACATTTAACTAAATAAATTTTTCTAATTAAAATCTTTTATGATAAATATTCAAAATTATTTTTTTATTTTTATTAATCCAAATGTAAAATGAATTTGGATGTCCTTTTCGTAATTTGACACTGATAAGTACTTTTTGTAACGATTAACCAAACACAAATTATTTATCAAAAGTACTTCTCCAATGAGTTGTCCAAACACAAACTGCTTATTATCCAAAAGTACTTATTTAAAAAGTACTTATGCCAAAAGTACTTCTCAAAATAAGCAGTTTTTGGCAGCAATCCCAAACAGGCTATTAGAATATCAAGATAAAATTTACCATTTCTTTCTCATAATACCCCTAATATTAATTGTTCAGAAAATTATATATTACTAATGGGGAAATATTTATAAAATAGATAAAAGGGTAAATTAGCAAAAATACTATGTTTATTTATGATTTCTTAAAGAGTGTGCAAAGTCAAACCTTATAACTAAAAAGGACCAGAGGGAGTACATAACTTGGTAAATCCTAAACTATTAATTGGAGATAATATACTTTTAGTTACTGAATTATGTCTTAACATGTTATGTTAAATGGACATTGGGTGTAACTTAACAAAAGGGTAAATTAGCAAAAATACTGTGTTTATTTATGATTTCTTAAAGAGTGTGCAAAGTCAAACCTTATAACTAAAAAGGACCAGAGGGAGTACATAACTTGGTAAATCCTAAACTATTAATTGGAGATAATATACTTTTAGTTACTGAATTATGTCTTAACTATTAATTGGAGATAATATACTTTTAGTTACTGAATTTTGATTAGAAAAGTCCTCATTTTCGATGAATGCATAATTTATCAAGGCTAACGTAAATCAGGCCATTTTCAGAGAAATTATTTGTTCCTTTTCCTGTTTATCATTGCCATAGAGACCGGGGCAATTTGGTGGATTTACTTTTGAAATTTATATTATATGAATATAATTGGGTAACCCCAAATATGTTTGGTAGATATTACTATTAAAAAAAATCTTAAATTTACTGTTTGTAACAATTTTTTTTCTATGATATATAGTTTTAAGAAAATATCTTGCCATGATTGATCTCTTTCTATGATTCCTTTTAAGGTTGTTTGAATCATAATTATAAAGATATTTAATTAATTTAAAAGTTATTCAATGGTTATATGATTTAATTTGATTCCTTTAGTTTCATAAGAGTAGGATTTCAATGTTGTGTGCATATCTATCACAATTTGATTATGATTAATATTCGTTAACATTATCCGTGCATCGCGCGGGTACTATACTAGTTTTAGTTTAAAAAGTGAGGATTATCCAAGACTATATATAGAGAGTCCAAACAACCCATCTTGAGACACGATGTGGGACACTATCACGCCTCTGCAAATATAAGATTGATCATCTAAAGCTTGGACAAATATAAGATGAGGCCAAAATTTGGGTAAACTAGGAATTCAGATGGGTATGAGTCTCATATCATATAAAATAACACTCTCAGGTCTAACTCAGTCCCCTAATGTTATGTCATGTTTAATTGTACAATTATATCATCTAAAAGATAAATTGTGAGAGACTTGAACTACAAACCAAACATGTGAAATTTAGTTCTTTAAAAGGTTGTGTAATGAGACTTGAGCTCAACACCGGTGTCTCATCTGTTACAATGTGTAACCATCTAATCTAATAGTTTAAGCTATAAAACAAAACACACTTTTATTTACTCACTATTTTAAAATAAGAAAGATACAGTTTGTGTGTTAGTCTGTTCCAATAGATTGAATGACGCAAACAATATTTGAAAATAATTTAGCTTCAAACATTTCACTTTATCCTTAATGAGAAATTTCTAACAACACAAATATCTATGGTTAATTATAGACCACAAATATTGAAAATTTTTCATTTCTTTCTAAAACTCGAATCTAAATCAAAATTTTAGGCTACCATATCGAATTGAAGGAGTATTTAACTATGTCTCAACAATTAATAACGCATTGTGTATCGCTGAAATTTACTTATGCAAGTTAAAAAAGATTACCAAACTCTACTAATTTACACATGCAATCCAAGCAAGCTCGATCATAACCGTAAGAGAAACTCGTCAGCCCACTGAGAAAAAAAAATTTGTCAAAATAAATTTTATCAAAGGCAACCTTGATAAACATTTTATTATCATAAAGTGAACTAACCAACTAATCGAACAATTCGAAAACAACAATGAAAACGACAAACGCCTTAATTTGTGGAAGGCAAAAATAGTAGAAATACTACAAGAACGGAATTATGTACCTACTAATAATTCAAGATAAATTAAGTGGCGTTTGGCTGTCTAGTCAAACTCAACGTGCCATGCAACACTAGTCAATAGTAGTCACATTTTAGTCGTGCTAAAGCAACCAACAGAAGCATTGACCATTGCCTGTGCATGGTGGCTCCCTCCACAACTCAATGCCTTAATCACCCACCAAAACTTCCTCTCTTCATTACGTGCATCACCATTTTTGAATTGTAAAGATGACGACGTCAACGAGACAGAAGAGGAAGAGGAAATAGATGAGTTAACTTGGTGAAGACTTCTCCTGTTCCTTAAGTCACTTAAATCCATTTTAGTTGGAAGTTTTGATATTCCAAACAAGACTAAGTACCATCTTGACCTCCTCCCTGATGAAGATGATAACGATGATGGGGATGGTATTATGGACATTTTATCACTTGTAACTGAAATATTATTTCCTGTTTCATAGTTTGTCACTTTTTCATCCTCCTCCATTGAAAAAGAGCCACTACCTCTTTTACTTGAGTTGATCATTTTTCTATAAAATGGAAGAGAGATGATACACTGAAAATGGTACCATTTTTTCTGCTTTCTTGGTTCAATATTTTTGGAGTTTTCTGAGATGGGCTGTTTAGAAGGAATGAGTTTTCCACAAAAAATTATGTTTTCAGGAAGATGATGATTATTGTCTGAAAATGAATTCTTTCTCAACTCTTCACTAAAGAACTCAAAGTAATCAGACTCTGTAGATGATGGCAACGATACTAAAGTACTTGAGCTTTGTGATTCACTTGAAATGGGTAAATCACATAAAGAAAGTGTGTCTTCCTCTTCTTCATCTTTCATATTATGGCCCTCCGTTAACCTTGGCTCATCAACGTTGTCCGCCATTGATTCTCCTATATAATCTTCAACCAGCATCATTCTTTCTTGCTTTAATATCTATAGAGAAAATACTGGAGGTAGGGGTCGTACTAGGTTGTATATTCGACAATCGATGTTTATATACTAAAAGGAGGAATTGACCAAGATGTGACAATATGGAGGCGCTGTAATTCTTTGGTGCATTAGTTAATTGGTGGGACATATGAGCTGTTAAACTTTCACTAAAATCAAGTACAAGTACATAATAATAGTAAAAGGTATATATTTTTGAAAAATATTGAATTTTAATATTTTATTTTATCCTTATTAAGAAGCTTTTATATCCTAGGAGTAGCATAATATATTCAAGGCCAGAAATTTCAAAATTCTTATGACATCACAAATCAAATGGCTTGTTCAAGATTATAATTTTTTTTTTTTAATTTAGTTCTGAGTTAAATTATTCTATATAATCAGAAGGTGATGCAAAGAAGGCTGCACTTTGACTACTTTATGGGAAATCAGACACTTATTTAAATATCGACTGTAGTTCTACATTCTCTGCATCATAATATTAAAAGTTAATTGAGATAACATTGTCATCCCCTTTTTTATTAGAAATAGTTTTTGTGTTGTTTGTATTCAGTGCCGTTGATCGAATTCCTTTTAGATAGAGTATTGTTCAAAATTGGCTCCCAAGCAATGACCGTCTCTTTTGTTGGGCATGTGGGCCTTGATTCCAGAACCGGTTCCCACATTTTCACATTTGACTTCTCTTAGAAGTCTGCTTTTAGGACTAAACTAGTATATAGTACCCGCGCGATGCGCGGTCGATATGAACAAAAACTAATCACATTTTATATATTAAAATAGTAAATTTAAGAAGATTTCATTCATAATGCTGTGAACTACTATTAATAGAAAATGAGGAATATACATGTATCAAGAAATAGAAGAAACTTACACATTAAACTTATATTGATATGTTACAACTTATGTGCGAAGACATTTGAAGCAAAAGCAGCAGGTTCTTTTCTAAAACCTGAAATTTCACCATTCTAATGGGGATGACAATTCTAAAATATCTTTAGCATGCACTTAAAAGGCTTCATACAAAAAGCATTGCGGTCTATATTTTCCAGCAACAGTGACAGATGTTCACCCTAAGGCTGGATATTTTAAGAGGTTTCTTTACTCCGTTTGGTTCTTGTTATCCTATTTATTTTGAACTTAGATTTAAACAAATTACAAAGTTAAATTCAGACTGCATGTTAAGTTAATGAGAAGTTGTAATCATTTCAAATTTGAAAATATAGCCCCAAGATAAGCTTTGCCTTTTTTTTTTTTGGTACAACTGTGAAAATATTACCCATTAACAGAAAAAATCACTCACACCTAAAGAGCACCCTAACCGCAACATCTTTGTCGGGTGGTTCAGGCTTCAAACATAACTAATTACAGCGCTTGCCACCAACTCCTAGCTACTTCTAATAGGACGCCTGGAATTTTTAAATCTACCTATTCTTTCTAGGATGGTTTGTTTAATCTGATTAACTACAAAACTGATATGCACATCTTGATCTTGGATATTCTTCCAATTCCTTCTCCATACATAGTAGATCATTGCACTCCAAGTAGCTGTTACCACTTCATTCCTAAATTTCTTCCAGTGTCTTCTCTTGATCCAAAGTAGAGCCTGCTTCACTCCAAGCTAGGGTAAAACCAGCTTTAAGTTTTTGGTAAACGATCATGGATGGAACTCTTCATCACATCAGCTATTTTTTAAAAGAAGGTTTGATTCCAAAAATATCACTTTCGTTCGGAAAATTTCAATCACCAGGGTGTTAGAACTTAAATAGTCCATATTCTAATATATATTCAAAACCAAATAACAATAATCTCCTTTCTTAAAAAACACATTTTTATCTTTCAATATTAAAATAATTTCTATATTTCAACTGGAATTAAGAAATTCAAATAAAATATATTCACATTTACAATGCAGTAAAGAGCAATTGAGAGGAAAGCAGATACTCGTGGTGAATATATAACCAAATTGTAAAGAGGTTTAAAAAGAGGAACACCTGAAACATCATCTAAATTTTCAGCAGCCCATCGTCGCGGATTGTCCAGACCACTGCAAAAATGATAAGATTTACTTAGAATTCCACTTCTGTTATACATTTAAAAAGCAATACCAGATGAGATTTGCTATGATAATTTACTACAAAAGATATCCATAGACTGCAAAAGATAAAGGCGGAGTGAGATGAAACCAAATATCATAAAAGTAAAAAGTATAAAAGAGGTATCAATTAACCAAGGGAGAAGCGCATCTAATTGATAGCTCAGTAAACTTTCTTATCATTGTACTTGTATTGTTGAGTGACCCGCAAAGAGATCACAACAAATATTAAGTCATAAAGCTTTTTATTCAATTATTGAATTTGTTTTGAACGAAAGTGTTTCCGAACATGCTTTTAAACTGGAAAAAAAAAAAAACTAAAATATACCTCAATATTAGATTCATTTAAAATAATTTTTTTGGGTGAAGTATATTAACTGCAGTGAGCAAACAATGACAAAACTTCATACACATGAATCACATGATGCCCATAACTCAGCATCAAAATTTAAATGGGAGTGTTCTTTTTTTCTCTGCTACAATTAGCTTGTGTACCTGAAAAGAAATTAAGAGAACCCAAGATTAGAATATAAAAGGCATCAATGTGTACAAATTGAAAAATCATTATACCTTCTTGGGCTTAAATTCATCCCAATTTCCACAAACAAAATATGCTAAAAAAATGCTAAATATAAATTAAACAAAAAATTTAAGTGACAAAAAGATGCTATTTATTCTCCTTAATTAGTTTGCTTCCAACTTCAATACTAAAAAATTTTGCAAGACTATGATTTAAAATATGGGTGGTGATGGAAGAAAAACAAAGATTTGAAGCTAGCGGAAAAAGAATAAGAGGTTAGAGAGAAGTTTAGTTTTGTTGAACCTTATCTTTATGCTAATAATTTGAATAAGTAGTTACTTGAAGATAAACATAAAGAAAATCGTAAAAGTCACTTGTAAAAAAAAAAATAAAAAATAAACTTCCAATCACGTATAGGAACCGTCAAACTAAACAAACGTGGTTAAATTCATGAAGCATTGTCACGTCCGCAAAAATGCAGAGATGATAAAATTAACTTTTATTTTAATTTAAATTTCAATAACTCTCTTAATTCAAATTTAAAACTTAACTAAACAAACTAAAATAACTACTTATTGTCCTAAAACTTCCAAATGGCAATTTTCTAGGCTGCCACTTGGCTACATTCCATTGGCTTACTACCTTCCTTTTAATAATATATAGATATAGATATAGATGGTAGTGCTGTTGGACGCAAGAAAAAGAGTAGAAAAAACAGGCCGTAAACGTCCAATTTCTTGGAACTAAATTTACTCCGCCTGTTCAAATATATGACGTTTCTCTAGATTTTCCTTCTCATTCTATAATCTTTTATTAACGTGACTAATCATAGGTTTTTCAACTTTAATTATGCTCCTGAAATATATGCTTAGATCTCGCAAGAGGCAAGCATGAAGTATGCCAGATCTAGCATACACTTTCACTTCACAGCACTTGTCGCAATAGATTCTGTCCAATTATTTAGTTTGTTGGTGCAGGGCGGCACCAGAAATTATCGGAAGGGGTTTCAAAAAATATTAAAATGTCATACTTGAACTTGTGACATAGAGAAATTCTTGAACCCTCTTTACCACAAGACTAGAATATTTTCTGGTGTCAAAGGGGTTCAATAGTATGTATATGATCAAAATCATTTATTTTTACCTAGCTTACGCAGTACAATTTTTCGACGAAGGGGGTTCAATTGAAACCCCTTGCCAGCACTTGGCTCCGCCCATATGTTGGTGCACGATAAAGTAGATATTTTCCAGGAACCCCTCAACTTTTACTAGAGACGTAACTGATAACTCACCCTAATATTTCTCAATGTGCGAAATTCCCCTTTCATGTTACTTCCTTTGACAAAATTCTGGATTGATTTTCCCAGCTAAAAATGGGAAGTTTTTGTAACAACAAATTTCGATGTCTAAAAACTTTAAGACAAGAAATAGTGTAACAAAATATTGTATTTGATATCAACAGGATATGCGGGTTACAATCTCTAGGATGCCACTAGATCTACAAATGATGTCCTCTGATTCTTCTCCTCACGAGCGTTAATTCAAGAGCTTGAGAAGCTTGATCTTCAAAAGCATGATTTGGACTCCACCGTAGACCGTAACCTTCATTTTTTAATTTGAACGGGAATGTAGACTGTAACCTCCGTCGTCGAATTGAACATGGACGTAAATCGTGGCATCCGTTGTTGAACTTGAATTGGGACGTAGATCACGGCCTCCATTGTTGAACTTGAACAGGGACGAAGATCGCCGACGTAGCAGAAGACTTTGGATCCTTTGCTTCAGAGCTTCTCTAGTCTTCTTTCAATTTATAATAGTGGAGAGTTATGATAAGGCTAAATTTCCTTTACTTTAATTTAATTGGCTTGTTTGAATTTGCAAGTAAATCTTAGATAAGTTCTCACTTGAATGGCTAGAACTTATTTGCATTGGCATGTTAATTCACGTGTCATTATTTTAATGGATATTCCATTTAACTTGGCGCCACGTGGTTGGCATATGACATAATATTTTCTTGAATTTAGAAATTAATCCAAATTTCTTATGGATCTAATTCGCCAAATTTTATATACTTACAAATACCACCCTACTTCAAGGCTTGTCGAAGTATGATCTTGTATGACTCCTTGGACTAGGCTTGAAGTACTATGAAAAGACATCATGTATAGTCGCTATCTTCCGGCCTGTGCATATTACATCCATAGCATAAAAAAAAGGCAATGTTTGATAATTTGCCCATTTATGGGCCTGTTGTGAGGATGTGAGCTTAAAGAGTTTATCTATTAAAAATGCCTAATAGATTTGGAGGCTATTTTTGAGAGCCCAATGTGGCCCATTTGCAGAAATATGATACCATAAGCAATGGTTTGCCTTTTTGCCTGCGGTAACAATGGTTTTGCAAAACTGCCCGTATTAAATTTATTGAAGAAATTCTTGACGGAAATACCACTGTCAAACTCTTGGCATAGGGCCAAGACTTTCCTTTGACCCCTCTCTACTTGCCAACACTTTTCCCTTCTAGTGTTGGCAAGAGGCAACTCTTGCCAGCACTTGGTGGTAAGTGTTGGCAAAAGGTCAAGATTTGCCTTTGACCCCTCTCTATTTGCCAACACTTGCCTCTTTACTTGCCAGCACTTGGTCGTAAGTGTTGGTAAAAGGCTAAGACTTGCCCCTTTCAATCACTTCCTGCATTCTCGCCATATAACTTGAAGTATTGGGAAGATAACACTTGCCCTTTAAGTCTTGGTCTCGTGCCAATACTTACAAATTTATATCTTGAAGTCTTGGCTCCGTACCAACATAAGAGTATTTAGCTAAAATATTATTAAATGCGGACAATCTTGCCAAACCACTCCTTATGAAGGGCACCGGGTGAAAATTTTTGGCCTAGGACAACGTTTGCAATAGGCTAGTCACCTGAGATTTGAGAATCCCAATGTTCCCGCGCCTGGGGTTTCTTCTTTTCTTTCTAATTTTATTTTCCCTTGAGGATGAACATCATCTCTTGGTAAATCTTATCTCATGAGATATGAGCAATCCGATTCTCAGATTCACCTGGAGTTAGGCATCCAATAGCCATGATCACTCTATAAATAACAGTCTTTCCCTTGACTCTATTCACCGAGAGTTGTAGAACTTTAAAACAAATTTGGAGAACACTTCTAGTTGGGCAAGATCATATGCCAAGACTCTTCTTTTCCTTGTATTTCTTCGGTTATTTTCTATCTTACCCATTTCTCGCCTTTCTTAATATAATATATTTCAGGTGCTTATAGCTATGCGCTTCTAGAAGTACAAAATCAGCAGCTTTTTATTGAGTACTCCCTCTGGTCTTTTTTAGATGTAAGATTTTCCATGTATAGATGGTCCAAAATATTTGTCAAATTAGAATATCAATAGTGTATTAATAAATTATTTTCGCCTTTACTTGTAGTAATAAATATGGAGAGAGATGAATATAGTGAAAATAAAAGTAGCAATAAATTGAAATCGAACAACAAATGAGGACAATTTAGTCAATTTATACTTTTAATTAATATTTTATTAAGGGGTGTGCAAAGTCAAACATGACAACTGAAAAGGACTGGAGGGAGTACATCACATAATTTTGTTTTATTCATCGCAACCTTCCTCAACCAATAGCATCAAGACATTTGACTGCGTTATGCTTCTGGTGCTGCATCATACATGTTGACACCCAATTTTGTCCCGGAAAGTTTGAATTAATCTCTAATTATTTTAAACAAGACTAATTTTAAAAATCTAAAGCTAATTGATTAATTTGGAAGAAACGAGGCCAAAATTGTAAGACGTAGCCTAAATTCAGCCTACCCCGCACAACATTTCTATTCTTATTTAGTTACCCTTAAAGGGCTAAATTTGCTAGTAGCATAAAATTCAGCCTATCCTTACAAATATACATATATACAATACACACACGTTACATTTCAGCCTCCCTCCCCCAATTTTTCAGCCTCTCCCCTAACCCGATTTGGAAATTCCCCCGACCCGCCTAATTCCTAAACCCGATTCCCCCCAAATTTTGAGCACAATCGTCCAAAACACTATCCCCCCTACGTTTCTCTTTCATTTTCCGTACAAAAACTGTTGTCTCGATCTCAACCGTGTGTTTAAACTCCAAAATTCATCCGAGCCGTAAATTGATCCCAACGGTCATTTTTTTTTTGTAGGGATATGAGTTTGATTCGTACCACCTTTGTGGAAAGAGACGAATCTAACCCTTATCCCACAAGGGAAAGGTCGATTTTGGGAATTTTCTCAAGAAAGGTCCAACCTTAGTCTCAGGTATATATATGCTTATATTTTCAGTTTTTTAGCTTCTGGGCCGCTAGGAGATGAGACAGTAGAAAATAGTGGGCGTCCGTTCATGTTTTAGCCAAGAAAAATAGAGAAAGGCAGCATACACATCTTAAATATTTTCTTTAGTTTTAAGTTCAGAAATCAGTGTCATTATTATTATTGTTGCTTCGGATTTGTGTCGTCGCTTTGCTTTTCAAGTCGTCAACTTCAATCGGGTCGCTTAGCCGAGTCGTGCATTTCTTCAGATTTCAAGCCCTTTTTCACTGCACCTAGCAAGGTAATAACTTCACCTCGACCTTGCTTAGTTTCTATATATGTTTATTTTATGCATCGTTATTGAATCGGAGTTGATATACATTCTGCTGATGTTATGTTTGAAGCTGTAGGAGTATTTTTCTTCATTCTTGCCTTAAAGCATTTAAACTTCCTATTCTTAATCCAGTCTTAGTTGAATATTGGGATGGACGATCTGAAAATGTCATCTTCTTGATATCCTGTTTTGAAAGCATGTTAGGAGCTCCATTTAGGTTAAAATTGAATCTTTAAATTGGTATAGTGACAGGTCAGTGAAAATCAGATCTTCAAGTTATTCATGATAATTTTTTATGCAAAGAAAAGATAGTTCATGTCTTGTTCTTTATGGTGGGGGGGTCTTGGTTTGAAGTACTTCTTTGAAAATGGTCAGCTTGAATTCATTTCTTAAAGGTTATGCATCATTTATCTGTTTCTTTTCTGGTTTATATGGGGCTAAGGGGGAGTATAGAGGTGTTGGTGCCTTGTTTTCTTCCTGGTATTTGGAGTTGATGTTAGGGAATATGTGAGTTGTGTGTGCAGGTGGTTAGTGTAGGTCCTGATAGTTTTTGTAGGTGTTTGGAGGACGATCTAGTGGTTATAGATCTAGTTTGGGCTGCAGGGGTGTCAAGGGCCTGTTAGGGACGTTTGTTTCTGGTCTTGATTTGTCCAGATGTGCGTATGAGGTGTAGCCTGCAGCAATGCAGGGGATGTTCTTGGTGCTTTGGAGGAGCTGCTGCCCATGTTTGCAGGTGTGCAGATGGGTTGGGTTGTTTGTGAATGTGAGGGAGTAGTTCAGGATTGCTTCTCTCTGTGAGTGTATGCAGGTATGTGTCTGTATGTGCTGGTGGTTTGAGGTTGGTTTAGTTGGTCTGTGAGGGTGTATGAGGGCTTTTTTGAGTGCAGATAGGGTTGTGAAGTGAGGTCTGTGAGAGTGATAGTAGGTTCAGGTAGGCTGTTTAGGGAGTGTTTCTGGTGGGGGGTTGGATTTTGTTTTGAGCTTGGTTCAGAGGTTGAAATGGTCTGAGTGAGGTTCCTGGTGTATGTGTGGTAAGTGTTTAAGGTAGTAGTTGAGTGAGCAGGTTTGTATTCTTGTGTGGGTATCTTCTGGTTTGTGTATGTGTTTGAATGTGTGAGTTCAAGGTGTGTGTATGCAGTTTGTTTGAAAGATTAAGTTAGTTGGCATTTTGTGTTCTTTTGGTTTGGTTCTCTTGATGTCATTTTTTATAAAGAACCAGAAGGTTAAAATTGATGTTCCTAACATGTAGGTGAACTTTCTATTAAGGTTAAATCTATGCTAAATTACTCATGAAAGTTCAAGTACGTTGGTCATAGAATTCTTTAAGTAAAGGTATAGCAGGTTGCATTGTTAGCATAATAACTTCAGTTCTTTGTCATTTCAAAAGAGAATAAAGTCCAAATTTATTTGTCATTCTTTGACCTTGATTTCATGTCTTTGTTGCAATGTCTTGCAGATGCTTTTCTCTTAAGTTTGCGATATTTTGCTTTATAAGAAAGGACTGCATAAGTTTCCTATTGAAATAGCAGAAATAACGTGTTTGTGCGCTCTTAATTAGATGTTTGTAAGCTGATCCCAAGTTTGAGCTTCCTAATTTTGATATGAATCTGTTAGTTTCTTTTCTTGTTGGCGTGTAAAATCTCGAATGGTGGCTATGGAATCAAATCTGATAATCCTCTCGGCTATATGCCAAAATCAACTATTCTATTGCATTTTGTCCTGATGAAGCCGTTTAAACTTTTGACTTGTTGTTTCTTTAATTGCTTGCCTATTTATTTAGTTTCTTTCCCTGTTTAAACACTTGCTAATCTTTATTTCTTCTATTCTTTGCATGAAAACTCTTGGGACGAGTTGGCTAAAACTCTCCGATTGGGATGGTTTATATCAACTTGGAGTTATTTGGGATCGAGTCTGGAGTCGAGCGTTTAAGCAAACGAAGACTATAAAAATTAAAAATGCTTGGTTGAGCCGTTTAATGTAACTTAGGCTCATGGGCATAAAATATAAAAATAATAAAGTTGCCATTTCTTCCGCAATTTCCGGGTTCTATCTTCTAACTCTTCTTTTTTTCCAACCCTTTAGAATTTGCATGTCATTAGGTTTTTCCCCTTTATTAGTTGTAGAATAATTTAATCATTTTTTTGTTAATGAATATTTATTTTGAGTTATTTATTGTGAATAAATTATTTTCTTTAGAATTGCTATCTTTTTTAAATATTTTTGAATCTTTTAGTTAAATAGTACGTGCAATAAAATCTGAAAATAATCGAAGTAGTAATTTTGTCTCAAATTCCTTAAATCGCAACTTCAATAGAAATTTTCTTCATTGATTCCCTATTTCTTGGCAAATTACATTTTTTTATCACATTTAAATTCATATTCCTTTAAAGCATAAGTTATAATAGTTTTGTAATATAGTATTAAATCTAAGATTTTAATTAAAGATCATATTTTGTGGATTTTCGAAAGTGCATTTCAAATGAAAACCTTCTTTCAATAATTGAACCTCTTACTTCGAATCTCTGAAAAAAAACAATTTTCCTGAAAATGGAGGAATTGCACGCATTATTTAATTAATTGGTTCCTAATTCTCCTAAATTAGGTGGCGACTCCAAAAGAAATCCTTTGGAGTCCCATTTTGTTGAAATATATCCGAAATATCTTTTCTTAAAGAAAGGGTATTTTTTTAGGGTTCAACAGCATGGCGAGTCCGCTGGGGATACCTTAAGGTTCTAACCGCAAGGTTTTCACAAGATAGCTCTTTATTTGTTTATTATTTACAAAATAGCATGTGTAGTTAATTTGATTGTTTGCAATTGTTTGTCACTGAATGCATGTCACTACACTTTTATTTGCGCACATATAAAACTGGCATTCCGTTCATATTCCCCCACTCTTGGGAGATTCTTCATTGTTACTTATACCCGCGAGGTGTATGCATATACACACACAACTCACAAAAAAACCCTTTAAAAATGAGTGTGCATACCTGCGGGGTGAGCAGATAGTTTTACTACTGCGTGACCGCTTGCCACTCAAAACAGCTTTGTATTTAGTAAACCCACTCTAGAGTTTCCGTTAAGACCATGCATGCATAAACCTTAGACTGGACCAGGTCCTTAGTACCGCTTCCATAGTTAGAAAACCACCCTTTTTCGTTGACGGGTTTAAACCCAACAACAGTGCATATTATGTGTTTATGTGATAACGTAATTTTCAGTCCAGGCCAAGTTTTGCAATCAATTAAATTTAAAATACTTTTATTAATTTTGTAGACTTGAAGGCATGTGAATTCAAGAGGTATTCAAATAGTCTTCAAGTTGAAATTATGGAGATACTTGCAAGAAGATAACAAGCTAGGGGCAAAAGACGTCGAAAGGACGATAAGTCGTTTGATCTATTTGATCGGTGTCTGATTCAAGCAAGTTTTCGGAGAAAACGACATTTGGGACCAGATGTCAGAACTTATACCGGTTGTGCAAGCAAGCAAGGATTGATCCTAACCAGGCCCTCACTTCAGTTTTATTGCCTCTTCGAGCCTGATGCAGCGTAGTTATAGCAGTTATTTATATTTTCATTGTACTTAAAACGATGTATTTAAATTATATCCGACAGTTTTTATTTTTGATGTAACAATGATGTATTCAAAATCAAGTTATACTGAAAGAGAAATTATTATTATTATTATTGTTATTGTTACTTACTCTAAATTCGATTATTGCAAAACTGGCTTGGACTATTTTTCATTATCACCTATTTGGCGTCTTAGGCCCCACCTCTGGCACAAAGAGGCACCTAACAGGGGAGGACGCACCCGCATTTTCATTTACGCTCAACTAATTGTGATTGCCACATGTCAAGCTTGTTTAAAATGCAAAGCGCTACGTGTCGCGCGCTACGTGATTGTATGCACGGTTGTTAATAACACGCAAACTAACATAGTTTATCTTTTTGACTTTTTCTTTTGTTTTGATTATTTCCCAAAAGAGAGAGAGTTTGATTCGTGTTGACTCCCGAGTTGGTTAAGTGACTAATCTAAAGTGAAGCAAGGAATGACTGATTTGACTAATGATCAAACTGGTGTCCCTGAATCATCTAATGAGCAAGCAGTTGTTGTTCCTGATGAACAAATTTTTAGAATGGCTAAGCAGATTGAATGTATGCAAGCTGAACTAGAAAGAATGAAAGGGTCGAGCCACAGAAACGCGCCAGCCGTGCTATAAACTCAGAATCCCAATGTTGAAACTGCCAATCCGAACACGCCTTTAAATTCCAGTGTCATTCATATGCTTGCACCAGTTAACAACATCTCAAATGCATTCATTAACCAGAACAACTTGCCTCACTATCAATATTTACCTGCCAAAGATAATCCTCGTCCTCCACAATCCAAAGCACCCATTGTTGTGGTTGTTGCTCTCAAAATGCCAATGATCCAAGACAAGGATATCCCGAAGCCCAATACTATGAGCATGACCCCAATAGTAAGAACATGGATTTCACTAACTATGTGCCGCAAAGTGAAGTGCCCATAACTGTGGAAAAGCAGGGAAAGACAGTTGAGCAAGAGGAGAAATCCAAACGATGAAAATCATGCAGCAATCAATCAAGGATTTGCAAGTGTCTAGAGGACGTCAAAGCATCTCCTACCACAATCTTAATCTATACCCTGACGTTACTCTTCCTCCCGGGTTTAAAGTGCAAAAATTTGATATGTATGATGGTCATAGTGACCCATTTGCTCATTTGACCAAGTATCTAAACCGAATGAGGGTTGCAGGAGGTAAAGAGGAACTTCTGATGGCCTTCTTCAGTCATAGTCTAGAAGGTATTGCTGCTGAATGGTTTGCAAGACAGGATATAAGAAAGTGGCATGAGTTTGATGACATAGCCAATGATTTCACAAAGCAGTTTGAGTATAATGTTGAGATGGTTCCGGACCTTATAACCTTGTCCAATCTGAAGATGAAACCAACAGAAACCTTCAAGGAATATGCGCTAAGATGGCGAGAACAGGCTGCAAGGGTGCAACCATCAACGATTGAGAAAGACATGGTGAAGTACTTCATCCGGGCCCAAGATGATTCTTATTACATGCATTTGCTCCCTATGATGTGTAAACCCTATTCTTAACTTCTTACAATGGGAGAAATGATTGAAGAAGGGGTTAAGGCAGGGCGAATTGTAAGTTTTGCTGCAATGAAGGCAACTACGCAAGCCATCCAGACTGGTATGGGCAATTTAGAGAAGAAAAAGACGGAAGATGAATTTGGAATTGATATGGCTGATATCGTTCAAAGGCCAAACAAGAAGCCAACATTCAGAAACTCACCAAACCAACCTATTTATCAAAGCACACTATACCCAACTTAGTCAAGTCAGCTTCAAATTCCACCCGCACCGTATCCAGTCTATAATACTCAACCCGATTACCATCAATCGAGAATACCCGCTTATCAGCCTTATTCACAACCGCAAGCACAAAATTACCCTCAACAACATCTACCACCTGTGGCCCGCCAGTCTAAACCATCAGGATCGAATCCCAAATATGAGAAGAAGCAGCGTCGAAAATTCACATCTTTAGGTGAACCACATGCTCAATTGTATGAAAGATTAAAAGATGTGGGAATGATAGAACCATTATCAGGAAATGGTACATTTAACCCTCCCCCACAATGGGTTGATGGAACAAAATATTCTTACCATGCAGAAATTTTTCAAGCACGACACTAACGAATGTGTTGCTGTTAAACACAAGATCCAAGATTTAATCGAAGATGGATTAATCCAGATGAGAGAACCAATGCCCAGAGATTTAGTAGCATGACTGTTGTTGAAAAATTGTCTCATTTCCAAGAAGGCCCACTCTTACATTCTGGCCAAAAGTTATCAATCCAAGTGCAATCAAGATAGGCTTACAAGCAGTGCAAACAAGTGTTTTTCTCATTTTATTTTGATTGTAATGCGAACAACGCGTAACCTGATTCTCGGGGCTGGGATACGTAAGCAACTCACATAGAGCCCGGTTACACTAGCGTAGGATTCCCCCATTTCCTCTATTATGTACTCCCTCCGTCCCAATTTATGTGGCACCATTTGACCGGGCACGGAGTTTAAGAAAATAGAGGTTGACCTTGTTAAGTGTCAATTTTACCCTTGAAAAAGTAAGAGAGAGAAGATTTGAATAATAAAAAAGTTGTTGGTAGGTTTAAAAGTATGTAGGACCCAACAAGGGTAAAATAGAGATAGTTCATTAAATAGTTGTCAAATAAGGAAAGGTGCCACTTATTTTGGGACAAACAAAAAAGGAAATGGTGCCACATAAATTGGGACGGAGGGAGTAATTTTGAATTACTTCTGACCTGATTCTTGTAATGGCAACATGATAAGTAGGCAATCCCCATCGGATTCGGTCAAAATATTGTAACACTTTAGGCTTGTTTATCTTTTATGATGTAATTCCGAACTACGCATCTGTACAGATATGTAGGTTTTCTAATTCGAATGCGGTTCCGTACTTAAATTAGCATATTTTCCCAAAAATCTTTATGTAAGCAGAACTACGCCCGGTCTGATTCCCACAATGGGATACGTAGGTGCTCTCTTCGGGCTGGACTCTATAATATTAAAATTTTCAGTTTCCCCTAAGGCAAGCAACTGGTGCAATTTTGCAAGATGATTTGAAGATATGGAAGATAGAAATAGGGGCAAATCTTGCAAAGTGAGTTGAAGATTTAAAAGATCATAACTGGGGCAAATTTTTGCAAAAGGTGGTATTGCCCGATGGAAGATGAATGGACAAAATTCTGAAAGTGTTTTTGAATGGTGCAAAGTTGCAAGATAAAGGATGTTCAATTTGTTTCAAGATATGTCACCATCTAAAATACAACAAGTGTTTTAAATTAACATAAATGTTACATGAAAATCCTTTTCAACTATGCAAGTATTTGTTTCAACTATTTGAAACTTATTGTGCTATTAGTTCACTGGCCAAGTCTCAACAGATGGATCACAAATCTTGACAAAGAGAGAAGAAGGAAGCGGTTGAAGAATGAAGGCTCGAGTCAGCATGAATCAAACGCTCCCCCTCCCTCCCCAAAACTAACAATTTTTCTTTGAGAGCAGGAACATTTAGACCCGCAATGGAAGATAAACATTTAGCGAGCCAATTTTCAGGATTCTTGTTGCTTGGATTGAAATGATATTTGGGATAAAGCTCGACGCTTTCCCACTTTTCCGAAAGGCGGCATTTCTATTTCCCATAACTTTTGCAAATTGTTAAGCATATCTGTTTCATTTCTCTTTCGCAGTATGAGAACACTTGCTAAAGTTCTATTTTATGGTTCACTTTAGTTTGTAGCCAAGACCCCATAGATGAGTTTTGATAGATAAGTATTACGCTTTCGGTAACGTATTTGTGTCACCTCGAAGGTGTTAATTATTTGAATGCCTCTAAGGCGAAATTATGTTGCCCTGGAGGTGTATTTATTTCACCTCGAAGGTGTTAATTATTTGAATGCCTCTAGGGCGAAATTTTGTTGCCCCGGAGGCGTATTTGTGTCACCTCGAAGGTGTTAATTATTTGAATGCCTCTAAGGAGAAATTTTGTTGCCCCGGATGCGTATTTGTGTCACCTTGTTAATTATTTGAATGCCTCTAAGGCGTAATTTTGTTTGCCCCAGAGGCGTATTTATATCACCTCAAAGGTGTTAATTATTTGAATACCTCTAAGACAAAATTTTGTTGCCCTGGAGGCGTATTTGTGTCACCTCGAAGGTGTTAATTATTTGAATGCCTCTAAGGCATAATTTTGTGACTTCAAAGGCGTATTTATGTCACCTCGAAGGTATTCATTATTTGAATGTCTCTAAGGCATAATTTTATGGCCTCGATAGGTGTTTTAATATTATACATTTTCTTAAGTATATTTTGTAGCCTCCTGAGGCGTTTTCATTTGCTAACACCTATTTTAATGACCTTATGTTACTAATAAGTTCGTTAAGACTTGCAGGATAATGAGATTACTTCGGACGTGTTCTTAGTTTGGTCTACCAACGACCGTGAAGTCATCTTGCCTCACAAAGCCGGATTTCTTCATCAGTTGATTGGAGACAAGCTTATCATTGATATTGCAAGCACCATCTACAAGTTTTTTTTGTCATTATTTGTTTATTACTCCATTAATCAAGCCTTGATTTGCAGTTACTCGCTTACCATTTGTCAAGTTTATTACAGGATTTTAGCAGCACCGCAATAGTATTTAGAGCATAACGTGGAACTCTTTCTTAGCTGTGAACAGGGGCAATTGTTGGTATTAGCTAGACTCGTCAACGAAGATTTGAAGAATCGCACTCGAACAAGCAAGTCCTATCCTAATCTTTGCTTCAGAATAGGACATCAGTTTTAATTCTTTCCTATTCGTGCGTCATTTTCTGTTAATCGTGCGAGTTTTCGTATATAAGCGTCATTGAACTACATATGTCCTGATTCTCTGTTAGCTCGAGATATGTAGGCAACTCGAAAACCGGAGTTCGACCATGCCTATAAGCCTCAGCTTTTAGTCCATGGAATCAAAAGTCTTTGGCTTTATCGTGACAAAATTAGCTTTATGTCAACTTTTTTACCCTGAAAACTCTTTCATTCTTTTCGGGTAAAGAGGGGCAGCTGTTGACACCCAATTTGGTCTCGAAAAGTTTGAATTAATCTCTAATTATTTTAAACAAAACTAATTTTAAAAATCAAAAGCTAATTGATTAATTTCGAAGAAACGAGGCCAAAATTGTAAGACATAGCCTAAATTCAGCCTACCGCGTGCAACATTTCTGTTCTTATTTATTTACCCTTAAAGGGCTAAATTTGCTAGTAGCATAAAATTCAGCATATCCTTACAAATATACATATATACAAAGCAAAATACATAAACAGCCCCTTAAAGTTAGTGCCAGTTTTCAGATAGACACTCCAACTTTCCATATGTTTTTTCAAGCACTTCATTTAACGTATAAGTGAAACTTTTAAGCACCTCAAGCTGACTTGGCAAAACATGTGTATTTCAGTTCCATTTGAGCGAGTGAGGACTTAGTAATACATTTTCTTTTTCTTTTTTCAGCTAAAATACTTCATGTGGGCCCCATTCCTCCACCTCCATTATTCCATAGCCCTCATTCACCCTTCTCTACAGCCACAATATCAAAATCACCATAAACAAACAATCATGACCTTAATTTCATCATAATATTGGAATTGGAAAACCCACAAACTTCAAATTGGGAAACAATTATTCAAATGCAAGAAGTTTTATTAGATTTCCCAAACTGGGTTTGTTGAGAGCTGGTTTTGAAGTATGACAAATGAGAAGGACTCAGAGGTCCCCACTGAGGACCTAGTCCTTCTAATGAAGGGCACGTGTGATCGAAAAGGATTACGGGTTGCAAATCCCTGCGGAACTAGGAGTAGTGGCGCGTGATTGAATATGCATCCTAGTCAGACTAAAAGAGGCTGTGTCCAGGCTGTGTCTTCGAAGTATGAAAAGGAGTTGGACTTCAACAAGGAAAGGTGTTACTCAGAATCCTGACTTGCCATAATTAAAAGGATTCCTTGTAGAACTCAACTAGGGTTTCAAGACCCATATATATGCAAGTAGTAGAGGCAGCCGAAAAGCAGTTATTCACAAACGGAGAGTTGAGAGCACTGAAAGGCAATCTAACATCTTTCAACGTGAAAACTGGAAAAGACAACTTGAGTGCATGCAGGGCATTGAGTCTAGATACTTTGTCTAGGTTTGTCAAATAGCAGGTTGTCTTTAATTCGAGCTTTCATAGTTTTACCTATTGGGTTTTTCAGAAGCATATGTATTAGGTGAACTCTTGTGTAATTACTGAAAAGCTAGAGTTTAGCTTTGAGTAGTGATTAGGGTCTAGAGTGTAGCCCCTTGGTTATAGAGTTTGTAATCAGAAACGTTGCTCTTGTGTTAGTAGATTCAGTTCTAAAATCCCAGAGTGTGGGTCGTGGTTTTTCTCCCTTGAGCAAGGAGTTTTCCACGTAAAATCCTTGTGTTCTTGTGTGTGTGGTGTTTTATGTTATAGTGTTCCAGGCAGTAGAAGAGATAATCTGAGAACTAGGTTCTACGCTAGGAGAACAAGGTTCTTGTGACGAAAATCGGATGACACTATTCAACCTCCCCTTCTAGTGTCTTAAGGAGGTGCATAGAGCGTAACAAGTAGTATCAGAGCGGGTCTTCTTGTAAGAGGTTAACACCTTAAGAAGGATCAAAATGAGTGCACCACCTACCATCACTGAAGGTCAGTCAGTTCAGAGGCCCCCACAGTTCAACGGGCAATACTATGCTTGGTGGAAAAACAGGATGGAGAACTACATATGTGCTGAAGACTATCAACTCTGGCTGATAGTCTCTGAAGGAAATCTGATCCCCACCAAAGTAGTAGGTGAAGGAGCTACTGCTAAGCCAGAACCTAAACCGAAAGAAGAGTTTAATGAGACGGACTATAAGATGATTGAAAAGAATCACAAAGCCAAAAGATTGGTTATTTGTGGTCTTGGTCCTGAAGAGTTCAATCGTGTATCATCTTATAAGACGGCCAAGGAAATATGGGATGCTTTGCAGGTTGCGCATGAAGGAACCACATAAGTGAAGGATTCCAAATGAAGAATGCTGAAAAGGCAATTTGAACTTTTCACCATGGGTGAGAAAGAATCGATTCAGGACATGATGACAAGGTTGACTATCATCACGAATGAAATGAGATCTGTGGATATGGAATTGCCTGAAATAGAGATGGTCGATAAAGTCCTGAATGTGCTGCCTGAAGCATGGGAACCAAAGATGATTGCCATCATTGAATCCAAACCTCAGAGATCCATCAAACTTGAAGAACTAGTTGGAAGTTTGAAATCTCATGAGATGATGAAGGACTCAAAGGCTAAACCATCTGTAAAGAAGGACAAGACCCTTGCCCTTGAAGCAACTGAAGAAACTGATGATTATGTTGATCTTCAATCAGTTGAAGCGGCAATGGTGAGTGCCTTAAGACAAAAGCTAAATCTGGGAAGGTTCAAAGGATTCAAGAGAGGTGGAAAGGAGGGTTCTTGCAGGAAGAACATAGTTGACAGTCCTGACTACTCAGGGTGCTTCAAATGCTTCAAAAAGGATCATGCTGTAGTAGATTGTTCTCTGTGGGAAATAGAATGGATGAAAAATAGAGCATCCAAGAAAAAGGAGAAGGAGACACCAAAGGAAACTAATAAAGATAAAAAGAAGTCGAGACGACCTCCAAACTTCAGAGCAGAAAGAAGAAAGAAGAAGGAGGCATTCTATGCTACATGGGACCAACTGACAGTGAACCGGCCATGAAAAGGATTCTGGAGATGATTCGCCGCTGGCACTAATGGGTATGTCAGACAATAGTTCCGATGAAGAAGACCTTCGAGAGTTGGGAGGAGGAAGAGATCCGTCTAAACCTCCTGTGTTCAATGGAACTTACTACAGGAACTGGAAGAAACAGATGAAGACCTTCTTACAAGCTGCAGACTATAGTCTATGGCTAATTGTGAAGAGAGGACCTCATGTCCCTGTAAATAGAGCTGCAAATGGTGTCCTAGTGCCAAAGAAGGTGGAAGAACTGGATCCTCAAGACCTAGACTGGTTACAGGCAAACTCCAAAGCTGAATGGTACCTGAAAAGAGGACTTACCTATGATGTACTTGCTAAAATTTCTGAATGTAAGTCGGCCAAGGAAGTCTGGGAAAGGCTGAAGGAGGTGTACTCAGATGATGTTCGAAAGAAGGACTCAGCTCTTATGGCAACGGATGGAACTGAAGATGCTCACTCAGCAGAGGTATGTCTATCTGAACTAAAAGAAACTTTGCACACATACTCTTCTGAAAATCTAATTTTAATCACTGCTACCTTGATTGAGGGTTATGAAAAGGAGAAGCTTGAAAAGGATAAACTAGATGAAGAACTAAGTAGTCTTAGAACTAAGCACAAGAGTCTCCTAGAACAGAACATTGAACTTGAAGAAGTCAATGCCACTTTGAAAGGACAGACTCTAGTGTCAAATTCTAAAATCACTGAGCTAGAACTGGAATGCAATCAGTTAAAAGAAAGTGCAAATGGTAAGCAAGTAATAAGTGAAGTTCAAATCTTTTTGGAAAATGAATTGAAAAGAGCAAATGAAATTCTGTATCAGGAAACTGAGAAGAACAAGGTCTTAAGTCAAAAGGTTGAAAAATCAAAATTTGAGCTTACAAAATTAACTAAGTGGAATAAATCATTAGAGGCAATGAACTGGGTTTTTGAAAATCAAAACAGAGGAAAACAAGGATTAGGATTTAAGAAACCACTGCCTCCATATAACCCTAAAAGCAAGTACGTGGGATTACCGTGCAACATGTTATGCACTTTTTGTGGTGAAACAGGTCATATCAAACAAAAGTGCATACATGTCAGCAAGGCAAAGGCCAAGAACAAAAGAAGTATTTTACCTAAATGGGCTAGACAGGACTTGATTTACCCATTTTCTCGTAAGAAGGGACCCAAGCTTGTCTGGGTTCCTAAGGCTAACCTCTAATCTGTTTTGCAGGCTGGAGTGAGAGAGAACAACCCAAGCTGGATTCTTGACAGTGGTTGTTCGAGGCACATGACAGGAGATAGAAGAAACTTTCTCTCACTCGCAGCATTTCAAAGAGGCAGTGTGGCCTTCGGAGGAGAAAAAAGTGGCCAAATAGTAGGAATTGGACAGATTGGGAGAAATCTAGATCATGCCATTGAGAATGTTTATTGTGTTGATGGCGTTAGACACAATCTGCTGAGCATCTCCCAACTATGTGACAGAGGAAACGAAGTGAAGTTCTCATCTGTAGGATGCATTGTGAAGAACCTACAGAGTGGAGAAATTGTAATGGAAGGAAAGAGGGTGAACAATGTATATAAAGCATCGCTGAAGTCATTACCTGAAAACAATATAACTTGTTTTAATGTTCAAGAAAGTGACTCTCAGCTGTTGCACAAAATAATGGGCCATGCAAGTCTCTCACAACTGAATAAGCTTGTATCAAAGGAGCTGGTTCGTGGACTGCCAAGTAAGAGATTTGAAAACATTAAGATGTGTGATGCGTGTGTAAATGGAAAGCATGTGAGATCATCCTTTAAGTCCAAGAAGGTGGTAAGTACATCAAAACCACTGGAACTATTACATATGGATCTGTGTGGACCTATGAGAGTCAGGAGTAGAGGAGGAAAGAGATTCGTGTTCGTGATTGTTGATGACTACTCAAGATACACATGGACCCTGTTCTTGGTCTCTAAGGATGAAGCCTTTGAAAGTTTCAAAGACTGGGCTGGTGTGGTTCAGAAAAGGCTAAGTCTTGAACTCGTCAGCATCAGATCTGATCATGGAACTGAGTTTGAAAACTCAAAATTCTCTGAGTATTGTGCAAGGAACAGCATAGATCATAACTTCTCCGCTCCAAGAACTCCCCAACAAAATGGAGTGGTTGAGAGGAAGAACAGATCTCTGGAGGATATGGCCAGGACTATGCTGTTGTCAAGTGGTCTTGCAAAATTTTTTTGGGCTGAGGCTATAAATACTGCATGCTACTTGCAGAATAGATGTTCAATCAGAGCAATTCTTGACAAGACCCCATATGAGCTACTCAGGGGTAGAAAGCCAAATATTGCTCACCTAAGACCTTGTGGGTGTAAATGCTTTGTTCACAATAATGGAAAGGAACCCTTGGGAAACTTTGATGCTAGGAGTGACGAGGCAATATTTCTTGGTTATTCGACCCAAAGCAAGGTATATAAAGTGTTCAATAAAAGGACACAGACAGTGGAAGAAAGTATGCATGTTGTCTTTGATGTATCAGACAGGGCACTGGAGGAACGTGGGACAGATGATCATGAAATTGGCCTTAGTAGGGAAGAAGGTGTGAATGAACTGGAAGACTCTGAAGACAAGGAGACATCAGGAGAAGATCCAAGTACATTGGAATAAGGAGTCAATCTAACAGGGGGAACTGCTGATGAAGCTGACGATCCAGCAAGTCAAGAAGAAACTCACCAGAATGATAATGCAAGTTCTTCCAGTCATATCAAACTCAGGCCATGGAAACACCAAAGATCTCATCCTTTGGAAAATGTCTTATCAGAACTGGATACAGGAATCATGACCAGGTCAGCCTTAAAGAATTTCTGTGCTTTCTTTGCGTTCCTCTCATCTCTGGAACCAAAGAACGTAAAAGAAGCTCTAGAAGACCCAGATTGGATTCTAGCCATGCAGGAGGAATTGCATCAATTCGAAAGAGGCAAAGTGTGGCATTTAGTTCCTAAGCCGAAGGACAGATCAATAATTGGAACAAAATGGGTGTTCAGGAACAAACTAGATGAGCATGGTATAGTGACGAGAAACAAAGCAAGATTAGTAGTTCAAGGCTATAGTCAGGAAGAAGGAATTGACTATGATGAAACCTTTGCACCTGTGGCAAGGATGGAGGCTATCAGAATGCTAATTGCTTTTGCTACATACATGGAGTTTACACTATATCAGATGGATGTGAAGAGTGCCTTTTTGAGCGGATACCCTAATGAAGAAGTCTATGTTATACAGCCACCAGGTTTTGTGAATAATGAATTCCCTGATCATGTTTACAAACTGGACAAGGGTCTTTATGGATTGAAGCAATCCCCTAGAGCCTGGTATGAAAGACTCTCAGGATTTCTACTGAAGAATGGGTTCTCAAGAGGAAAGATTGACAACACACCGTTTCTCAAAAAGAAAGGAAAGGACCTATTGGTGGTTCAAGTGTATGTCGATGATATTATTTTTGGAGCCACTGATGAGGGGCTATGCAAAGGCTTTGCTGATCTGATGGGAAGCGAATTTGAAATGAGCATGATGGGAGAACTAAATTTCTTCCTTGGATTGCAAATAAAGTAAATGCCTGAAGGAACTATGATTCACCAGCAAAAGTATGTCAAGGAACTACTGAAGAGTTTGATATGGTAGGAGCGAAAGAAATGACTACTCCCATTGCACCTGGGACAAAGCTGGATATGGATGAACTCGGTTCTTCAACAGACGAGATAAAATATAGAGGAATCATAGAATCACTTCTTTATCTCACAGCCACTCGACCTGACATTGTATACTGTGTAGGACTGTGTGCTAGATTTCAGTCCTAGCCCAAGGACTCACATTTGACAGCTGTGAAGAGGATCCTGAGATACTTGAAAGGAACTCAGGACCTTTGTCTCAGGTACCCAAGAGGAGGTACTTTTGAACTAATTGGTTTTGCTGATGCAGACTATGCAGGTCGTTTGGTGGAGAGGAAAAGCACTTCAGGAATGGCACACTTTCTGGGTCCTTGTTTGATCTCTTGGGCAACAAAGAAGCAAAACTCAGTTGCCTTATCAACTGCTGAAGCCGAGTATGTGGCAGCTGCATTATGCTGTTCACAATTGCTGTGGATCAAACAACAACTGGAGGACTTTGGCATCAAGTGTGGTGCAGTGCCAATTTTCTGTGACAATACTAGTGCAGTGAACATTGCCAAGAACCCAGTCCAACATAAAAGAACCCAGCACATTGATATTACACACCATTTCTTGAGAGATAATGTGGAAAAAGGTCTGATTACTATGAATTCATGCAGGACTGAAGATCAAATTGCTGACATATTTACCAAAGCATTGAACAAGGTACAGTTTGAGAGGAACGGGTTGGAATTAGGAATAACCAAAATACACGGATGATCCAGCAGGTAATCCCTCTATGATTGGTTAGTTAAGTATTCAATTGTCCATGTCTGAATTTTGTCACTAATATCCAGTCTAACATGGTACTTGAATTAGTACACTTGTTCAGTCTTTTTGAGCACCAGGTAAGAATAATGTGATCCCATGAAGAACCTACTATGTACTAAGAAGGAACCAGGAAAAGCATGAGAAATCATGTCCAGGTACATTCACACTACCCTGAATGATAAAAGTCATAACTGAATTGAATTGTCAATCTTACGTGTGTCAAGGGAGATCCTCCATGTTCTTGTTACTGTCCTAAATTATAGGAACACATTCCTTTTTCGGGTAGAATTCTATTTGATGTATTGGACCCCATTACTTAAAAAAGAATATATCAAATAAGTCCATAACCGTCAAAACTTTAACTCTTCCCGGTTATCAAAAATTCAAAAAGCTGCTTCTCTTCTTTTCATCATTACTCTTTGCCTTTACTAGACCATGTCAAATCACAGAACCTTCTCTCTCTGTCGTATATACCCACACAATTCTCCCTCATTCACCCACCTAAAATCCATTACACTAAAATTCTTTCTCAAGTTCTAAAGACAGAAAATTCCCTAGAAATCTCACAAATCGCTCATAAATCCTTCATAATGTCTGAAAGACCACCCCCATCCCCTCTTGCCCAAAGAATTGCGAGGGCTCGCGCAAAATTTCTTCAAAAAGGGGACAAGAAGCTGGTAAAGAAGTTGAGGTTAAGGGCGGCTCCCACCACACCCATTGCACAAAGTTCATCACAACCACCACATGAGGTAATCTCCACTCCTATTTCATCTACGCCCGTTGTTTCAGTAGATATGAACAGCCCTGGAACTGCTGAAACTGAACCCCTAGTTACAGGGCTAGACAAAATAATAGGTGTTGAGCATGTTGAACAAATAGGTAGGGGGGAACCCATGTGAGGCAGAGCGTGACAGTGTAGAAGATGAACTTAGAAAAGACTTACAGGTGCCTGGGATTGTTGAGTCTGGTGGAAAATTGAATGTTGCAGAAAAGGTAATAGAAAAATTTAAAGAGGACGATAGTGTTGAGAAAAATAGGGAAAAATCTGTGCCAGAAAGTCCAGCTGTTGGAGGACTTGGATCTGCTGAAGCCTCAGAGAATTTGGTGCAAGAGCCTAATGCTTGTCCAAATTCCACCGAGGCTGATGATGCAAATTTAGACTGGACAGACTTTGAGGAAGAAGGGAAGAAGGAGACAGTTTTGGAAAAGACTGAACCAAGAGAAATTCCCAAGATAGCTGAAGAACCAAAAAGAAAAAGGAAGTTTGGTGAAGAAGATGAGAAAATAGCAGGAGAGGAAGAGGAAGAGGAAGTTGTGTTTGTGAAAGAAAACATAGTGGAGCTTGAGAAAAGAAGGAGATTAGTGAAAGGGGGAAAACCAGTGCTGAAGACAAGACTGGTTGGTGAAGCTTGTGGTGAAAGTGATGACAAGGTTGTGTATGAACCTGTGGCCAGGAGGGTTGGCACCAGGTCTGCTTTAAAACAACAATTGGAGAAAGTTGGGAGGTTGGAGAAAACAGTGACAAATATAAGAGATAGAGAAGCAAAGAAGAAGGAAGAAGAAGAAAGAAGAGCTGAGAAAACCCAGGAGGAAATTGATGATAATGCTGGGAGTTATGCAGAGCCAAGTGATTCTGATACAGACAGTGAAGCTGAGACCAGAAAGAGGAGAGGAAGGTAGACAAGAAGGAAATGGAACCTGCACATCAGTTGTTGTTTGAATTTGTGCACAGGTTTCTTCTACCAAGAGGAGAGAGGAACTGCGAGGCTAGTGCTCTGGACCTGACATACATGGATCTGCTGGACAAGGGGGTGAAAATTAATTTGCCTGGGCTGATAATTAGACACATCAAAAGGATTGCTGACACAGATCAGAAGCCACATTCCCTTGTGCATTCCTATATCCTCCAGCAGGTACTTGAGCATTTTGGGTTTCCTTTTGAAGCTTGGAAGAAGCCAACCATTCACCAAATATTTGGGATTAATGTGCTGAAAAATTGTGACTTCTTCAAAGAAAGCAGAGCTTCAAAGAGACCAATGCAGGCCAAGCAAGAGCAAGAAGAGGAAAGTGAGGACTATGAACCTGAAGAGGCCATTGATGCTGTGAAGGAGCTGGAGACGCATGTCCTTGAGGTAAATGAAGAAAACACAGAGCTCCAGTGACAGCTGAAGTTAAAGGATCAAGAAATTGATCGTTTGAAGATAGACTGCCACAAGTATGAGGCCGAGTTGTTGATGGAAATGGCCAAGAATACGAAGCAACTTGAGGCGCTTGTCAAACACTTCAACATTCAGCTTTGAGTCCTCCTATCCTTTCCTGTCCTATCATCCTCCTTCTACTTGTTGTCTACCCCTTCCTATTCTCTCCTGATCACATGTGGTTGGATGTTTAAGACAATTTATTCTGTTGTGTACTTAATACTGGGGTTGTGCTGATAACACAACCTGGATGATGATTTTAAATTTCTTATGCTTATGACTGTTTCCTGCTTAAGTAATTGGTTTTGATTGGGCCCTTATTATTGCTTGTGTTTGCTCTTATTACTGACTTGTTGCCTTGTGTTTTAGACTGGGTTTCATTGACAAGTTCGTGCAGGGATTCGAATCTTTTCGATGATGCCAAAAGGGGGAAGAAGGAAATGTTGGAGTGTTTGTGACCTAATTCATCATCTGTTTTTTTTTTCTCTTGAACTTGTTATCTTTTATTGTTTGTTGGAATTTATGTCTACTCAGGTTCTTGGGCAACATTTGTTTGTCATCATCAAAAAGGGGGAATTTGTTGAGAGCTGGTTTTGAAGTATGACAAACGAGAAGGACTCAGAGGTCCCCACTGAGGACCTAGTCCTTTTAATGAAGGGCACGTGTGATCGAAAAGGATTATGGGTTGCAAATCCCTGCGGAACTAGGAGTAATGGTGCGTGATTGAATATGCATCCTAGTCAGACTAAAAGAGGCTGTGTCCTCGAAGTATGAAAAGGAGTTGGACTTCAACAAGGAAAGGTGTTACTGGGAATCCTGACTTGCCATAATTAAAAGGATTCCTTGTAGAACTCAACTAGGGTTTCAAGACCCATATATATGCAAGTAGTAGAGGCAGCCGAAAAGCAGTTATTCACAAACGGAGAGTTGAGAGCACTGAAAGGCAATCTAGCATCTTTCAACGTGAAAACTGGAAAAGACAACTTGAGTGCATGCAGGGCATTGAGTCTAGATACTTTGTCTAGGTTTGTCAAATAGCAGGTTGTCTTTAATTCGAGCTTTCATAGTTTTACCTATTGGGGTTTTCAGAAGCATATGTATTAGGTGAACTCTTGTGTAATTACTGAAAAGCTAGAGTTTAGCTTTGAGTAGTGATTAGGGTCTAGAGTGTAGCCCCTTGGTTATAGAGTTTGTAATCAGAAACGTTGCTCTTGTGTTAGTAGATTCAGTTCTAAAATCCCAGAGTGTGGGTCGTGGTTTTTCTCCCTTGAGCAAGGAGTTTTCCACGTAAAATCCTTGTGTTCTTGTGTGTGTGGTGTTTTATGTTATAGTGTTCCAGGCAGTAGAAGAGATAATCTGAGAACTAGGTTCTACGCTAGGAGAACAAGGTTCTTGTGACGAAAATCGGATGACACTATTCAACCCCTCCCCCTTCTAGTGTCTTAAGGAGGTGCATAGAGCGTAACAGGGTTGAAAAATTAATCAACTCTAATCTCAATTCACAGAGAGTTATGGCTTTTTCGCTGGATATGGAATCTTTTTCTTCAACTTTTAATTTTTCAGCCTATAGATCAAATGTTAACCAAAAATAGGTCTAGAATGAAAAATGATTATCTTATCATTTGTTCTATAGGCTGTATTGGAAGTTCACACTTGTATACGGACCTCGCCAGAAGATTCTTCTCCGGTATCAAAAACCCATAAAAGAGATTTGTTGTAATGGGTTTTTAGTGCGTAGTAATTTAGTGAATCAATTACGTGGATTTCCCAATAAGGTATGAGAATTGAAAGAGAAGGAATAAATAATGGTTTTTGAGAAGGAATTTTAAGAGAAAGAAGAACAATTGTTCATAAGGAAAATTTTAAGAATGTTTTCCAATAAAGAAAAATCATGGTGACAGTAATATTGACAGAGAGTAAGGGAAAAGAAGAAGAAGAAAGTGAAAATGTAAAAGAAGTTGGAACCAAAATTTTTGGCCATGAAAACGTTAAAGGAATGAAAGTTTTGGAAAGAGAAGCAGGTCCTAAGTTTGGTTAATGAAGAAGAAGACGGTCTGGGGTAGGGTGTTTTTTTTTAAAATTATTTTTGTTCTTTTATGTTTAAAGTCAGTTTTTCTTTTTTTCAATTACACTTGTCATTTTTTTATTTGTCACTGTGCCATGTCAGCAGCAAGTGTAACTCACGAGTGAGGCTTGTCAGATAGAGGTGTTTAAAAATACCATTTAAAGGCTAGATAAGGTGTCTGGAAAGCCATTTGGAAAGTTGGAGTGTTTATCTGACAACTGACGCCAACTTTAAGGGGCTATTTATGTATTTTGCCTATATACAATACACGCACGTTACATTTCAGCCTCTCCCCCCAATTTTTCAGCTCTCCCCTGACCTTATTTGGAAATTCCCCCGACCCACCTAATCCTATAACCTAATTCCCCTTTTCCCCCCAAATTTCGAGCACAATCGTCCAAAACGCTGGTTACCCCCCCTCCCCCCCACATTTCTCTTTCATTTTTCCGTACAAAAACTGTTGTCTCGATCTCAACGTGTGTTTAAACTCCAAAATTTATCCGAGCCGTAAATTGATCCCAACAACCATTTTTTTGTAGGGATAAGAGTTTGATTCGTACCACCTTTGTGGGAAGAGACGAATCTAACCCTTATCCCACAAGGGAAAGGTCGATTTTGGGTCAGATTTTGGGAATTTTATAACGAAAGGTCCAACCCTAATCTCAGGTATATATATGCTTATATTTTCAATTTTTTAGCTTTTGGGCCGTGAGGAGAGGAGGCAGTAGAAACTAGTGGGGTTCCGTTCATGTTTTAGCCAAGAAAAATAGAGAAAGGCAACATACACATCTTAAACATTTTCTTTAGTTTTAAGTTCAGAAATCAGTGTCATTACTATTATTGTTGCTTCGGATTTGTGTCATCGGTTTGCTTTTCAAGTCGTCAACTTCATTCGAGTTGCTTAGCTGAGTCGTGCATTTCTTCGGATTTCAAGCCCTTTTTCACTACACCTAGCAAGGTAATAACCTCACCTCGACCTTGTTTAGTTTATATATATGTTTAGTTTATGCATCGTTATTTAATCGGAGTTGATATACATTCTGGTGCATTTATGTTTGAAGCTGTAGGAGTATTTTTCTCCATTCTTGCCTTAAAGCATTTAAACTTCCTGTTCTTAATCCAGTCTTAGTTGAATATTGGGATGGATGATCTGAAAATGTCATCTTCATGATATCCTGTTTTGAAAGGATGTTAGGAGCTCCATTTAGGTTAAAATTGAATCTTTAAATTGTTATAGTGACAGGTCAGTGAAAATCAGATCTTCAAGTTATTCATGATAATTTTTTATGCAAAGAAAAGATAGTTCATGTCTTGTTCTTTATGGTTGGGGGTCTTGGTTTGAAGTACTTCTTTGAAAATGGTCAGCTTGAATTCATTTCTTAAAGGTTATGCATCATTTATTTTTTCTTTTCTGGTTTATATGGGGCTAAGGGGGAGTATAGAGGTGTTTGTGCCTTGTTTTCTTCCTGGTATTTGGAGTTGATGTTTGGGGAATATGTGAGTTGTGTGTGCAGGTGGTTAGTGTAGGTTCTGATAGTTTTTGTAGGTGTCTGGAGGACGATCTAGTGGTTATAGATCTAGTTTGGGCTGCAGGGGTATCTAGGGCCTGTTAGGGATGTTTGTTTCTGGTCTTGATTTGTCCAGATGTGCGTATGAGGTGTAGCCTGCAGCAATGCAGGGGATGTTCTTGGTGCTTTGGAGGAGCTCCTGCCCATGTTTGCAGGTGTGCAAATGGGTTTGGTTGTTTGTGAATGTGAGGGAGTAGTTCAGGGTGGTTTCTCTCTGTGAGTGTATGCATGTGTGTGTCTGTATGTGCTGGTGGTTTGAGGTTGGTTTAGTCTGTATGCGAGGGTGTATGAGGGCTGTTTTGAGTGCAGATAGGTTTGTGAAGTGAGGTCTGTGGGAGTGATAGTAGGTTCAGGTAGGCTGCTTAGGGAGTGTTTCTGGTGAGGGGTTGGAGTTTTTTTTGAGCTTGGTTCAGAGGTTGAAATGGTCTGAGTGAGGTTCCTAGTGTATGTGTGGTAAGTGTTTAAGGTAGTAGTTGATTGAGCAGGTTGGTATGCTTGTGTGGGTGAGTTCTGGTTTGTGTATGTGTTTGAATGTGTGAGTTCAAGGTGTGTGTATGCAGTTTGTTTGAAAGGTTAAGTTAGTTGGCATTTTGTGTTCTTTTGGTCCGGTTCTCTTGATGTCATTTCCTATAAAGAATCAGAAGGTTAAAATTGATGTTCCTAATAAGTAGGTGCATTTCCTATTAAGGTTAAATCTATGCTAAATTACTCATGAAAGTTCAAGTACGTTGGTCATAGAATTCTTTAAGTAAAGGTAGCAGGTTGCATTGTTAGCATATAACTTCAGTTCTTTGTCATTTCAGAAGAGAATAAAGTAAAAATTTATTTGTCATTCTTTGGCCTTGATTTCATGTCTTTGTTGCAATGTCTTGCAGCTGCTTTTTTCTTAAGTTATTGATATTTTGCTTTATAAGAAAGGACTGCATTGGTTTCCTATTGAAATAGAAGAAATAACGTGTTTGTGCGCTTTTAATTAGATGTTTGTAAGCTGATCCCAAGTTTGAGCTTCCTAATTTTGATTTGAATCTTTTAGTTTCTTTTCTTGTTGGCGTGTAAAATCTCGAATGGTGGCTATGGAATCAAATCTGATAATCCTCTCGGCTATATGCCAAAATCAACTATTCTATTGCATTTTGTCCTGACGAAGCCGTTTAAACTTTTGACTTGTTGTATCTTTAATTGCTTGCCTATTTATTTAGTTTTTCTCCCTGTTTAAACACTTGCTAATCTTTATTTCTTCTATATTTGCATGAAAAATCTTGGGACGAGTTGGCTAAAACTCTCCAATTGGGATGGTTTATATAAACTTGGAGTCATTTGGGATCGAGTCCGGAGTCATGCGTTTAAGCAAAAAAAGATTATAGAAATTAAAAATGCATTGTTGAGCCGTTTAATGTAACTTAGGCTCATGGGCATAAAATGTAAAAATAATAAAGTTGCCATTTCTTCTGCAGTTTCCGGGTTCTATCTTCTAACTCTTCTTTTTTCCCAACCCTTTAGAATTTGCATATCATTAGGTTTTTCCCCTTTATTAGTTGTAGAATAATTTAGATTATTATTTGTTAATGAATATTTATTTTGAGTTATTTATTGTGAATAAATTATTTTCTTTAGAATTGCCATCTTATTTAGAAATTTTGAATCTTTCAGTTAAATAGTGTGTGCAATAAAATTTGAAAATAATAGAAGTAGTAGTTTTGTCTCAAATTCCATAAATCGCAACTTCAATAGAAATTTTCTTCATTGATTCCCTATTTCTTAGCAAATTATATTTTTTATCACATTTAAATTCATCTTCTTTTAAAGCATAATTTATAATAGTTATGTATTATAGTATTAAATTTAAGATTTTAATTAAATATCAAAAGTTAGAAATTTGTAAGCTATTTTGTAAAAATCGAAGGATTATCCACATTTTGTGGATTTTCAAAAATGCTTTTCAAATGAAAATGTTCTTTCGAAAATAATTGAACCTCTTACTTAGAATCTCTAAAAAAAAAACCATTTTCCTTAAAATGGAGGAACTGCACGCTTTATTTAATTAATTGGTTCCTAATTCTCCTAAATTAGGTGGCGACTCCAAAAGAAACCCTTTGGAGTCCCATTTTGTTGAAATATACCCGAAACCTATCTTTTCTTAAAGAAAGAGTATTTTTTTGGGGTTCAACAATAAATAAAGTACATTCTTAGGTATATTTTGAAACACAAAGTTACATTCAAATTCTGCGTTTAGATGCTCATATTTTCACAGCTTTAAGTGTTTTCACGGAAACAACCATATCTTTTTGTGGGAGCATCCGAATTTAAAGAAGCTTTCTCCATTGTTAAGAGGACTTTAGAGCTATATCACATCAAAAAATCAGGTACTGATTCCATCCCGATTAATATAGTTTAGCATTGAAGTCGGTTCTGAATTCTGGAGTGCAGATATTTACAGCTTTAAGCATCTTGATGGGAAAAGTCATATCTTCTTGTGGGAGCGTCGGAATCACAAGACATTTTCTCCATTGAAAAGAGGACTCCTTGAGCTATAACATATCGAAAACTTAGGTAATGACCTCATTCTGATTAATACAGTTTAATATCTGAAGTCAGTTCTGAATTTTGGTGCACTGTCTATCATAGCATACTGACGAAAACAATCGTATCTCACTGGAGGTGTATCCGAATTGCGATCCGCTTTCACTGTTGGAAAGAAGAATCCTTGAACTATAACATAGCTAATTACCAGGTACTGATACTATGGTGATTAATACAGTTTCATATTTGAAGCCAGTCCTCTATCTGGCTCCTTGGTATGAACTATTGTATGAGTCTTTGCTTTGAGAACCTTTCCACATGAAATTACAATTTCTGTTTCTCGCCATATTCTTTAAAGGATCAAACATTGGAAGTTCATTGATGAACTATGGATTCTAGAAGAGGTGGGCACTTCAACCTTTCCACGATTTCTTTGGAGCTTGTGTTTCCTCTTTAACAGTCCCAATCTGTCAAAAATTGAAGTTCTTAGAGTTGTTTCGGTAAGCCGATCAAATACAGAAGGCCTTTCATTCGATGCAACAGACTCTTCTTCAACAATTATATAGTTACTATTCGCCTTTTTTATAGTGATACGTACTGGCGAACCAACCCTTCTCGTGATTGCTTCATGGGTATCCTTTTTCCATCATCATCTTTTGAATAGAGTTAAGATCATGGACTCGTTCTCCAACAGCTTCGGGCGTGAGCTTTCTAAGCTTTGATGGCTCATCGAGATTGTGTCCATCTTTTGCCAATAACTTGTACGCATTAGGGTCGAAACCCTCACCTCTGCGCTTTGCAGGGAATTCTTCAGTTCGAGGCGAATAATGATTTGATGATTTGACAAATCCTTGAAGTAGTTTTAAGGACAACGTGATTGTATCAATCTGCTTGATAGGAAGGGTTAATCTTCCCAACATGCTACTTTAGAATTCAGAAGATTTATTCACAACCTTCTTTTTACTTGGGACGTAGAAAAAAAATAGAATTTACTTTTTTGCTTGAAGTGGTGACATTCAACTTGGGTACTTTTGTCACATCGATAAGCGTTTGGTCTTCCTTGGCTATAACTTTCATCTTGCCAACTACTACCTCAGCTCTTTCGTTTACGACCTCAATATCTTTGATTGGTACAACATTGTCAATTCTGACTTCCTTTGAGACATGCATTTTCAAGTAGAACCTGGCGTCGACAAAATGTTCTTCTATCTTATCAACGGGTTTATCATAGACAACAATCTTCTTTTCGACCCCATTGTCAAAGTATTTCAAGCGTTTATGGTAGGTTGATGGAATTACTTTGTTCTCGTGTATCCATGGCCTACAAAGCAGATATTGTATGAAGTTTTTGCATCAATCACGTGCATCCATGCACTGGAGCGCATATCATCAATGGTGATATCCAGCTTGACTGCACGTATGGCCCTTTTCCCCCTTGATTGAATCCCTGAATCATCAGACGACTTATAGATAGTTCATCAATTGGGCTGCCAAGTTGTTGACCATACAATTCCGGAGAATGTTGACTCCAGATTCCCCATCAATAATGATTATATTTATCCTTTTCTCGCGCACAAGACCAGTAATGAATAAGGGACGATTATAAAGTTCTTCACCCAGAAAAACATCATCATTAATGAAGGTGAATTTTGAATCAAAATAGTCCACTTCTTTAGAATGAGACTCGGCGAGTTGTTCAAATTTCGAAGCAAATGGTGGTGATACATTTTTCTTCACTTCCTCCTTTTCAAAAACATTGCAACAAGAGGCCTTGATATGACCACTAGAGAGCTTCATGCGAAACCAGCTTGGTAAATATTCTTCCAGTGTCATGGGCGGTGTAACTTTCAATAATGATCAGCTTAGACTTTGGTTTTCTTCCCATGCTTCTTCACCTTTTCTTTGTAGGTTTCTTCACTATTTTGTTTTTTGACAGCTCTTTACTCGATTCCTTTTGTGACTTATTTTGCAACGTCTGTCACACCTCACTTGAATAGTAAGCAGTTTTTTGACTTGGGGTAACTCGTTTGGAGTTAAAAGTTTTGGAGTCGCTACCTAATAAATTTCTTAGGCGTATTTGGTCACCTATTAATTTCTAATTCAATAATAAACTCCAGATTAGTCTACTAGTCAGAGATTCGGGTAAGTGTTCGAAATAACCTAGAAGGAAGGGTTTAGGCACCTCCTAAGTTTCACTAAACGTGGTTCCCGACCGATTTCTATATTAGGTTTAACGCAGTGCTTATAAAAAGAATAAAAGCTAAATTAAATAAACAAAAGAGATATGGGATGCAAAACAAGTAAATTGGCAGTTTAAGGTATTTGCATAAACAATTTGAAATATAATCATTTAAATAAACAACTCTAGTTTTTATTATCCTATTCGGATAAGAACTCGGCTTTTGTAAGGGACGATAGTTTCAAAATCCACTATCAATATATAGCTCGGGTAATTTCCATCATTTCCGATGGACTTAAATTACCCTTAACCTCCATACCCTCTTAAAGTATTTAACTAGATCGCATACTAACATTTTAAAACGTCCTAAAGGTTTACTAGCGTCCCACTTAATGTCTCAGAGGCCATTGAGACTACTAATTTAAATATAAAATATCTAGACTCTCCTAACTGTATTAAGTTCCCCAAACTATACTCGAGCTAGGCGTCACATAAAAAGTACGGTCATGCTTAAACACATTGAGATGAAACAAGTCGTGCAATTTGAAAAGAGAAGCCTCCAAATTAACTTATAAACTGTCATAAAGATTAAAAGCCACACGCTACTGTTACGTTTTAAAAGTCTTGGATTTGCAGAAATAGGCCACCTTTTAAATAAACCTACAGTTTTAGCCGCTTTATGATATTACATGCAACATATTACATTTTCATAAAATAAACTTTGAAAAAACAATCTATTTTCAGTTTCAAATTTAAATTATAGACCTTCTGTAATATCACTTCACAAATTGCACAAATAAGCCCTTTTTAAATGTACTTTACGATTTTAGCCTATTTTCTAATTTTCAGCAAAACAACCCTTTGCTATAAAATGATTTTAAAACCTGTCCCATTCTACTAATTTTCAGATTATGCACACAACAATCCAATCCAAAGTCATGCTGCATAACTAACTAAAAGATGAGGGATAGAGAGGGCCCATATTTTGCCAACTTGTCGCCCTCAGCAACATCATCGATTGTAAAAAAACTGTATACTAACTTTCACCTTACGGTGCTTATACATACCATTACTATTCCTAATGAATACATAAATAACACTTTAGCACTAATTGCAAATTAAAAAGAGAAAGAAAAGAGCAAGGCCTTGTCCCTTGGTTTCTAACTTCTGTAGATCTCAAATCGATTCTAAACCGACTCATTTCTTGAATAGAGCTGCCTGCAAAAGGACATAAACAATGGTATAGCCTCGAGGGCTATCCTAGAATAACAAAGACCTGCACAATGGTTAGTTGTTGGCCTAATAGAGGCTAGGCAGTATACAATATTTCATAAAAAACACTTAATAAACTAATGGTAGGCAGTCAAGGAGTGTAAGAAGTTTATACATCCAGTTTTTATGATATACCTCTAAGGAAGTCGTCAACAAGACAAAGCAGAGATACTATAAGGCACACAGGCAGGTTTCGGTTCAAGGAAGAGGACTGTTGTATATTTCCAGCATGTAAATTAATTGCTTAGAGCTTGTGCTTTCCAGCAAGGAAAAAGAAAATGAGAGAAACATTTTTTTTAGTGTGCAGCATGTAGAGAGAGGTATTGAAGGTGTGTATTTTTTCTTGTCAAAGTCCCTAAAGAGTGAAAGAGAACTAGTATTTATGAGTGTAATGTAGGGAGGTCTGCAATTTTTTGAATTATTCCTCTAGAATGAAAAGATAACTCAGTTATGCAATGACGCTGAGGTGATATGTTCAATCCTCTTAAATATGGTAAAAAGATATTCTCTCACAATTATGCAAGGCAAATATATACAAGCACAATCTGTCAATATATTTGAAGAAGAAACAGTACACATTAGCAAGCATAAATCTAGCAGTTGAATTATTTAGGCAAACTTATTTAAGGAAATACAGTTTTGATAGCAATCAGTGTGTGGGTGTAGGCAAGTAAAGCACCATTGCTCATTTTTCAGTCAGAGTACACGCACACGGTTACATGTCACATATATTACTTAGATAATATTTACATGCTCTTATACGCTTGAATGACATCAAATTCAGAACAACCAGGCCTTTCGGGCTAGAACTTTTGACCGAGCAATCACATATAGTAGCTAACATAGCCTTTAAGGAAATTGGATAATCAAGTTTAACTTACTAGAATTACAAATTCTAAAATCCTAAATTTCGACAGCGAGAAAACAAAACGAATCCAAATAAGGCATGTTAATAGACAAATGAACATGCAATCCGAGATTTTCAACAGAATCAGTAAAAGAAAGAAAGATAATAATAAAAAAGGAAAAGATATTACCCGTTTATGAGTTCGGGTGGGGTCATGCCTGACCCGATCAGTTTCTGTCATTTTTAACAATTCAAGTTTGAATGATTGACTACTTACCTTCTTAATCGAAGATTACTCGGATTTTGACGAGATTCTTTCGATCCTTTCTCTTCCTTTTCGATTTTCTATAGAAAGAGGGATGAGAGGGATTTGTTTCCCTTTTTCCATGTGAAAACGACAAGGGAGAGAGAGCGACGCGTGAAGATCGGAGAGATCGGCAGAGTCATGGTGTTGATTAGTGTATCCGGTCGGGTTTTGTGGAGAAAAAGGAAAGACATTGGCGGCTGGTGAAGAGAATGGGGAAGGGGTGAAATGTTTAGGGTTTTTGGTAAGTGAGGGGGGTAATTGTAAATATTAAAAGGTAAGAAATTGTGTGAGCCATTGGATGAAGAGCTTGGACGGCTGCGATTGTGCCACGTAGGCACGTCGGGTGTTAAGTGTAGATGTTATATGTGTAAGTATATATGCTGAAGTGGATAAGTGGGTGCTTTAAGGAGGTTGTACCACACGCTACAATGAGTTATACGTGTGCTTTGGAGAGTGGTAGTACACACTTATGATGAGTTGTACGTAGGCTAGGAGTGAACTTTAGTGAGGTGTATGCTTAGGTGGAGCTTATGTGGTGTATATGTGGGCAAAACATGATGACGGGGACTAGATATAGTATACTTGGAGTTGTAAATTGATAATTTGGCTAGTATTTAATAAAAATACTTGTAAATGTAAATAATTAGTATAAAAATAGGAAAATTATAAATAATTATAAATAAATATATTTAATCACAACTAAATATAGATGAACTCAAATATAACACTAATCAAATGTAAATGGCCACAGATAATTATTAAATGATGTCGTAATGCATTAAATTGCACAAATAGCATACATATTTTAGAAAATAGCCTAAATAAATGCACTTACATGATTATAATTATAATTAAATAAATATTATATGAATAGGGAATTACACATGTAAATTTATGCTATCTAATGTAGTTTTGTTTGGAAAATTACTATTATCATTTTAATTAAATATAGCCCAAATTGCGAAAAATGGAGGGACAAAATTGGACGTCAACAGCTGCCCCTCTTTGCCCGGAGATGATGAATGAGTCTTTGGGCAAAAATAGTTGACGGAATAGCCAATTTTATCACGACAAGTGAAACGACATATAGCCTATGTGAAGGGTTTATGACGCACGAGTAAAGGCTTTAGGCACGATTTTAGGAGTAGGAATAGGAATTTTTAAGATGAGAAATGGGAAGGGTGCAACCTCTCCTCAAAACTTGTCCGAAAACCTCTCTCTGACACTAGTCCTTTGGCTCTTTGTACGGGACGTCTCCTATAGATTGTCATGCCAAAAATATCTGCTTTCTCGGATTCTGCTTGTATTGCTTCCCACTTGTATGTATCTCCACTAACATATGCTTAAGTTGTCGAGTATCTAAGTTGCTTTCTCAATGTTGTCTTGTCTTATGCTTGTTTGATTGATGTGTCTCCACATATGTAAACCATATGCCTTTCAAATTCTATGCCCACCGACGTGGACCTTACTCTGCTGTCATTGATGTCATGTTCACCACCGTGAACCTTATATATCCGCCGACGCAGATTCTATGCTTATCAAATGATTTCATGCCAACCGATGCGGACCCTATATATCCACCAACGCAGATTCCATACTTCTCAAATTGATATCACGTCCACCAACGAGGACCCTATATATCCCCCGACATGGATTCTATGCCTCTCAAATTGATGTCATGCCCAGTGACGCGGACCCTACATATCAATCGACATGGATTCTATGCCTCTCAAATTGATGTCATGCCCACCGACGCGGACCCTCTATATCCACCGACATGGATCCTATGCCTCTCAAATTTATGCCATGTCCACAGACGCGGACCCTATAAATCCACCGACATGGATTGTATGCCTCTCAAATTGATGTCATGTCCACCGACGCAGACCCTATATATCCACCGACATGGATTCTATGTCTCTCAAATAGATGTCATGTTTACAGACGCAGCCGCTATATATCCACCGATATGGATTCTATGCCTCTCAAATTGATGTCATGTCCACCGACGCGGACCCTATATATCCACCGACATGGATTCTATGCCTTGTCAGAATGATTTCGTGTCCATAGATGCAGACCCTATATATCCACTGACATGGATCATATGCTTCTCAAATTGATAAATATTGCTTTGCAAAAATGTTTGGGTATACTCGGTACCTGTGTAAACCTGCAGTCAAAGAAAATTTGTGAGTATTTTGGGGAGAGGTTGACTTGCGCATTTGTTGTACTGCACTTTGCTGCTGCATCTTGTATAATTGTCTCATTTGTAATGCATCCCTTTTTCGAACGTCGAACCTTAGTTGAGCTGTGAGCAAAAGGGATAAGGAAAGGGGATATGCATGTGTTTTGAGGAAAATCATGTTTAAAAAATAATGCAAATTTGTTCCATTGAATCATAGACTGCGACGCGTTGTCTTGACATAATCTCCTCTATATCTATTTGCTGCTCAAAGATCTTCCAGTTTGAAATTTTGAGGAAAGCTCAAAATTTCTGCCCCAGTGTGCTACTTGTATTTCCCTTGGATTTTTGAGGTACCTCAAAAATTCTGCCTCAGTGTGTTGTGATATACTCTTTGAATTTTTTGAGGGAAACTCAAAACATTCTGCCCCGATGTCTAATAAAATTCTCTTATGATGTGACCGTGCCTTGAGTAGGATGCCTATGTATCCCCTTTTGGGAATCAGGTCACTGCGTAGTTCAAGTCTAGTAAAGATAAATGTTGCTTGATTTTTAGTATCTCTTGATTGTATCTGGGTAAAGGATCTTGTTAATTTTGTCTTGATTTAGGGTATTTTATTTTAGGATCAACTGTCTTACTAAAACTTTATTGATAAACGCCTTTGTCATTCTATTGCTTGTTGTGCTCATTCTTTTCTATCCATGAGCGTCACTGGCTCGATTATGCTTTTGGTCCGTTTGCGATTGTCTAATTATGCTCCTTATATGTATTTCTACTATTTTGCCTTGAATTGTAAGTCATCTTCCTCAATATGCTCTTGCCTCAGTTGTCTGCTATAAGGTCTTCACGAAGTTCCTCAAATGTCTTTTATCAAAATCACTGTCGCACCCCACTTTAAAAGCTTGTAAGTGGTTCTCGACTTGGGGTAACTCATTTGAAGTTTATGTTTTGGAGTCGCCACCTATTAAATTTATCTAGGTGTATTAGGTCACCTAAAAGCTTTTCTAATTAATTTTAAATATAACTCCGGGTCGGTCTACTAATTAGAGATTTGAGTAAGTGTTCAAGTTAACTTAGAAGGAAGGGGTCAGGCACCTCCTAAGTGCCACCAAACGTGGTTCCCGACGGATTTCTATATTGGGTTTCACTCATATTGCAATTTTGGCTAGAAAGGGACAGAAGCTAAATATCATACACTAATAGATTATGGTACACAATTAACTTAAAGTATTACTAAAATAGGACAATTTATAAACTCAGTTTAAATGAAGGATATTGTAAGCAAAATAGTTAAAACGAACAGTCTAGTATAATTTGCAGAGAAAGCTTTGAATAATAGTCATGTTGCACATATAGCTACAATTTACGAAGTTAGACAAGATAAATCAATTAAACAAATAGGCAGAATACATAGATGGCCCCTCGAAGTTAGCTCTAATTCCTACTTGAACACTCCAACTTTCCTTATAATCATTTAGACACTCCTTGTAGTCCCCACCGTGTCTCCTGAGCACCCCCGTCTGACTTGGCAAAATGCGTGTCTCCCAAACTCGGATGAGCACGTTGGGTTAATTTTTACTGCTTCCAACGGTAAAAAAAAGTGGGAAATTACTTTCATCTCCTTTCTTCTTCATTAAGACCTAATTGGCAACCTAATTTCACCATTTTTCCTCCATTGTTTCTCTCTCCCCATAACTCTCCCTCTCTTTCAACTTTATTTCTTCTTCCTTCATCCTTCTTTATTGTTTGTCTTCTCTCTCCCCGTAACTCCCTCTCACCTGCATTTTAGCTAATAACAAACCAATGGCTACCCAAATTTTGTGTCATTGTGGAAGAATTGCTAAATTGCAAGTGTCATAGTCACATTCTAACCCAGGCCGCAGATTCTTTGGGTGTCATTACGGGCGGGTAAGTTACTGAGCTTGTTTTGATCTTCCATTTTTAAAGATCTAATTTTTTTCATTTTAACATTTTTACATTATGCTTTTAGGTCGGGTGCAACTTTTTATGTGGTTTGAAGAACAACTTCCCGAACAAGCTACGGTTGTTATTTGGGGATTATTGAAGAAAATCAAAGCTCATGATGAAGAGAAGAAGATGATGAAGAGAAAGTCCAAAATTGTGGTTATCACATTGGTTGTAGCTTGGATTTGTATGGAACTATGTGTAAAGTACATTGTTAGGTGTTTTTGAAGTTGTTTTGTTGGTATGGATGGATCATTTTGAGGTAGGAACCGGCATCCGAACTAGTGCCTTAAGCAGGAAGGCAAATGAAATTCTTTTAGACAGCTAACAGCTAAGCCACTAATCATACAGCTAATAAAATAAAGGCTTTCTGAATGTAGATGATGATATCTATACAGATGGCACATGTCGAGTGTTTTTTTTTTAAGGCCGGATGGTAGTTCTAAACTTGCCACGAAATGATTAAGAACTACGACGGGGTCGAAATGTATTTTGTTCTTTGTATTCAATAAGTATTGCATGACCGAATAATTCAAGGAGCTGTTGACTAATGACCTAAAAAATGCGTGGAATATTTTGCTTAGTTATTCTCCATCCATTTTGATGTATGAACTGGCTACCCATTTGTCTTAGTAATTGTACAATAGTAAGGCATGCCTTTATGTAATGTTGTGCTTGAAATGAAATGAAAGTTGCACAATGTTTTGACACTAAATTTAACATTCATGAATAGGTTCATATATGACACTAAATTTACAAGCACAAATCTATTGATAACTGCCAAAAGAACAAATATAGATAATGGGTTACAATGTTTCCATTCATAACTGCCAAAAGAACAAAACAAGGTGGTAATCACACTTGAATAGGTTCAAATATATGACCTAATAAACTTAGTCCTACATACAAATAGGTTCATATATGACCTTGCTTACAAAATGAACATATATCTTCAAGTCCTAGCTGCCTCCTCCTATATCTTAAGATAATCCAGCTGCTGCAGTCCTCAACTTCATTCTTTTTTGCTGCTGCATTTTTTGGAGTTGGTTACTTGTAACTGCATATTTTTCTTGCCACCTCAATGACTTTGGTTTGTACCCAAGATCAAGACAAGTTTGACTTGCATCCTTGAAGTTTCCAGTTGAAAGAACCCTTTGTGTTGGTCTGCCAGGCTGAAATTAATAAAGAATCATGAAAAGCAAGTAAATGGTAACAAGAAAAATTCAAAGGAGCAGATCACATACATCCATGACTTGTCTGCAAGTGGGTGTGTCAGTATATAGGCCAAATCCAACTTCTCTTAGTCTCTTAATTCCAGCAGCAACACCAGTAGATTGTGCCCCAGCAACACCTTCTTGGCCCCTACCTCTTCCAATTCCAGCAGCAACACTAGTGGTATGGGCCCTGCCTCTACCAGTACCAGTAGCAACACCTTCTTGGCCCCTACCTCTTCCAATTCCAGCAGAAACACTAGTGGTATGGTCCCTGCCTCTACCAGTACCAGCAGCAACACCTTCTTGGCCCCTATCAACTCTAATTCCAACAGCAACACTAGTAGCTTGGCCCCTGCCTTTACCAGTACCAGCAGCAACACCAGTTTGGCCCCTGCCTCTACCACTATTGACACCTACTTCCCCACTGCCTCTTCCCCTTCCTAACCCTATTCCTCTACCTCTTCTAGTTGTGTTAACCCTTTTAACTTTAGAGGAATCAGCACTTAGAGAAGCAGGGTTAACCACACTAGATCCTTGAGTGGAAGGTTGTTGACTATAAGGTGCTTGAGTAGAAGGTTGTTGACTAGAAGGTGCTTGAGTAGATCCTTGACTAGTAGGTGCTTGAGTAACTGTCTGTTGACTTGTACTTGGCTACAAAATGAAATCAACCTATTAGTAAATACATAAAAATAAGAGTAAAAATATTTACATGAGTAAGAAAGAGTGTCATACCCTTGAATTACATGCTCTCTTGTTGTGTCCTGCTTGCTTACAAATAGAACATGTCATTTTTGCTCCTCTTTTTGACAGTTTGCCCTACTTCTTCCTAGGTTCATCCTTGTCTTTTCTCCTACATATTTTAGGTCTACCAGGCATAGGCTTAACTTCAGGAGGGTCCACTGGTGGATTTGAACTTTCAGGCCATAATTCATGCTGGGTATTGGTTGGATGAAAAACTTATATGCATCCAGGAAAGTGTCTTTCCTATACTAGTGGAGAACATGGTTTTCAGGTTCTTCTCCTATATGGTAAAGTGCACAAACAGCATGAGAGCATGGAATGCCTCTCAACTGCCTTAACCTACATGAACAGGTTCTCTTATTAAGATGAACAGTGTGCCTAACATTCTCTTCAAGCACTTCACAACCGTGTTCACCATTCCACACAATATCAAGTGTCCTCGCAATTCTCTTGTTGCCTTCTAATATTGTATCTGCCATAGGTGTGAGATCATTCTTCCACCTTGCTGGGAACTTAATCATATCAACTTGCCTAGACAAAATCATATGCCTAATTTCCTCCAACATTGTTATGACTGACTTATGTCTAGGGCCTACTATCCATGAGTTGAAAGTTTCACACATGTTATTTTCCACTGCATCACATTTTGAGGTCTTACTAAAGTATGCCCTACACCAATACTCTTTGTTGTATTCTAGCAAGTGATCACAAATCTGCCTCTTCCCTAATTTTCCCATCTCAGCAAACTCCTCTTGTAACTTCACCTCATAACTAGCTTTGGAACACCTCCAAAACTGTTTTCTCCTTTCCTCTCCCCTCCACTCTTTTTTTCCAGTTTGCCCAAATGTGCCTTGCACACATTCTCCTTTCAGCATTAGGTAACAAATCTCTAACTACTGATTGGAGACCCTAATTACAAACAATTAATAGCAGTCAATTAAATATTAATAAACAGAGGCAAGCAGGAACAGTAAAACAAAAAAAATAGAATACAAGATAAGAGAAATTTGTACCTTTTGCATGTCAGACATCACAGTAAGTCCATCTCCTTCACCTAGGTCCAAATCTGTTATCAACAATTTGATGAACCACTCACATGAATGGATGGTTTCTTGGTCTACTAATGCCCATGCAATTGGGTACATTTTCTGGTTACCATTCTTTCCAATGGCTACATGCATCCTTGTTCAAGTCCTCCAGTTTCATCAGCTACATCATCTTGATCAAGTCCTCCAGTTTCATCAGCTACATCAGCTTGATCAAGTCCTCCAGTTTCATCATTTTCATCAGTTTCATTATGGTCACTTTCACTTGTTTCTTCAGTATTTATATCCTCACAAGATGTGTTTTCCCTAGACCCAACCCCACTTGGACTATTATTAAATGTGTCTTGGTTGATGTCACCTACTGGTGCCTCAATAAGTCCAACTATTGTGGGCCCACTAGACTCGGCAGTGAGTCCACTAGCCTCTACTGTGGGTTTACTAGCCTCTACTGTGGGTTCACTGGCCTGTACTATGGGTTCCTCTACCACATGCCCAACATACACATGCAAGTGGTCCCAATCATTCATATGTTCAGCCACATTTAATAGTTGAAAATTAATTTCCATTAAAACTAATTTTCCATCACTAGGGTTTTTTAGGTAAAATCCAGAAATTGTAAGATAACCAAAAGACTTAGTATAATGGCAAAATTCTGTAAGTGAAAAGTGATCTTTATCTATAGGATCAACTATAACTCCCAACTCATCCACATACTCTTTCTCGGTAACACGACCCCCATAGTGGAAATGCACGTAAAAGTGACCCATCACTGTAAAACAAGACACAAAAGAAGGAATATTATACAGATAGTGGGACCCACTAATATTCTATAACCCCTTTATCAAAAACCCTTTTGAATAATTTAATTAAAATCGAAATCGAAAACACAAAACAAAGGTTAAATTGAAACAAAATGTTCTTACCTGTTAGTTGTTCAAGAATGTTGACTGAAAAGGACCCCTAAGATGGAACCCCGATCATCAATTACGGTTTTGAGATGTGTGGAAGAAGGGATGCGACGGGTAAATTTGTTTAGGTTTAGGTTAAAATGGGGGGAAACCACTGGGTCAGGTTATTTTAACAGCCATTTACTTTTCTTTTTTACTTTTTATTACGTGTATTTAATTTTTTAAAGTGGAAATGAGTTGTTAAATTTTTATAGGTCTGTTTGACACGTCACAGCATTTGTCTTTCACGCGTAGAACTTAACAGACGGGGGTGCTCAGAAGACACTGTGGGGACTACAAGGAGTGTCTAAATGATCATAGGGAAAGTTGGAGTGTTCAAGTGGGAATTAGAGCCAACTTCGAGGGGCCATCTATGTATTCTGCCAAACAAATAGTATTGTCATCTTTTCCCTTAGTTCACAAATATCTTTTAAAATGACAAAATATGGAGGAAATATTTTATAAAAAATGTGCGCCACTAAAGGATGGTATTGCGACATTAGTAATCACATACCGTTAACTTCGGTGACGACTTTAGTGTGAGGTCGCATTTAAAATAATTAGATTCAAAGTGGGTGAAATATATTTAAAATATATAATATAAAAATATACACAAACAAGATATATAAATAGTTAACACATCACATATTGAAAAATATTTAGATATAGTAAGCAAATATATAACAATATACATACATAATTAGCAATAATTAACACATGACAATTAAGTTGAAAGTAGATAGGACATTTAATAATGTTGTAACATATATTGACTAATATCTTTATAAGAAAATAACATAATTTTTTTTATAAGACTTGACCTTCAAAGTCTTAAATCCCTCGCAAACTATTAATTAGTTTGGAGAAACTAACAAAAAGTAAGCGTAGATTTTACTTTTGTTCAAGAAAACGTGATCAGAAAAAAAAATTACAGAAAGCAGCGTTGCTTTAAACTTTAACATTTCATAATATTTTACTTTGCAGAGACGGTTTGATTTTCATCCTAGCTTGAATTAATAGCCTCTTCAGTAAATAAACTATATTCCAGTATACCTAAATTGCACAAACAGCCTATTTTACTTATAGTTTTAGCTTTAAACCTGTAATAATAACGCTGCAATTTTTCAGTTGTAGGATAGACATTACAGTTTTTAACCTGTTTCACAATTTCAGCTGTTTAACACATGACATAAAGAGTATCACTACTGTGCATAGCATCCAACTGCATATAATACCTTGTCTTAAGTGTCTTATGGTACTTAATTAATACAAATCAAGTAAATCCTAACGAATACAAACTTAAATATCTCACTTTCTAATTACAAATCAAATGGCAAAATAGGAAAAGAGGAGAAGAGAGGCCTTTGTCCTCGTTTGATTCACAAGTCCTTTTAAATGAGATACGAACTTCTTCCAAACTTCATGATAGACCCAGAGCAAAAGCAATGCTTTCGGGCTACCTCTAACTCATTCGAACACCTACAATGTTAACTAACAAAGGAGTATAGCTCTTTTGGCTATCCCTAATTAATTTCAAGTCCCTGCAAAAGGATTAGTAGTGGCCTAAAGCAGCCCACAGACCACAGACAACATATGCATACAATGGGTACAACTCCTGATTACAGTACGAATCATATCATTCTAATATCCGGATGCCATTCAATCGATTATGAACTCATACCTTTGAATGTTCACTGAGAGTACAATACTTGATAATGATGAAATGAAGCTACTAAGACCAGTTGAAACAAACTACCAACGTCTTGTTTTAGCTCAAAGCCAAAAAACAAGTGAAAGTAGAACAGGGAAAAGACAAAAGGAGATAAGAGACAGAGCTTATTCATAAAGCGTTCTGTGCTTTCCAGTAGAGAAAGAGATGAGAGAAAGAGGTAGTCTCCCCTTCTAGTGTTAAAAGAGCTAGTATTTATAGTGTAAAAGAGTCGCAATATGTTTTCTTTAAAAGGCAAATATTCAAATTTCAAATCATATCAATTAAAATCATCTTCTAATCAGAGAAATAATATTTAGTTAGCTAGAATTAGGGCCAACATTTGATCTTTCTAAAGTTAAGGAAGAGAGATTCAGTTCTCCTAAAGTCAAGGAGAGGAGATGTTGTCAATTTCTTTAGTTAAGGAAAATCCTACAATACTTGAACAAATGCCTTTCCATTGCCAATTAATTAAGCTAAAAATCAGCCAAGCTAACTGTCTACATTCTACAGCATATGCACCTAGACGTTGTATATTTCAGTATTCATACAGGGTGTCAAATTTAATAGAGGCCTTGTATCCACACCTATATTTCCCATACATACACATTTATACATGGCAAGAATGGATTTTAAATTAATTCAGCTTAAATGAGAGATTAGCAACTTGTCAATCAAGTTTTAAAGAAAGAAAATAATAACAGGGAAACCATTCCTTTTCAAACTTAGGGAAACAGATTGTATACATATGTAAGTATATATGTGCGCTAATCAGATTCGTATAACTCAGCATAAACAACAGCTTATACTAAGTCCAAAACAAAAACTATTAGCACTATATTAACCAGGACGGACAGGCGCTTTTAGGATTCAAGTTTTACAAATGATTGTAATCAAGACATAATCATATTTTTCTTAATTATGGTCTTAAGAACTAAATCATAAGAATGTCAAGAATAACCGCGGTGAATAAACATTATCATTAGGCATCAATTTTAGGCAAAGAAGAAAGTAGACTAAATAGGAATGGTTATACGTAATTTGTCCAGCATATCAGTCAATACACAATCGAGCATGATTTTCATAATTTAACTAGAAAAGAATGGGAAAGAAGAAAGGGGTTACCGGGTTTTTGGCGAATTGGGTCGGGTTCGATTGACCCGCCACGTTTCTGCCCGTTTTATGAATCATCAAATTCTTCCCTTCTATGCGTATGTACGTTAATGATTCCATGATTCTTGCTTTTTGTGTTTCGGATTCACAGGGATTCGTTTGATTTCTTCCTTTTCCTTTTTCGGCTGAGATGACAGTGAATGGAGGAGAGAGATTCACCTTTTTTCCATTACAGCATAGCATAGGAGAGAGAGTAGCATCGCCGGCGTGATTGGCGGAGAAGGGGCAGTGAAGGGGGTGTATCGGGACGGAAACAGGGGAAAGGGGGAGAGAGGAGGTGAGGGGTGACGGCTGGTATTATGAAGGGAGATGGAGTTTATGTTTTAGGGTTTCGGGTGAGGGGTGTGAGTGTATAGATGTAAATGGGAGCTTCAATATGAACTGTTTGATTAGATGCATAAATGGCGCAGATCGTGCCATGTCTGGCACGTGTGTGGGAGTGTATAAGTGATATATGTGATGAAGTGGATAAGTGGGTGCTTTAAGGGGGTTGTACCATACGCTGGAGTGAGTTGCACACGTGCTTAATGTGTGTGTACTTTGTGCTATAACGAATTGTGCACACCAAAAAAAAATGTATTAATGAGGTGTAGGCTGAGGTCGCGTACACATGGACAAAAGGTGATAACGAGGACTAGATGTAGTAGAAATATAGTGATAAATTAGCAACTTGGCTAGAATTTAACAAAAATACTTATAATTATAAATAATTAGTATATAAAAAATTAGAATAATTATAAATATATTTAATCACAATTAAACATAGATGAACTGAAATATAATATTGATTAAATATAAATGGCCACAGATAATTATTAAATGATGTCGTAATGCCTTAAATTGCACAAATAGCATATGTATTTTAAAAAATAGCCTAAAGGAATGCAATTACGTAATATAATCACTATTAAGTAAGGATAATATAAATAGAGGATTAATATTAGTATTTTATGCGTAAATGCATGCTATCTAATGCAATTTTAATTGAAAAATTACTATTATTAATTTTAATTAAATATAGGCAAATTGCGAAAAACAGAGGGACAAAATTGGGTGTCAACAGCTGCCCCTCTTTGCCCGGAGATGATGAAAGAGTCTTCGGGCAAAGATAGTTGACGGAATAGCCAATTTTGTCACGACAAGCGAAATGACATATAGCCTGTGTGAAGGGTTTATGACGCGCGAAGGTGTCAAGAATTAATTTGTCCAAGTATGAAAAGTTCAGATTGGTGTGTAATTTGAAATTTGATGACGTATTAAGGAGTAAGCACGGTAAATTTTCATGATTCAAACAAATGGGCATGATTAGGCACGATTAGGCACGAAAACGCGCACGATTGACAAACAGGCATGATTCACACAAGGTAAGCACGAATTGGAAAAAATACAAAATGACTTCCTAATAAATGATTAGGTAGATTACTTGTTTGCACATGAGAAGTTTTAGATTTGAGCGGGAATTAATAATTTGATGAAGTGGCAAAAGCATAATCGAAGGGACTAAGCTTTTTGAATGGAGTTTTAAAATGGTGTATATTAGAAGTTTTGTAATTGCACAATTTCAGTATAGGGAACTGATTTTGAAAGCAAGTGTGAGAGAGTGAGGAAGGGCTCAAAGGGATTGCTGGAAAGTCGAAGAGTGTCTTGTGGTGTTGCCCCATATGTTGTCATATTTGTTGTTAGTATTCTGTGCCTGCACTCAAAGAAAGATATCTGAGTTTTGGGGAGAGGGGAAGGGTTGATTCGTGCATCCTCCTTATTGTTGCATCTTGGGCTTGTGGATATCGATTTTTCAATGAATTTTGAGGTTCCCTCAAAATTCTGCCCCTTTGTCGTCTTGCATCTTTTTGGAATTTTTGAGGGAATCCTCAAAATTCTGCCCCAGTTTATTAGCCTTTAATAGATCACCTTACTGTAAATAGTTCCTGCAAAACAAAACATACGTGTATGTCCAATTCTAAGGCGGACGAGCCTAATAGTAGTGCCTGCAAAATGAAATAAAATATATGTGTATACCCAATTATAATGCAGATGGGCCTATTATAGTACTGCCTGCAAAACCAAAATATATGTGATGTCCTATTCTAAGGCGGACAGGCTTAATAGTCATATTCTAAGCCTGATGGAGCTAATAGTCATATTCTAAGCCTAACGAGGCTAATCGTCATATTTTAAGCCTGACGTGGCTAGCTGTCATATCTTAAGCCTGACGGGGCTAATGGTCATATTTTAAGCCTGACAAGGCTAGTCGTCATATTTTAAGCCTGACGAGGCTAGTCGTCATATTTTAAGCCTGACGAGGCTATTCGTCATATTGTAAGCCTATCATATTTTAAGCCTGACGGGGCTAGTCGTCATATTTTAAGCCTGACGTGGCTAATGGTCATATTTTAAGCCTGACAAGGCTAGTCGTCATATTTTAAGCCTGACGAGGCTAGTCGTCATATTGTAAGTCTGTCATATTTTAAGCCTGACGGGGCTAGTCGTCATATTTTAAGCCTGACGAGGCTATTCGTCATATTGTAAGTCTGTCATATTTTAAGTCTGAAGGGGCTAGTCGTCATATTTTAAGCCTGACGAGGCTACTCGTCATATTTTAAGACTGACGAGGCTAGTCGTCATATTTTAAGCCTGACGAGGCTAATCGTCATATTTTAAGCCTGACGAGGCTAATCGAGGCTAAGCGTCGTATTAAAGGTGCCATGTCCAAAAGCTTGTAAGTGCATTCCTCTAATGCATGTCAGGTATTAGAAATGGAAGTTATTCATTCTCAGATTATTGTATTACCTGTGAGTCTTGTATTTGTAAGAAAAGATCTGCTCTCAAAGGAAAAGTTGTTAATTTAAAACAGAGTGGTTGCCTTGCATTGAACACCCGAGTGTCGGCTCGAATATGCATTTGTCCTTTGATGTGATATCTTTGAAAAATTTTGATATCCGATCGATCATGCAGATGCCTCTTCTTTTTTAGGTTGAAAACTTTTGGGTGAGTGTATTGGATTAGGAGGATGTCCCAAAAATTGTGCTTATCTTGACTAGGAGAAAATGAAATTTTTATTGTAATGAAACCCTGCCCAAGTAGGCTGCTTACATATCTTGTCAATACAATAATCAAGTCATACATAGTTCAGGTACAAAGTAGGGATAAAGGGCAAAAGAGCAGTCAAATGTAGAGATCTTAGATTTTGCATGGTGATGGATTGCCTTCATGTGTTGCGCTTTCCCTTCAAATTCCTCGGAGCTATCTTCGATGGATTGCCTTGAACATACACTGTGTTTGCAGCTGAGAGTTGGAACTGTCATTTGGTGGTTCTGTTGTACCGTTATCATGCCTTTTTTAATCAAGTTCTGAATTTTGTGCTTCAGTGCTGGACATTCTTCAGTGTCATGACCTTGAATATTCGAATGATATGTGCAAGTCTTTGATGGATCAAAATCTAATGAGGAACCCATCCATTTCTCGGTTGCAATATCCTTTGATCCATTAGTCTTTCAAATATACTTGTCAAAGATTCAGCTAGAGGAGTAAATGTGCGAGATTTCATCTTTTTTATCTGGTGCCGATTGCGTTGAGCTTAATAAGGTTTTTGTTGAAAATCCTGATAGTAGGGAGGTTGTCTAGTGTGTAAGGCAGGAGTATCATGAAATCGTAGATTCCGTTGATTCTGGTCGTACGGTGGTTGGTGCCCAGTCATGGCGACTAATGTGTTGTCTTCTTCATTACTTTGTAAATTCTCAAGTGCCTCGGGTTGAAAATGTTGATTAACATAGTGCATTGTTGAACTTCCAATGATCTTCCCTTCTTGAATGCCAATTTCGAGTTCCTTTATTATTCGAATCAGACTAGAAAAGTCGTGTGTCTGAACGCCGAGCAATTTCTCATAGTAAATCCCTTCTTAGATTTGGACGAAGTTGAAACTAACTCTTCTTCAGGCAAAGGAGGGTGTATCTTTGAAGCTTTGATTCTCCATCGGGTAGCATATTCTTCAAAAGACTCGTGTTGCATTCATTTGACTTTGTACATCTCATATAGGTGTACATCCTTTTGGATGTTGAACTTGTATTGATTGACAAAATCTCGGGCCATATCTTCCCATGTGTGCCATTTGCTAAAATCTTGTTTGGTGTACCAAGTGAGTGCTTATCCCGATAAACTTTGAATGAACAATTGCATTCTGATAGCCTCGACATGTCCAACTCTAATTAACCTATTACTGTAGTCTTTCAAATGACAGAAAGGATTCCCTGTTCCATCAAAAGTGCTGAATTTCAGAATTTTGTATCCATACGGTAGCTCAACATACGGATGTAGACACAAATCCTTATACCTCAAACTTTGAATGTTCCTTAAACTCATCTCTTCTTTTACGACCATTTCTAGATAATGGAGCTTTTCATTTAAACCCTCATGTTCATTTGGCTGGATTTCTTTTCCATGCTTCTTATGTGGGTATACTACCAGCTGATTCTGCTTGTCTCTTGCCACAACTTGCATAGTAGTAGAATCAGGATTGTCAGATTTATCTGAAATGTCCTGTTGACTCTTGTTTTTCTCGATGCCATGTGTCTGTGGTTCTGAAGACTTTGCTCCAAAAGTGAATATTTCATCTTAGCTTGTCATCTCGGCTTCTTCTTAATGCAGATTCTTCGACAATTTAGGTGTTCAAATGCTAGGCAACCTTTGACAAAATGATAAAATATGCAAAACAAAGTTAGTATCCTGTAAACTTTGAAACAAAATAGCACATAAATGTTAGATATGCAGCTTAGAGGATACCTAGAAGGCATATGATAGACTAATGCTTGAATTAGATACTATGACAAACGGTATAGAAATTATAAAGGATTGCTTGAGTGCTTTATGTAGCAGTCAAGGAAAAGATTTTGGTTGATGAATCATTGATAAGGAGGTTGCGATGAATTGTGCGAAGTCAAGGAAAAGGTTGGACTTTAGGTGACCGAAAGGGAGGTCGGTTCTTTATCAAACACCAAAGACTTTGGTGCGATCACCGTTTCCTTTACAAATTTGTCTGTCGTGATCCATGCCTTTTCATAATTGTCAACTAGCTGCTGTATTTCAAAATTTGCACCAACTTTCCTTATTGGGCAAAATAAAATTTTTATTATAAAGGGACCGAACCCGGTGTGGGCTGCCTACGTATCCTGCTACTGACAGGAATCAGGTCAAGCATAGTTCCAAATACATAAAGGGAAAATCTTAAAAACATGTGCCATAAAGCTTGCTAGAAAGTAAACTAAATGTCTCCAAAGATCATGCAACTTAGAAGCTCTCTTCTCGTATTCAGATGTCTGTCATTAAACTGCTGCCTCTTTGACCTGGTCATTTGCAATTGCACCGTCATTAGCATTTTCAATCTTGATTTGCCCAGACTTGATCAGCTCTTCAATCTTCTCTTTAAAAGCAAAACACTTCTCAATATTGTGCCCCGGCATGCCTGAATGGTAAACACATGACTTTTCCATATCTGCTTTCCACGGTTCCTTGTAAATATTTCTTTTAATAGGGTGTACTATTCCTGCATCTTTCAACCTTTCGTACAAACTTACATATGATCCACCAATGGGAGTGAACTTGCGAGGAGCATCGCGAGAGGAACTCTTAGTGCTATTTGTTGGCTTCTGATAAGAAATTGGGTTAACTGACTGTGAGCAAACTTCAATTGTTGGCATAAAGGTCAGAGGTTGGCACCACATAAGTTGAGGTTTTCCCTTTAGCACTTCGACTACCTTGCCATTTTCTACTAAACTCTGAATCTCCTTCCTCAGAGCGGTGCATTCATTGGTGTCATGACCTGGTATGTTGGAGTTAAATGCACAATGTTTGCTTGAATCAAAGAGAGGTGGTAGTGGGGTAAAGACTTCTCCACATTGTGGCTGCAACATCCCGATAGACTTATGTTTCTCAAATTGAACAGTCAGTGATTCATGCAAAGGGATGATGGCTCGGTTATTAAGAGATATTGGGATAGGGCTTGGGGTTTTGGTAATGGTAGCTTTCTCTTTCTTTGTAACGTTCATATCCTTGGATCGTGCTTCAGTCAAATTATTACCCAATACCTTTTCACAAATCGGTTCTATAACACTTTTCCTTTTCAACAAGCTATTGCATGCACGATGGTCGCTATAGGATTTATATCAATTGATAAAGGCTTCGACCAGGTCGCTCCAAGAATTCCATTTGCTTGTGTCTTGCCCTGTGTACCAAATCAATGCTGACCCTGTGAGTGTCTTAACAAATAGCTTCCTCTTGAGTCCGTCGTCGTGTTCCATACTTTCTAGTTGGTGCAGATATGCTCCCAAATGTACATAAGGATTTTTAGTTCCATCATACAACGGATGTTCCGTCACCATGCTGATATCCGATTGTTGTGCGTATATCTTTGCAACATTTGGTGGATTCTCCTCACTTCTCATCTCCTGATTGCCTCATGTTAACTTTTTGAATGCTCTTTCAACCATGAAGGAATGTAAATTTGAAAAATTCTTTGGATCACACTCATATATGGCAGGTGGTGCAATAGTGTAGACTGGAGCATTAAAGTGATCCTCGAACATTGGGTTCGGGAATTCTTGTGGCATGTCAGAGGTGCCCTTGAGGCTGACCATCACTCCTCTTACCCTGTCAATTTTCTGCTCCATACGCATAATACTTTCCGCAACAACCCCATGTTTCTTTGACAAATCACCAATAAGTGCACTCTGCTTAGCCATGTCTTCTATTTTAGTGTTCAACATGAGCCGGCCCTTTGGAAAGGAAGTTTTTGAGTTAGCGATAGGAAGTAATCAGAATGTGCAAAAGATCAGGATTTTAGTATTAGCTTGGAAAGAAAAGTAGGGTTATATGCATTGGAGAGATATTGATTTTGGGGAAAAGATTCATTCAGGTAGAGAGAGAGAGAGAGCAACAAACGAGTTCATGCAATGCAGACATATCAAGTAACGAATGCATCTTATAATGCGAAAGACCATTTTACGCACGATGATTTTGAAAAGCGCTTTGTGCCACATGTCTCATTTCATTTGCTAACAAAATAGGGAGCCTAAGAGATAATATTGCATTTATTTGATCTTATTACATTGAATGATAATAAAATAGTGTAAAAAGCGGAAAAGACTAAATATTGCTAGGAAATTAGATCATGGCCAAGTAAACATCTTTCATGCTGATCTATCCCCAGATTCTTCTTCTTCTTCTTCTTCTTCTTCTTCTTCTTCTTCTTCTTCTTCAGATGAGTCTTCCTCGGCCGAACTTGCCCCTGATGAATCTTCTTGGAAGATGATATTGTCTGCATCAGTTAAGAGCCGGGATATGTCAATTGTGAAGTTCTTCAATATTTCCCAAAGTGAAAGTCTGCTCGGCCTCCATCCCAATAGTGTACTGCTGCTTCTGCTATCCCTTTCATTGCCGTATGCTCCATCAGTGAAATAAGGTTCCCCAACACTGCCTTAACTCGGTCTTATTGATCTATATTTAGGTTTCCCCACAAATCTTTGAGTGACTGAGGGGTTTTAGCAACCATTTCAAATGTTCTATTGGCCATGATCTTTTGGAAAAGGTGAAGGACGATAGGGAAAGAAAGGAGAAAAATGCCCAAGATTTGCTTTATTGTAAACAAATGATCAACGGGTGGCACGAGCTTTTGAAAACAATGCAACAGAGAATATGAAAAGATGTGTCGTTGTGGGTTGAGAAACTCTTTAGAGACTTAAGATGGAAGTTGCTAATGGATTTTTGGTAAACCACGGATGGCCAGTCTTTATATAATGCCTAATGCGCATTATGTGTCATCCCGTCTATCAAGCGGTCATTTCTGCTTCAAATTGGGCCTTTAATTCCTTTTCGATTACCTTTTGTGCGTTTGAATAACATTGAACACAAAATGATATTAACTGCTTTGGAATAAACGGTCGTTTCTGATTCAATTTGGGCTTTGATGCCATTTTGGTTACCATTTGTGCCTTTGAATGACATTGAATGCAGAATAATTCTAATACACGGTCCACATTTGTACGTTCAATCCTTTAAGTATATGCCAAATAGATCGTGTTCAACGCTCTTTGGGGGTCAAAAAACCATTTGGATTGTTTAAACATATTGGCCTATCAGACTTAGGAACAAGCTGACTTATGATATGTCATCATGCATGATTCCTAGCGCCGCTACAAAGGAATGGAATTAGCTAGACCGAGTTTTATTATCCTCCCAAGCGGATGGCTCGGTAGCGGGAACGTCTTAGATAAAATATATTCCAACTCGTTCCCCCTAAAGAAAATTTTTTGTGGGGAAAGAGGTGGTCGTAACCACCGTACAATTTAGAAACTTGCCAGGAGTGGCGGAAGGTATGCATGATATGCACATGTTTAAAAAAAATGCACAAGTTTTGGAAAGAAATGCATATGTTTTGTAAAATGATGCACACATATTAAAGTATTTCATAAAATGATTTTAGAAGGATAAGAACAAAACAAACGCGTTAGTTTCGAAAGATAGGATTAGTATAAACTAGACAATATTAAAATTACGAAAAAGAAAAGATGCACAAATTGAAATATTAATATAAACTAGACAATATTAAAATTACGAAAAAGAAAGATGCACAAATTGAAATATTTTACGAACTTTTTAAAAGAGGGAAGATAAATCAAACAAGTTAATTTTGAAAAGTAGGCTGATAGAGTTAGGCGATATATTTTCAAAAATGCGAAAAGAATTATGAAGTGAAACCTGTTTTAAGAAAAAGGTTTAGCAAATTTATGGAAATGGTACACATATTGAGATATTTTGAAAATAAATTTTAAAAAGGAGAAACAAACAAGTTAATTATTTTCGAAAAAAGGCAAAAGAATTATGAAGTGAAACCGTTTTAAAGAAAAAGATTATGCAAATTTATGGAAATGGTGTACATATGAGATATTTTTAAAATAAATTTTAAAACGGAGAAACAAACAAGTTAATTCTTGAAAATAGGTTGAAATTTTTGAAAAAAGGCAAAAGAATTTTGAAGTGAAACCGTTTTAAAAAAAAAGATTTAGAAGATTCGAAAATAACTGAAGTTTAGGACATGTTGTGTTATCCTAAAAGAACTTTCTAAGAGTGGATTTTTCTAGACAAGGATATGGTTGCTCTGGCGGACAACCAAAGGGTGGGATCGTTTGAAGGGGTTGGTTGTACCACGGACCAACTATACTCTAAACGTCCCTCCTAAAGGGATTTTTGAGAGTGAAACGGCCGTGGGATCCACGTAACCGTTTATGGTGTGTGCAATTGTAAAAACTATTCAGGAGTGGAGGAAGTGTAAACAATTACAAAGAGTACAACAAAACAAATAAATAATATAGCGCCAAAATTTGAAGATTTGAAAATAAACCTCATTCCTTCAAAAAAAAAAAAAAAAAGAATGGAAGAAAAGTTAGTTTCAGAATAAATGTCAATAAAATAAAACAAGTAAAGAATCCCAATTCAAAATCCGCTATGGTTTGAACCTTGATATTCCCAGCGGAGTCGCCATTCCGTCGCACCCCACTTTAAAAGCTTGTAAGTGGTTCTCGACTTGGGGTAACTCATTTGGAGTTTAAGTTTTGGAGTCACCACCTAATAAATTTATCTAGGCGTATTAGGTCACCTAAAAGCTTTTCTAATTAATTTTAAATATAATTTCGAGTCGGTCTACTAATCAGAGATTCGAGTAAGTGTTCAAGTTAACTTAGAAGGAAGGGGTCAGGTACCTCCTAAGTTCCACTAAATGTGGTTTCCGACCGATTTCTATATTGGGTTTCAATCATATTGCAGTTTTGGTTAGAAAATGACAGAAGCTAAATATTATACACTAATAGATTATGGTACGCAAATAACTTAAAAGTATTACTAAAATAGGATAATTTATAAATTCAGTTTAAATGAAGGAGATTGTAAGCAAAATAGTTAAAACGAACAGCCTGTATAATTTGCAGAGACAGCTTTGAATAATTGTTATGTTGCACATATAGCTACAATTTACGAAGTTAGACAAGATAAATCAATTAAACAAATAGTATTGTCATCTTTTCCCTTAGTTTACAAATATCTTTTAAAATGACAAAGTATGGAGGAAATATTTTATAAAAAATGTTCGTCACTAAAGGATGGTATTGCAACATTAGTAATCACATACCGTTAACTTCGGTGGCGACTTCAGTGTGAGGTCGCGTTTAAAATAATTAGATTCAAAGTGGGTGAAATATATTTAAAATATATAATATAAAAATATACACAAACAAGATATATAAATAGTTAACACATCACATATTGAAAAAATATTTAGATATAGTAAGCAAATATATAACAATATACATACATAATTGGCAATAATTAACACATGATAATTAAGTTAAAAGTAGATAGGATATTTAGAAAATGTTGTAACATATATTGACTAATATCTTAATAAGAAAATAACATATTTTTTTTATAAGACTTGACCTTCAAAGTCTTAAATTCCTCACAAACTAATAATTAGTTTGGAGAAACTAACAAAAAGTAAGCGTAGATTTTGCTTTTGTTCAAGAAAACGTGATCAGAAAAAAAAAATTACAGAAAGAAGCGTTATTTTAAAGTTTAACATTTTAGAATATTTTACTTTGCAGAGACGGTCTGATTTTCAACCTAATGTGAATTAATAGCCTCTTCAGTAAATAAACTATATTCCAGTATACCTAAATTGCACAAACAGCCTATTTACTTACAGTTTTAGGTTTAAACCTGTAATAATAATGCTGCAATTTTTCAGTTGTAGGATAGACATTACAGTTTTTAACCTGTTTCACAATTTCAGCTGTTTAACACATGACATAAAGAATATCACTACTGTACATAGCATCCAATTGCATATAATACCTTGTCTTAAGTGTCTTATGGTACTTAATTAATACAAATTAAGTAAATCCTAACGAATACAAATTTAAATATCTCACTTTCTAATTACAAATCAAATGGAAAAATAGGAAACGAGGAGAAGAGAGACCTTTGTCCTCGTTTGATTCACAAGTCCTTTTAAATCAGATACGAACTTCTTCCAAACTTCATGATAGACCCAGAACAAAAGCAATGCTTTCGGGCTACCTCTAACTCATTCGAACACCTGCAATGTTAACTAACAAAGGGATATAGCTCATTTGGCTATCCCTTAATTAATTTCAAGTCCCTGCAAAAGGATTAGTAGTGGCCTAAAGCAGCCCACAGTTCACAGACAACATATGCATACAATGGGTACAACTCCAGATTACAGTACGAATCATATCATTCTAATATCCGGATGCCATTCAATCGATTAAGAACTCATACCTTTGAATGTTCAGTGAGAGTACAATACTTGATAATGATTGAAATGAAGCTACTAAGACCAGTTGAAACAAACTACCAATGTCTTGTTTTAGCTCAATGCCAACAAACCAAGTGAAAGTAGAACAGGGAAAAGGCAAAAGGAGATAAGAGACAGAGCTTATTCATAAAGCGTTCTGTGCTTTCCAGTAGAGAAAGAGATGAGAGAAAGAGGTAGTCTCCCTTTCTAGTGTTAAAATAGCTAGTATTTATAGTGTAAAAGAGTCGCAATATGTTTTCTTTAAAAGGCAAATATTCAAATTTCAAATCATATCAATTAAAATCATCTTCTAATCAGAGAAATAATATTTAGTTAGCTAGAATTAGGGCCAACATTTGATCTTTCTAAAGTTAAGGAAGAGAGATCCAGTTCTCCTAAAGTCAAGGAGAGGAGATGTTGTCAATTTCTTGAGTTAAAGAAAATCCTTCAATACTTGAACAAATACCTTTCCATTGCCAATTAATTAAGCTAAAAATCAGCCAAGCTAACTGTCTACATTCAACAACATATGCACCTAGACGTTGTATATTTCAGTATTCATACAGGGTGTCAAATTTAATAGGAGGGCTTGTGTCCACACCTATATTTCACATACATACACATTTATACATGGCAAGAATGGATTTTAAATCAATTCAGCTTAAATGAGAGATTAGCAACTTGTCAATCAAGTTTTAAAGAAAGAAAATAATAACAGGGAAACCATTCCTTTTCAAACTTAGGGAAACTGATTGTATACATATGTAAGTATATATGTGCGATAATCAGATTCGTATAGCTCAACATAAACAATAGCTTATACTAAGTTCAAAACAAAAACTATTAGCACTATATTAATCAGGACGGACAGGCGCTTTTAGGATTCGAGTTTTACAAATGATTGTAATCAAGACATAATCATATTTTCTTAATTATGGTCTTAAGAACTAAATCATAAGAATGTCAAGAATAACCGCGTTGAATAAACATTATCATTAGGCATCAATTTTAGGCAAAGAAGAAAGTAGACTAAATAGGAATGGTTATACGTAATTTGTCCAGCATATCAGTCAATACACAATCGAGCATGATTTTCATAATTTAACTAGAAAAGAATGGAAAAGAAGAAAGGGGTTACCGGGTTTTTGGCGAATCGGGTCGGGTTCGATTGACCCGCCACGTTTCTGCCCGTTTTAAGCTTGATTCAAACTTGAATCATCAAATTCTTCCCTTCTATGCGTATGTACGATTCCATGCTTCTTGCATTTTGTGTTTCGGATTCACAGGGATTCGTTTGATTTCTTCCTTTTCCTTTTTCGGCTGAGATGACAGTGAATGAAGGAGAGAGATTCGCCTTTTTTCCATTACAGCATAGCATAGGAGAGAGAGTAGCGTCGCCGGCGTGATGGCGGAGAAGAGGCAGTGAAGGGAGTGTATCGGGACGGAAACAGGGGAAAGGGGGAGAGAGGAGGTGAGGGGTGACGGCTGGTATTATGAAGGGAGAGGGAGTTTATGTTTTAGGGTTTCGGGTGAGGGGTGTGAGTGTATAGATGTAAATGGGAGCTTCAATATGAACCGTTGGATTAGATGGATAAACGGCGCAGATCGTGCCACGTCAGGCGCGTGTGTGGGAGTGTATAAGTGATATATGTGATGAAGTAGATAAGTGGGTGCTTTAAGGGGGTTGTACCATACGCTGGAGTGAGTTGTACACGTGCTTAATGTGTGTGTACTTTGTGCTATAACGAATTGTACACACCAAAAAATGTGTATTAATGAGGTGTAGGCTGAGGTGGCGTACACATGGACAAAAGGTGATGCCGAGGACTAGATGTAGTAGAAATATAGTCGTAAATTAGCAACTTGGCTAGTATTTAATAAAAATACTTGTAAATATATATAATTAGTATATAAAGAATAGAATAATCATAAATATATTTAATCACAATTAAATATAGATGAACTCAAATATAATATTGATCAAATAAAAATGGCCACAGATAATTATTAAATGATGTCGTAATGCCTTAAATTGCACAAATAGCATATATATTTTAAAAAATAGCCTAAATAAATGCAATTACGTAATATAATCACTATTAAGTAAGGATAATATAAATAGAGGATTAATATTAGTATTGTACGCGTAAATGCATGCTATCTAATGCAATTTTAATTGAAAAATTACTATTATTAATTTTAATTAAATATAGCCAAATTGCGAAAAACGGAGGGATAAAATTGGGTATCAACAATCACCATAGCCTGGTTTGTACTCGTCGTATTGGGTTGCTTTCTCACATCGCAGTCATAGATTCAATGGAATTAAAATAATTTTGTAGGAAGTGAATGATGCATATTCTAACACGAAAAATAGGAAAAGCAAGCTTTTATTATTGGACTCAAGAATTAATCTTTGAATGGAAATGGTGATGCAACAAAGTTGGAAAATAAAGAAAAGAAAAGAAAAGCTAAAGACCCGGAGTCGTGTTTTATTTTAAAAAAAAACTAATGCCACAGCTCTAGTAAGGTTCTCGGTATGCTCAGAATGTGCTGTAGGTTCAGTTGTTCGGCATAACCCCCGTTTTGACCTTTTGGATGTTCAGGGCTTCAGTATGTTTTTTAGGTAATGCATCACATTCTTCCACGAATGGCTCCTTTAGACCGGTAAGCTCATTTTCTATGTCACGAGCACCTTTGGAATGCCCTCCTCCCTCGAGAGTTTTCATGTAGCTTGAAAAGATTGAAGCCTTTTTCAGAGTTGGAATAAACTGCTCTAGTGAATGATAATCTCTTGTGTCATTTTTTTTGTTTTTTCTCCTTTGCAAACCAGGATGTACCCCATGCCAAACTTCATCGAACACTGTTTTTGCTTTTATGATTGTACCTTCCAGATTGTATTCTTCACTGACGTCAATCATATTCACCTTCTCATCTCCATAATTGAGCAGTGGATTATTGTGCACATTTGGTGTCTTCAAATGAATGACTTTTTCATCTATTAGGTCTTGAATCTTATCTTTCAATGAAAAACATCTCTCTGTCTCATGCACCGGTCCACCTGAGTGGTATGCGCACCTTTTTCTCCAATCAAAGTGTGGTGAAGGATTGTCTGGCACCTTTTGAGGGATTAGGACAACAAGCCCAATAGCTTTCAACCTCTCGAACAATTGGGTCTGAGATTCAGTTAATGCAGTGTAGTTTCTTTTGGGTCTTTGGTTTGCCTCAGGGCAAGGCCTAGGAGAGTATGGTGATGCATTTCGGTGGTTGGTTTGAGTATTTTTTTGGTATGATGGACGGCTTGGTGCTAGGGTGTGGAATATAGGCCGAGTGGGTTGAGTGTTGTAAACGAAATTTTCAGATGGTGTGTAAGGCTAGGGGTGGAATAGTGGTGGTGTTTGATAATAGTTGTTTCAAGCGGGGTCTTGAATGTTTGTAGCAAAAGAGACTTCATCTTTCTTCTTTTTGGAGAGACTAACATTTCAAGCCTGGATAGCCATATTAGCAGCTTGTAGTGCAGCTAAACTAATAATGTTTCCACTTTTTAACCATTCTTCTATGTCATCTCCCATCAACACTACATTTGCAAACTTTTGGTTCTTCATATGCAACAACTGGTCGTAGTATAAATCCTCTTGTATGCGAATGAATATGTTTACTATTTCTTTGCTTCTGCTCTCCACCTAGTAGCATATTCCCTGAACGTCTCTGTGGGTTTCTTTTTCAACTTTTCCAAATAGAAGCGATCTGGTACCATTTCAGTATTGTACCCAAATGTTTTTACAAAGTCTGCTTCCATATCTTCCCAACCGAGCCATGTGCTTGGTTTCCATTTAGAAAACCAACTTAAAGCATCTCTAGTCAAGCTTCGGCTAAATAGCTTTACTCGTATTTTCTCGTCTTCCCCTGCTCTAATCAACTTGTCACAATACGTTCTCAAATGAGCCATAGGGTCTCCAGTGCCATTGAACAATTCGAACTTTGGTATCTTGTACCCATCAGGTAATTTCAAAGTAGGATAGATATACAAATCTTCATAAGCTAAACCTTTAGTGATTTTGCCTAACTCAAACTTCTCAAGCCCTCTAGTTTACGAACTTTCTCTTTTGTCCCATCATCATTGGCTTCATTCTCTACCCATTCATAGTTTTCATGGTCTTTGACGGGTGACGTGAGTTGTTTGGTTTCAGCAGTGAACATAGGATTGTAATGCGGAAATGTGGTGTTGGTGTAAGGTATGTTCGTGTTTGGGTAAGTAGGGTATGCAGGAGGTGGTGCTTGATAAGTAGCTGGTAATGCTTGATAGGGGGCGGTGCTTGGTATGTGGCGGTTGGTGCGCTTTGATAGGTAGCAGGTGGTGTTGTTTGGTAAGGAGATGGTTGTGTTGTTTGGTAAGTAGCCGGTGGTGCTGCTTAGTATGTGGCTGGTGGTACTGTTTGATAAACAACAGGGGGATCAGTTGGGAGTATAGGGTCCTTTCCAGTAGGGCGGGCTGACCCACTTGGATCAGCTGGTTCCTTTGAATGGACGGAGTTAACAACGGGTAAACTGGCGATTGTCAATTTCTCTTCAAGTTCTTTAAGCCTTTCTAAGTTTGAGTATGATATTTAAAATTGAACGTGTATCATGTGTCATCTATTTGTTCTCATGATCTAAAAATAATTTTATAAAGTAATTGATTTTATTGTATAAATGTAGAAATAAACTTTTTTAATAGGTGAATAGAAATAAATAATTGATTTCTATAATGATTTCTATTTATAGAAATAAATAATTAATTTTGTTACATAAAACTAGAAAAATCAATTTAAAGTCTATGTTTTCTTTGATCTTCCAAATCTTCGTGACTTGTGATATTCTCCAACAAAAATAAATAATTGGATGATCCACACTTTTGAGAACAAATGGTCTATATTAGATACGTCCAAATTTAAACAGATGCACATGTAACATATTTAAACGTCCCTTGGGGTTGAAAACCCATTTGGTTCGTTCAAACATGGTGAACTAATAGACTTATACACGAGCCGAAGTCAAATTTTTCTAAATATGACATGATGCATGGTTCCTAAAAGGATTGTCTAAGAGTTGGAATAGACCTGGCCATTTCCTTTCAAGATGACAACTTGAAAGGGGAAAGTTCCGGGGATGTCATCTGCACCGCGAAATGACCTACCCCGGGAGTTCTTTCCAGAATTAATTATTTTGAAAAATGAGAAACTCCCGGAAAACCCCCGCAACCGCTTTAAGTACTCAAATTTCGAATTGGAGGAAATATGAACGGAATATGCACAAATAAATATTATATCATACAAAATTATGCCAAAATAATAGATGAGAAAAATATAACAAACCTGCAAAAAAGAAAAGTTAGTTTCGTATCAAAACAATCAAAGCAAAAATATAAACCCAATATAAAAATTGTGATGGTTAGAAAATAAAATCCCCAGGGGAGTCGCCATTCTGTCGCACCTCACTTGAATAGTAAGCGGGAGTTAGAAGTTTGGAGTCGTCACCTAATAAATTTCCTAGGCGTATTAGGTCACCTATTAATTTTTAATTCAATAATAAACTTCGGATTGGTCTACTAGTCAGAGATTCGGGTAAGTGTTCGAAATAACCTAGAAGGAAGGGGTTAGGCACCTCCTAAGTTCCACTAAACGTGGTTCCTGGCCGATTCCTATATTAGGTTTAACGCAATGCTTATAAAAAGGATAAAAGCTAAATAAAATAAACAAAAGCGATATGGGATGCAAAATAAGTAAATAGGCAGTTTAAGGTATTTGCATAAATAATTTAAAAAAGTAATCGTGTTGTACAAATAGCCACAAAATAATAAATAACCAATTAATCATTTGAATAAACAACCCTAGGTTTTATTATCCTATTCGGATCAGAGCCTGGCTTTAATAAGGGACGATAGTTTCAAAATCCACTATCAATATATAGCTCGGGTAATTTCCATCATTTTCGAGGGGCTTAAATTACCCTTAACCCTCATACCCTCTTTAAGTATTTAACTAGATCGCATAGTAACATTTTAAAACGTCCTAACGGTTTACTAGCGTCCCACTTAATGTCTCGGAGACCATTGAGACTACTAATGTAAATACAAAATATCTAGACTCTCCTAAGTGTATTAAATGCCCAAACTAGACTTGAGCAAGGCGTCACATAAAAAGTACGACCATGCTTAAACACGTTGAGATGAAAAAAGTCGTGCAATTTGAAAAAAGAAGCCTCCAAATTAACTTATAAACTGTAATAAAGATTCAAAGCCACATGCTGCTGTTACGTTTTAAAAGTCTTAGATTTGCAGAAATAGGGCACCTTTTAAATAAACCTGCAATTTTAGCCACTTTATGATATTACATGCAACCTGTTACATTTTCAAAAAACAAAACTTTACAAACATAGTATATTTTCAGTTTCAAATTTCAATTACAGACCTGCTATAATATTACTTCACAAATTGCACAAATAAGCACTTTTTAAATGTACCTTATGATTTTAGCCCATTTTCCAATTTTCAGCAAAACAACCCCCTGCTATAAACTGATTTTAAAACCTATCCCATTCTACTAATTTTCAGATTATACACACAAAAATCCAATCCAAACTCATGCTGCATAACCAACTAAAAGATGAGGGATAGAGAGGGCTCCTGTTTAGCCAACTTGACGCACTCAGCAACATCATCGATTATAAAAAAGATGTCCAAAATACTAACTTGCACCTTACGGTTCTTATACATACCATTACTATTCCTAATGAATACATAAATAACACTTTAGCACGAATTGCAAATTAAAGAAGAGAATGAAAAGAGCATGGCCTTGTCCCTTGGTTTCTAACTTCTGTAGATCTCAAATCGAGTCTAAACCGACTCATTTCTTGAATAAAGCAGCCTACAAAAGGACATAAACAATGATATAGCCTCGAGGGCTATCCTAGAATAACAAAGACCTGCACAAGGATTAGTTGTTAGCCTAATAGAGGCCAGGTAGCATACAATATTTCATAAACAACACTTAACAAACTAATGGTAGGCAGTAAAGGAGTGTAAGAAGTTCATACATCTGGTTTTTATGATATACCTCTAAGGAAGTCGTCAACAAGGCAAAGCATAGATACTATAAGGCAGGCAGGTTTCAAGTCAAGGAAGAGGACTATTGTATATTTCCAGCATGTAAATTAATTGCTTAGAGCTTGTGCTTTCCAGCAAGGAAAAAGAAAAGGAGAGAAACACTTTTTTTTTTCAGTGTGTAAGATGTAGAGAGAGGTATTGAAGGTGTGTATTTTGTCTTGTCAAAGTCCCTAAAGAGTGAAAGAGAACTAGTATTTATAGGTGTAATGTAGGGAGGTCAGCCATTTTTTAATTATTCCTCTAGAAGGAAAAGATAACTCAGTTATGCAAAAAAAGGCTGAGGTGATATGTTCAATCCTCTTAAATATGGTAAAAAGATATTCTCTCACAATTATGCAAGGAAAATATTTGCAAGCACAATCTGTCAATATATTTGAAGGAGAAACAATACACATTAGCAAGTATAAATCTAGCAGTTGACTTATTTAGGCAAACTTATTTAAGGAAAAACAGTTTTGATAGCAATCAGTATGTGGGTGTAGGCAAGTAAAGCACCATTGCTCATTTTTCAGTCCAAGTACACGCACACGGTTACATGTCACATATATTAATTAGATGATATTAGCATGCTCTTATACATTTGAATGACATCAAATTCAGAACAACCAGGCTTTTCGGGCTCGAACTTTTGACCGAGCAATCACAAATAGTAGCTAACATAGCCTTTAAGGAAATTGGATAATCAAGTTTAACTAACTAGCATTACAAATTCTAAAATCCTAAATTTCGACAGCAAGAAAGCAAAAAATCGAATCCAAACAAGGCATGATAATCGATAAATGAACTTGCAATCCGATATTTTCAACATAATCAGTAAAAGAAAGAAAGATAATAATAAAAAAGGAAAAGATATTACCCGTTTATGAGTTCGGGTCGGATCATGCCTGACCCGATCAATTTCTACTCATTTTCAACATTTCAAGTTTGAATCATTGACTACTTGCCTTGTTCGTCGAAGATTACTCGTATTTTCCATAGAAAGAGGGATGAGAGGGATTTGTTTCCCTTTTTTCGTGTGAAAACGACAAGGGAGAGAGAGAGACGCGTGAAGATCAGAGAGATCGGCGGAGTTACGGTGTTGATTAGTGTATCCGGTCGGGTTTTGTGGAGAAAAGGGAGAGAGGGTGGCGGCTGGTAAAGAGAATGGGGAAGGGGTGAAATGTTTAGGGTTTTTGGTAAGTAAGGGGGTAATTGTAAATATTAAAAGGTAAGAAATTGTGTGAGCCGTTGGATAAAGAGCTTGGACGGCTGCGATTGTGCCACGTAGGCGCATCGTGTGTTAAGTGTAGATGTTGTATGTGTAAGTATATATGCTGAAGTGGATAAGTGGGTGCTTTGAGGGGGTTGTACGACACGTTACAATGAGTTGTACGCGTGCTTTGGAGAGTGGTAGTACCTGCTTATGATGAGTTTTACGTAGGGTAGGAGTGAACTTTAGTGAGGTGTATGCTTAGGTGGAGCTTATGTGGTGTATATGTGGGCAAAATATGATGACGGAGACTAGATATAGTATACTTGGAGTTGTAAATTGATAATTTGGCTAGTATTTAATAAAAATACTTGTAAACGTAAATAATTAGTATGAAAATAGGAAAATTATAAATAATTATAAATAAATATATTTAATCACAACTAAATATAGATGAGCTCAAATATGATACTAATCAAATATAAATGGCCACAAATTATTATTAAATGATGTCGTAATGCATTAAATTGCACAAGTAGCATACGTATTTTAAAAAATAGCCTAAATGAATGCAATTACGTGATTATAATCACAATTAAATAAATATTATATGAATAGGGAATTACACATGTGAATGCATGCTATCTAATGTAGTTTTGTTTGGGAAATTACTATTATCAATTTTAATTAAATACAGTCCAAATTTTGAAAAACGGAGGGACAAAATTGGGTGTCAACAACGTCTTCGTCGAGTCACCGAAATCCAACCTTCATCATCATCTTGGTCAACATGAGATTTTCCTTTCTTGAGAGATCTTTCCTCCTCTATCGCTTCGTTCATGATGCCTCTAGGCCCTCTTTGTTAACTTCAATGAAGTCACAAATGACTACAGGATCAACTGAACCATAAGTGACATAAACTTGATTTGAAATTTCTTTCTCGTCCTCAAACAAGATTATTCCTACTTGAGCTAGCTGCATAACTTTATCCTTAAAAATGGAGCACTTCTTAGTGGGGTGGCAAAGTAAATGATGATACTTGCAGTAATTTGCCTCTTTAGTTCTCCCAGCTTTATCAGGTCGTTTTATTTTTGGAAAATCAATGAGTTTCAATTTAGTTCTTCAAAAATTGCTGGAACATCAGAGTTCAAGAATGGATACTCCTTAGCCAACATTTCTTTCAAAGTTAACTTTTTGCTTGTCTTATCCTCCAAAGATGTAATTTTCATACTTTCGTTCTTGCTCACTTTCGTGGTGACCTTCAATGGTGAGGCTTCAACATTCATTGATTCCTTACTTTCAGACTTTGGCACAAACTTGCTGACTTTCCTCACTTCTTGTTTCTGTTTCCCTCTGCGAGGATCAGGAATAGGAACACCTTGGTTTCTACTGGAAGCAATACTCAACTCCATGTCATGTGCACGTGTTACCAATTCTTCATATAATTTCAGTTTAATGCCTTGCAAAATATAACAAAGTTCCCAATGCATCCCTTGAATGCACATTTCAATTCTAGAAGCTTCACTTAGCCTATTTATGTAGTTGAGACTTGCATTCCTCCAGCAGTTGATGAAATCAATTACAGCTTCATCCTACTACTAACGCGTGTTTATTAGTTCAACCATGCTTGTTGTGTGCCTCATTTTTCATGCATCTCAGGAAGCCTGGCAGGTGCACGACTCAAATCTCATTCCATCATGCATTCCATCTTGTTGATTCGGCTCTCTTGATACTTCACATAACTTGTTGCCTTAGTCAGATATGCAATCTGTTCTTCAACACTTGAAGTATTTGTCGCCATGGGTTGGATAACTGTTGAAGGTTGGGCAAAAAATGAATTTTCCCTTAAATTGAACTTTGAATGAAACAATTCACGTGGAGTAAGTGGAACAGATCTGTTGATCAAGACATCATCATCATCAGTCTGCATGCCAAGATTTTTAGATTTAGCCAGACTGAGTAAAGCCAATGTCTTTTCCACTATTTCAACAATGTTCCTTCATTCCTCCAAGTAGTTTGACATGACACTTGCCCCCATTTCTGATCGAGAATCGAATACAGGGTTGGATGTAGACGATACTTGTTGCCCCAATAGATTTTCTTTCTTCCTTGTGATAGGTCCAACATCATTTCCTCCAATAACCTCTAATATGCTTTCCACATCAGAGGAGGACTTTGAATCATCAACCTAGCAGCAGTTGATTTAAAGGTAACTTCTTTGGATCCAACTTAGAGTTCTTGACTTTAAAGAGAAGAGAAGAGAGGTAGAGAGGTCCCACTTTTATATTTTACCATAATTAAGATTGCGTAATTCATAGCTATAAATATTTCTCCTTATATTGTATTGTACTATCAATCGATTCACACCGAATCCGGCTATTTTTGAGGAATAAGATTATTTACTTTCTTTCTTATTACTTTTCTTTCAGTTTTACTAACTTTCCTAGGTATTTACCGTATCGCTTATGACCCTTTCATAATTTAATGGCGTGGTAAATTTTTAATACAAATTTGATTATATTTGATATCAATAGATATGCGGGTTACATTTTCAAGGATGCCACTAGATCTACAAATAACGTCATTCGCTTCAGAGCTTCTCTAGTCTTCCTTCAATTTACTTTTGTGTATCCCCTTTTGCCTTAAGTTAACTCCTATTTATAATAGTGGAGTAGGAGAGTTGTGATAAGACTAAATTTACTTGACTTTAATTTAATTGACCAGTTTGAATTTGTAAGCCAATCTTGGATAAGCTATCATTTGAATGGCTAGAACTTATCACTTGTACACGTGGCATATTTGCATTGGCATGCTAATTTGACTAAGCATACCATGTCACCAATCATGTGTCAATATTTTAATAGCTATTCCATTTAACTTGGTGCCACATAGTTGAAATGTGGCATAATATTTTCTTGAATCTAGGAATTAATCCAAATTTCTTATGGATTTAATTCGCCAAATTTTATGTGCTTACAGTTTTCATAACTACCATCCTATTATATTAGTAATCGACATTAATTACAATTAATCTTCTATATCTATATATCATTCAAAGCTAAAAAGTCAAGCCTTACATAAAGCCAAGTGGAAAGCAACAATAAAGCCACTTGGAAATTAAGACAATAATTAGTTGTTTTAGTTAGATTAGTTTTAAAATTTAATCAGGAGAGTAGTTGGAATTTGATTTAAAAAAAGCAATGAAATTTGTTTAAAGGATAATTTGCGTCAATATTTCATATTCCAAAATATTTGCAATGGTATAGTGATACTCGTTTGTGGGTTTGTTTTTTTTCTTTTTTTATTTTTCCTTTCGTTATTGAATTGAAAATACGATATTTATAATAAGATAAACGTAATCTAAGTTTAGCATTATCAAAGGAATTCCTTGAGCAACGATGCTAATTTCCGGCCTACTTAGGACAATGGTGGATGTGATTACTTTAGGTGGCATGATGGTCTTCTTGCACAAGAAACAAAAGAAATTCTGTCCTAATTAGTCTCCAGGGCACAAGGAGCGGCGATGTTTGATTTTACTCAAAAGATCTATGAATATGAAGAACAAGTGAAGCTTTTTAGATTGCTGCTTCTCGAGGCTGAGGAACAGAGGGATTTCCTCAAAATCCAACTCAGGGAAGTTCAAATAGAGAAGGAACGAATTCAAGTGCAGTTGAAAGAGGTTGAGATGCAGAGGGATCGATTTAAGAAGTTGGTGCGTAGGCTTCTTATCGGAGCAGTATTTTATTTAGTTTGTAAATGGTGGGTCTAGTTAATTTTGTTAATGTTTTAGCAATTTAATTATCTTGTTTTTTTGATTGATCACTATGAACTATATGCATTTTTCTCTTTTTGTTAAATTTATATAATAAACCATTCGTGGTAGACAATCAAAATCACAGGTGGAATAATTATGCGGGGCAAATCGGGCCACGACACCAACTATCGAAAACCAAGCTTGAGAGCACAAAGAATACAAGTCAAGGGCTCCGGATGTGACTTGAAGATCATTAATTAGAGCACCATAGAAGGAGGACCGCCTAGGCTACAACGAGGAGCGCCTGAGGCACAATTTGAGGCGCCTCAAGAGGCCACAGTAAGAGGCGGAGCACCTTTTGCCAGGCAGAGCGCCTAGGAGGAGCGCCCAGCTCGATCAGTAGCTCAGCCAGGGGGAGCGCCTAAAGCCTAGGTGGAGCGCCCAGCTGGAGGGCCAAGATTGACCAGCAGCTCATGGATGCGGAGGGCCCAGATCCCAGACGGAGCGCCTAAAAAAATGAACGGGATTTTTCTGTAAATCTTCCCATTTTAACCTTACATGGTCTCCTATGTTTTAACCCACTTTGGGGGAATTTTAGTCATTTCTTAAGGGGATAGAAGGAACTATAAATATAACCCTTAGGCTTTTCATTTGATAACCTAGTTTTTGACAGATAATTGAGAAGAAGAACATTGAGAGGCTTGGCCTTCTTGTTTGGAGCTTGAAGCTGATGTATCCCTCAAGACTTGGGAACCCGAGGATTGCATCCTAGTATGAATCCGGGATTTGGTTCAAGATTCTCTTTCTCCCATTGAATTCAATCTATATATGTGAGTTTGATTCGTTTCTTTCTTGTTAATTCTTACCTCCCCAATCTTTATTTCTTGTTATCCCCTTTAATTGCTTCTGCTTGTGTCGTTTATTGCTTCCTCTAATTTTACCCCGTATCAGTTTGGTATCAGAGCACAGATAGGTTTTGTTCTTACAAACCCTCGATCGTGCCATTTTATCTTTGTGATTGTTGTTTAGTTGTTCTTATTTGGAAGAAAAATAAAAAATTGGAAAATTTACAAACTTCAAAAAAATTTATAGATCGGTTTTGGATTCGAATCCCCAAGTGTTAAAAAGTATCGGGGATTGTTCAATAATGTATTCCCGTTGTTTTGATACCCTCGTATCACAATTTGGTGTTACGGAATAAAAGTTCGAAAATTAAATCCCAAAATTTTAAAAACCCTTGAAAATCCTTCAAACTTGAATCGAAGCTTGTTGTTGTTTGTTTGGGGTTTAAAACCATTGGGGATTGTTTAGAATAGTTGAATACACCATTGGATTTGAGTAACGGGTTGAAATCGATCGAAAATTAGGTGAAAAACACCAAAAACCCGTTCTTGGAAGTTGTTGAATCGCACTCCAAGCGGATCGCCTAAGCCCAGGCGGACCGCCTAACTGCCTAGGCAGTAGCCAAGGTAGGCAGAGCACCTAGCCCTGTTTCGGGTTTGAGAATTTTTGTTTCGTCGTTTTTTGTGTTTCCTTTGCTTCCAAACTTCTTGGTTAGTGTTTCAAGGCTAATTGGCCTACTCGAAAGACACTAACTCTTGAGCGTATTAGGACATTCGTGCATAGAGAAGATTAGAATTCAAAGAAGAGTCGTATAACTTTCTTTGGCCTCAAGTGCGCACTTTAAATAGCCTTCCGTCCATAGAGTCCCATTAACTCCACGCCGAACCAATACTTGGACATACTAGTTGTGATCACCGTGATTTCTAAGAGATTAGGGCCTTGTCCTTGAGCGTTCATATATTGAGTGATACACATGAAGGAGTGAATTTTGTGAGGTTATTTCTCTTATTGGTGCAACTATGTCGGATGATGATTGTGGAGGTTATGGCTCGTGTGGGGATGATGCTAGTTGTTATGACTCGCATGCAGATGGTGGAGACTATTGTTCCTACGTTGATGATGAAGGGTATTACTATGATGACTCAAGAAACCATGGCTCCTATGGTGATGAAGTGGTTCACTATGATGATCATGATGTTGATGAAGACTATGAAGCTTATGAAGATGAATGTGTTGATCTTTATGCTTCTACTCAAGAATACGAAGATGGTGACGCTTCAAGGTACAATGTTCCTACTTGATTTTCTTGTGATGAATATGAAAATATTGATAGTAACATAGAGAGAATTGATGATGATGTTGATTATATGAATTATTCATGTGAATCTTCTCTTGGTGTTTCTAAGGGCGAACAAGGGAGTAGTCAAGGTCCTTCCATTAGTGTGGGAGGAGGTGGTGGTTGTCCCATGGGAAAGACGAAGCTTGCATATTCTAGTTGTGCTAAGCGGCCTAGTGCTTCTAAATCCCATGTGAAGGGTGGTATGAGCGATGGTGTTACTTTTGCAACAAAGGGGTTATATTGTTCCATCAATGCCATGAGGGGCTTGGATAGTTGTAGTAGGAATAGTACTATTGGCTATGGAAACAAGGCGAGAGGCACTTATGGGTTCCATGACAAGGTTCCTTCCTCGACTTTCAACAACACTTCTAATGTTAGAAGAGTGACGGGGAGTGGAAGTTGCACTAGCAGTGTTGCTAGTAGAGGAGGAATAAGGGAGACCCAAGTTGTTGGTGTTGATACTCCTGGGCATTCAAGTTCTCTCTTGGATAGACGTAGGTTTGTTGTTGAGGTGAATGGGTATGAAGGGTACTTACTCAAAATTGGTGATACTGATGCCAATTGCATTAGCACCTCTTTTGTTGATAAGTTAAGGATACCATGCCGAGCGCTAGAGCAGCCTTATGAGTATGATGGAGTATGGGTTTCCAAGGAATCTCGTTGCTCCTATCTCATAGAAACTACAAGGGTCATGTTTCGTGTGATGTGTATCCCATGCTGCATGTTGATATATCGCTAGGTGAGCCATGGTTGCATGACAAGATGGTGCGATATAGTGTTTTGAAGGATGCGTATTATGTGGGCTTAGGTCAAAGGGTTTATGACTTTAGACCTTATCGGGCAAGAGGCCAATTGCCTACTGGTGCACCTTATTTGGCTATGCAAATGAGCAAGGAGTGAGAACTTCATTCCAAGGTTAACAATAAGCAATGAAGAAGTCCTACAATTACAAGAAATGGTGGGACAAGTGCAAGAAAAGACTTGACAAATGTCAACAAGGTGAACCTGAAACCACAAGCTTCAAAGCCAACTGGTTCACCAACAAATAAGAAGGAGACATTAAGTGATGAGTCTCTACAAGTCCTATATTCTGGGTTGATGTGAAGAGTCCACCTACTCCGGCTATGGGTATTCTTGGGCCTCATCCCAACTCGCCCAAATATGAGAGACAAAAGATTGAAAGGAGTAACTGAGTGGACGGTGACAACTCTCGACTGGAAAAAGAAGAGGTTGTGTTGAGTGATGTGAGTGGGTTGTCATCATCCGAATCTACACCCGGCCTTAAAGAAAAAATAAGGGAAAATAGAGAGGGAAAAAGAATCATTGAGAGTGAGGGCACCCCTTATTCTAATCTCAACCCTTTATCTTTTTCTTCTACTTGTTTGAATTCTTGTATAGGAATTCTTGGAGGCAAACTGATGGAGCCTCAACCATGTTCCAAAGTGGAAAGACAAAGTGAAGATGATTCCAAATGTGAGCTACAAGGTGGAGAAACTATTCATGACACTTCAAGTGTATTGAGCGAGCAAGATGGCCACTCAAAGGTATTTGTTAGTTCTTCTTCCCTTGAGCATATTACTTCCTTATCTTGTGATAGTGTTTGTGATAACTCCACACTAGTTGATGACATGTATGATTACAATGTGTTTGCAACTAGTGTAGAGCCATTTGGTTAACTTGTTTGTGCATATGAACCACTAGTTGAGAGGGTTAAAAAGGCACATTATAATGTGAGCTCGATTTTCATTGAACCTATTTTTAGTGAAAATATTGTGGTTGACCTTGTTTGTGAACCTTGTTATGACACCCCACCCATATTTGATAGAGGAGAAGATGAGTGTAATGAATATCCTATTCTTCCCTTTGATTGCTTACTTAATGATGGTGGTCTTATGTGTCGTAGTGAGGATGGTCGTGATCTTGAAGAGTCTCTAGTGTATGAGATGAATCTAATTGTGTTCGGTGACTCCTCAAGAGTAGATGTTGTCTCTAGTTTGACAACTTCACCTTTGCTTGCTAATGAGCTTGAGAAGTGTGCCTATACTAATCCTTTGTATGAGGGCAACTTCAATGGAAATGGTGATTTGTATCAAACTAGAGTAGAGTGTTGTCATACCCGGTTTTAAACTTAACTCAGAGCGAGTCAGGTTTCAGGTTTGACTGGGTAACTCGTTTGAGTTAAGAATTGGAGTCGCCACCTAATATAGTTTTCTAAGGTGTATTAGGTCATCTAAGTGTCTAAGGTCAAGTTTTTATTAAACTGGTCTAGTTTCAGAGATTCAGTGGGTAAGAAGTCAAAATGACTTGGGGAAGAAAGTGTTAGGCACTTCCCCAAGTCCCACGAAAGGTGTTTCCCGCCTGAGTCTATATTTTTGGATGTAAATGATATCACTAACTTAAAGGGGGTCAATTTCACAATCAATCTTATAAGACTAAGTTTACTTATGCAAGTCGAGATAATATACACATAATTGGCCTCCAAGTTTACAAGCACGACCTACATTTCACGCCTTCTCGCGTTTTTTGCCTCTCCAAAAATGCCTAATCGAGAGGTGGTCAAATCTATATAAGGATGTCAAAAAGCAGTCTATTTGTAAAATTTCAGCATTCAAATTAAATTTGCATTAAATAGGCAATTTGCTAAAATAGGCAACTTTTGCAAATGATTTCAGATTTTGTCAAAAACCAAATACGGTTTATTTTTGAAATAAATTGTTAGCCATTTAGGGTCAGTATGACTCGTCATTTATTGTCGAGCCCTAACCTTAATGGTATTTTATTTTTTGCGGTTAATCTCAAAAATATACGTGTATAGGAGGGGATGTTTTGAGAAAAAGTTCACAAAACACATAAGATGCACATAAGGGGGCAATGATAAGGATCAAGCGCGGAAAGTAAAGACAAGACAAAAAGCGAGACGTGGCTTGAACGAATAACCCAAGTAGCACCGAAGAACTAATTTCGATACACCTCGGGAGATTGTCAAGGAACACCTACACTAGGCAACTACCCTCGAGGTACACCCGGAACCCACAAGTAAAATGATCGAAGAGGGAATGGAATTCATCTAGATCCGCTAGAAGAAAAACAAGTTCCAAACAAGGTTGTTTCATTCATTCACAAGAGTTCAACTCTTAACAATATTCTTCAATTATCAAAATTAGCTACGGAATGAAATAAGCTATCTAGGCTATTTATAGAGGTTTTCCAAGCTTTAGTAAATGGTCTAAAATGCCCACACATTAGGCTTTAAGTTAAAATACCACGTATGGCCAAAATAGTCTTCAAACACTCAAAATCTCGCCTCTTCAGCGTCTTGGGCGGAGTGCCCGTGCTTTGGGAAGAGCGCCCACAAAAGTGATCAGTGAGGTGGTCTGGGCGGGGCGCCCCAAGGCTGGCGGAGCGCCTGGTGGCCTGCCTACTAGGGCGGGGTGCCTGGTTGCTCTAGGCGGGGCGCCTGAGCCTGGATCATCCACAACGGCTTCTAATCGCTTCCTTCTTTAAGTGCCTTCCTCACCAAGTATAAATGCACTCCTTGGATCTCCTTAGCTTGGCTCCGTGTGAAGGGTCTTCTGGTGGTTTGGTCCTTATCATCCTCCCCTTCTTGAGAGGATTTCGTCCTCGAAATTAAAGCATCATCATCCACGACCCCTCCATCCCCCACATCCAAAGGAACCAAGTCACAAACATTGATTGTATTAGAAACATTATACTCACTTGGAAAGTCGACCACATAGGCGCTGTTATTTATCTTTAAATGCACTTGGAATGGACCATTTCCCCGGGGTGCCAACTTCCCTTTCCTAAGGTTTGGAAACCTTTCTTTGCTGAAGTGCACCCACACATAGTCACCCTTCTTGAGTTCCACCTTCTTGCGTCCCTTGTTATTCTTGGAGGCCACTTTTGCATAAGCTTCCTGCAAGTTCTTCTTCGCCTTAGCATGGATTTCAACCAAAGCCTTAGCTCGGGCTTTCCTTCAAAATTAACAACCATTTCCCTTGGAAAAGGGGTTAGATCAAGGGGAATCAAGGTGTTAAAACCATAAACACACTCAAATAGAGTCATACCAATCATGCTATGTAATGTACGATTATATGCAAACTCCATAAAAGGCGCCTTTTCAATCTAAGTCCCGGCCTTACCTCGGGTCATGGCTCTAAGAAGAGCACCCAAAGTTCGGTTCACCACCTCAGTTTGTTCATGCGTTTGTGGGTGGTGGGACGTGGAGAACAATAGCTTGGTGCCAAGGGTACCCCACAAGCTTCTCCAAAAAATGGATAAAGAACTTGGTGTCCCTATCACTCACAATTGTTTGAGGCACACCATGCAACTTTAACACATTATCAATGAATAAAGAAGCAAGATGTTGTGCATCATCACACTTTTTGCACGGAATGAAGTGAGCCATCTTTGAAAACCTATCCACGACAACATAAATGCTGTCATGTCCCCCTCCCCCAGTCCGTGGTAATCCCATAACAAAGTCCATAGAAATATCCATCCACGGGCTAGTAGGTACGAGGAGAGGAGTATACAAACCATGGGGGTTTGCTTTGGATTTAGCATGCTTGCACTCAAGGCAGTTAATGCAAAGATTTTTAACTTGCACCCCCATCTTTGGCCAATGGAATTGTTCTTTGAGAATGGCTAAGGTTTTGTTTTTCCCAAAGTGACCCATGAGTCCTCCACAATCTGCTTCTCACACAAGCAATTCTCTCCAAGAGGACTCGGGTATGCAAACTCTATCATTCTTAAAGATATAGCCATTTACCCATAGGTATTTCGCAATTCTTTCTCCTTTCTCAAGAGCTTCATGGATGCTCTTTAGATTAGGGTCATGAGCATACATCAACTTGATACTCTCAAAACCCATGAGCTTGGAGGTAAGAGTAGAGGCAAGAGCGAACTTCCTAGAAAGTGCATCCGCCACAATATTGTCTTTCCCTTTCTTGTATTGAATAACAGAGGGAAAAGACTCATTAAACTCTACCTATTTGGCATGCTTCTTGTTCAACTTATCTTGGCCCCTAAGATGTTTGAATGACTTATGATCACTCTTAATCACAAATTTCCTAGGCCAAAGGTAATGTTGCCAATGAGCAAGAGCTTTCACTAGGGCATACAACTCCTTGTCATACGCAGAGTAATTTAAGGAGGCACCCTTCAATATTTCACTAAAGTAGGCTATGGGTTTGCCATCTTGCATTAAAATACCACCAATTCCCACCCCCGAGGCATCACATTCAACCTCAAATGCCTTTCCAAAGTCGGGCAATTGAAATAGAGGGGCGGTACTCAACCTACTTTTCAATTCTTGGAAGGCCTTCTCTTGAGGCTCTCCCTACACAAAAGGATTGTCCTTCTTCACCAATTCAGTGAGTGGAGCGGCAATGGAGCTAAAGTCTTTCACAAATCGTCTATAGAAACTAGCAAGACCATGAAAGCTCCTCACTTGAGTCACGGAAGTAGGAGTAGGCCAATCACGAATGGCCTCTACCTTGGACTCATCCACTTCAACTCCTTGGGCACTCACAAAAAACCCAAGGAACACAACCCTTTCTACACAAAAAACACACTTTTTAAAATTGGCATAGAGCTTTTCGGCTCTTAGCACTTCAAGAACTTGACTCAAGTGGCCAACATGATCATCTATTGACTTGCTATATATCAAGATATCTTCAAAATAGACAACCACAAATTTATTGATAAACGGCTTCAAGACGTGGTTCATCAATCAATTGAAAGTGCAAGGTGCATTGGAGAGGCCAAAAGGCATCACCAACCATTCATAGAGACGAAACTTGGTCTTGAATGCGGTTTTCCACTCGCCAACCGATTTCATCCGGATTTGGTGGTAGTCGGATCTAATATCTATCTTGGTAAAGACAGTTGAGCCACTCAATTCATCAAGCATGTCATCAAGTCTAGGGATGGGATGTTGATACTTTACCGTTATCTTGTTGACCGCTCAGCAATCAACACACATTCTCCATGTCCCATCCTTCTTTGGCACAAGAATGACAGGTACGAACCAAGCCTTTAGTGAGCAATTCATCCCACTTGCCTTTGCAATTTTTTTGTATCCTCCGGATTGCTCCTATAAGCCGGTTTGTTTGGGATTTGGGATCCCAGAACAAAATCAATTTGGTGCTGAATACCCCTCAATAGAGGAAGACCACTCGGCATCTCTTCCGGGAACATGTCCTCAAATACCTTTAAAACATTCTCAATAGCACTAGGCAAAGGGTTAGGAGAATAATCAAATTCGGAAATAAGAATCATACCTTTGTGCACTAGGCGAATGAGTAGTTTGTTGCCATCATTTGCTTTCAAAAGCTCACCCGGTTGCATCATGGCACAAATGATACCGGTAGAAGATGGTGGCGTTACCACCATGCTTTCGGCCAAAGGACTAGTCTCAACAACCGACTTAGCCTTTGCGGCTTCTCTCAACTCCCTCATGCGCTTGTAATCTTCACTTACTTGCTTGGGAGTCAAGGGTTTAAGCACAAATTTCTTCCCCTCATGCTTGACCGTATATGTGTTGACACGACCATCATGAACCACATGTCTATCAAATTGCCAAGGCCTACTAAACAAGAGGTGGCAAGCTTGCATAGGCACCACATCAAACATGTGTTCATCCACATAGTTCCCCATTTTGAACTTAATCATTACTTGCTTCACCACCTTAAGCTCCCCACACTCACTAAGCCATTGCAAACGATAAGGTTTGGGATGTTTCAGAGTGGGTAATTGCAATTGGGAAACTAGTGTTTGACTAACAACATTGGCACAACTTCCGGAGTCAATGATCATGGAACAAACAACATCCATGACTCGACATCTAGTATGGAAGAGGTTTTCCCTTTGCAAGGTCTCACTATCCTCCAAAAGCATAGCACCTAAACTCCTCCTCACAACTAGGAAACCATGAGGATCGTCATCCTCAACCGTATCCTCCTCTACATCATCATCCACCTCATCTCCCTCTACTCCCTCATCCTCCGGATCACTATCTTGTTCATAAGCATTCCCTTCACCGACCACAATCATATTCTTTTTGGTAGGACAATCCCTAGCAAAATGTCCATACCCTTTGCATTTGTGGCATTGAATTGAAGAAGAGGTAGGAGTATTTAATTAGGTTTTAGAGTTACCTCCCACATTTGATGTGTACCTCTCATTCGGCTTCTTCACTTCTTTGTTGGCACTTGTAACACTAGCATTTGGGAATCTTGCATTAGGATTAGGAGTCTTCCACTCCTTTGGTTTGCTCACGGGAGTAGAAGTGTTGCTCTTGTAATGGTTAGACCTTTCTTCTTTAAGCCATTGCTCGGCATCAATTGCGGCTTCAAAGATTTCTTGAAGTGAAAGATAAGCATGCAATCTTGATTGGGAAGCTATACCATAGCCCAATCCATTCTTGAAACGGATCACGGCTTGTTCTTCATCTTCGGTGTCCATATCAAAAGCCATCCGGGTCTTTTCAAACTCATCATAATACTCATGAACTATCTTGACGCCTTGCTTTAGATCATAAAGCTTCTTAAGTTGCTCTTGACGATACCTAGGAGTCATGTACTTGGTGTTCATGAGACCTTTCAATTCATTCCAAGTCACATTCATATGGACACCCGCTCTCCTTCTTGACTTCTTTATGGACTCTCACCAAGTAGAAGCATAGGACTCAAAGGATGAAATAACATAAGTACCTTTCTTCTCCTCGATCATCTCGTTTGTGTCAAAAATCTTTTCCATGAGTAGTACCAATTCAATGTATGCCTCCGGATCACAATTTCCCTTAAAGATTGGAATATTGAGCTTCACACTATTGAGGTTGGTATTGTCACGACCTCCACGATAAGGCTCCAGTTGGCCTCCATAGTGATCTTCATAACCACCATAATCCCTCCTAGCATTCCCTCCAACGTGCCCCATGGGTGGCCCTCGACCTCGGCCTCTACCCCTATCCACATTACGATCCCAATTCATGCCTCGCCTAGGTTGATAGTGATCATCATACCCATAGGCCTCATCACCATACACGGCTTCCTCCCCTTCTTGAACTTCATCAACTTGCTCAAGAGGTTGAACATTTCGAATGGGTCTTGGATGTGGAATGTTTCTTTGGAGATTGCCTGCGATGTGGGGAATGCCCACTCGTTGGGTATTGCCCAACACTTGTTCATTTTTATCACGATCTTCCTTTACCTGTTGTTGATTAAGCAATTCAACAATTTGTTCTGGGGTAAAGGTAGGACTACTTAAGCCTTCACCAGCTTCAACTTGGACATTCAGGGTCCCTTTCTCAACTTGGACACTCGGGCCTTTCTCAACTTGGACACTTGAGGTCCCTTGCTCAACTTGGAGACTTGAAGTCACCCTCTCAAGAGTTTCAATCTTTTGGCCCATGATATCCATTTTAGCAAGGATACTAGCCAAAGCATTCTTCACAAAATCTTCACCTTCGTTGGCCATTGCACCTACAAAAAGAATAAACGTTAGTGAAATCACCTCACATACTCCCTCACTTGTGTTTCGCTCGGTTCACTCGTTTAGTGGTGGTGGATATTTCACTCAACTTGTAGTCAAAATCTTCACGTAGATGAATAAAAATTCCCTCAACTCGATCAAACTATCCACGAGTCAAGTGTGCTCCAGGGTGAGTGGAGTTTAAGTGACTCTATTGGACGATAAGCACTTTAAAGTGAGGACTTAACTCAAAAGGATCTACGAATCTTCTTGGAGTTCTACTCTCCAACTAAGGCACGAATTACCTAATAGCTCAATGGACTAGTGCTAATTAAGTAGAGAAGTTACTTAGAAAGGCACTAGTTAGAGATCAAACAAACAAAGAAGCAAGAGATCCTACGAAAAACTACCCAATTCCACACCTTCAGGTTCTGGGCGGAGCGTTAAGCAAGAAATCCTAGGAAAAACTACCCAATTCAACACCTTCAGGATCTAGGCGGAGCATCCAGTGGGTGGGCGGAGCACCTAAGGGCGCAGCACCTCTGAGTGGGCGGAGCGCCTCACGTTTCACCAGTAGGAGTGGCCAGGCGGAGTGCCCAAGTTTGGGCAGAGCGCCTACTGGTCGAATCCCTGTTCTTCCAACTTCATTTTTCTTCAATTTCAGTCCAAAATTTGGATCGATTTCACCATGTTTTACTCAAATCCAAGGTACCCAAAGTTGTATATTGATATTCCCTTCAAACCCCAATGATTTTCACACCCAAACACCCAACAAACAATGAACAATAATCAATCAAAGGTTCAACAAGGGTTTTTTTCAAAATGGGTTCAAAGTGGGTTTGATTTCTTCAAACTTGATGTTATACAACTCCAACTCTCACGAAATTTGTTTCAAATCGATTTTTATTCAATGTAGATCAAACCCCGATAATCAAATCCACAATCAATAACCCATCAACCCAAGAATCATCCAAAAATCATCAAGAACAAGGGTTTAAGCAATTTGGGGTTTTCAAATTTCAAATTTCTTGATTCCAATCCAATCCACGAGATTGTGGTACCCAAAGGACGGGTTTTGAACATGGATCAATCTCCAATAACACCCATAACAAGAATCAAATAAACCAAAAATTTATGACCAATTTTTGAATTTTCAACTTTTTCAATTTTTTTGTTTTTTCTTCTTTCTAATAACTTCAACAACAAGAAACTAAAAGAAAAGATACTAGGCACGAAGAATCAAGGGTCGGGGGATTGTAGAAAAAAAAACCGAGCCTTGCTCTGATACCAAACTGATAAGGATCAAACGCGGAAAGTAAAGACAAGATAAAAAGCGAGACGTGGCTCGAACGAATAACCCAAGTAGCACCGAAGAACTAGTTTCGATACACCCCGGGAGATTGTCAAGGAACACCTACACTAGGAAACTACCCTCGAGTTACACCCGGAACCCGCAAGTAGAATGATCGAGGAGGGAATGGAATTTATCTAGATCCGCTCGAAGAAAAACAAGTCCCAAACAAGGTTGTTTCATTCATTCACAAGAGTTCAACTCTTAACAATATTCTTCAATCATCAAAATTAGCTAAGAATTGAAATAAGCTATCTAGGCTATTTATAGAGTTTTTCCAAGCTTTAGTAAATGGTCTAAAATTCCCACACATTAGGCTTTAAGTTAAAAGACCACATAGGGCCAAAATAGTCTTGAAACACTCAAAATCTCGCCCCTTCAGCGTCTTGGCCGGAGCGCCCACAAAAGTGATCATTGAGGTGGTCTGGGCGGGGTGTCCCAAGGCTGGGCGGAGTGCGTGGTGGCCTGCCTCCTAGGGCGGGGCGCTTGGTTGCTCTAGGCAGGGCACCTGAGCCTACATCTGCAACGGCTTCCAATCGCTTCCTTCTTCGAGTCCCTTCCTCACCAAGTGTAAATGCACTCCTTGGATCACCTTAGCTTGGCTCCGTGTGAAGCGTCTTGTGGTGGTTTTGTCCTTATCAGGCTATCAAACACAATATACATATATAGGCATGCAAATACATGATAGTACTTGTATTAAACGTTAGAAAATACAAGTAAGTATTGGTATGTTTTACCCCAATGATTCATACGCCCTTATGCACTATGAGATTAGTGTACAAGAGCCCAAGAGTTGTTAAAATAGTTTAAACACACAAAAGGGCCAGATTTTTAAAAAAGATTTTGGGCCCAGGTTAGTTATGCACAGGGGCAATTCTGATTTACAAAACACGACTCAAATTAGGCAGTTAATTACGCACTAAGGCCCTGTTTACCAAAACCACGTATTTCCACAATTTAAGCAAAAGAATTGTTTTTTAAATTCTGATTTCAGTCGACTAGGCATAAAGAATAACCTTGTGATAGAAAATTCTTTGATTTCACATCGAAAAGCATGCTTCAGACGTTGTAGTTTGGGTTCTAAGGCCTGCGCCTTTTAGCTACGTGGTAACAGAAACTATATTGAAGTTCTAATCAAAACATGAAAAAATATTGCTTAGTCTTTTTAATCCAGAACTTGTCATGCAAATTTTGTCTGTCACAGATCACGATTTTAGGATGAGATATTCATCACGTAGGAGAGGAGGGTTAAGAGGGGGCCCCTGGGTAGCCAATTACACAGCCTTGTAACTACGTAGCCTGTTTTAATTAGATACAAATAGGGCAGGTCTTAATAAATATACACATTAGGGGAAGTACTAGATAGAGAAAACATGCAATGAAGTTTTATTTGATTAAAACTGCCTTAATAAGCTTCAGAGATCCCTTTAATCAATACCCTGCATTCAATAACACTGGTATGATCCTTTTCGGACCATCCTAACAATTGTATAAGGGTTAACAATGACCAAGAGAAGGCTTAGAACCCAGGAATGAAAGGTTATAGGTCCAGACAACCTAAGCAGTTCAAGTTATGCTAACACATACCCAGGCAAGGCAAACAAGAGGACCAAGCATAAGAAAAACATAAAATATAGGCAACAAGTGACTAGAGACAGAGGGATACCTTCTGAATAACAGTATGGACGAGATAGACCAAATGCAGGTGGTGCTTAATGCTTGCAGAGACAGGATCAACAGACAAAGAGCAGAGAACGTCCAATAATTTTGGGAAACAATCAAAGCAGAGTAGTATGCAATAACCAGTGTGTTCCTGTGAAGTGCCTGTGTGTTTTATATGACTTCAAGCCTGTCTTTATGTTAAGAATGAGTCGACTTATATAGGTGTGAGGGAAGAAGGTTTAGTCCTGATGGGCAGGGGATGAATAAGGCAAAACTAACCTTTCAGAATCACCAGGGATTCTTTTAGGTATCCTTTACCAAAAATAGGTCAACCAGGATCCTTAAATTAAAGCAGTCCAAATTTAAAAAGCAGTAAAACTGTCCCCTTTAACAATAACAAAGTCCCAGTTCACAAATTCAGCCTCGAAAATGTTATAGAGTATTTAAGGCTCGAGGATACTCTTAACAAGAGTTAGGGGAATCTTAATGACCATTGAATCAATCTCTTAACCAATTTCTATTCCTATTCCCAATTAAAATTTAATTTAGCCTATTTAGGGATTTACAAATCACACAGCCAAGATTTTGTAACTGTCACGACCCAATTTCCAAGGGCTCGTGATGGCACCTAAACAACATTCGCCTAGGCGAACCAATGAAACAAGATGCGGAAAAGAACAATAATGTGAAAAGATCATAAATGGATATATAAATATAAAAGGGTGAAGTCAAAAAGAATATATCCACAAAAGAATTGGAGCATTCTAAGAGTGACTCAATAAAGTATGAATATACATCAAAAAATCTGAGTCCTATCTCTAAGTGACTCCGGCGGTATGCCATCACGGTCTGTGTGGTCGGCTCACCTTAATCAAAAGTCTCAGAAGCCTCGGGAACCGCTAACGTCCGGACTGCTGACTGGATGAAGGACCTGCGCACGTAGCAGAGTAAGTTATGAGCCGAAGCCCAGTAAGATCACCGACAGGCCCGCTAAGGTACCCTTGCGGGACAAGTCGCTACATGCATCATAAGCAACAACATACTATAGTAATCATACAATAAAGTAGTGAAATCACAAATAGATGTAACATATTCCACACACACAAGTAGTAACCAGAAGTCTCAAGGATTATGCCCATCCAACGTAAGGCATAGGTCAACTCAGCGGCGGTTTGGAGGTCCAATCTCTACTCCCGTGCCGACTAACCTAGACCTACGATGGACTAGCAACACCACTACTAAGTATCAACCATATACCGTGACCCGAAGTCACTATCACAATCATGAATAAGTAGACCAATGACCCGTAGTCGTTGGCTCATCTCAAATTTGTCTACGATCGCACCATACCCCCTGTCAAGTGCGTCGTATCTCAATAAATCAAGTGACCACACCACACCCCCTGTCAAGTGTGTCACATCTCAAAGATCAAGTGTCCACACCACACCCCCTGTCAAGTGTGACACATCTCATAGTATAGGCGACACCAAACCCCCTGTCAAGTGTCCCTCTAACAGTATTAATATCCACGACATTAATAACAATAACAGAAATAATAACAGAAATATTAATAACGATAATATTTCACAGTCACCGTAACCCAGGTTGGTTATGCTAGCTGAACGTAAGGCGCAGGTTAACCCGACCACAGTTTGGGGGTACAATCCCTACTCCCATGTCGTCAAACCCAAGCTTACGTATAGACAGCACTACCCAACCCGGCACGTGAACAAATCAAGTACCAATATCATACAAAAGCCGGCAAAATCCTCGGCAAGACATTTATCATGACAATGCCGGCAACATCCTCGGCCATGTCCCAAGTTCTTGCTATCTAAGCATGGCGTAGCAAGCGTTACTACGATATACATTTAAGCTACCTCGACGTAGCGTTTAGACCGGCACATACCTCGGTTGAGTCACAATCTCGCTATTTATAACAAACAATAATAGCAAGTAATTCACATCATTAATCCTAACCATTGTTAGGTATATATATGCGTACATGAAGCATACTAGCATGAAGGAAGAGTCCACAAGCACAATAGAGGTCAAGTCTCACTTACCTCAAAATTCGGGCTGAAATGCCGGGAAGAATCTCCTTTCCCGCTCGCCTTGTCCGCAAAGGACTCTCCACTAGGTCTATTAAGACAAGATATAGCACATATGAGTGCTCAATTATAGCTATTTAAGCCTATAGCCATCCTAGGGTAAAAATTACCAAAATGCCCCCGGGTAGGGCCGAGCCCTAAATTTACAAAATGTACTTTTCCGGACTCCCCACGCTACCGTGAGTCCAAAAGTACACTTAGATTCCACATGCGAGCCTTGCTCGATGTCTTTCCCTAATTCTTAAGAATCTAGGGTTCTAACCCATTTCCAAGAATCAACCCTTTGATTCTTGTGTTAATCAACATAAAGATGGATTGAAAGGGCTTACCTTAAGTGTAAGTATGATTGGGTCTTCAAGAAATACCCAAAAATCGCCTCAAGAGCTCACTAAATGATTTTTATAAGTTATGAACCGAAATGGCCTTTTTATAGCAGTTTTTGCCTCTGTGACAGCTTCTTTTGAAAAAAATCATAACTTTTGATAGAAATGTCCAAATGACCTGAAACCGATGCCATTAGAACCACAACTCAAAGGGCTACAACTTTCATGTTTTGAGTTTTTCCTAATTCCTTACGGATTAGCCGGAAAATCAGCTTTTATCCGGCTGTTTGCGCCAAAACAGAACAGAAAAGTCGCACCAGATTTTCTACTGTTTTAGGGGCAAAACGGGATCCTACGAAGCTCGGAATGATCCCAAATTTTGCACACAAGTAATAAAATACTTGGGTGACATCCTCGTCAAGACGGAACTCAATTCGGACCTCCAGAACTCAAAAAGTGGGTCCCACGGCAAAGGTTCAATTTTCGACTTTCTCCAAAATAGCGAAATTTAACCAAACGACCTCGGAATCCAATTCCGAAAGTTGCTACAAGTCACAAATGACTATACGAACCTAACGGAACTTTCGGATCTCTCATCGGAGCTCATTTGCTCAAATCGAGCTCGGAAACCTCTTTTTACTCTTTTAAACTTCCGAAACGGGGACTTTATCAAAAGTCCTATCAAACGAGGTCCGTTTTAAATTTTGAAGGTTGCTACATATCATAAATGACGAGACGGACCTAACGGTGCGCTCGGATTTTCCATCGGGGTTCGTTTACTCAAAACAACCTATCGAAACCCCAAATTCCTTTCCGGAATTTCATAAACGGATCCTTTTCTCGAAAACCTGTCAAACGGACTCCGTTTCGACTCAGATTTCACAGACGGATCATAAATGACCTAACGGAGCTTTTGGGACTGTCGACATGCAAATCGAGGTCCTGGATCCCGTAACGACTATTTGAGGGTCGTTACAGTAACAAGAGGCTTCACCTTTGGCCAATAACACAATGATGTTTGGCATTTTATACCGAAGTTTCCTTAATATTTCCGCATGTTTGAGTATTTTATTCGCTCGTTTTATAGTTTATGAATGTGATTTTGCACTGATTTTATGTCGTATGATTGTAGGTTGTTATGAAGTGCAATTGGAGCTTTAAAGAGCATGATCGAGCAAGAAAAGATTGGATCGAGAATTGGATCGAGCACGCGAAGGCACGACACGACGCGAGTTGCGGACGAAGAAAGAAGCGAAATAAGCCTGGCGCTATAACTGGCACGGGGCGCCCGTTATAGCGCCCACTTTTCTGGCGCGGTTTCTGGCGCGGGGCGCCCCAAAAGCGCCCAAGTTTCGACGGGTTCTGCCTTGGGTCGCACGTTACGAGGCGCGGGGCTCCTGTTATAGCACCCCTGAGCGGATTTTTACTTCCTATTTCGTCTAGGCTTAGGTCTAACTTATTACTAGGTGTTTGTAAACCGTATAAATACTCTTTTACTTAGTTTTTGAGAGGAGTTCAGACTTTGGAGCAAATTGGAGAGCTCATAACATCAAGAACAAGGGTTTTTCTTCCTTTCATTAATCTATTACATCACTATTTCATTATTTCATCAATTCTTTGTGTTGTTATTATGAGTATGCGTGGCTAAATATATCGTTCTAGGGGTAGAGTATTTCATGAAAGTTGATGTTTGAAGATTGATTTCCATTAATTGAATCCCATAACGGGTTATTTATTCTTTCTTGATTTCACTTGTGTAATTGTCAGGGCTCGATTATTACGCATTATCTATAGTTTTTAGATTGAACTCGAAAGAGGGAATTTAATTCCGTAATAAGAAAGAATAGGACTAGTTTGTGAACTCGGGCATCGGGGAACCAATTTGTGAGTAGGATAGACATATACTTGCTCGCCTAGTTTAACTAATTACAGAATTAGTTAATGCGTGCACGTGATTCAACCCATAGACATATAGGGATTGAAGTAGCCTGCATAGACCGTGAAGAATCGAAAGGTTTTCACAGGTACATTTAATCTGTTAGTTAGTAACCCGGGATTTAAGAAGTGGAATCATTTGGAAAACTCAACTGGATTGTTCGTAACTCTGACCCTAGACCGTCTCCTTATTACTGATAACAACCAAGTTTTGCTCCATTGCTTGAATTCACTTTTACTATTTAATTACTGTTCTTTAGTTAATAAAATTCTCATCACTATTGGAAAAGATCCCTGAATAGGTTATATAAACTGTTTGCTAGAATTCAGTCTGAATAGTCCTCGTGGGAACGATACTCATCTTATCACTTTATTACTTGTCGACCACGTATACTTGCGTGTGCGTTTGGGAGCAACAAGTTTTTGGCGCCGTTGCCGGGGACTAAGCAATTGACTGATTTCTTTTTGAACAGTTTATTACTTTCTATTCAGGTTTAATTTTTGTTTTGAGTTTTGTGCTGTTTCAGGTATTAGGTCCTGCTTGATCTTTACCTATAGGAATGGCAGCAGAACAAGCTTTAGCTGTGCGAGATGTTTCTCTCCCCAGCTTGGAGGGAGTAGCCTCGAGTATAGTTAAGCCTGAAATCATCGGGCACTTTGAGATTAAGTCCGGCATGATACAACTATTACATGTGACTGGAAAATTTGCTGGATTACTTAGCGAGGATCCACAACAACATATCCAGAATTTCTTTGAGATCAGTGATACTTACACACCGAAGGGAGTTCCTGTTGATTATGTTCGCTTGACGTTGTTCCCGTTTTCACTGATTGGGGCAGCAAGGAAGTGGTTAAAGGCTGAAAAGTCTGGGTCTATCACTACTTAGGAGGATTTGGCTAAGAAGTTCTTCGCTAAATTTTATCCATCTGCCAAGACAGCTCGGCTGAGGAGTGAAATTATGTCCTTCAGACAATTAGAAGGAGAGTCTTTCTATTCAGCCTGGGAGCGATTCAAAGCTTTATTGCGAGATTTTCCCCACCACAACCAATCCAATGAGGTTGTTGCTCACATTTTTGTTGAGGGGTTGAACCAACACACTAAGATAGTGGTTGATGCTGCTGCTGGAGGCCAAGTACGGGCCTTAAATTTTGATCAAATTTATGATTTGCTAGATAAGTTTTCGCAGAGCAATCCTGATTGGCAGGGAGATGGTAGAGCTATTACGCGGAAACCTGCAGGGGTACTTCAGTTAGATGCAGTTTCAGAGCTAAGGGCGAGGATGGATGCTATTTCCAATCAAATTAGCAAGTTAGCGCTGCCAAAGGCTCAGCAACCAGTGGCTCCAGTGCAAAAACTCCAGAGCTTTTGTGAGGTTTGTGGTCAAGACCATGCTACAGAGGTTTGCTCCTCTAATCCAGAGTCAGTTTATTACGTGGGTAATCAAAACAGGCTGCAGGGTCAAAATCAATTTGGTAATGGTTATTATCAAGGCAATACGAGATCCCCGAATAATTACCACCCACTTCCAGCTCCACCTCAGCAGGTTAGCTATTCAGTTGAAGAGATGTTAAAGCAGTTAATGGCGGGCCAGCAGAGAATGATAGCAGACACTGCAGCCCATGCAGTGGCCATACAAGATATTGCTAATGCTCACAAGAACCTGGAGCACCAGTTGGGGCAGTTCGTGGGAGAAATAAGCACTGTTAAAAAAGAGCCTGAACAATGTCTTGCATTGACCTTAATTGAAGGTGGAGAGCTGATGGCCAAGTCCGAGGAGAGAGCTGAAATAGAAAAAGTTGAAAAACTGGAGAAGGTAAAGAAGAAAGAAGAGAGAAAGGAGGCACCTCTGCCGCCTCCACCATTCCCGCAGAGACTATTACCATCGAAGGATCTGGCCCAGTATCAAAAATTTGTGAGTATGTTGAAAGAACTTCAAGTTAATATTCCTTTGACTGGTGTGTTTGAATTGATACCATCCTTTGTGAAGTTCTTAAGAAATTTTAGTCAAGAAGAAAAAGCCTCAAGAGATAGATACAGTTGAGTTAGTTGAGGAGTGTAGCACAATCTTGAGCAAGCTTACCTCCAAAACTTCAAGATCCTGGGAGGTTTACTATTCCTTGCACCATTGGAGAGCATAATATCACTGGAGCCTTGTGTGATTTGGGGGCGAGCATAAATCTCATGCCTTTGCCTGTTTGCAAAAGGTTAGGGCTAGGAGCAATCAAGCCCTCTTCAGTTACTCTTAAGATGGCGGATGGATCACTCACTCACCCTGATGGTAAGTTGGAGGATGTGTTGCTAAAAGTTGGTAAGTTTGCATTCTCTGCTGATTTTGTAGTCCTAGATTATGAAGAGGACTGAGAAGCTCCAATCATTTTGGGGAGACCATTCTTAGTCACCTCGAAGGCAATTATTGATATGGAGCTGGGCGAGATGACTGTTAGAGAGCATAGAGAGAAGGTTACTTTCAAGGTGTATAATGGGAAGGAGCACATAGATAAGGTTGAAGAGTGCTCTATGATTGAATGTGTCAAAATAGAACATGGAAGTACACCACATGTGAAGTTGAAGAGTGGTTCTCTAAAAGAAAGGAAGAAAGCAAAGGTTCGGCGTAAGAAGAGAAGACATAAATGCTGGAAGTGAGCTAAAAGTGTCGTCGTGCCACGACGTTAACTAAGGCGCTTCTCGGGAGGCAACCCGAGTTTGTACTTGTATTATTTATTAGTGTCACGTAGTTTTTGTTTTTCCTTGGATTGCTGGTTCAGGTAATGTCGAGGCTAAGTGTGGGGTGTCCTCACCCTTGCCTAATGTTGATAACCTGATAAGGGAAGTCTGAGTACCTCATACTATATGGAAGCTTGGAGAATGCTAGCACCAAGGACTAGAATCTTCAGGGCAGTTGTCATTACCTTGCACTTTCTTATTTTTAGCACTGAGGACAGTGCTTAGTTTAAGTGTGGGGTGGGGAATTATCCGTTTTGTTATTTTTGAGGTTAGGGATGCATGTACCATAGGATTTTTCTTTTGTCAATTGACTTTATTTTTATTTGTTTCTTGCTTTAATATATGAAAAAAAAAATTAGAAAACCAATGAAAAATTCCAAAAAGATTTTCCTTTTAGTTTTTATTAGTGGTACATGTCATCCACCCCGTGGTTTTTCTTATGGCCTCGGTTCTTTTCCACGGGGAGACCTTTGAACCGGGTAGTTTTTATTTTTATTAGGATTAGGATAGTTAGTTGTAGATGACCCTAGACGAAGGAAAGAGGTAGAATGCTAGGTGCCTTTGATTTGTTTGATACCGAAGGACTTGAATTGATTGCATGTGCTATTTGTGGTGTCCTTGGATTTTAATTGTGATGCATGCCTAAAAAAATTGGAACGACCCCCTTGAGATGCTTGAGTCCACACACTTGACTTGATTGTGAACCTTTGTGCATTAGTGCTTAAATTTCCACAAGTTGCATTCTAGATGCTTGGTTGAGAGTTGTTGATGGAACCTTTTTGTGTGGACTGTGTGCAATGTGTGTTGTGAGGCAGATTCTTGTTTGCTCCATGTTTGCATATTAATGTCTAGAACTTGCCCCGTGTGTGTGCAAAGCGAAATTCTAGGTTTGCTCTAGTCGGGAAATGATACAGGCCTTCTTTTGATTTGCCTACCCTTACATATATACCTTGGAGAAAAAAATTGTTGTTGTGATTTCTTTGACCCTTTTTGTTGGCACCCACACCCCGAGCCTACCCATTTATTCTAAATTATCTCTTTTGGCCCTTTACTCCTTAAGCACTTTAGTGATATTGTGTTGTTATGTTGGAGTTGTGGTTGGATTTTGGGAGGTTTTTGAGTGGAGCTAATGATGGGGAATAATTGTTAAAAATTGTGAAGTAGTGAAAAGTATTGGCAAGGTTGGAAGATAATGAAATAGAAAAAAAGAAAAAAAAGCAAAGTCGAAAAGAAAAGAAAAGAAAAAATTGTGGAAAAAGAAATAAAGAGAAAAGTAAATATCCATCCTTGCTAGTGTGTGCTTAAAAGAAAAATGCTACTTGTTGAGAAGGTGTGTGTGTGGAAGTGTTGATTGGGTGACTTGATGAGATTTGTGCTTGATTTGAATGTGATGTATTAAAGTGCTTAGGGAGGTAGTCACTATTACCATATGTATCCTACCCGCCCCTTAGCCTACATTATGACCTTTTTAAAGTCCTAGTTAATCCCGATTGGAGTGAGCTTACATTAGTGGAGTCCTACACTACGGGCAAGCCTATGGTACATTGTGTGTGACATGCGAGCTTTTCATGAGAGTGAGTGAATTCATTTGTTATTTTCCCCATTCTATTTTTAATATTCATGGTTATGTGTGATACTTGGGGGACACTCTCTTGCTTCATATTGGTGAGGGCACATGGTTTGCATGAAATATGTGAAGTTGGTGGCTTCTTGGTTGAGTAGATAGGTACGATTTTGTGGGAGCATGGTTGCAATAAGTTGAGTTTGTGCACTTGAGCTATTTTGGGGTGGTTGTTCTCATATTTTTGGTTTTGGTAAATTGTTGGCATGTTGTGCATCCATAGTAGTCATGTGTGCATTGGTTCAATAGTCGGTATAAACCATAGTCATGGGCAGACCTGTTTTACCTAGGTTGGGAAGTTAGTTGTGACTTGCTAGAGGGCGAGCAAGGGTTCAAGTGTGGGGTGGTGATGTTTGGCATTTTATGCCAAAGTTTCCTTAATATTTCCGCATGTTTGAGTATTTTATTCGCTCGTTTTATAGTTTATGAATGTGATTTTGCACTGATTTTATGTCGTATGATTGTAGGTTGTTATGAAGTGCAATTGGAGCTTTAAAGAGCATGATCGAGCAAGAAAAGATTGGATTTGGATTTAGGATTGGATCGAGCACGCGAAGGCACAACACGACGCGAGTTGCGGACGAAGAAAGCAGCGAAATAAGCCTGGCGCTATAACTGGCGCGGGGCGCCCGTTATAGCGCCCACTTTTCTGGCGCGGTTTCTGGCGCGGGGCGCCCCAAAAGCGCCCAAGTTTCGATGGGTTCTGCCTTGGGTCGCGCGTTACGAGGCGCGGGGCGCCCATTATAGCACCCCTGAGCGGATTTTTACTTCCTATTTCGTCTAGGCTTAGTTCTAACTTATTACTAGGTGTTTGTAAACCCTATAAATACTCTTTTACTTAGTTTTTGAGAGGAGTTCAGACTTTGGAGCAAATTGGAGAGCTCATAACATCAAGAACAAGGGTTTTTCTTCCTTTCATTAATCTATTACATCATTATTTCATTATTTCATCAATTCTTTGTGTTGTTATTATGAGTATGCGTGGCTAAATATATCGTTATAGGGTTAGAGTATTTCATGAAAGTTGATGTTTGAAGATTGATTTCCATTAATTGAATCCCATAACGGGTTATTTATTCTTTCTTGATTTCACTTGTGTAATTGTCAGGGCTCGATTATTACGTATTATCTATAGTTTTTAGATTGAACTCGAAAGAGGGAATTTAATTACGCAATAAGAAAGAATAGAACTAGTTTGTGAACCCGGGCATCGGGGAACCAATTTGTGAGTAGGATAGACATATACTTGCTCGCCTAGTTTAACTAATTACAGAATTCGTTAATACGTGCACGTGATTCAACCCATAGACATATAGGGATTGAAGTAGCCTGCATAGACCGTGAAGAATCGAAAGGTTTTCACGGGTACATTTAATCTGTTAGTTAGTAACCCGGGATTTAAGAAGTGGAATCAATTGGAAAACTCAACTGTATTGTTCGTAACTCTGACCTTGGGCCGTCTCCTTATTACTGATAACAACCAAGTTTTGCTCCATTGCTTGAATTCACTTTTACTATTTAATTACTGTTCTTTAGTTAATAAAATTCTCATCACTATTGGAAAAGATCCCTGAATAGTTTATATAAATTGTTTGCTAGAATTCAGTCTGAATAGTCCTCGTGGGAACGATACTCATCTTATCACTTTATTACTTGTCGACCAGGTATACTTGCGTGTGCGTTTGGGAGTAAGCAATCTGAGGGTAAGCTTTATTAGTTACCAAAATTAATTGTCAAGCACAAATTCAAATAAAAACCTAATCATTATCTTTACCCTTTCATCTTTCAACTAAACTTCAGAATTCAAGCTAGCTAAGCCACATTATACACGAAGATAGTATGCTGAAAACAGGATGATCAACTAGGCCTACTGTGCAAAATTAATTTTGACTCAAACATGAATTCACTACAAGAAAATTAAGATATGATGACATTTATTTGGTGACACTTAATAGAAATGCCGTAAGACATATACTTTCCTGACATTTTTATACAAATGACATAAAAATGGTGACAGTTAGTGAAAAACGTCATAAAATTAATGACTTTTAATTTAAGTGTCCTATTGTTTGTCAGTAATTAGTGACACTTATAACTAACCGTCATAATTTTCATATATTTTTTTTATTTAGCAAATCAAACTTCCCCCATCAGTAAAACCTAAACTTCCCCCTTTATTTCACGACTCTCCCCATTACCTCCTTCCAATGACCCAAGCAAAACGTACACCATTATCAATTTTTTATGAGAGTTGGACAGAGCCCCAGCACGACAATTTTTTTAGAGGTATTCAAGACTTCAATTGTAAGTTTGTGTTTTTCTATTGTTAAATAATTTACTAATTGGTTTTCCCTTTGTATTTTCCTCTCAAGCAGGGTTATAATCACAATGTCGGGTGAATTCAAATTCCTATAGACATTATATTGTTTAAATTAAGTGTAGATTTTCTGCGAAATTAGTTTCCACGTTGAAGACGATTATACGAAGTCTTTGGATCCCTCTTTCTCTGCTATAATCAGTTATATCCATGCTTTATTTTCACATAATCTGTATTTCAAAGTATTAATCATACACTTATATGTATAATTGTAAGGTTATACTGACACTATGCAGCTTCGGTCAGGCTCTTTTCCTACAAAATTGGTACGTTCTTGAAACCTTTTTGGAACTTCTATTGTTCTCATATCTTGATAAGATACCAGTTTTGAGTGCTCATTGGATAGTAAAGTTTGGTCCTTCTTTATTTTTTACTTTTTAGTTCAATTTCATTTTGTTTTTGATAGAGAATTAGGTTAATTGTGTTAGAGTTTCCATCTTGCTTTAGAGTAAGTCATTCTCTAAACTAATACAGAATGATTAATGTTATTATAGTTTCCCTCGTAATTCAGATATGTAATAGGTCCTAGGTCAATTACAATGTAGAAAATGACCATTGGTGTCAATTTCTTGCTATGATGAATATAAACATGAGGTAACTCTTATTATAGATGTGAACTTGGTTTGAGATAAACACTTATCAATGATCATAGCAATTTGGCGATAGTTTGTCCAAAATTATTGGAGATTGTTAATCATTATCAGTTTTTGTAGTATTGTAAAGCAAGTTATGTCAATTATGTTTCTTAAGCAATTTACTTACATAGATGTCAAATATAGATCGAACAGTAGAGGACCTCTCGGAGTTTGATTCAGATCCTAAGTTAGCTCACTTACCCATCGATCGCCGTTGTGCCTAAGGTACAAGAAACATCTAACTTTTGCGGTTGGTTGAGAGAGATCAAATTTATCTTTATACGGTGTAACTTAACAGTCTTTTAATCTGATAGACTAACTCATTCTCATGATTGTTCTCATCCAAGCAGTCCAGTCAAAAGGATCAATTTTGTTACTGTATAATGATATTCAACCTTCTTGAAAGCTATTTTTGTAAAAGCTGGAAATTCTAAACTTGCTACAGTAACACTCATCTGACTTGACAGCTGCAATTCTAGTTATTCAACATTATGCCTGGTCTATGTTTCCCCTTTTTGATGAGTAAGTTTCTTATTCATTTTTGCTTTGTGATGGAAGTTCTTAAGCTAGACATATAGTGTAACATGTGATATCATTTGTTTTTTAAATTTCTATAACAGTTGCTTGCTAACTTTTTTTGTTTCCTTATCTTTTTAACTTCTAATGGACTCCTTTATCTTTTGTTTACAGTCAAAAGATTTTTCTCATATTCATCAGAAGTTGATATGCAAAAATTAAAGACAAGAGAAATGTTTTTGGAAGGGTGTTTCCAGAATTCCAAATGCTGCTTTGTATGAAGGCTTCCGGCAATGAATCAGTATTTTTATAGTCAACCATGGGAGTTTATCTATAGTTAGCATTCTTAGCTTGTTCAAAAGATGCATTTGGAGACAATTTTGTATTGTTTGAGAACCATTATTTAATGGTCTTATGAGACATTCAAAAATAAAGTAGAAGTGACTCTTTGTTTTAATCAGAATTCTTGTATGATGTCTGATCCTTGTGGTATCATAATTGTATGAATTATTGTAGTATTAGATAAAATTTACTATATTATGTGGTGCATTAGAAAGTAAACAAACAGAATGAACAGGAAAAAGAGCTATTGACGGGATAATTTCCCGACATTTATGTGTGTGTGTAGGATGACAGTGTAAGATTTGCCGACATTTATTTATGTGTCGCAACTAAATTGAGTTGAAGCTCAAAGCTGCCGACATTTAATAAAAGTCGTAAATAAATGTCACTATTTGTTTTGCGACATTATGGTAAATGTCGGAAAATTAACGACACTGAAATAGACGACATTTGATATAAATGTAAAATAAATGTCGGTAATTCATTTTGCGACATTTATGTAACTTAAAGTGACATTTAAAAAATGTCGTCGTATCCCAATTTTCTTGTAGTGATTCCAAGCTTGAAACAAGTGACGATGCTGCAAGGTTTAAGCTATGATCACGCGAAATTCAGACACGTAGCATTTTTAACTAGTCAACGAATTAGGGGAAGATTACAAATCATGTGAGACACACAATCCTTTAACTCAATGAAGCAACTAGGCATTTTTTAAAGTTTATTAATCACATAGATTCAAGAACAACTAGAAAAGAAGGAAAAATTAGGGATTACCCGTAACCGGAGTCGGGTCAGTCTCGACCCGTTTCAAACCTGTTTGCATGAAGAATTTCCTCCCTTTCTTGTAGTAGTGACACCTTAGGTATCATTTAGACGTGGTCGAAAACTTTTCTGGCGATTGCAACTTCCCTGACGAGGGGTCAATTTTAACTCTCGTCAAATGGTGACAAACCCATAGGGGTTTTGTAGCGGACGATGAGAGGATCACCGTGATGTATTTTATTTTTGATTTCACTGGTGAACTTGGCCGAAATCTCCATAGACAGTGGCGATTAAGGTTATCGTAGAGAGAGAAACGAAGGAAGAGGCGGCTGAGATAAGAGAGGAGGAAATTAATGGGTTTTAGGGCTTTGAGGAGGGGGGAGGGATCGGGTATAGTTAAAATGGAAATATGGGTCATGATCATTGGATGAAATGCTTGGACGACTGAGATCACGCCACATCGACATGACGTGGCGCTGACATGTATAAGTGGAGTGTGATGTGTGCACATGCTGAGGTGTATATATGTATATATATAAAATTGTATATATTGTGTATAAATACATATAAAAATGTGTATGAACGTATAGAAAATTGTGTGAAATATTTGTAAAATCATAGAAAAATAGGAAAATTAATTTTGAGGGCCAAAGGGCTAATGACGACTATTATTTTGTATTTTTTAAAATAAGTTGTGCAATTTTTCTAAGATATGAGTGACTACAGAAAAATTGTAATTAATCATGCAAATTTTGTAAACATTTGTAGTTTGTGGTGGTGTTTTGCAAAATGGCCTAATTGATGTGCGTGTGTAAAGTAACGACATTGAATAGGGGTGAGTGTAGGGTAATTGCGTGGTTTTCAGTGCAATTTTGTTTGAATAATGGTTATTGAAACAGGAGGGGCAAAATTAGGTGTCAATAGCTACCCCTCTTTTCCTGGGGATGATGAAAGAGTCTTCGGGCAAAGACGTTGACAGAACGACTAATTTTGTCGCGACTCTAGAGAAATGATTATAGCTTGCAAGAATTGACGAGGCATCAGATTGTAACGTTCGCATTGCCAGACTGTGTATCCTGCAATAAAGGTAATACGGGGCATACCTCAAGGCCGTTCACTAGGAGTCAAGTTAAGTTGATTCAAGACACCCATCTTCACTTAACATGAAGGGACATGGAAGGAGGCTCAGAGAGTAGCTTGAGGATCATGCTTTTGAGTGCCATGGATGGAGGATCACCTAGGCCACTTGGACAGGCATCCAGGGCACTTTTGGAAGCAATTCAAGAAGTCCCAGGAGTGGGCGGACCGCCTCTGCAAATGGGTCCGCCTACTCAAATTCAGCTCTCTGGAAATTGAGCCGCCTACTAAAGGGGCGGACCACCTGGTGGGGCGCCTGTTTCCTCCTTCAGATTTCCAGACAAACAGGCAAGGCGCCTAGTGTAGTAGGCGGGCCGCCTATTATGCTGAAGTGTTGCGGGATTTCTGGTTTTTATGCTATGCTTTGACTATTATAGCCCTACGTGGCCTTTATTATTTTTACCCACTTTGGGGGGTATTTTAGGGGTTTCATTATGTGTAAGTGAAGTTTATAAATACTTCACATAACCTCTTCAAACCTTAGCTTAATTTGAACATTCTTTAATGAAGAATAGAGTTTATCTCTTGTTTATGAAGAAACCCTTTGGTTTGCTTGAATTCACTAGCGGATCCTAGTTGAGTCTCAAACCGACACCCGATCATTCTACTTGCGAGTCCCGGGTGCGACTCGAGGGTGGTTGCATAGTGTTGGTCCTTCTAGACGCCGATATGAGGGTATCTCGGGACTAGTTCCCCGGGGTTACTTCGTAGGGAGTTCGAGAAGTGTCTCGCTCTGCTATCTTTATTTCCGTTTTTATTTTGATCCTTATCATCTTGGTATCAGTGCAAGGCTCAGGTTTTATTTCTACAAACCCCGACCCTTGATTCTTCGTGCCTAGGTTAGTTTCTACGTTAGGTTCTTGTTTGTTGTTGAAGAAAGAAGAAAAACACAAAAAAATAGAAAAAGTTGAAAAATACAAAAATATTTGATCATGGATTCTTGGATTGTTGGACCCGTTGTGTGATTGTTATTGGGGTTTGTTCCTTATTGGAAACCCGTTCTTTTGGTACCCTAAACACGAGATTTAGAGTGGCAGCACAAGATATGAAAATTAAAAACCCTTTGAAAATTTGAAAATTTTAAAGTTTGAAAACCTAATCTTGAAAATGATGAACATGGTGGATTACTTGTTTTTGATTGGGGTTTGATAAAAGTTGTTGGGGTTTGATCTTTGTGCTTGAAAAAACATTGGGGTACCTTTGAATTGCTAAAACAACGTGTGATTTGTTGAATTTTTGGGTGCAAAACCAAGAAAAATCAAGTTTGAACTGTTCTGGAATTTGCAGTAGGCGGACCGCCCGAAGAGTAGGCGGGGGCGCCTACCCAACTCTCTGAATCTCAGAGGCGGACCGCCCCTTTACAGAGGTGGGGTGCCTACATCCATCTGCTGAGAACCAGGCGGACCACCCAGTGCAAGTAGGTGGGGCGCCTATTTTGCTGGTTTGTGGGAACGGGTAGTTTTTCGTAGAATCTCTTGTTTCTTTTATTGCATAGCATCTAGCTAGTACTTCTTTGAGTAATCTTTCCTACTTGAATTGTCCTAGCCCTTCTAAGCTATTAGGAAACTCAAGCCTAGACCGGACAGTAGAATCAAAGAAGACTCGTAGTCTCATTTGGCTCAAGTCCGCACTTAAAAGAGCTTATCGTTCCAGTAGAGTCATATCAACTCCACTCACCCCGGAGTGCATTTGGCTTTTGAGTTTAGTGATTAAGTTGAGGTTTTCTATTGAACTTAGTGAAGCTTTGGATTCAAGCTAGAGTGAAATACCCACCACCACTAAACGAGTGATCCGAGTGAAACACTGGTGAGAGAGTGAGTGAGGTTGTTTTGCGAACGTTTGTTTCTTGTGTAGGTACAATGTCTATCGAAGGAGAAGATTTTGCTAAGAGTGCCCTTGCTACTATCCTTACCAAATTGGATAGTATGAACTTGAGGACTGAAAACCTTGAGAAGGGGACATCAAGTGCCCTAGTTGAGCAAGGGACTTCCAATGTCCAATCGGAGAAAGGGACCCCGAGTGTCCAAGTTGAGAAAGGGGCCACGAGTGCCCAAGTTGAATCCGGTGAAGGCACAAGTAGTCCGACCTTTACCCCGGAACAAGTTGTGGAGTTGCTTTATCGCCAACAACGGGTAAGGGAGGATCCTGATCTAATTGACCAATTGTTGGGCAATACCCAACGAGTGACTATTCCCAAACTTATGGGCAATCCCCAAAGGAATGCTCCACTTCCCGGACCAATTAGAAATGTTCAACCTCTTGAGCAAGTTGCACAAGCTCAAGAAGGGGAGGAGGATGACTATGGTGATGATGGGTATAATGCTCATTATCAATTTAGGGTATGGAATGTGGATAGGGGTAGAGGCCGAGGTCGAGGGTGGCAACGGCGCCAAAAACTTGTTGCTCCCAAACGCACACGCAAGTATACGTGGTCGACAAGTAACAAAGTGATAAATCGAGTATCGTTCCCACGAGGACTATTCAGACTGAATTCTAGCAAACAATTTATATAAACTATTCAGGGATTTTTTCCAATAGTGATGAGTTTATTAACTAAAGAACAGTAATTAAAATGGTAAAAGTGAATTCAAACAATGGAGCAAAAATTGGTTGTTATCAATAATAAGGAGACGGTCCAGGGTCAGAGTTACGAACAATCCAGTTGAGTTTTCCAATTAATTCCACTTCTTAAATCCCGGATTACTAACTAACAGAGTAAATGTACCCGTGAAAACCTTTCGATTCTTCACGGTCTATGCAGGCTACTTCAATCCCTATATGTCTATGGGTTGAATCACGTGCACGCAATAACGAATTCTGTAATTAGTTAAACTAGGCGAGCAAGTATATGTCTATCCTACTCACAAATTGGTTCCCCGATGCCCGGATTCACAAACTAGTCCTATTCTTTCTTATTACGTAATTAAATTTCCTCTTTCGAGTTCAATCTAAAAACCATAGATAATGCGTAATAATCGGGCCCTGACAATTACACAAGTGAAATCAAGAAAGAATAAGCAATCCGTTATGGGATTCAATTAATGGGAATCAATCTTCAAACATTAGTTTCATATAATACTCTAACCCTAGAACGATATATTTAGCTACTCATACTCATAATAACAACACAAAGATTTGATGAAATAATGAAATAATGATGTAATAAATTAATGGAAGGAAGAAAAACCCTTGTTTTTGATGTTATGAGCTCTCCAATTTGCTCCAAGGTCTGAACTCTATTCAAAAACTAAGTAAAAGAGTATTTATAAGGTTTACAAACACCTAGTAATAAGTTAAACCCAAGCCTAGACGAAATAGGAAGTAAAAAACGTTCCAGGGGCGCTATAACGGGCGCCCCGCGCCTCGTAACGCGCGACCCAGGGCAGAACCCATCGAAACTTGGGCACTTTTGGGGCGCCCCGCGCCAGTAACCGCACCACAAAAGTGGGCGCTATAACGGGCGCCCCGCGCCAGTTATAGCGCCAGGCTTATTTCGCTGCTTTCTTCGTCCGCAACTCGCGCAGTGTCGTGCCTTCGCGTGCTCGATCTAATCCTCAATCCAAATCCAATCTTTTCTTGCTCGATCATGCTCTTTAAAGCTCCAATTGCACTTCATAACAACATACAATCATACGACATAAAATCAGTGCAAAACCACATTCATAAACTATAAAACGAGCGAATAACAAGCTCAAACGTAAGGAAATATAGGCATAAAATGCCAAACATCACCACCCCACACTTGAACCCTTGCTCGCCCTCGAGCAAGTCACAACTAACTTCCCAACCTAGGTAGAACAGGTCTGCCCATGACTATGGTTGATTCCGACCATTGAACCAATGCACACATGACTACTATGGATCCACAACATGCCAACAATTTACCAAAACCAAAAAATATGAGAGCAACCACCCCAAAATAGCTCAAATGCACAAACTCAACTTAATGCAACCATGCTCCCACAAAATCGCACCTATCTACTCAACCAAAAAGCCACGACTTTCCCTATTTCATGCAAACCACGTGCCCTCACCAATATGTAGCAAAAGAGTGCCCCCCTAAAAATCACACACAACAACAAATATCATGAATAGAACGGGGGTAATAACAAATGAATTCACTCACTCTCATGAAAGTCTCACATGTCACACACAACGTACAATAGGCTTGCCCGTAGTGTAGGACTCCAGTAATGTAAGCTCACTCCAATCGGGATTAACTAGGACTTTAGAAAGATCGTAATGTAGGCTAAGGGGCGGGCAGGATACATACGGTAATAGTGACTACCTCCCTAAGCACTTTAATACATCACAATTAATTGAGCACAAATCTCATCAAAGCCACCCAATCAACAACTTTCACACACACACCTTCTCAATAAGTAGCATTTTTCTTTTAAGCACATACTAGCAAGGAATGGATATTTTTCTCTTTTTATTTCTTTTCCACAATTTTTTTTTCTTTCTTTTCAACTTTTCTATTTTTTTCTTTTTCTATTTCATTATCTTCCAACCTTGCCAATGCTTTTCACTACTTCACAATTTTGACAACTATTCCCCTTCATTAGTTCCACTCAAAAACCTCCCAAAATCCAACCACAACTCCAAAATAACAACACAACACCAACTAAAGTGTTTAAGGAGTAAAGGGCCAAAAGCGACAATTTAGAACAAATGGGTAGGCTCGGGGTGTGGGTGCCAACAAAAAGGGTCAAAGAAATCACAACAATTTTTCCAAGGTATATATGTAAGGGTAGGCAAATCAAAAGAAGACCTTGTATCATTTCCCGACTAGAGCAAACCTAGGACTTTGCTTTGCACACACACGGGGCAAGTTCTAGACATCAATATGCAAACATGGAGTAAAAATACAAATATGCCTCACAACACACATTGCACATGATCCAAACAAAAAGGTTCCATCTACAACTCTCAACCAAGCATCTAGAATGCAACTTGTGGAAATTTAAGCACTAATGCACAAAGGTTCACAACAAAGTCAAGTGAGTGGACTCAAGCATCTCAAGGGGGTCGTTCCAATTTTTCCTAGGCATGCATCACAATTAAAACCCAAGGACACCATAAATAGCACATGCAATCAATTCAAGTCCACCAGTATCAAACAAATCAAAGACACCTAGCATTCCACCTATTCCTTCGTCTAGGGCCACCTATACTAACTATTCTAATCCTAAAAAAGTAAAAACTATCCGGTTCAAAGGTCTCCCCGTGGAAAAGAACCGAGGCCATAAGAAAAACCACGGGGTGGATGACATGTACCACTAATAAAAACTAAAAGGAAAATCCTTTTGGAATTTTTCATTGGTTTTCTAAATTTTTTTTTCATATATTAAAGCAAGAAACAAATAAAAAAAAAGTCAAGTGACAAAAGAAAATCCTACGGTACATGCATCTCTAACTTCAAAAATAAATAAAAGGGTAGTTCCCCACCCCACACTTAAAGTAAGCACTGTCCTCAGTGCTAAAAATAAGAAAGTGCAAGGTAAAGAAAACTTTCCTGAAGATTCTAGTCCTTGGTGCTAGCATCCTCCAAGTTTCCATATAGTATGAGGTACTCAGACTTCCCTCATCAGGTCATCAATATTAGGCAAGTGAGGACACCCCACACTTAGCCTCGACATTACATGAACCTTCACTCCAAGGAAAAATAAAAACTACTTGACACTATAAATAAAATAATACAAGTACAAACTCGGGTTGCATCCCGAGATGCGCCTTAGTTAACGTCGTGGCACGACGACACTTTTAGCTCACTTCCAGCATTTACGTCTTCTCTTCTTACGCCGAACCTTTGCTTTCTTCCATTCCTTGAGAGAACCCCTCTTCAACTTCACATGTGGTGTACTTCCATGTTCTTGTTTGACACATTTAATCATAGAGCACTCTTCAACCTTAGCTATGTGCTCCTTCTCAGTATACACCTTGAAAGTAACCTTTTCTCCATGCACTCTAACAGTCATCTCACCCAGCTCCATGTCAATAATTGCCTTCGAGGTGACTAAGAATAGTCTCCCCAGAATGATTGGAGCTTCTCGGTCCTCTTCATAATCTAGGACTACAAAATCAGCAGAGAATGTAAACTTACCAACTTTTAGCAACACATCCTCCAACTTACCGTCAGGGTGAGTGAGTGATCCATCCGCTCCTAGCCCTAACCTTTTGCAAACAGAGAGAGGCGTGAGATTTATGCTCGCACCCAAATCACACAATGAACCAGTGATATTATGTCCTCCAATGGTGCAAGGAATAGTAAACCTCCCAGGATCTTGAAGTTTTGGAGGTAGCTTGCTCAAGATTGTGCTACACTCCTCAACTAACTCAACTGTATCTATCTCTTGAGGCTTTTTCTTCTTGACTAAAATTTCTTTTAAGAACTTCACAAAGGATGGCATCAATTCAAACACATCAGTCAAAGGAATATTAACTTGAAGTTCTTTCAATATACTCACAAATTTTTGATACTGGGCCAGATCCTTCGATGGTAATAGTCTCTGCGGGAATGTTGGAGGTGGTAGAGGTGCCTCCTTTTTCTCTTCTTTCTTCTTCACCTTCTCCATTTTTTCAACTTTTTCTATTTCAGCTCTCTCCTCGGACTTGGCCATCAGCTCTCCACCTTCAATTAAAGTCACTGCAAGACATTATTCAGGCTCTTTTTTAACAGTGCTTTTTTCTCCCACGAACTGCCCCAACTGGTGCTCCAGGTTCTTGTGAGCATTGGCAATTTCTTGTATGGCCACTGCATGGGCTGCAGTGTCAGCTATCATTCTCTGCTGGCCCGCCATCAGCTGCTTTAACATCTCTTCAACTGAATTGCTAACCTGCTGTGGTGGAGCTGGAAGTGGGTGGTAATTATTCGAGGCTCTCGTATTGCCTTGATAATAACCATTACCAAACTGATTTTGACCCTGCAGCCTGTTTTGATTACCCACGTAATAAACTGACTCTAGATTAGAGGAGCAAACCTCTGTAGCATGGTCTTGACCACAAACCTCACAAAAGCTCTGGAGTTGTTTCACTGGAGCCACTGGTTGCTGAGCCTTTGGCGGAGCTAACTTGCTAATTTGATTGGAAATAGCATCCATCCTTGCCCTTAGCTCTGAAACTGCATCTAACTGAAGTACCCCTGCAGGTTTCTGCGTAATAGCTCTACCATCTCCCTGCCAATCAGGATTGCTCTGCGAAAACTTATCTAGCAAATCATAAATTTGATCAAAATTTAAGGCCAGTACTTGGCCTCCAGCAGCAGCATCAACCACGATCTTAGTGTGTTGGTTCAACCCCTCAACAAAAGTGTGTGCAACAACCTCATTGGATTGGTTTTGGTGTGGACAATCTCGCAATAAAGCTTTGAATCGCTCCCAGGCTGAATACAAAGACTCTCCTTCTAATTGTCTGAAGGACATAATTTCACTCCTCAACCGAGCTGTCTTGGCAGATGGATAAAATTTAGCCAAGAACTTCTTAGCCAAATCGTCTCAAGTAGTGATAGACCCAGACTTTTCAGCCTTTAACCACTTCCTTACTGCCCCAATCAGTTAAAACGGGAACAACGTCAAGCGAACATAATCAACAGGAACTCCCTTCGGTGTGTAAGTATCACTGATCTCAAAGAAATTCTGGATATGTTTGTTGTGGATCCTCGCTAAGTAATCCAGCAAATTTTCCAGTCACATGTAACAGTTGTATCATGCCGGACTTAATCTCAAAGTGCCCGGTGATTTCAGGCTTAACTATGCTCGAGGCTACTCCCTCCAGGCTGGGGAGAGCAACATCTCGCACAGCTAAAGCTTGTTCTTCTGCCATTCGTGTAGGTAAAGATCAAGCAGGACCTAATACCTGAAACAACACAAAACTCAAAACAAAAATTAAACCTGAATAGAAAGTAATAAACTGTTCAAAAAGAAATCAGTCAATTGTTTAGTCCCCGGCAACGGCGCCAAAAACTTGTTGCTCCCAAACGCACACGCAAGTATACGTGGTCGACAAGTAATAAAGTGATAAATCGGGTATCGTTCCCACGAGGACTATTCAGACTGAATTCTAGCAAACAATTTATATAAACTATTCAGGGATCTTTTCCAATAGTGATGAGTTTATTAACTAAAGAACAATAATTAAAATGGTAAAAGTGAATTCAAACAATGGAGCAAACATTGGTTGTTATCAATAATAAGGAGATGGTCCAGGGTCAGAGTTACGAACAATCCAGTTGAGTTTTCCAATTGATTCCACTTCTTAAATCCCGGATTACTAACTAACAGAGTAAATGTACCCGTGAAAACCTTTCGATTCTTCACGGTCTATGCAGGCTACTTCAATCCCTATATGTCTATGGGTTGAATCACGTACACGCATTAACGAATTCTGTAATTAGTTAAACTAGGCGAGCAAGTATATGTCAATCCTACTCACAAATTGGTTCCCCAATGCCCGGGTTCACAAACTAGTCCTATTCTTTCTTATTACATAATTAAATTCCCTCTTTCGAGTTCAATCTAAAAACCATAGATAATGCGTAATAATCTGGCCCTGACAATTAAATAAGTGAAATCAAGAAAGAATAAGCAATTCGTTATGGGATTCAATTAATGGGAATCAATCTTCAAACATCAACTTTCATGTAATACTCTAACCCTAGAACGATATATTTAGCTACTCATACTCATAATAACAACACAAAGATTTGATGAAATAATGAAATAATGATGTAATAAATTAATGGAAGGAAGAAAAACCCTTGTTTTTGATGTTATGAGCTCTCCAATTTACTCCAAGGTCTGAAATCTATTCAAAATCTAAGTAAAAGAGTATTTATAGGGTTTACAAACACCTAGTAATAAGTTAAATCCAAGCCTAGACAAAATAGGAAGTAAAAAAACGTTCGAGGGGCGCTATAACGGGCGCCCCGCACCTCGTAACGCGCGACCCAAGGCAGAACCCGTCGAAACTTGGGCGCTTTAGGGGCGCCCCGCGCCAGTAACCGCGACAGAAAAGTGGGCGCTATAACGGGCGCCCCGCGCCAGTTATAGCGCCAGGCTTATTTCGCTGCTTTCTTCGTCCGCAACTCGCGTCGTGTCGTCCCTTCGCGTGCTCGATCAAATCCTCAATCCAAATCCAATCTTTTCTTGCTCGATCATGCTCTTTAAAGCTCCAATTGCACTTCATAACAACCTACAATCATACGACATAAAATCAGTGCAAAACCACATTCATAAACTATAAAACGAGCGAATAACAAGCTCAAACGTAAGGAAATATTAAGGAAATGTAGGCATAAAATGCCAAACATCAGCCACCTCATGGGTACTTTTGAGGGAATGCTAGGAGGGATCTTGGTGGTTATGGAGATCACTTTGGAGGCCAACCGGAGCCTTTCTAAGGGGGTCGTGACAACAACAACAATCTTAATAGTGTGAAGCTCACTATTCCTCTTTTCAAGGGAAGTAGTGACCCGGTGGAGTATATTGATTGAAAGTTGTCTATGGAGCGTATATTTGACACCAATGATATGCCCGAAGTGAAGAAGACCAAGTATGCAATATTTTCCTTTGAATTCTTTGCTTCTACTTGGTGGGAGTCGGTGAAGAGGAATAGAAGGAGGACGGGAATGGCTATCAATCTTACTTGGGAAGAGTTGATCCGTGTGATGGATGAGAAGTACTTGACTAACCAATACCAAGTGGAACAACAAAAACGTCTCTATAAGTTGAAGCAAGGTTACAAATTGGTTGGGGGGTACTTCAATGAATTTGAGCAAGTCCGGATGAACCTAGACTTGGATGAGGAAGATAATGAGACGGCTATGATCCGTTTCAAAGGAGGCTTGAACCGAGACATAGCTTTACTATTGAAGTTTCACAAGTACAATGATCACTACAAGCTATGTGAAGATGCGTTTGAAGCCGAGAAATGGCTCAAAGAGGAGAAATCCCTTCGCTACAAGAGTAGTACTACTACTCCCTTGAGCAAGCCAAAGGAGTGGAAGACTCCTACAATAAATGTCAAATTCCCAAATGCAAGTGGTGCAAGTGCTAGCAAGGATGTGAAGAAGCCTTATGAGAAGTCTACACAACATGTGGGAGGTAACTCCAGAACTCACTTGAGTAATCCTATCTCTACTTCTACTCAATGCTATAAGTGTAAGGGTTATGGACATATCTCCAAAGATTGCCATACGCGGAAAACTATGGTTCTTGTGGGTGACTTGGTGTATGAACAAGATAGTGAACCCGAGGATGAAGAGGGAGTAGAGGGTGATGAGGAGGTTGATGATGGGGAGGTTGCAATAGAGGATGATGATGATGCCCATGCCTTCCTTGTTGTGAGGAGGAGTTTAGGAGCCATGTTTGTGGAGGATGGTGAGACTTTGCAAAGAGAGAACCTCTACCATTCTAAATGCCGAGTCATGGGTCTCCTTTGTTCCATGATTATTGACTCGGGAAGTTGTGCCAATGTCATTAGCCAACACTAGTTTCCCAATTGAAGATACCCACCTTGAAACACCCAAATCCTTACCGTTTGCAATGGCTTAGTGAGTGTGGTGAATTGAAGGTGGTCAAACAATGCATGATCAAGTTCAAGATAGGGAAATATGTGGATGAACACATGTTTGATGTTGTGCCTATGCAAGCATGCCACCTTCTATTTGGAAGGCCATGGCAATTTGATAGACATGTGGTTCATGATGGCCATGCTAACACCTATACGGTTAAGCATGAGGGAAAGAAGTTTGTGATTAAACCCTTAACTCCCAAGCAAGTGAGTGATGATTACAAGCGGATGAGGGAGTTAAGAGAGGCGGCCAAGGCTAAGTCGGTTGTTGAGACTAGTCCTTTGTCCGAAAGCTTGGTGGCAATCCTACAATCTTCTATCGGTAGCATATGTGCCATGATGCAACCGGGTGAAATCTTGCGAGGAAATGATGGAAACAAACTACTCATATGCCTAGTGCACAAAGGTATGATTCTTACATCCGATCTTGATTTTTCCACTAACCCTTTGTCTAGTGTGTTTGAGAATGTTTTGAAGGATTTTGGGGACATGTTCCCGGATGAGATGCCGGATCGATTACCTCCTTTGAGGGGTATTGAATACCAAATCGACTTTGTCCCCGGGTCTCAAATCCCAAACAAACCGGCTTATAGGAGCAATCCGGAGGACAAAAGAGAATTGCAAAAGCAAGTTGATGAATTGTTCACTAAAGGCTTGGTGAGGGAAAGCTTGAGTCCTTGTGTCGTACCCGTGATCCTTGTTCCCAAAGAGGATGGCACTTGGAGAATGTGTGTTGATTGTCGGGCTGTGAACAAAACAACGGTAAAGTACCGTCATCCCATTCCCCGACTTGATGATATGTTAGATGAATTGAGTGGTTCATGTGTTTTTAGCAAAATAGACCTTAGGTCCGATTACCATCAAATCCGGATGAAACCCGGGGATGAATGGAAAACTGCATTCAACACCATGTTTGGTCTCTATGAATGGTTGGTGATGCCCTTTGGGCTCTCCAACGCACCTAGTACTTTCATGAGGCTAATGAACCATGTTCTAAATCCGTTCATCAACAAGTATGTGGTCGTCTACTTTGACGATATATTGATCTATAGTAAATCAATAGACGACAATGTTGATCACCTTAGGCAAGTTCTTGAAGAGTTGAGAGCCAAAAAGCTCTATGCTAATTTTTAAAAAGTGTGCCTTTGGTGTTGAGAAAGTAGTCTTCCTTGGGTTTGTTGTGAGTACCCAAGGAGTGAAGGTGGATGAGTCTAAGGTAGAGGCCCTTCGTGATTGGCCTACTCCTACTACCGTGACTCAAGTGAGGAGCTTTCATGGTCTTGCTAGTTTTTATAGACGATTTGTGAAAGACTTTAGCTCCATTGCCGCTCCACTCACCGAATTGGTGAAGAAGGACAAACCTTTTGTTTGGGGAGAGCCTCAAGAGAAGGCCTTCCAAGAATTGAAAAGTAGGTTGAGTACAGCCCCTCTATTGCGATTTCCCGACTTCGTAAAGGCATTTGAGGTTGAATGTGATGCCTCAGGGGTGGGAATTGGTGGTTTTTTAATGCAAGATGGGAAACCCATAGCCTACTTTAGTGAGAAATTGAAGGGTTCATCTTTGAACTACTCTACGTATGACAAGGAGATGTACGCCTTGGCGAGTGCTCTTGCTCATTGGCAACACTACCTTTGGCCCACAGAATTTGTGATCAAGAGTGACCATGAGTCACTCAAACAACTTAGGGGCCAAGAAAAATAGAACAAGCGTCATGCCAAGTGGGTAGAGTTCATCGAGTCTTTTCCCTATGTTATCCAATACAAGAAAGGGAAAGACAATGTTGTGGCGGATGCACTCTCTCGGAAGTTTGCTCTAGCCACCACCCTTGCCTCCAAGCTCATGGGTTTTGAGAGCATAAAGTTGATGTATGCTCAAGACCCTAAGCTCAAGAGCATTCACGAAGCTCTTGAAAAGGGAAAAAGGGTTTAAAAAATACCAATGGGTTAATGGATACATCTTTAAAAATGATAAAGTGTGTGTTCCCGAGTCCTCTTGGAGGGAATTGTTGATTCGTAAAGCCCATAGTGGGGGCTTGATGGGACACATTGGGAGGAACAAGACCTTAGCCATCCGAATGGAGTAATTCCATTGGCCAAAGATGGGGGTTCAAGTTGAAAAGCTTTGCAAAAATTGCCTTGAGTGCAAGCATGCGAAATTTAAAACTAACCCCCATGGTTTGTATACTCCTCTCCCCGTGCCTACTAGTCCGTGGGTCGATATATCAATAGATTTTGTTATGGGCTTGCCAAGGTCTAGGGGAGGCCATGATAGTATTTATGTTGTCGTGGATAGGTTCTCCAAAATGGCTCACTTCATCCCATGTAAGAAGTGTGATGATGCACAACATGTTGCTTCTTTGTTCAGTGATAATGTATTAAAGTTGCATGGTGTGCCTCAAACCATTGTAAGTGATAGGGACACTAAGTTCCTAAGTCATTTTTGGAGGAGCTTGTGAGGTGCTCTTGGCACCAAGCTCTTGTTTTCTACGTCCCACCACCCACAAACGGATGGAAAAACTGAGGTGGTAAACCGGACTTTGGGTGCTCTTCTTAGAGCTATGACCTGAGGTAAGGCCGGGGCGTGGATTGATAAATTGCCTCTTATGGAGTTTGCCTATAATCGTACTTTGCATAGCTTGATTGGCATGACTCCATTTAAATGTGTGTATGGTTTTAATCCCTTGATTCCCTTTGATCTAACCCCTTTGCCGAGGGAAATGGTTGCTTCTTTTGAAGGGAAAAGCCGAGCAAAGGCTATGATTGAACTTCATGCTAAAGCCAAGAAGAAGTTGGAGGAAGCCTATGCAAAGGTTGCTTCCAAGAAGAACAAGGGAAGGAAGAAGCTTGAGCTCAAAAAGGGAGATTGGGTGTGGGTGCACGTCCGCAAAGAAAGGTTTCCAAACCTTAGGAAAGGGAAGTTGGCACCCCGTGGAGATGGACCGTTTCAAGTGCTTTCCAAGATCAAGAACAATGCCTATGTGATTGATCTACCCGGTAAGTACAATGTGTCAAATACTTTTAATGTGTTTGACTTGACCCCTTTTGATGAAGGGGATAGTGGTGCCAGAGAGAAGAAACCCATGGTTTCGAGGACGAAACCTTCCCAAGAAGGGGAGGATGATGCGGGGCATACCTCAAGGCCGTTCACTAGGAGTCAAGCAAAGTTGATTCAAGACATCCATCTTCACTTAACATGGAGGGACATGGAAGGAGGCTCGGAGAGTAGCTTGAAGATCATGCGTTTGAGTGCCATGGATGGATTATCACCTAGGCCACTTGGAGAGGCATCCAGGGCACTTTTGGAAGCAATTCAAGAAGTCCCAGGAGTGGGCGGACCGCCTCTCAAATGGGCGGACCGCCTACTCAAATTCAGCTCTCTGGAAATTGAGCCGCCTACTAAAGGGGCGGACCGCCTGGTGGGGCACCTGTTTCCTCCTTCAGCTTTCCAGAAAAACAAGCGGGGCGCCTAGTGTAGTAGGCGGGGCGCCTACTATGCTGAAGTGTTGCGGGATTTCTAGTTTTTATGCTATGCTTTGATTATTATAGCCCTACGTGGCCTTTATTATTTTAACCCACTTTGGGGGGTATTTTAGGGGTTTCATTATGTGTAAGTGTAGTCTATAAATACTTCACATAACCTCTTCAAACCTTAGCTTACTTTGAACATTGTTGAATGAAGAATAGAGTTTATCTCTTGTTTATGAAGAAACCCTTTGGTTGGCTTGAATTCACTAGCGGATCCTACTTGAGTCTCAAACCGACACCCGATCATTTTACTTGCGAGTCCGAGGTGCGACTTGAGAGTGGTTGCATAGTGTAGGTCCTTCTAGACGCCAATACGAGGGTATCTCGGGACTAATTCCCCGGGGTTACTTCGTAGGGAGTTCGAGAAGTGTCGCGCTCTCCTATCTTTATTTCCGTATTTATTTTGATCCTTATCAAAAGGTGTGTCTTGAAATTTCTTGTATAATTGCTGTAGCTATTCTCCTCTAGTATAATTTCCCATGATATACTACATTTAGTCTCTTGCCATCGATGAGGGCCAATTGCTCAATTCTTCCTTTGACCCACTCAACGTCTTTCAACTGTGTCTCTTGAATGATCCTCAAAGCTGGTATTTAATTTCCGATGGTGTCACTATCTTGGTATCATACACCAGCAAGTAAGGAGTAGCCCCTGTTGATGTTCTCACTGTGGTACGATACCTTAACTAAGCATAGTACCATTTCTTGGAATTGTATGTCATTTTGCGTAATATCTTCTTGATGTTTTTGTTGGCTGCCTAGACCTCACCATTCATTTGAGGTCTATATGCGATGGAATTGTGGTGCTTGATGTTGAAGAATTCACAAGTTTCTTTCATTAAGTCACTATTGAGATTGGACCCATTGTCGGTGATTATGGATTCGGGAATGCCAAATCGACAGATCATTTTGTCACGGCAAGAGTTTGCCACTACTTTATTTGTCACTTACTCGTATGACGCTGCTTCTACCCATTTGGTAAAATAATCAATAGCTACCAATATGAAACGGTGTCCATATGACGCAGCCAGCTCGATGGGTCCTATGACATCCATTCCCCAGGCATCGAATGACCAAGGAGATCCCAGGACATTTAATTCATTAGGAGGCACTCAAATCATATCTCCGTGGACTTGGTATTGATGACATTTCTTTGCCTGCCTTATGCTATCATGCTCCATTGTCATCCAGAAAGAGCTGGCCCTCAAAATTTTCTTTACAAGCATGAAACCGTTCATATGCGGGCCACACGTTCCAGAATGTATTTTCTCTAACAACCTAGCAGCTTCTTTGGCGCTCACATATCTCAGCAATCATAGATTAGGTGTCCTTCTGTATAGGACTTCTCCATTAAAAAAGAAACCATTTGCTAACATCCTCAACGTCTTCTTTTGAGACTTCTTGCATCCTTTGGGTAAATGTCGTATTTGAGAAACCCTTTGATGTCGTAGAACCAAGATTGTCCGTCTAATTCTTCTTCCACATGATAACAATATTCTGGCTGCTTTCTCACCGCCACGGGTATTGATTCAATGTAATTCTTGTCGGGATGTTTGATCATGGAAGATATGGTAGCCAAAGCATCCGCAAACTCGTTTTGCAGCTTGGGCACATATCGGAACTCTATCTTAGTGAATCTTTGCTTCACCTCTTCTATGCACTCGAGGTATGGCAATATTTTGGAGTTCATTGTTTTCCATTCTCCTCGAACTTGGTGGATCAACAAGTCGGAGTCTCCAATCGCCAGAAGCTCTTGTATGTTCATGTCTACCGCCATTCTAAGACCCAGGATGCAAGCTTCATACTCCGCCATGTTGTTGGTGTAAGGAAACCTCAATTTGGCTGTGACAGGATAGTGTTGACTAGTCTCCGAAACTAACACTGCTCCAATGCCGACTTCTTTGAAATTCACTGCTCCATCGAAAATAGTCTCCAACCATCATACTCCTCTATGATATACTCTCCTACGAAAATGACTTATTCATTGGGGAAATAAGTGTGCAGAGGTTCATAATCATCTCCCACTGGATTTTTGGCCATATGATCAGCCAGGGCCTGAGCTTTTACCGCCTTTTGAGTAACAAAACTGATGTCGAATTCACTGAGCAACATTTGCCATTTAGCTAATTTCCCAGTAGGCATTGGTTTTTGGAACATATACTTGAGAGGGTCCATTCTTGATATCAACAACGTTGAGTAGGACGTCAAGTAGTGACTCAGCTTTTGTGTTATCCAAGTCAGCGCACATCACGTGCGTTCCAGTAATGTGTACTTGGCTTCGTATGGAGTAAATTTCTTACTCAGATAGTATATTGCTTGCTCCTTTCTTCCAGTTGAGTCATGTTGCCCCAACAGTCAACCAAATGCTGAATCTACCACAGACAGGTACAAGATCAAAGGTCGCCCAGGTTCGAGTGGAACAAACACGGGCGGACAAGACAAGTACTCTTTTATCCAATCAAAGGCTCTTTGGCAGTGCTCTGTCTATTCGATCACTACATCTTTCTTTAGTATCTTGATGATTGGCTCGCTAATGACCGTGGATTGAGCTATGAATCGGCTAATGTAATTGAGCCTTCCCAAGAAACTCATGACCTCTTTCTTGCTCTTTGGCGATGACAATTATTTGATGGCTTTGATCTTGGATGGATCCAGCTCAATGCCTTTTCTACTGACAATGAAACAAAGCTTCCCTGCTGGAACACCAAAAGCACACTTTGCTGGATTTAGCTTCAAATTATATTTGCGCAAGCGATTGAAAAACTTGCACAAATTGTCAAGGTGCTCTGAGCTCTTCTTTGACTTGATGATCATATCATCTACGTGGACTTCAATTTCTTTGTGCATCAAGTCATGGAACATAGTTGTCATTACCTTCATGTAGGTTGCCCCAGCATTCTTCAACCCAAATGGCATAACCTTGTAGCAATAAGTTCCCCAAGATGTAGTTAAAGCTGTCTTGTCGGTGTCTTTCTCATCCATGAGCACTTGATGATTGCCGGCGAAACAATCTACGAAAGACTGTAGTTCATGTTTCGTGCAATTATCAATCAGGATGTGTATATTTGGCAAAGGGAAATCATCTTTTGGGCTTGCTCTATTCAAATCTCTGTAGTCCACACAAACTCTGAGTTTCCCATCTTTCTTTGGCACTGGAGGATGTTGGCTAACATTGTTGGGTATTTGAGTGTTTTCAAAATTCCAGCATTGAGTTGTTTAGTTACCTCCTCCCCAATCTTCAGCAAAGCAGATGACTTGAAAGTTTGAGCTTTTTTCTTGACTGGCAGAAAGCCTGGATTGATGGGCAATTTGTGAGCAACTACGTCCGTGCTTATGCTAGTCATGTCATCATACGACCATGCGAATACATCCTCGTATTCTTTAAGAAACTTGGTATACTGCTTCTTATCTTCGGTGGTGCGATGCACACTAATCCATGTCTCTTTTACAGTTTCGTCATCTCATAGACTTATCACCTCATTTTTTTGTAGATTTAGTTTAGGCTTATTTTTAAATCTTTCAATTTTCTCTTGTGTGGTCTCATCATAATCAAACTCAGTTTCCTCAAGCTCTATTGTTTCATTACACGTTGTGGTTGTGGACTCAATGGGATTATTAGTTTGAATGCCGAAAAATAAAATATTGCAAAATTAAAAGATTAAAACAAAAGCTAAAGAAAATAGTGTGATATTTTATTTATGAATCCTTGCAAAATAAAGTTTGTAGGGAAACATGTGAGAAAGAAAAGAAACACAAGTTCCACGACTCAAAGTCGGGTTTTATTTTAGAAAACATGAAATAAACTCTATCCCTCAGCTCTACCAAGGTCCACGGTAAGCTCGAGCCTGGTTGCTGATCCAGTTGTTCAATGCAGCTCCAGATTCAACTTTTGTCATCCCAGGAGGTTCAACATGCTCTTCTAGGATCACACAGCAGTCTTATCAGATATGAACAACTTTTACACTCCTGCCAGCAAGTATTCTTCAGTATCAACGTTCTTCGGTTCAACTCTTTGTGCTGCAGATACCCTCCCCCCTTTCAACCATCCAAGTATCCAGGCGAGACGAAAATATGTAGGAGAGTCTTGGTTCTTTTCTTGTAGAACTTGAAGTCCAGTGATGCTTCTTCCATGCTTTTCTCATAAGTCACAATGTATCCTATGTCGGCTTTCTCATTGTCGGGCCTCATCACAATTTGAATTGGCTCGATCATGCCATCCAGACTCTTGCCCAAACCTTTACCAGGTTCATAGCCTTGCTTTATCATGATGCCTAACACCCAGTCTCCAGGTCATTTTGCAGGTTATGGGAGTACATATGGCTCTTCAATCACCACCTCCATAGGTCGAGTGTTTTAGGTAGCCACACTCGCTTCCATTTTGTTTCTTCATAGATGCGCTTCCAGTTAGGACGAGCATTAGGTGAGTAAGTCGGTCGCTTCTCTGTCTTAGCAGGTAAGGTTTCACGTAATTTGTGTGAGGGCACACCTTAACCAGATATGACTGGTTCCCAGACCAAATTTCTTCCTTCATAGCCTTTGCCTCGGCCATCCCAATAAGTGCTATAAAAGCTTCTCCTCCTTTCTTTAATCCCAGGCAGTGTGTTGACCAATTTAGGAGCGAAGTGTGCAGTATAACCTCCTTGGACCTCGTTTATGAAGTTCCAACTCTTGTTGTAGTTTTTGCGACGTCCTGTTCGAGTACCTTGCACTGCTCCTACAAGCTCGACAGTATAGAAAGTCTGCCCATCAGGAACATTCCCTTCAATTTTCGGTATGGTTTGTTCTTTGTAAATGGAGTTGTTCCATTCACCAAATACTACCACCTCTTTGTGGTCCCACTCGAAATTCACTGTCTAGTGTAGTGTAGAAGGCACTGCTCCAGCCATGTGAATCTAAGGCCTCCCCAGTAACAGGTTGTAAAAAATAGAGATGTCTATGACATGAAACTCCTCATTGAACTCTACGTGACCGACCATGATGGTTAAGTCGATTTCCCCAATGGTGCTTCTTTGTGATTCATCAAATGCCTTTACCTTCATGTCGCTCTCTCTTATCTTGCTTTGATCAATTTCCATTCTCTTCAGAGAGATGAACGGGCATATGTTCAAACCAGAACCTCCATCGATCAAAACTCTCCCTACGAACCAGTCTTTGCATTTGATCGTGATATGCAAAGCTTTTTGTGACTCAACCCTTCATGACTTGCCCGACCATGCTGGCAAGATTGTCAATGGAGGTATCCACCGGGACATGTGCTTCATCTAACACTTTCATCAAGGCATTTCGGTGGCTTTCCGAGTTGAGGAGTAAAGCTAAGATGGAGATTTGTACGGGAGTCTTGCCCAAATGTTCAACCACGGAGTATTCTTTTGCTTGCACTTTCTTCCACATTTACACCGACTCCTTGATGCGGGGCATATGACCTCAAGGCCGTTCACTAGAAGTCTAGCAAAGTTGATTCAAGACACCCATCTTCACTTGACTTGGAGGGACGTGGAAGGAGGCTCCGAGAGTAGCTCGAAGATCATGCTTTTGAGCACCATGGATGGAGGAACACTTGGGCTCCAAGGGGATCCACCCCAAGCTCATTTTGAGCCTATTGCACAAGTTCCAGAAGGAGGCGGAGCGCCTACCAAAAAGCAGAGAGCTGAGCAGAAGAAGGCGGAGCGCCTCATCAGCTGGAGGCGGAGCGCCTCATCCTGAGGCGGAGCGCCTCCCCCTGTTTCAGCCTGCGGGATATTTTACTACTTTTTGCATGAACTTTCAACTATAGCCCTGCGTGGCCTTATTTGTTTTAACCCACTTTGGGGGGTACTTTAGACCTTTTAGTATGACTAAGTGAAGCCTATAAATACTTCACTTAGCCTCCTCAAACATTAGATTACCTTTGAATCTTATGAATGATGAATAGTGTTTATCTCTTTATTGAAGAAACCCTCTCTTTGGTTGCTTGAATTCACTAGTGGAACCTAGTTGAGTCTGGAACCGAAACCCGATCATTCTACTTGCGAGTCCCGGGTGCGACTCGAGGGTGCTTGCATAGTGTAGGTCCTTCTAGATTCCGATTCGGGGGTATCTCGGGACAAGTTCCCCGGGGTTACTTCGAAGGGAGTTCGAGAAGTGTCTCGCTCTCCTATCTTTATTGTTTTGTCGTATTGATCCTTATCATCTTGGTATCAGAGGAAGGCTCGGGTTTCGTTTCTACAAACCCCCGACCCTTGATTCTTCGTGCCTAGGTTAGTTTCGACGTTAGGTTCTTATTTGTTGTTGAAAGAAAAAGAAGAAAACACAAAAAAATAGAAAAAGTTGAAAAACACAAAAAAAATTTTGATCATAGATTCTTGGTTTGTTGGACCCGTTGTGTGAATGTTATTGGGGTTTGTTCTTTATTGGAAACCCGTTATTTTGGTACCCTAAACACAAGATTTGGAGTTGAAACGAAAGATTTGAAAATTTGAAACCCTTTGAAAATTTGAAAATTTTGAAACCCTAGTTTTGAAGATGATGAACATGGTGGATTGTTTGTTTTTGATTCGGGTTTGATAAAAGTTGTTGGGGTTGGTTCTTTGTGATTGAAACGACATTGTGGGTACCTTTGAATTGCTAAAACAACATGGGAATTGTCGGATTTTTGGGTGCAAACCAAGAAAACCCGAAGTGAAACTTTGCTGAGAGTTGCAGGAGGTGGAGCGCCTAGATTTTGAGGCGGACCGCCTAAGGTTTGCGACCTCTCTGGAATTTTCTGAGGCGGAGCGTCTCCTCCAAAGAGGCGGAGCGCCTCCAACAGAGGCGGAGCGCCTACTCATCTGAGGCGGGGCGCCTACTTCTTGGAGTTATTGCTTTGGGTAGTTTTTCGTAGGATCTCTTGTTTCTTTGATTGCATTGCATCTAGCTAGTACTTCTTTGAGTAATCTTACCTACTTGAATTGTGCTAGCCCTTCTAAGCTATTAGGAAACTCAAGCCTAGACCGGAGACTAGAATTCAAAGAAGACTCGTAGTCTCTTTTTACTCAAGTCCGCACTTAAAAAGCTTATCGTTCCAATAGAGTCATATCAACTCCACTCACCCCGGAGTGCATTTGGCTTTTGAGTCAAGTGATTAAGTTGAGGTTTGCTATTCAAATTAGTGAAGCTTTGGATTCAAGCAAGAGTGAAATAGCCACCACCACTAAACGAGTGATCCGAGTGAAACACTTGTGAGGGAGTGTGTGAGGTTGTTTTGCTAACGTTTGTTACTTGTGTAGGTACAATGTCTACCGAAGGCGAAGATTTTGCTAAGAGTGCCCTTGCTACTATCCTTGCCAAATTGGATAGTATGAACTTGAGGATTGAAAGCCTTGAGAGGGTGAACTCTAGTGCTCTAGTTGAGCAAGGGACTTCTAATGTCCAATCGGATAAAGGGACCCCGAGTGTCCAAGTTGAAGTCTCGAGTACTCCTAACTTTACCCCGGAGCAAGTTAGCCATGTCATTGAATTGCTCAATCAACAACGGGTAAAGGAGGATCGAGAGAGAATTGATCGAACGGGCATTCCCCGTATCTTGGACAATCCCCCAAGAAACATTCCACTACCAAGACCCATTCGAAATGTGCAACCTTTTGAGCAAGTCGATGAAGCTAAAGAAGGGGAGGAAGCCGATTATGGTGATGACATGTATGGGTTTGATGATCACTTTCAACCGAGGCGAGGCATGAATTGGGGTCGAAATGTGGATAGAGGTAGGGGCCGAGGTCGAGGGCCACCTATGGGGTATGTTGGAGGGAATGCGAGGAGGGAGTATGGTGTGAATGAAGATCACTATGGGGGCCAACCGGAGCCTTTCCGTGGGGGTCGTGACAACACCAACCTCAATAGTGTGAAGCTTAATCTCCCATCCTTTAAAGGGAATTGTGATCCGAGTGCCTACATTGAATGGGTACTACTCATGGAAAGGATGTTTGACACAAATGACATGACCGATGACAAGAAGGGTACTTATGCTATTTCATCCTTTGAGTCCTATGCATCTACTTGGTAGGAATCCGTCAAGAGATCAAGGAGAAGAGCGGGAATCCCCGTGAATGTGGGTTGGAATGACTTGAAGGGTATCATGAGTATCAAGTACATCACTCCTAGATATCGTCAACAACAACTCAAGAAACTTTATGAGTTGAAGCAAGGTGTCAAGATGGTGCATGAATATTATGATGAGTTTGAAAGAACTCGAATGGCCTTGGATGTGGACACCGAAGATGAGGAGCAAACCGTGATCCGTTTCATGAATGGATTGAGCTATGGTATAGCTTCACAATTGAGATTGCATGCTTATCTTTCACTTCAAGAAGTCCTTGATGCCGCTATTCAAGTCGAGCAATGGCTTGACAAAGAGAAGTCCAACTGTTACAAGAGCAACACTTCTACTTCCACAAACAAGCCAAAGGATTGGAAAAATCCTACTCCCAATGCAAGATTCACAAATGCGAGTGGCCCTAGCGGAGCAAGTGCTAGCAAAGATGTGAAGAAGCCGTTTGAGAGGTACACACCCAATGTTGGAGGTAATTCTAAAACCCAATTGAATACTCCTACTTCTTCTTCCATTCAATGTCACAAATGCAAGGGATATGGGCACTTTGCTAAGGAATGTCCTACGAAAAGGACCATGGTTGTTGTTGGTGATAGTGCTTATGAACAAGAGAGTGAGCCGGAGGGAGATGAGGGAGTAGAGGGAGATGAGGGAGTAGAGGAGGATGATCAAGATGACACCGTGGAGGATGAGGAACCTCATACTTTCCTAGTTGTGAGGAGGAGCTTAGGAGCTATGATTGTGGAGGATGGCGAAACCTTGCAAAGAGAAAACCTTTTCCATGCTAGGTGTCGTGTTAAGGGTGTTGTATGCTCTATGATCATTGACTCCGGGAGTTGTACTAATGTTGTGAGTCAATCTCTTATATCCCAATTGAAATTGCCTACCGTGAAATACCCCAAGCCGTATCGATTACAATGGCTTAGTGAATGTGGGGAGTTAAAGGTAGTGAAGCAAGCAATGATCAAGTTCAAAATGGGTAGTTATGTGGATGAACACTTGTTCGACGTGGTGCCCATGCAAGCTTGCCACCTTCTCTTTGGAAGGCCTTGGCAATTTGACCGCGAAGCGGTTCATGATGGGTGTGTCAACACTTATATGCTCCAACATGAAGGAAGGAAATTCGTGTTGAAGCCCCTAACTCCCAAACAAGTGAGTGATGACTACAATCGGATGAGGGAGTTGAGGGAGGTGGCAAAGGCCAAGTCAATCATTGAGACTAGCCCTTCGTCCAAAAGTATGGTGGCAATCCCACCTTCTTCTTCTACCGGTGGCATATGTGCCATGATTCAACCGGGCGAGGTCCTAAGAGGAAATGATGGCACCAAGTTTCTCCTATGCCTAGTGCACAAAGGTATGATCCTTAATTCTAATTGTGATTTTTCGACTAACCCTTTGCCTAGTGTGTTTGAGAATGTCTTGAAGGATTTTGGGGACATGTTTTCGGATGAGATGCCGGATGGATTACCTCCTTTGAGGGGAATTGAACATCAAATAGACTTTGTCCCGGGATCCCAAATCCCAAACAAGACGGCTTATAGGAGCAATCCGGAGGATATAAGAGAATTGCAAAAGCAAGTTGATGAATTGCTCACTAAGGGCTTGGTGAGGGAGAGCTTGAGTCCTTGTGCCGTACCCGTGATCCTTGTTCCCAAAAAGGATGGCACTTGCAGGATGTGCGTCGATTGTCGGGCCGTGAACAAAACAACGGTAAAGTACCGTCATCCCATTCCCCGACTTGATGATATGTTAGATGAATTAAGTGGTTCATGTGTGTTTAGAAAAATTGACCTTAGCTCCGGCTACCATCAAATCCGGATGAAACCCGGAGATGAATGGAAAACCGCATTCAAGACCAAGTTTGGTCTCTATGAATGTTTGGTGATGCCCTTTCGGCTCTCCAATGCACCTAGCACTTTCATGAGGCTAATGAACCATGTTCTAAAGCCATTCATCAACAAGTTTGTGGTCGTCTACTTTGACGATATATTGATCTATAGCAAATCAATAGACGACCATATTGATCACCTTAGGCATGTCCTTCAAAAGTTGAGAGCCGAAAAGCTATATGCTAATTTTAAAAAGTGTGCCTTTGGTGTTGAGAAGGTAGTCTTCCTTGGGTTTGTTGTGAGTGCGCAAGGAGTGGAGGTGGATGAGTCTAAGGTAGAGGCCATACGTGATTGGCCTACTCCTACTACCGTGACTCAAGTGAGGAGCTTTCATGGTCTTGCTAGTTTTTCTAGATGATTTGTGAAAGACTTTAGCTCCATTGCCGCTCCACTCACCGAATTGGTGAAGAAAGACAATCCTTTTGTTTGGAGAGAGCCTCAAGAGAAGGTCTTCCAAGAATTGAAAAGTAGGTTGAGTACCGCCCCGCTATTGCAATTGCCCGACTTCGGAAAGGCATTTGAGGTTGAATGTGATGCCTCGGGGGTGGGAATTGGTGGTGTTTTAATGCAAGATAGCAAACCCATCGCCTACTTTAGTGAGAAATTGAAAGGGGCCTCCTTGAATTACTCTACGTATGACAAAGAGTTGTATGCCCTTGTGAGAGCCTTGCCCATTGGCAACACTACCTTTGGCCTCGAGAATTTGTCATCAAGAGTGACCATGAGTCACTCAAGCATCTGGAGGCCAAGAGAAGCTCAATAAGAGACATGGCAAGTGGGTTGAATTCATTGAGTCTTTTCCCTATGTTATCCAATACAAGAAAGGGAAAGACAATGTTGTGGCGGATGCGCTTTCTAGAAAGTTCGCTCTAGCCACCACCCTAGCCTCCAAGCTCATGGGTTTTGAGAGCATTAAATTGATGTATGCTCATGTCCCTAAGCTAAAGAGCATTCATGATGCTCTTGAGAAGGGGGAAAGGGTTGAGAAATACCAATGGGTTAATGGATATATCTTTAAAAATGGTAAAGTGTGTGTTCCCGAGTCCTCTTGGAGGGAATTATTGATTCGTGAAGCTCATTGTGGGGGCTTGATGGGACACTTTGGGAGAAACAAGACCTTGGTTATTCTCATGGAGCAATTCCATTGGCCAAAGATGGGGGTTCAAGTTGAAAAGCTTTGCAAAAATTGCCTTGAGTGCAAGCATGCGAAATCTAAAGCTAACCCCCATGGTTTGTATACTCCCCTCCCCGTACCTGCTAGTCCGTGGGTCGATTTATCAATGGATTTGTGATGGGCTTGCCGCGGTCTAGGGGGGGCCATGATAGCATTTATGTTGTTGGGGATAGGTTCTCCAAAATGGCTCACTTCATTCCTTGTAAGAAGTGTGATGATGCACAACATGTTGCCTCTTTGTTCATTGACAATGTCTTGAAATTGCATGGTGTGCCTCAAACCATTGTAAGTGATAGGGACACCAAGTTCCTAAGCCACTTTTGGAGAAGTTTGTGGGGTGCCCTTGGCACCAAACTCTTGTTCTCTACGTCCCACCACCCACAAACGGATGGGCAAACCGAAGTGGTAAATCGGACTTTGGGTGCTCTTCTAAGGGCCATGACCCGAGGTAAGGCCGAGACGTGGGTTGAAAAATTACCCCTCATGGAGTTTGCCTACAATCGTACTTTGCATAGCTTGATTGGCATGACTCCATTTGAATGTGTGTATGGTTTTAATCCCTTGATTCCCCTTGATCTAACCCCTTTGCCAAGGGAAATGGTTGCTAATTTTGAAGGGAAAAGCCGAGCAAAGGCTATGATTGAGCTCCATGCTAAAGCCAAGAAGAACTTGGAGGAAGCCTATGCCAAGGTTGCTTCCAAGAAGAACAAGGGAAGGAAGAAGCTTGAGCTCAAAAAGGGAGATTGGGTATGGGTGTACTTCCGCAAAGAAAGGTTTCCAAACCTTAGGAAAGGGAAGTTGGCACTCCGTGGAGATGGTCCTTTTCAAGTGCTTTCCAAGATCAGCAACAATGCCTATGTGATTGAAATACCCGGTAAGTACAATGTGTCTAATACTTTTAATGTGACATAGTTGATCCCTTGTGATGTAGGAGATGGTGATGCCGGAGAGGAGGAAGCCATGGTTTCGAGGACGAAAACTTCCCAAGAAGGGGAGGATGATGCGGGGCATATGACCTCAAGGCCGTTCACTATAAGTCAAGCAAAGTTGATTCAAGACACCCATCTTCACTTGACTTGGAGGGACGTGGAAGGAGGCTCCGAGAGTAGCTCGAAGATCATGCTTTTGAGCACCATGGATGGAGGAACACTTGGGCTCCAAGGGGATCCACCCCAAGCTCATTTTGAGCCTCTTGCACAAGTTCCAGAAGGAGGCGGAGCGCCTCAAAGCTGAGGCGGAGCGCCTACCAAAAAGCAGAGAGCTGAGCAGAAGAAGGCGGAGCGCCTCATCCTGAGGCGGAGCGCCTCCCCCTGTTTCAGCATGCGGGATATTTTACTACTTTTTGCATGAACTTCCAACTATAGCCCTGCGTGGCCTTATTTGTTTTAACCCACTTTGGGGGTACTTTAGACCTTTTAGTATGACTAAGTGAAGCCTATAAATACTTCACTTAGCCTCCTCAAACATTAGCTTACCTTTGAATCTTACGAATGATGAATAGAGTTTATCTCTTTATTGAAGAAACCCTCTCTTTGGTTGCTTGAATTCACTAGTGGAACCTAGTTGAGTCTGGAACCGAAACCCGATCATTCTACTTGCGAGTCCCGGGTGCGACTCGAGGGTGGTTGCATATTGTAGGTCCTTCTAGACGCCGATTAGGGGGTATCTCGAGACAAGTTCCCCGGGGTTACTTTGAAGGGAGTTCGAGAAGTGTCTCGCTCTCCTATCTTTATTGTTTTGTCGTATTGATCCTTATCACTCCTCCTCGCTGATGCCTCGTCTACCTTGAATAGGATGCTCAGGAGTATATATCCTCCCACTCCTAGTCATCTCTTGTGCATTAACAGTCTCAACTGTTGATTTGCCCTTCTTCTCCATTTCGTAATCCCATGGTACTGCCTTGTCACTGTACGGGGGAACTAGTTCAACGTAGAATTTTTGAGCTATTTCTCCCTCAATGGGCTCTGGTGCTGTAGCGGCTTGAGCAACAGAAGCAAGAGTTGTTATGTCTCCCTTTGCTTTGACAATGGTTCCCTCCAAGTTGCATTCTTCGTCTAACTCGATCAAATTTACCGTATTGTCTCTGTGGTTAGGCAAGGGGTGGTTGTGCACATTTGGAGTTTTCAGGTAGATCACCTTTTTATAGATCAAGTCTTTTATTTAATATCTCAGGGCATAGCACTTTTCGATATCATGACCATGTCCTCTAGAATGATAGGCACAGGTTTTGGTTTGGTCAAAGTAAGGCGTCATTCTATCAGGCATTTTGAACGGTACGAGTTGTATCTTGCCAGCTGCTTTGAGTCTCTCGAACAACTGAGTGAGGGATTTGGCCAATGGGGTATAGTTTCTTTTGGGTCTTGGGTTGTTTTTGGCGTGAGGCCTTGATGGATAGGTGTTGGTATTTCGGTAGTTAGGGCTTTGTGGGTATGGTGGTCTTTGTGGCGGTGGGTTTTGGAAAATGGGTTGAGTATTGTAGACTGGTAGGTGGATGTGGGTGGAATATATGGGTATGATGGAGGAGGTATTTGGTAGTAGTGGTTGTGGGTAGGAGAATGATCAAGTGATGCAGCCACGAAGGAGACATCATCCTTCTTCTTCCTTGATTTAGTGGTGTTACCAGTTTGTAGGGATTTGTTAGTGGCTTGTAGTACGGAAAAACTAACGATTCTGCCAGTCTTCAGACCATCTTCAACCATATCTCCAATCTTGATCAAGTCCCCAAGCTTCATGTCTTGCATGTTCAACATCTTGTAAAAGTAGAAGTCCTCTTGTATGCAGATGAAGGTTTCTACTATCTCTGCGTCCTCCATAGGAGGTTGGACTTTAGCGGCTTTAGGTCTCCACCTAGTTGCGAATTCTCTGAAAGTCTCGGTGGGCTTTTTCTTCAACTTCTCCAAATAGAACCGATCAGACATAGCATCGGTGTTGTGCCCAAAACTATCAATGAAGTCTCCAGCCATCGCCTCCCAACTTGTCCACTTCTTTGTTTGTTGTTTTGAATACCATACCAGTGCGTCTCCAGTTAGACTACGGTTGAACAATTGCATGCGAATATTTTCATCATGTCCAACCCCAACTAAATTATCACAATAAGATCTCAAATGAGCCATCGGGTCACTACTGCCGTCGAACATATTAAACTTGGGTGTCTTACAACCCTCGGGCAGCTTCAAGTCAGGGTACATGGAGAGGTCCTCATAAACTAATCCTTTGGTTCCTTTTATGCCTTGGAATTGCTTGAATTTCTCTACCAGCCACAGGACTTGCTCTTTGGTGCTGTCTGAGTCTTCCTTTGTCCATGCATACATGTCATGTCATGATCTTTGGTGGGTGATGCAATGGTTTTTTTTTTCAACAGTGAAGGGAGGTAGGTTATTTTATGGTGCTTTTGTTGGTGCAATGTAGGTAGGGTAAGGGATGTTTTTCTCAGGGAATAGTGGATCTTTGCCATGAGGGTGGACGGTTTTGTTTTGTTCAATGATCTCATCATCACGGGTGAGAGGAACCCTATTATCCAACTCAAACAACCTCGGTTCTAGCTTAGCATAGTCATCATAGGCGACCACACCTTGCTTTTTGGGAGTTCCATTTCCAACTTTGTCAAACTCATCCATGATATTGCATCTCGTCCTTTTCCTTGTAGGTAAAGGGAGAGGTGCTGGGATTGATCCTCTGGATCTCAACCAGTATTGCGGCGCGGCCAGAATGCACAAACCAAACCTTCAGGGACTTGGGATTAACACAACAAAAACAAAGAAAAGAATGTGAGTATACGTTAGTATCAATAAAGTCGCATCATATTATGCAAGCGACCTCTTTTGTGCCAGAGGTAGGCCTATCGAAGATTCAACGTAATGTTTGTACCAAACACGTCATTTCATTTGCATAAGCATAATCAACACAAGCCTTGAAACCCAAAATAACAAAATTTTATTTGATTTGTCTTGGGTTTGTTACAATCACTAATTTGGGACAATGACTTGACTAAAACAGAAAAAGGCAAAAGGAAAGACGAATCGACTTAAGACGACCAGACTATGTGCCAAGCAGAGAGGTTTTGAATCAAGCATCAGCTCCAGCATCTTCTTTCTCCTTCTTCCCTTCGACTTCTTCCTTAGGTTTGTGAACTAGGCTTATGGGTGGAGGGGCGACGAACATCTCCATCAGATCCTTCCCAACTTGCATGTCACCCAGAACCTTTGTGAAGAATTAACAAATTTCTACTCGCATTTTTTCCTTTTCTTCTAATGGTACTGACTTAAATAATATCCCCATCCTTTGAGCAAATATTGTAGATTCCCAGAAACTTCCCTCGCCGCCATCACTTTGTCTGTCCAATACTTGAGTTTATCCCCTATGATCCTATCCTTGTATTTGCCTCCTCATCTCCCTCTCTTGTGTTACCCTTAATTCTTTTTTAGTTTGGTCGAACTTGTGTCGTAGCTTCTTGTATTTTTTAGTGACACATGGAGCTTTGGCTTTTCTTTTCAGCGTAGTCTTTGATCGGAACCTCTCCCTATCTTCCTTGAGCCATTGAGGATAAGCTAGAGTAGCAACATGGTTCATCCTACTGTCTCAGCCACGACAAAACTACATAGTAAGCCTTCTTTCCCACATTGTTAATATAGTACCAACCATCGGATGCTCAATGTCCTTTATGTCAACGTTAAATCTTCTCCCTTTCGTCAACTGCGCAGTTTTTTGTGTCATTCCTACTTGCCGGAGGATTTTTAGAGGAACATAGTGGTGAGTTCCTCGAAATCCAATCAATGTCAAGAAACTGGTGTCTTGACCTTGTATGGAAATGATGAAACCAACACAGTTTTCAATTACCCATTGCACCTCTTGCAACTCTTCAAGCTTGGTGTACCACCCTTGCATGTTCGCAGGGTCCTCTCACACTGTTGTTCCAGCCATGAGGGTGCTATGTGAACGAATGCCTCCTTCCTTGATGGCCTTGGTGTTGTTGGGCTGATAGGGACACTGTGCAAGTGTTCTATCAACCATATTTGCAGCAAAAGATTGCACCCCTCAAAAAAGTCTCCTCTTTTTCTATATTTTGTTAGAGCCTTATAAAATTCCCCCAAAATCATTGGAAGCAAACTCACTTGATGTTTGTGAGCGCCTTTGCATAATCCCTCGACCACTCTTCCAAGCCTTATGTCGATCTTTCTTTCTTTCTCGGGAAAAATCATGCTCCTTAGAAAAGCAACGATGAAAGCATTTGACTCAGTCCACTCCCAATATTGAATTTCCCATGCCCTAGTCCAATCATGTCTAAGAGTTGGATCTCCAAATCTAGAATATAGATACTAAAAAGTGACCTTTCCATCGTGCACTCCCTCGGCATATGGATCATAAAGGGCGTTCAACAGTTCAATGAACTCCTTAGGGTCCACGTAATCATAGTCTTGGGTCTAGGCTCTAACCCTGCCAGTCCTCCAAATTCTTCCAGCATTAGTGTCAACTCCAAGCCATTGAAATGAAATACCGCCCTTTTATAGTCCCGGAAATGTGTAGTGGCCTCGATTAACCCAGGCATAGCAGTGTAAACCTTGAGAGCCACCAACTCTCCCAACACCTTTTGAACATGAACCTTACGAACAACAGCCAGATCTCCCACCAGAGTCTAATCAAGTAATGAGCTCGGGAAACAATCTCGAATTGAAGTGTACCTCTCGCAGCCATAGTCTGAAAACAAACAAGAAAAGGTAAAGATCAATACATTCTTATGGTCTTGATAATACTTGGACAAACAATCAATATTTTGTGCAAATATTTCTTCGAATCCATGCAAAGATGCAATTTTGTCATTTTCCGGGTTAAATACCCTTTCAACATTTGGACGTAGACTTACTAATGGACTATAACGTGCCAAGGACGTATAGCCTTCCTAAGTTTGTCATGATGCAAGGAAAATAAATACGCGTTTTGTTGCCAATTATTCTCATAAATTCCCAAATCAATTTTGAAATTCAGTACATCATGACTTTTGGAAATAAAAGATACAAAATAAATGAAAATGACACTTGACTAGGCAGCCCACTCCTCCTCCAGCCTGGCTCTCTTTGCTTCTTGGGTAATCTCCTTGACTTCTTTCATAGCTTTGGTTAAGTATCCCTTAGCAGCCACTAAGTGTAAAATGTCCACCTTGGCACACTCTGAATTCCATTGTTCAAGCTTTGTCCCAACACCTCTATCTTTTCGTCTAACTCTAATGTACGTTTCCTCCATACTTCGATCTCTTCTTTGTTTTCTTTGTCCATTTTAACAGCTTTCAACATGAATTCTCGGTATCAGAATTGAGCTTCCGCCTCACGATCTCTTATGTCATTCCCTCGACTTGGCCCTACTACCACATTTCCTTTTATGCTAGAGTGTAACCAACTTTTGTTTTTTGGTTCGTATCCAGCGTTGTATCGGTCTGATGGTAGTGATCCTTCTCCCATGACTTGTCTTCCTACCCAGGATTTTCTAATGCTCTTAACTCTTGGAACAACGTCTTTAGTGTAATCAAACTGATAGGCCTTCGTGTCTGGTATTAGTGGTATTATTTGCTTACTCCCTGCTTGACTCATCACCCTCAATGGTTGATAGGGTTGGAGACCTCTCAATCTCTTAAGTATCGACGCCTTCTCAGAGCTAATGATGAAGTCTGATAAAGGAAACAAAGTGAACATCCACTAAATTGAATCCTCCGTTATGCTTTCAAACAACCTTACCCATTTTTCGGTGCTGCTTGGCCGCTTGAATTTTGGAACCCCGTATCGTTCTTCAACCACGTAGTTGGAACCAGTTGGCTTATACAATTCTTGCACATCTCTCAGTTTCGTCAAATTCTCCTTGAACCACGCTTGTAGTAGAAGATTGCAACCTGGAAATATTTTGCTCCTCTTTCGTAACAACCCAAAGCTCGATAAATGTCCGCCACAATCATAGGAACTATAGTTTAACGATAACCATCAATTCAATTAAATACCACATCGGCAACCATGACAAGCCTCGAACATATGTCGTGACTCGAGCTTCAGGGAACACCATTACTCCTAAGAAACAAATAGTAAATGCAAGTGTTCTAGCTCTCCTCCAATCATTGTAGGACTTGAACTCTTTCTTACGGTCATCGAATGCACTCAAATACCAAACCTGTTGTAAAAGTAGGAAAATGGTAAAAGTTCTACATTCACACTTGCCACTATCCCTAATCTATTACGAAACTCCTCGGCTGTGGGGACACTGGGTGCTAGAATGCGACTCCCTTGCCAACAACGTTTGTCCAATCCCGAGTGCGATATGAATCCTCATATCTCTTCCAGTAAAGGTGTTAACTCAATATCTCCAAATCTAAACACATTTAATTTTTCATCCCAAAATGACACCGACGCTTTAATTCTTCTCGACACGACTCTATTTCAAATAGAGAAACCAAATGACCCAAATGTTGATGTACTTTGGTTTGCTCGCCCAATGACAAGTTATTTTACCAATTAGTTAACAAAGGAGGTGTGCCCATAGTCTTTCCAAAACGGTGAAACTTTTGACTCATTATGTCATATAAAGAAAAAAGAAGGATTAAAATTCCCCTCCCCTTTTGAGAACAATTGGACAAATCAAAATGCATTTTTATTTTCGTCTCACTTTTTCTTTCCCTCTTTTTTTTTTTTCTTTTCTCTTAAATGCATATAAGCATGTCCAAATGTCCCTTCGGAGTTAAAAACCTGTCAGGTAGTTTGGACGAGTTGAAAACTAGCCGGCTCATGGGGAGCCCTTCCTATGGCATGGTGCTTGCTCATTACATTCAAAGAGTGGTGTAATTCTAGACACAATTCCCCAAGGTGGATGACCAAGGGCTGGGACCATTTGAAATTGTTGGTTGTACCCAGACCAACTATATTCCAAAATGTCCCTCCTAAAGGGTCTTTTGAGGTGGAGCGACCGTGAGATCCACGTAATCGCCCGTGTGTGTGTAAGGTGTCGTTTTCCAGGAGTGGAGAAATATGAGTGATATATGCCAAGATTACATCAAATTTCAAGTTCATTCAAATGAATAAAAAAAAGGGAAAGAAAAACAAAAAAGAAATCAAGTTAGTAAAATCATAATAATACGAATAACAAGATAATAATCAATTAAAAATCCCAAATATAAAGACTCATTATGGTTAGGACTTTAAATATCCCCAGCGGAGTCGCCATTCTGTCATACCCGGTTTTAAACTCAACTCGGAGCGAGTCAGGTTTCAGGTTTGACTGGGTAACTCGTTTGAGTTAAGAATTGGAGTCGTCGCCTAATATAGTATTTAAGGTGTATTAGGCCACCTAAGTGTCTAAGGTCAAGTTTTTATTAAACTGGTCTAGTTTCAGAGATTCAGTGGGTAAGAAGTCCAAATGAATCAGAGAAGAAGGTGTCAGGCACTTCCCCAAGTCCCACGAAAGGTGGTTCCCGCCCGAGTCTATATTTTGGGATGTAAATGTTATCACTAACTTTAAGGGGTCAATTTCACAATCAATCATATAAGACTAAGTTTACTTACGCAAGTCTAGATAATATACACATAATTGGGCCTCAAAGTTTACAAGCACGGCCTACATTTCACGCCTACTCACGTTTTTGGCCTCTACACAAATTCCTAATCGAGAGGTGGTGGAATCTGTAAAAGAATGTCAAAAAGCAGTCTATTTGTACAATTTCAGTATTCAAATTAAATTTGCATTAAATAGGCAATTTGCTAAAATAGGCAACTTTCGCAAATAATTTCATATAATTTCAAAAACCAAATAGGGGTTATTTTTGAAAATAAATGTTAGGCATTTAGGGTCAGTGTGACTCGTCATTAATTGTCGAGCCCTAACCTTAATGGGTATTTTGTTTTTTAGGGTCAATCTCGAAAATATACGTGTATAAGAGGGGCTTTTTTGAGAAAAAGTTCACGAAACACACAAGAAGCACATAAGGGGGCTATCACACATAATATGCATATATAGGCATGCAAATACATGATAGTACTTGTATTAAACTTTAGAAAATACATATAAGTATTGGTATGTTTGACCACAATGATTCATACACCCCTATACACTATGAGATTAGTGTACAAGAGCCCAAGAGTTGTAAAAATGGTTTAAACACACAAAAGGGCTATATTTTAAAAAAATTTTTTGGGCCCAGGTTAGTTATGCACAGGGGCAGTTCTGTTTTACAAAACACGACTCAAAATAGGCAGTTAATTGCGCACTAAGCCCCTGTTTACAAAAAACGACAGTTCAAGCATAAGAATTGTTTTTTAAATTCTGATTTCAGTCGACTAGGCATAAACAATAACCCTGTGATAGAAAATTCTCAGATTTCACGTCGAAAAACATGATTCAGACATTGTAGTTTTGGTTCTAAGGCTTGCGCCTATTAGCTACATGCTAACAGAAACTATATTGAAGTTCTAATCAAAACATTTAAAAATATTGCTTAGTCTTTTATCCAGAACTTGTCATGCTAATTTTTCTGTCGAAGATCACGATTTTAGGATGAGATATGCATCACGTAGGAGAGGAGGGTTAAGAGGGGGCCCCTGGGTAGCTAATTACACAGCCTTGTAACTGTGTAGCCTACTTAATTAGATACAAACAGGGCAGGTCCTAACAAATATACACATTAGGGGAAGTACTAGATAGAGAAAACATGCAATGAAGTTTTATTAGATTAAAACTGGCTTGATAAGCTTCAGAGATCCCTGTAATCAATACCCTGCATTCAATAACACTGGTATGATCCTTTTTTGACCATCCTAACAATTGTATAAGGTTTAACAGTGACCAAGAGAAGGCTCTCAGAACCCAGGAATGAAAGGTTATAGGTCCAGACAACCTAAGAAGTTCAAGTTATGCTAACACAGACCCGGGCAAGGCAAACTAGAGGACAAGGCATAAGAAAAACTTAAAATATAGGCAACAAGTGACTAGAGACAGAGGGATACCTTCTGAATAGCAGTATGGAAGAGATAGACAGAATATAGGTGGTCCTTAATGCTTGCAGAGACGGGATCAACAGACAAAGAGCAGAGAACTTCCAATAATTTTGGGAAACAGTCAAAACAGAGTAGTATGCAATAACCAGTGTGTGCCAATGAAGTGCCTGTGTGTTTTATATGACTTCAAGCCTGTCTGTATGTTAAGAATGTGTCGGCTTATATAGGTGTGAGGGCAAAAGGTTTAGTCCTGATGGGCAGGGGATGAATAAGGAAAAAGTAACCTTCCAGAATCACCAGGGATTCTTTTAGGTATCCTTTACAAAAAATAGGTCAACTAGGATCCTTAAATTAAAGCAGTCCAAATTTAAAAACTAGTAAAACTCTCCCCTTTAACAATAACAAAGTCCAAGTTTACAAATCAGCCCTCCAAAATGTTATAGACTACTTTAGGCTTGAGAATACTCTTAACAAGATTTAGGGAAATCTTAATTATTACCATTGGATATCTCTTCACCAATTTCCATTCCTATTCCTAATTAAAATTTAATTTAGCCTATTTAGGATTTACAAATCACATAGCCAAGATTTTAGAACAACAAGCTTCACCTTTGGCCAATAACACAACCAGGTTCAAAATCAATTTACCAGTAATTTTATGTTCAAAACTATATAAGGGTAAGCTTTATCAGTTACCAAAACTACTTGTCAATCATTAATTCAAATCAAAACCTAATCATTATCTTTATCCTTTCATCTTTCAACTAAAATTCCATATTAAATATAATTAAGATCTTCTAATCACGTTTGTCAGAATTCAAGCTAGTTAAGCCACATGATACACGAAGATATTATGCTGAAAACAGGATGATCAACTAGGCATACTGTGCCAAATTTATTTTGACTCAAACATGAATTCCAAGCTTTAAACAAGTGAAGATGGTCCAGGGTTTAAGCTATGATCACGAGAAATTCAGACACGTAGCATTTTTAACTAGTCAACGAATTTGACGAAGTTTACAAATCATGTGAGACACACAATCCTTTAACTCAATGAAGCAACTAGGAATTTTCGCATAGATTCAAGAACAATAAGAAAAGAAGGAAAAATAAGGGATTACCCGTAACTTCAAACCTATTTGCATGAAGGATTTCCTCCCTTTCTTGTAGTAATGACACCTTAGGTATCGTTTAGACATGGCCGGAGACGACGATTGAAACTTCCCCGACAAGGGGTCAATTTTGACTCTCATCAAACGGTGACAAACCCATAGAGGTTTTGTAGCGGACAATGAGAGGATAACCGTGATGTATTTTATTTTCGTTTTCGCCGGTGAACTTTGCCGAAAATTGACATACGCTGTGGCGATTAGGGTTTTCATAGAGAGAGAAACGAAGGGAGAGGTGGATGAGATGAGAGATGAGGAAATGAATGGCTTTTAGGGCTTTGGGGGGGGGGGGGGTCGGGTATAGTTAAAAATGGAAATAGGGGTCTTGACCGTTGGATGAAACACTTGGACGACCGAGATCAGGCCACGTCGAGGTGTGATGTGTGCACATGTTGAGGTGTATATATGTATATGTATAAAATCGTATATATTATGTATAAATGCGTATAAAAATATGTATGAACGTATAGAAAATTGTGTAAAATATTTGTAAAATCATAGAAAAATAAAAAAATTAATTTTGAGGGTCAAAGGGCTAATGGAGACTATTATTTTAAAATTTTAAAATAATTTGTGCAATTTTTCTAAGATATAAGTAATTACAAAAAAATTGTAATTAACTGTGCAAATCTTATAAATAGTCGTAGTTTGTGCCGGTGTTTTGCAAAATAGCCTAATTGATGTACATGTGTGAAGTAACGACTTTGGATAGGGGTAAGTGTGGGGTAACAGCGTCATTGTCAGTGCAATTTTGTCTGAATAATGACTATTGAAACAGAAGGGACAAAATTAGGTGTCAACAAGTGTGAGTTTGAACATCCATGGATTGGAATGCTTAATTCTTTAATTGTTTGAAGCTCCAAGTGAGATGAGTGACCTTGGTTTTGTCCTCGGGAGTTTGTCAAGTGAGGAGGGTTGTCTTGGAAGTGAATGTGGAGGTGAAGAGGTACTACTTGGTATGTGTAAGAATGCTTCTAAGAAGGGGAGTGGAGTATTTGATGTTAGTTGTTGCTTGAACTATTTTACTTACTCCAATCCATATATTGATCACACCTTGAGTGTTGAGCATGCCAAAGACATTGTGTCACCTTGTGATAAAATTGCATTGAAGGCTTGGTGTGTTGATCATGATCTTAGGGGTCATAGGGAATTTGATTGCATAATCTTGCATGTTCAATGTCTTATTGATCTCTTTGCTTGTTCTTGTGATGGGTGCACTTTCTTGTCGAGTCAAGTACTTGTTGTATCCTTTGGAGGCATGAGCGTTTTAATTTTTATTGATGCTTGGCTCTATCATAAGAGTGTTTTTTCCGCACTTTTTGGCACTAACCTACTCTTGTAGTGGGAAGCTTTGTTGTGCTTGTTTTTTAATGTAGGCTTTGATAGTTTGATTTCGAGGATGAAATCTTCTCAAGAAGGGGAGGATGATGCGGGGCAAATCGGGCCAAGACACCAACCATCGAGAGCAAAGCTTGAGAGCACAAAGAATACAAGTCCAGGGCTCCGGAAGTGACTTGAAGGTCATGCATCGGACACCATGGAAGGAGGACCGCCTTGGCTACAAGGACGAGTGCCTTAGGCACAATTTGAGGCTCCTCAAGAGGCCACAGGAAGAGGTGGAGCGCCTCTGGCCAGGCGAAGTGCCTAGGAGGAGCGCCCAACTTGATCAGTAGCTCAGCCAGGCGGAGCGCCCAGCTGGAGGGCCAAGATCCCAGGCAGAGCGCCCAAAGCCCTGAATGGGATTTTTTTCAAAATCTTCCTAGTTTGCCCCTGCATGGTCTCTTATATTTTAACCCACTTTGGAAGCATTTTAATCATTTCACAAGGGGATGGAAAGAACCATAAATATACCCCTTAGGTTTTTCATTTCATAACCTAGTTTTTGGCATAGAATTGAGAAGAAGAATATTGAAAGGCTTGGCCTTCTTGTTTGGAGCTTGAAGCTCATTTATCCCTCAAGACTTGGGAACCCGAGAATTGAATCCTAGTATGAATCCGGGATTTGGTTCAAGTTTCTCTTTCTCCCATTGAATTCAATCCACGTATGTGAGTTTAATTCATTTCTTTCATCTTAATTCTTGCCTCCTTAATCTTTATTTCTTGTAATCCCTTTTAATTGCTTCCGCTTGTATCGTTTATTGCTTCCACTAGTGTTACCCCGTATCAAACAATAAAATCAAACTTGAAACATGGAGATTTCAAAATTTATAGACCTGCATTTGTGGAGAATAAAAAAACAAAATTGAAAATAAGATTAATAATACAATGATTCAGTGGTAAAGGTTAAACATAAAAATGAACAACATTACTTTCTAAGATAACACAGACAACTATTGGTGGATTAGCGCCATCCATGGCATTTTCTGAATTTGGTGGAGATGCGTCTTCCTCTATAATGTTTACCTCACGATGTAGTGATATACCAGGTGCTTCAAGTCTCTAGTTGATCGCTTTGATTGGATTTAACCTGTCATAGGTGTCTCCCCATAAGATATCATTTTCAATCCTCCTCAATACTGCCAAATATAACCAACCTCGCTTTGCAAAAACTATTTTTTCTGCACGATTTCACGTGAGTTGGATGGTCCGGTCATTTTGGTGGACTAATTAATAGTTTGAATGCAAATGTTTGGAATTAGAAATGGAATGGGAGAGGCAAACATATTTGAGGGATTTATATAGAGATGACCATGAAGAGTTGCAACCCTAGTGAGAGCGACCACTTAAATTGCACCAATTAGACTCTGCCTCACGCTTCTATTATCTACCACACAATGTAGTTTGTTTACTGGCTAACTTTCACGTTTATTAATAAACGTCTTATTTGTTATATTTGTTTAATATATTGTCTTGTCTTCAGACTACGCATATTTGGCGTATGCTCGAATAGTGTCCAACTCATATAGTATAAATCCAACTATACAATGGAAGACGCATAAAATTGCAACTACATCCAATAGTTAGGTCTGTTCAGTGACAGACCTAAAGCAGTGAACAATCAACTTGAGTGGTTCACGAGAATTTTTAAACTATTTAGAGATTCATGATGATTACTTGCATTTTAAACACTAGAAAAATGAATTGAGCAATAATGGTTGATAAATGAAACATGTAACACATTACCACAATGGATTGTCAACAACATTGGTTGCTAAACGAAATATCAAACACATTAGCACAATAGATTGTCAACCCTTTAATATTCAAACAACAGCTAAAATAATGGACAAGACTTAAAAATATAAGTGTTAACTATTGTTCATCAAAACACAAACCACTGAAAAATCAATCTTTATCCTCATCATTGTCAATAAAATATTTGCTCAAACTCTTCAAGACACCCGCAATTTTATAGTTGGGGTCTTCAGCATCTTCTCCAACCCCTCCATTCAAGTTATCTTCCAATGCAGAATGGGATGGATCGTCCACTTCATAAAACTCTTCCTCAGCATCGTTACCATTTTTATCAGCACTTCACTATCATTAACAGTGGCTGCCTCTCAGTCATTGGCATTGGTTGTAGCGACTGCATTTGGATTGTCATTGGTGGCATCAACTTCACCATCAACAACTTTGGCATTGGCATTGGCACTGGTTACACTGACATTGGCATCCACTTTAGCATCGACTGCAGCATTCACTTCATCAAATCTACCATTTTTTCTAAGAATTGAAGTTGTATTTGTATTGATAACACAATCCATTGCCTTAATTTTCTTGTGCCTCATCAACCACGTAACAGACGGTACAAACATTTGCATACTGACATCTTCCGTTGTTCCGCTACCAGCATAAAAACATTAGCCAATTAGGCCTCCATTACTTCCATCTTAGCGAGTAGATCATCCAAAGAATTACCTGCTGATCTGACACCACCATTTGAAGGACATGCACCTTCACCAACAATTCCTGTACAAGCTCCACCAATATCTACATCACCTCTTGCATCTTCTTCTCCAAATCTATGTCCATATTATCTTTATCAGCATGATTCAGAGCAGACTTCTTTATGGTTGTGACCCCCTTCGATTCAGTCCTAAGGGCATCCACCGACACATCCTCAACTTCATCTGCATAGGACACATATAAATCCATCCAACCTGATCTCACTCTTGATCAGTAGAAAATAAGTAAGGGCATACAATCTGGATAGAAGTCGAGCAAATTATACGTTTTTTTACAAATTTAAAAGATATTTGATGACACAAAAATCGCGCAAGGTTACCTTAATTTTATCTTCTCCTGGAAAGAATGGATCGAAGGATTTAGGAACCCCTTTTATGTACTATTTGATCATTCGAGGGCATGACATAAGAGACTGATCTATCAGTGCAGCTCTCCTTCCAATGACATGAAATGCTTCATTGACTCAGGCCTAAGATGAAAAATTATATCAGAGTACGAAAAATGAAAATTTAGAAATCAACTAACCATTGGTTTATTGTAGACTTACCAAAAATGCCCAGGGGAAGCCAAAAAGAGCATATCCATGTGCTTTTCTTTTCTCACTAAAGCTTTTATAATGCTTGTCCATATCAAGCTTGGGCTTCAAATATTCAATCGTCAGCTGGAAGCACAACCTACCCCATATATACTTGGAGAAGAACTGTAGATCATCAATCATACAAATTCATTCCTTCTCAACTGAATTTGAAGTATCCTTTGCCATTAATATCGTGTGGAGAAACCACAAATGGCACATCTTCAACTGATCCTCTTTGTTAAATCTTCATTGTTAAAGAATAAGTTTTGAAGATGACAAAGGACCTAATGCTAAGTGGACTACGAAAAAGTTCACAGTTGAGTAAGAAGACTGAGCTGTTTGATGGGATATTCGAGTTAGAGTTGAAGAAGGAGAACGAGAACAGCTGGAGTCGAAGTCTCAATCCTACCAGGAAAAGAAGAAGCTTGGCGGTGCTGAAATAGAATGCGGTTCCTAAGTAGAAAAGGATTGAAGACATAGGCAAATTAACTTGGGTTTCAAATAAGGCAATATGGGTAAACCTTCTTTGAAACCGATTCCAAAGTGGAAAGGGAGTTCTAAGCTTAGTTGGATTCGGCTAAGTCAAACTCTATAAATACAAGTTAATTTGGCCAGAATCATTACGCAATAAAGAAATCTCAACAGAGCAAATCAAGAACAAATAGATCGTGAGAGGAATTATGTGCAAGAACAAAGGCTGGGCAGCAAAACCTTACGAAGGAGCAGTTTCATAGTGTAGTCTATTGTGTTAGTTCTTTGTTATAGGCTACCGAGTTTCAATCTATCAGCTTGTTAAGAAGCAATCAGTAGAAGTTACTCTTTGGTGTGATAGGGTCAACCTGACAAGCTAACCTGTGGCTTGGAAGGTTCTACGTACTAGGGAGGTCTAGTTCATGTATTGCATTACGTTGTATTCTAAAACTTACTCTGTTTTCCTTTAGTGGAAGGTTGAAATCCCAAGAGTTTGGGTCGTTGTTTTTGATCCCTTGAGCAAGGATTTTTCCACGTAAGAATCTATGTGTTCTTTACGTTTCCGCATTGTGTTTAAGTTTCAGAGATAGGTGAAACTTGCAAGGAACCTGATTCTTTGTAAGTTAGGCAAACAAAGTTAAAGGCAAGTTTTAGGAGCTTTAAAAATCGGGTAAGAACACTATTCACTCCCTCCTCCCCCTCTAGTGTCTTACAAAGGTGCACCAAGTACAAAAATCGGTATCAGAGCAGGTTTCTCTCACATAAAGATTAACATCTTGAGAAGGATCTGCACAATGAGTGCAGCACTGATCATAACCGAAAGACAATCTATCAATAGGCCTCCTCAGTTCAATATCCAATACTATGGAGGGTGAAAAGGTAGAATGGAGGACTTCATTCAAGCTGAAGACTTTCAGCTATGGATCATTACTAAGGATGGACCTCCTATTCCCAGCAAAACTGTTGGACAACCACCTAATCAGCAAACTGTTCCAAAAGAGATATCTGAGTATACTGATGCTGATTTTAAGATTGTTGAGAAGAATGCTAAAACTAAGAGGCTCATCATATATGGACTTGGTCCTGATGAATACAATAGAGTTTCTTCAAACAGGACTGCCAAAGAAATTTGGGAGGCTCTACAAATTGCTCATGAAGGAACCTCACGAGTAAAGAAGTCAAGGATCCAAATGCTGAAGAGAAAGTTCGAGTTATGTGCTATGGGAAAATCTGAGTCTATCCAGGACATGATGACTAGGTTCACAATCATAAGGAATGAGATGAAGTCCCTGGGTATGATTCTGACCAATGAAGATTTAGTAGATAAGATTATCAGGATTCTACCTGATTCATGGGAATCAAAGGTCATAGCTATCATTGAGTCAAAAGAACTTGATAAGATTAAGCTGGATGAACTCGTTGATAGTTTGAAAACCCATGAACTGATGAAATAGTTAAGAATCAATGTGGAACCCAAGAAGAAGAAGAACCTAGCTCTAGAGGTGACTGGAGGTTCTAAGTATGAAGTTTCTGAACATGAGATGACTTTGGTCAATGCTGTAAGAAAGTCCTTAAGTCTTGAGAAAAGAACCAGAGCTACTCCTGCCAAGAACAACATAGTTTATAGTCCTGACTAATCAGGTGTTTCAAGTGTAACAAGAAGGATCATGTCATAAAGCACTGCCCTTTGTAGGAAATTGAGTGGAAAAAGATTAGGGCTACAAAGGAGAATTAACCAAAGAAGACCAAACGTCTACCCAACTTCAGAGCATTAAGGAGAAAGAAGAAAGAGGATTTCTATGCAACATAGGGACCTTCTGAAAGCGAAAGTGATGAAGATGAAGGAGAACCTGAAGATGATTCTCCAGTAGCACTGATGGCTCTTGATGATGAACCTTCCACTAACGATCCACCATAGGTAAGTCTCAATGAGCTGAAAACTAGACTTCATGCTTGTTCCCCTAGGGAATTAAATTTGCTTGCTCTGACTTTAATTGAAGGCATTGAAAATTTGAGGACTGAGAAGGAACTAGTACTTTCTGAAAAGGTACAACTAATTTTGGTTGTGTCTGATTACTCAATGAAAAATAAAAACTTGGAAAAAAGGTAAATCTGATCTTAAAAAGGAACTAACTGCTAACGAAGCTCAAGTTTTGGAACTAAAAAAGAAAGTCTCAGCCCTTGAAATTGAAAGTCGTCAATTAAAGGAACAGGTGCTAAGTGAGCAAAAGAAAGTCTCTACACTCGAACTTGAAAATCAAAAACTGAAAGAAGTATCTGGTAAGCAAGTAGTTAGTGAGGCTTAAATCAACCTTAGAGCTCAGCTTAAAAAGAAAAACCAGGTTCTATATCAGGAAACTGAGAAGAATCAAGTTCTTCAGAAAAAGGTTGAAAAAGCTAACTTTGAGCTCACAAGACTTACTAAATGGAACAAGTCATGTGAAGCTTTGAATTGGTTGCATGAAAATCATAATAGAGGTAAAACTGGTTTAGGACATAGAAAACTGTTACCTGCTTGGAACCCTAATAGTAAATTTGTAGGACTTCCTTACAACAAACTCGGCTTCTTGTGTGGTAAAACGGGTCATATCAGGAATGAATGTTGTACTGCAAAAGGAGCAGTACAAAAGAATAAAAAGTCAGTTTTACCTTATTGGGCTAGAAAATATTTGATTCATCCATTCTACAACAAAAAAGGACCCAAGCTAGTATGGGTTCCTTTTACTAATCCTTGATTTTCTTTGGCAGGCTGGAGTGGGAAGGAACAACCCAAGTTGGATTATTGATAGTGAGTGTTTCAGGCACATGTCAGGAGATAGAAGAAACTTTGTCTCACTCGCAGCATTTCAAGGGGTAGTGTAGCTTTTGGAGGAGGCAAGAGTGGTGAAATTGTTGGTATTGGAAAGGTTGGAGATCCCTCAATCATGCTATTAACAATGTACTTTGTGTGGATGGATTGAGGCACAATCTTCTAAGTATCTCTCAACTATGTGATAGAGGAAATCTAGTGAGTTTCACATCTGTAGGTTGCACAGTAAAGAACCTGTAGACTGGTGAAGTGATAATGGAAGAGAAACGCGTAAATAATGTGTACAAGGCTACATTAGGTTCTCTTCCTGAGAATAATTTGACTTGTCTGAATGTGCTGGAAAATGATAGTCAGTTGTGGCACAAGAGATTAGGACGCACAAGCTTGACTCAGGTGAATAAGTTGGTGTCAAAGGACCTGGTTCGTGGAATGCCAAGCAAGAGGTTCAATGACATCAAGATCTGTGATGCGTGTGTGAGGGGAAATATGTAAGATCTTCATTCAACTCAAAGAAAGTGGTTAGTACTTCTAAACCACTTGAGCTGGTTTACATGGACTTGTGTGTACCAATGAGGGTAAGGAGTAGAGGAGGTAAGAGGTTCGTAATGGTAATTGTGATGACTACTCCAGATACACATGGACCCTGTTCCTCAAAACTAAGGATGAAGCATATGATATGTTCGAAGACTGGGTTAGAGTTATTCATAAGAAACTGGGGCTACAACTAGTAAGTATCAGGTCCGACCATGGAACGGAGTTTGAGAATGCTAAGTTTGCATAATATTATATTAAACATGGTGTGGATCACAAATTCTCTGCACTAAGGACCCCTCAGCAGAATGGTGTAGTTGAAAGGAAGAACAGCTCCTTAGAGGACACGGCTAGAACTATGTTGTTGTCAAGCGGTCTGTCAAAGAGTTTCTGGGCTGAAGCAGTCAACACCGCTTGAGATTTACTGAACCGCTGTTCTATCCGTGCTTTATTAGAGAAAACTCCCTATGAGCTGATTATAGGCAGGCACCCTAATATTGCACATCTTAGAGCTTTTGGGTGCAAGTGTTTCGTGCATAATAATGTAAAAGAACCTCTAGGGAAGTTTGATGCAAGAAGTGATGAGGCCATTTTTTTGGGATATTCTTCACAAATTAAGGCTTATAAAGTGTTTAACAAGAGGACCATGACTGTAGAAGAAAGTGTGCATGTGGTATTTGATGAAACTGAAGTTATTGCAAATAGACAAAACGATGATGATCAGGAGATTGGTCTTGCTAGAGATGAACCTGTTGAAGACCCTGAGAACCTGGATAGGGATAAAAATGCTCATGCTGATAAGGATCAGACTCAGGGAGAACTAGAAGGCAATCAGACAGGGGGAACTGAAGAGCAAGATGAAGATGACACAGATGAATCAACTCCTCCTGGAAACACTATTCAACAGATTCAACCTAAACCTTGGAAATATCAAACTTCTCATCCACTGAAAAACCTCATCTCTAATTTGAATACTGGAATTGTCACTAGAAGAGCTCTAAAGAACTTATGTGCATTCTTTGTGTTTTTGTCCTCAATAGAACCTAAGAATATACGAGAAGCACTTGAGGATCCAGATTGGGTGATTGCTATGCAAGAGGAACTTCATCAAGGAACAAGGCAAGATTGGTGGTTCAAGGGTACAGTCAAGAAGAAGGAATCGATTATGATGAAACCTTTGCACCTGTTGCTAGAATGGAAACCATTAGAATGCTACTTGCCTTTGTAGCTTACATGGAGTTTAAGCTGTATCAGATGGATGTGAAGAGTACATTCCTTAATGGTTATCTGAATAAAGAGGTGTATGTGGTTCAACCGCCTGGTTTTGAAAGTACAGAGTTTCCTGATCATGTCTACAAACTTGACAAGGCACTGTATGGATTGAAACAGGCTCCTAGGGCTTGGTATGAAAGGTTATCTGGGTTCTTATTGAAGAATGGTTTTACAAGGGGTAAAATAGACAATACATTGTTTCTAAGAAAGAAAGCCAAGGACCTGCTAATTGTTCAAGTGTATGTAGACAACATCATTTTTGGAGCTACTAATGAGAACCTTTGCAAGGAGTTTGCCGAACTGATGGGAAGTGAATTTTAGATGAGTATGATGGGTGAGCTGAATTATTTCTTAGGCTTAAAAATCAAGCAAACTCAGGAAGGCACCATGATCCATCATCAGAAGTACATCAAGGAGCTTTTAAGGAAGTACAATATGAAGTCTGCTAAGGACATGAACATACCCATTGCTCCTGGAACGAAGATAGATCTGGATGAAACTGGTTCTTCAATTGATGAAACTAAGTATAGAGGGATGACTGGTTCTTTGTTGTATTTAACTGCAAGTCGTCCAGACATTTTTTATAATGTGGGGTTGTGTGCACGGTTCCAGTCAGAACCAAAAGAGTCACACTTAACTCTAGTCAAGAGAATTTTGAGATATTTGAAAGGAACTCAAGATCTAGGTCTATGGTATCCAAAAGGTGGAAGTTTTGATCTGTTGGTTATGTTTATGCTGACTATGCTGGTCACTTGGTTGGTAGAAAAAGTACATCTGGGATGGCACACTTCCTAGGTCCTTGTCTAGTTTCTTGGGCTACTAAGAAGCAGAATTCAGTGGCATTATCTACAGCTGAGGCTAAATATGTAGCAGCTGCTTTGTGTTGTTCACAACTATTATGGATCAAGCAATAGCTGGAGGACTTTGGAATCAAGTGTGGACCAGTTCCAATCTTTTGCGACAGTTCCAGTGCAGTCAATATAGCCAAGAACCCGGTCCAGCACAAGAGAACAAAGCATATTGATATTAGGCATCAGTTTTTAAGTGACAATGTTGAAAAAGGCCTAATTACCATAAATTTTTTCAGGAATGAGGATCAAATTTCTGATATTTTCACTAAGGCATTGAACATGGTACAATTTGAAAAGAACAGGCTTGAGTTAGGAATGGCAAGATACACTGAACGAGCCAGCAGGGTTCACCCAATGATTGGCTTGAGAAGTTTCCTTGTTTGACCTAGCTTAACTTTGTTTAGTTGATTCTATAAATGAAACTTAATTGTTTTGCTTGCTAACCTGTTTGGAACCTGTTTTCATGACTTAGATGCTGGAATTTTTTTTAAATAAAGGATATCATTGCAGAACCCGATGCATGGACATTCAGGTACACATTCTAATTTACTTACTGAGTATAATACTTGTCTTACGTGGCCAATCTGTGGTTGGTGGTTAAATTCAAATTCTTTGAACCCGCTGGCGTCAGCTCCTATGCGTCATTATGTTATAACAAACTTTTTCACATCCCTTCACCCGTTCCCCTTCCCGATACGACCTAATACCCTTCTCTATTCCACTAAGCTATCAAAGATACATTGTTTCTATCGGTGTTAAAGAACTACAATTCTCTCTTCAAAATTTCTTTCATTCTCTCTCTAAAACTCAACCTCTGTAACAATGTCGACTAGTTACAAAGTTGACTCACACCCCTCATCTCCTAAACTCAAATTTTCTAAACTAAATCAAAAGGGTAAGCAACTGGCTGCAAGTCGCTCCGTAGCAATGGCAAAACAGTTTGCAAAATTGAGGCAGAAACTAGTAAGGGGGGAAGTGTTTCAGAGGCCAGTACGGTAGAAGGGGTCGGAATGATTCAAGAAAGTTTTCAAGAAGGTAAGCCCTAGTTCTCCTGCTGGTACTGTTGGTGTAGAAACTAGTTTACCTTCTGAGCCAGTAGATTTAGGAAAAGAAGTAGTGGATGAAGTTAGTATAAAGGAGAGGGAGGTAGTTGAAAATCTTGAGAAAGAAAAGTTTGTTAATGAAGAGGATGGTTTAGAAAAGGTGTCTGAGGAAGCTGTCAAAGAACCTGTTCCTGTGAAAGTTCCTAAGGTGGAAAGTCCAGTAGTGATAAAGGAGAGGAAAAATCTGCTGAACCTACCAAAAAACCTGAGAAAGAAACTGGTTCGTTCTCTGATTCTGTGGCAGGTGATGATGCAGATCTGAGGAAAATAGATGATTATGTGGAAGAGAATGTAGAGGGCGTAGGTTTTACTGAACCATTGAATTTGTGTTTCCTGAGGCAAATCAAACTCCTCAAGCTAGTGAAGGTTCCTCCAGTGAAACTGATGTTGTGGTTGTGGAAGAACAGATGAGGTTGGGTAAAAGGCATGTAATTCAGGAACAGGGAAAAGTTATGAAGAAACGAAGGTTCGTAAAGGGAGGAGAATTTGTGGGTAGTTCTAAAATTTGATATTCTGGTGATGTTGAAGGTATGGGAGAAAGCAGTAGAAAGACAGTGAGTCATGCTAGGAGACCTGCTACTCAAGGTTCTGTTAGAGAGAAGCAGGAGAGGTTGTGGAGGAACCAGAGATTCGTAGGAGAGGTTCCAAGACAAAGTTGGTGGCTGAAGATGGCAAGGAAGACAAGAAGAGGAGAACAACTTAATTTAAGAGTCTGCCATTGGTGAAGGGTAAAATTCTCACCGACCTAAAGCTGGAGGGTATGACACAGCTTGGATCAAAGTAAATGCTCAGGGTTGGTTGAACCTATTTAGTGATCGAACTAGACAGATGCGAGAGCAGGAGATTCGAGAGTTTTACTCAAATTTCACAGTAAGTGAAGAAATTGTGACAACCATAGTGAAGAGCTTGATGATCCAGTTTGACTGTATAGAGCTTGGTGAGATTTTGGGTGTTCCTTTTCAGAGCTACAATGAGTACATGAGAAACTCGTGGCGGGCTAGAGGAGATGGTATGTCTACTTTGGAGGTGACCCAAAAGTTTGCAGGGAACCTAGGCTAGCAAGGGCAACTCAAGTAAAGAAGAAGGCGATGCAACCCTTCTACCAGTTGTTGTTTGAATTTGTGCTAAGGAACCTATTGCAGAGGTCGGAGAGGCGCAATGAGGCAAACTTTCTAGATCTGACCTATATGGACCTGCTAGATCGCGAGGTTCGTATAAATCTGCCTGAAGTGATGATCAAGCACATTGGTAGGGTATCCGATATGGGGTTAGGAAAACATGCCTTAGTCCATGGGTTTCGGCTGAGCAAATTATTTGATTTCTTTGGGGTTTCTATTGCAAAGTGGAAGTTTGGAAGGAACATTCTGAATCCTGTGATTATGTGTCGGATGGTGAACCTGCTGATGAACCAGAGCATGTAGAGGAGGAAGCTGAGGAAAGAAGAAATGCTAGAATTGACAGAAGGATTGAGAGGTTCAGGAGGCAGCTTGGGAGGCAAAATGATGAGCTGGCCAGGATGAATGCACCAAAAACTAGGCCGGATGCTAAGCGGGAGCGTGAACGTGAAGGAAACTCACGTCGCCTTTCCTTGTTTCTTTCTCACTTTAACATCCCTGATATTCCCCAATTCTGAACCAGTTCCTTTCCCAAGTCCCCTCGTTGGTTCTTCTATGGCCTGGTTTTAAGACAATTATTATATTTGGTTTGTAATATTTGAATGATGTTTTGGATGTTTTAAAGCCGGTTTGACGCTTTTGTTGATATAAATATCCTTGCTTTGTTAGTATTTATTGTCTGAAACGGGTTCTTGATGTATAAAGGTTGGCTAGCTGCCTATGGCACTAGAGTCAACTACCCTTGCTTGTCGAATAAGTTTTAAAGATGACAAAGGACCTGGTGCTAAGTGGACTACAAAAAGGTTCACAGTTGAGTAAGAAGACTGAGCTGTTCGATGGGATATTCGAGTTAGAGTTGAAGAAGGAGAACGAGAACAGCTTGATTCGAAGTCTTAATCCTACCGGGAAAGAAAGAAGCTTGGGGTGCTGAAATAGAATGCGATTCCTAAGTAGAAAAGGATTGAAGACTTAGGCAAATTAACTTGGGTTTCAAATAAGGCAATATGGGTAAACCTTCTTTGAAGCGAATTCTAAAGTGGAAAGGGAGTTCTAAGCTTAGTTGGATTCAGCTAAGTCAAAATCTATAAATACAAGTGAATTTGGCCAGAATCATAACGCACTCAAGAAATATCAACAGAACAAATAGATCGTGAGAGGCATTGTGCGCAAGAACAAAGGCTAGGCAGCAAAACCTTACGAATGAGCAGTTTCATAGTGTAGTATGTTGTGTTAGTTTTTTGTTATAGGCTATCAACTTATAATCTATTAGCTTGTTAAGAAGAAATCAATAGAGGTTACTCTATGGTGTGATAGGGTCAACCTGAGAAGCTAACGTGTGGCTTGGAAGGTTAGGTACTAGAGAGGTCTAGTTCCTTCATTTCATAACGTTGTAGTCTAAAACTTGCTCGGTTTTCCTTTAGTGGAAGGTTGAAATCCCAAGAGTTTGGGTCGTGGTTTTTGATCCCTTGAGATAGGATTTTCCATGTAAAAATCCCTTTGTTCTTTATGTTTTCGCATTGTGTTTAAGTTTCAGAGATAGGTGAAACTTGCAAGGAACCTGGTTCTTTGTAAGTTAGGCGATCAAAGTTAAAGGCAAGTTTTAGGAGCTTTAAAAATCGGGTATGAACACTATTCACCCTCCCCCCCCCCCCCCAAGTGTCTTACAAAGGTGCACCAAGTGCAACATTCATGTTTTCAACAACCTCAAAAGCCTCGACGATGTCACTTTAGCTATTACATCACCGGAGTAATTATAAGTTAGTTCATCATAAAATTTCTTTCTTTTCCTTACAACTTTTTTCTTTGCTTTATCGCTAGGTAACACCCCACACTCCAACCTAGTCATAAGAGTAAACTCTCTAAGCCTAAAACAAGCTGGCTTCCCATCAACCAAGAACCATATCTCATGATGCTTTCTATCCTTTATTCTACACAGAAGTAGGGAGTGGACCATATATCCATTAAAACTCAAAATCGGGACATTCCAAGGAACTGACAAACACAGACTCCTTAAATTTCTTTTCTAGTTTCAACCTTTTCAATAACTTGTTGAATTCATAAATAAAATTTATGCTAGATCGAACAGATATCTTCGAAGGAAAAGAAGGAATTTTATCAAGCCAAGTTTAAAGTTGATACCTTCGAACGTTGATTTTCTTGATGCATTGGGCCACTAATAAATTGTCCGATTCACACTCAGGCTCCCCGAGTTCATCCCCTTATTGATCAATTTCTTCATCTTTTTCTTCTTCTTCTTCTTCTACTTCTTCACCTTCTTCTTCAGTTTCTTCTTCACCTTCATCTTTTTCACCTTCTTCTTCTTCTTCACCTTCTTCTTCATATTCTTCTTCTTCACCTTCTTCTTCTTCTTCTTCTTCACAACTTTCATCTTCTCCTGATTCATCTCCATTTCTTTCCTCACGAGTAGAATCACTTTTTCCATCATCATCAACACCTTCATCCCTGCTTTCCTTAGGTTTCCCTTGTTTGAAGAGTTCACCCGCTTGAAAGTGGTTGATGTCAGCCAATATATCTTCAGCCTGGTGTTCGACTCGGGTCTTTAAAACCACAATATATTTTGTAGTGTGATTGTCATCTACTTCTAAATTTTTATCATTTTCAGCCGCTCCACCAATAGTAGGACTGATTCTCATCTGCCCCTGCATTTTTAACACTCTCACGATGCTTTCTATCCTTTATTCTACATAAAAGTAGGGAGTGGGCCATATGTCCATTGAAACTGCAAAATCGGGACATTCGAAGGAACTGCAGAGACATAGACTCCTTAAATTTCTTTCTAGTTTCAATCTTTTCAATAACTTGTTGAATTCATAAAACTTTTTTATGCTAGATCGAACAAATATCTTCGAAGGAAAAGAAGGAATTTTATCAAGCGAAGTTTTAAGTTGATACCTTCGAATATTGATTTCCTTGATGCATCGGGTCACTGATAAACATTCCGATTCACACTCAGGCTCCCTGGCTTCATCCCTTTCTTGATCAGTTTCTTCATTATTTTCTTCTTCTTCTACTTCTTCACCTTCTTCTTCGATTTTTTCTTCACCTTCTTCTTCTTCTTCTTCTTCTTTTTCACATTCTTCTTCTTCACCTTTTTCTTGTTCACCACTTTCATCTTTTCCCAATTCATCTCCATTTCTTTCCTCACGAGTAGAATCACTTTTTCCATCATCATCACCACCTTCATCCCTGCTTTCCTTACGTTTCTCTGGTTCGGAGAGTTCACCTGCTTGAAAGTGGTTGATGTTAGCCAATATATCTACAGTTTGGGGTTCCACTCGGGTCTCTAAAGCACAATATATTTTGCAGAGCGATTGTCATCTACTGCTGGATTTTTGTCACTTTCAAGAACTTCACTTTCAGCCACTCTACCACTTGTAGACTGATTCTAATCTGCTCTTGCATTTTTAACACTCTGATGACCTCTACTACTTGTGGATTGATTGTCCTCTGCTTCTATATATTTATCAAGTTCAGCAACTTCAGTTTCATCTCCTCCACTACTTGGAGATCGATTGTCACCTTTTGCTTAATGTTTATCAATCTCAGCAACATTAGTTTTAGGAACTACAACGCTTTGATTGTCATCTTCATCAAGTTGCTTCTTTTTCGCCTGTTGTACTTTTAATTTCATTCTTATGCTATTTCTAGCTCTTGGAGGAGCTATAGTGAGTAACTTCAGCCTTACCATTACTTTATCTACACGCATAACCAGTCAAATTAATGTCTAAATAAACTCATTTCATCTAAAATAAAACCTAAATTCTTCGAAAAACACCATTCATTTTTTTCATAAACTCTAAAACTAACAAAGAAGAACCAAAAAAGGTAACCTATAACGATATTAGGGTTTCTCACTTGAATAAATCAGGATTTATCGAGGATACTTCAACTGCTACTTCTAATTTGGAAAAAATGGGCGAAAGTTATGCAAGATTTTTAAATTTGAACCGTAATGGCAGTAAAATTAATGGAAGAAAAGATGAAATGCTTTCTAAATTAGAAGAGAGGGAAGGGAAAATTGGTTAAAAATTGTCCAAGACCTGGTTTTGATTTTTGACCAACTAAAACACCCGTTTTTTTCTTATGTTTATATACTTTCCCACAATATTCACTTATGCTCACAAGTTTCAATATTTCTAAACCCAAGCCCGACCAACACTTAAGCTGACTTAACAATGTCCCCCAAAAAAAATAAGTCAAACAGAAAAGAAGATGTCATTTAGTTAAGTCAAGTCTTTGGAGGGTCATTTAGTTAAATCTTCACTTGTTACCCTTAGCCATATAACACTCATATACTTGGGGCATTTGGCTCTTTGACCTCTCTCAAATTTTCAATTAAAAAAATGACCTGCAAGTTTTAAAAATTGGGTAGATGACCTTCTCCTTTTTAATCATGTTTAAGGCTTAATTAGACCCAAAAACAACTAGATGTCCCAACCCCAAAGTTCCAAATATTACACTTTGGCCCAAACCCAAAGATGAAAAACTCCCCCCCCCCCCCTAAATTTCCCGCCAAGGATTTCCCCCTCTCTCTTCTTCTTCTCAAGTTAGTTTATTGGCTTCTTCTTCAGATGAACGTCCTTCCAGGCCCAAAATTCATACCATTTTATTTTGTAGCTATCACAAATCCAATTTCCATCTTCAATTTGTCCTCATTTCGTGAATTATGGTTGTGGGAAGGTTTGAAAAATTCAATTTTAGTCTTTTTCAAAAGCTCAAATGTGTCACTTCTAGTGTGTGCATTGACATATAATTGGGTTAGTATCAGCTTCTTCATGGTGTCGCGGTGTTTTATTTAGCTGGTAAGCTGCTTTATCATCTCCACCATTGTTTTTGTTCGATTAGAGCTCTGCTTTTGTTCATCGACTTTTTGTAGTATATTGTCGACGATAGTTATATTTATAAATTGAGATGTGATGGGGGGCTAAATGCTAGTCATGTCATTCCAATTCTAGTGTAACAGTACCTATTGCATTGAAATTGGAGGGTACATTTGACGAGTTGATTGACAACGTCATTGAACACGGACAATTAACCTTTGATCAAGGCGATACGCCCATTAGTTATATGCTTGGTGTTGTGCCTACGAGGGGAAAAATAGTTCCTCCATTCATTATGAATGACAGTGATTTGTATATATACCTCCTAAATGTAGATGGTAATGGAAGTTTGCCAATTCTTAATATTTTGATGGTCGAGGAGTCCACCCCAGCTTCATATACTGTTGCGGTATCTCCTCTAGCAGTTGATGATGATCAACAAGAAGATGTTTTTAGGCCTGTGTTTGAGGATAGTGGCGATTATCTACTGCGCATGGATAAAGAGAAGAGCACCGGCAGTGATGGAAGCGATAAATCTGAGTGTGAGGGGCCTGCTGAAATGCAGACCGCTGAAAAATCGATGTTGTTGGGGGAGGGGGGGTCTGCTGGAATAGAGTCCATTAATATTATAAATGATGGCACATGATTTTAAGGATAAAACATTTTTGAATAAGAATGAGTTGGTTTGCACATTGAAATTAGCGGCGGTTAAGAAGATGTATACTTTCTGCACGAAGAAGAGTACAAAATTTTTGTATTCCATGGCATGTGCATCGACGAACTGCAAGTGGATGGTACGCGCTACGAAGTACCAAACTAGAGATTTAAGATCACCAAGTACTGTGGTGATCACATATGTGGGGTAGAATTCTATGAGCGACCATCCTCAAGCTTCGACAAAGGTCCTCGCTCGTCTTATTAAAAATAAGTTTCTTGGAAACGATGGTGCATTGACCAAAGATATCAACGTGACTGTTCTTCATGATCTGAAAACAAACCTTAATTATTGGAAGACTTAGAAGGTAAGGTACATTGCAAGGGCCATGATGAGGGGGACTGCGGAGCACGGGTACGCTGCTTTAGATGCATACCGATTAGCAATCGAAAGAGAGATTCCCGAAACTCATGTTACACTGGCTGTGAATGATGACATGTCTTGTTCGTTATTTTTTTGTATCATTTGCTTCTTGGATTAGAGGATATCATTATTTGAGAAAGGTAATATCTATGGATGGCACTCATTTATCGGGGCCTTGTGTAATGTTGGCTGCGGTAGCGTTGGACACGGAGAATCATATTTTTCCATTGGCGTTTTGTGTGGTCGATGTGGAGTGTGATGATTCTTGGAAGTTCTTCTTTCGGAACCTGTAGGGGGTGGTACCAGACAGTCTAGAGTTATGCATCTAATCGTGCTAGTAGCATAGCTAACAGAATTTCAGGGGTTTACTCTCTAGCGCATCATAGATGTTGCATGAGTCACCTCGCTGATAACATTCGTAAAAGGTTTAGGGGAGATTTTATGAATAATTATTATATTTCAGCTAATACGTACAGCCACGGGATTTTCAATAAAAAAATAAAAGAGATTCGTGAAAAAAATGCAGCGGCTGCTGACTGTCTTCAGAAAAATAGAGCAGGGTATATTTCCCGGGTCATAGGTACGAAATTATCACCACAAATATTTCAGAATCTATAAACTCAATGTTCCTGGAAGAAAGGGAATTCCCGATGGTCGCCCTGTTTAATTCTATTAATGAGAGGTTCCATCAAATTTTCATGAAGCATCGTGCATATGTCAACAAGGTGAGCACCAACTTAGTCTCTCGAATTAAGAAGCTGCTCAGGCATCTTATGGATGTTTCTAGCTATCTTATGGCATATAATCTTGACAGCGGTCATTTTTCCGTTGTGGGACAAAATAGCCCGAGGACTCAAAAACCAAGAAAACAGTGAGTCTGGTTTGAAAAACCTGTACATATAGGCAATTTAACTTGGACATAATTCTGTGCATTCATGCGATGACAACGATTCGTCTGGCCTTTAGAGATGAATATGGTAGCGTTTACCAGTACACTTCTTTGTATTATAGGAGGGACACGTACCTGTCTGCATATGGACATAATACTCATTCCATTTTTCCGGAAGAAGAATGGATTCTGCATCCCGATTATACGCCGGCAACCATAAAGCCACCTCATGTTCAGCTCAAAATGAGCAGGAAAAGAGTTACGTGCATTCCATCGATGGGGGAAGAATCATACCCGTCCAAGAATAGAAAGAATAGATGTTCAAAATGCAAACGACCCGGACATAAGAAAATAACTTGCCCTCTTGCTCAAAACCAATAGTGATTTATTGCTATTTATTAAATGTAATAATTTATTTCTGAATATTTGTTATATACTACTTGTCAATTGACTAATTGTGTATGTTCACTTCCTATATACCTATGTTCACTCTATCATATTGTTTAATATACTTAGATATGTTGATACACTAGCAGTTGGTATTTTTTGGCGAAGTATGTGTTGTTTATAATCGATCATAAATTGGTTGACAATAAACTTTAACTTACTTTATTGATATCTGTAGTTGGCAAATTATTTTGGACGCAAAAACTTATAAGATAGTTTATAAACTACTATACATGGTCAATACTATATATGTTGTATTTTTACTATATTGAATATTTTTCGTCCAAGTTGGCTATTCGATCATATACTAAAAGTGCATATACTAAAGACAGGAATGTTGAACCCTCCCAAAACTGCATACAAGTATGCATCGGGATGTATTTTCAACAAAATGGAGACTCCAAAGGGCTTCTTTGAAGTCGCCACCTAATTTAAGGATTATTAGGAACCTAACGTTAATTAAAGAGTGCAATTATTCCCTTTACTTTAAAGAAAATTAAATAAATTTAGAGATTCTTAGGTAAGTGGTTCTATTAAATTCGAAAGAAGGTCCCTTGCGGGAGCACTTTCGAAAATCCGCTAAAAGTGGTTAATCCGGCGGTTTTCACGAATTTGTTTAGGATAATAAATATAGGATTAATTTTAAATGTGGAAAATATAAATAAGATAAGATTTCGGTTATGCCAATACTTAGATAAATAAATAACCAACTTTAAAATTAATTAAATGGATATTTAAAAAAATAGTTGATTGATTTATTAGTTAATTAAATAAACAAGGGCTAAATAAAATTAAGTAAATGAATAAAATAAATGATTAGACAAATAACAATAATTGATTAGTTAATTGATTGGATAGATAAATAATAAATGGATAATAACTTAGTTATAAATAAATATTTATATGAATTCAATTAGATAAGGAATAATGGATAATAATTGATTAGTAAATTAACTAAATAATTGTAATTGATTAAACAATAAATAATTAGTTAAATTAAATAACTAAATTGATTAACTAAAAAAATTAATAATAAATACCACTTAATTAATTTAATTATTAAATAGACAAATAAGTAAATAATAAACGATAGATTGATAAATAATTAATTTAAATATAAATAATAAATGAAGATTGTATAATTTTAAATAAATTTTGATTCTTTTGCACTCAATAATTGACGAGAGATTTCTATTGCCTTAAATTAGTTGGCAAGTCCCAAAGAAACGGGATAAGCGATTGTTTAAACAATTCTGAACATGCTATAAGATAATATCTCTACGAGAGCGGCTATCCTACCAAGCTTCTAACATGCAAAGTCCTAGTCCGGTTTTCAGGGCTTCCCATAACATACTTTCTAAAGGGGACGGGAAAGAGGGAGTTTAGAAGATAGAACCCGAATTTAGCAACTCAATCACTGAGCCTTCAATTTAGAAATTTTCATTTTTTTTTTTACATTTTCGGGGATATCAAGTCCCGAAAAAGCGGAGCGGATCAAATAACTTCCAAATGCATGCCATCCCAGTTTGTGAGTTTTTATTCAACTCGTCCCAAAAAGTGTACATGGCAAAGAAAAACAAGAAAGCAGAAGATTAGCATTCATTCCAAGACAATCGTAAACAAATGCAATAACACGCACAAATCATAACACGTTTTATTAAAGACTTCCCACACTATTCTATCCCATCGCCCAAAGGAAATGAGATAGCCCCAGGACTAGCTGCCACGCCAAGACAATTCTCCACACCTTTACCAACCTCAAACTACTCCGAATAAAACTCCCAATTATCTTCACCATACCCCGGGATGAACTTTCAATTATTTTTCAATACCAGACTGCAAATCATGAAAGGTGCCAATTGGCCTTTCAAAAAAATAAAAACCTCACTGGTCCTCGGCTTTAGTCAAGCCTCTCAGTTTCCTCGATTTTACAAGGCTCAAAGACCTTGCTCACATGGCTCCTCACTGATCCTCGGCTTTAATCAAACCTCGCAGTTTCCGAGGTAGCCAAGACCGCACTGGTCTTCAAGGAGGGGCCCCACTAGTCCTTTAAAGACGCAGGGGCTTCATTCTCCTAGTACGCGACAAACATACTTCATTCCATAAGAATTTGTAGCTGGTTAGTCAATATGGGCCTGCACAACACGCAAAGCCATTCACGAGAGGGACCCCACTGATCTTTTAAAGATACCAGGGGCTTCACCTCTTAGTGCGCAAATTGCGCACTCCAGTCATATCCCATTCATACCTGTATCACACCAACACCCTGCACTGCTGCATCTATACTCCCTCTCAAACTCTCTCAAACAAACTGACCCATCTACCCATTGGCAGGCAAAGCAGCAATTCCACTAAAAACACCAAAACAGCCCTTGCAAATACCAGAAAACTAACCTACTTCTTTGAGTCTTTTAACATAGAACAGCCATACCGGCTTCCCTTCTCCAAAGCACCCTCATTGACTACACCTCCATAAACAAGACTCCAAAGCAACCCCCTGAACCCTTCTACACTAACATGAACCCTTCACTACCCTAAACAACCTCATCCAACCAGAAACCAACTCCTATACTCTTAAAAAACTTCCAGGAAACCTGCAGCATACTCCAGGCCTCTAGAATCTCTCGATGACCCTCCACTTCTCTTATACTTCACAGTACCACCCATATGCACCAACAAACTCCTTCAATGCTTTGAAAACCAAAACCACAACAGGGGAAACAAAGAAAACAAGGCTGTCAGCATGCTCTTACTAACACTTACCAGAATCTCAAGCATAAGCAGGCAAGTTTCGACTTAATTAGGACATAACATATCAGTTCACACAATAGGAAAGCAGGCATTCATGATAACTAGTGCATAGGAATTGAAAAGATTGGGATCTGACCAACTGAAACCATATAAACTATAAGAGAAATAGGGAACTGGAAACCTTCATTCAACTGCCCATAATACCCTTCAATCTTTCTAAACTACTTGCAAAGGCCTCTCAACATCACCACAAACTCCACCAAACTGCACAATGCTTAACAGAATACCTAGACCCCCAAGATCAAAGCTTAGCAAAACCTAGACACCTACACAATGCCTCCACGAATCCTACAGACTCTACACTCAACACACCATCTGCACCTAAACTGGACCCCTACACTTCCTCAGAATCACATCTGAACTCCTGAATAAACCACACCCTCTGACAGCCTCCAAATGCATTTGAAATGCCCTTAATAACAATCTGTTGCACCCGTCTCCTTTTACCATAAAACAAACCCTCCACTGATTCCTATGCCAACTCCTAAGCTCTTCTACATTCACTCTCAACTTCCAGCACAAACTACCAGGCCCCTCCCTGAACCAAAACAGACCCACATACAAGCCCCTTGAAAACTTCTGCAAACCACACTACAACGGCATCAGACCCCCTTCACATATCTCCCTCATACTCACAAGAAAATCAGAGAAAACACCCCTGCCTTCTCTTGCGTCTAACAGCCAATAACAGAACTTCTCAACAAAACAAGGAATCAGATGGAAAAAAACACAAAAAAAAAAAAAAAAAAAAAAACTAAATCTTTAACCAAAACAGCCTACTGTTATCCCAAACTCATGCTGGCATCACAAAAGAAGACAAACTAACATTTTAAGCTTCATTTATTCGTCATTTCAAGCTTACCTGGCCAAAACCATAACTTCATTCAAAACAAAATGATTTTTACAGCTTAATCATGCCAGTATTCAACTGTCTCATCATCACATACGCTTACGACTTTAATTAAGGAAAACTTGTGGGTTACTATTAACATACCATCTTGTTCAAACTATGACTTTATATAAGATCAAACTGACATTTTTAACTATCTAAACATAACCATAAATAAGTAAGCACTGGTAATATGATAAAAGATATGTGCTGAATCTCACCTCTTCGAGTGTAGTGAACAAAAGCGATGACGAGAAAAATCGATGTCGAACAAGCTAGGACACGAACAGAATCAACCTCGAAATAGAACCAATGGACTATGACTAATAATTCCTTTCCAAATATTGAGCCAAAGTTTTTCTCTCTCTTTTATTAAGCTGCCGTTTTCTCTTTTTCTCCTCACCAAAAAAAAAAAAAGAAATTGGAACCTTAAAAAATGAGCATAAAGATTTATTTATACCTGAATTCTAGGGTTTTTACCCTTTGCCAAATTCCCATTTTCTCCAGAAAATCCGCTAATCCCTTTACAAAGTAAGGGTAAAATTTGTCCAAAATTCACGGAATTTGTACAAATTTTATCCTTACATGTAAGGATTTGCCCGTTATTGCAATCGAATGGCTCAGATTGATCGATATTTCAAACGAAAGGACGAGATTCAAAGGGGTTTGTACGAAAAAGTGACGAGGGGGAACGTGGAGGGGACCAGCTGCGCTGTTCTTGGCTGTTTGTGATGGATTTTGGGGGGATAAAGGAATTGGGGAATCGATTAGGGATTAGGGGATTAGGATTTTCGAGTTTAGGGTGAAAATTGATTAGGGGCGTGGGCGTGTGGGCTTCTGATGTAAGAGAAATGTGTGTATATTATGTATATATGCAATAACACAAGTGAGCTGGAAATTGGCTTGTAAGGTGATCTTAGCCCCCCCCCCCCCCCCTTAGAATAGATTAGAAAATGGAGGAGTTGCACGAGGTGGGTAGATTTAGGGCTATGAGTTGTGATTTTGTCCTATTTTCTTCAAATTTTAAATTATTTTGCTTTAAAATTTAAAATTAACTTTTATTTAAATAATTAGCACTAATTAAAATTTTCGGGGCAAAATTGGGTGTCAACAAGGACTAGATTTCAAAACAATGATAACTTTATTGCCGTATTAACAGATATGAAACTTAATGAATAAGCTTAGTAGATTGTGTAGTAGATAATAGGTTACGTGTGTCAGTGATTAAGTGGTGCATTGCCCAAGCTTTGAACATTGCGTCGGATTCAATGGAGGAAAACATAAAGTCTCACCGGGAATAGTTAAATCATGACAGTTTAAACCCCCCCCCCCCCTCCCGAAGCCCTCTATCCCTTCACCTTCTTCATCTATAAATAGGACAATTACTTGTTCATTTTATCACTCAATTCCAACTACAATCTCAAGAAGTTCTTTTTGTAAAAAAAAAAAAAAAAAAAGCCTTCCCTTACCCACCAAGCCAAGACGCCCTTCTCATTCGCCAAGCCCTGGACATACTTATTCGATAGATGCACGAGGACCGCATGTGCAAGGATATGAACATTCAGCGCATTGCACGCAGAATGTTCCGCCACGTCGGCTTAAACACCGACGACTACATTACCTCCCCTCCCCCTAATTCCCCTTAATTTATATGTTTTAGTTTATTTTTATGTATTTCTGTTTTTTATTTTATTTTACTATAGTAATGAAAGCTCTTTCTATATGTATTTATAAAAATATTAAAGGAATGAGGGGATCTTTTTGGTCTGGCGGCTAGTTAATTTGGTGTTTTTCACATTTTTAATTTAAATTCTCTATTGTTTCACTGTTTCTGCGTTTTCATTCATCGGAGAAGATGAGTTGATTATAAACATAATAATAGACCAGATTCTTGATAAACAACTAAACATAGAGACGAACCATGTGAGGAATTTTTGAGGTACTTATGATCAAATTAATAATAAACCAGTTTAAGCGTATAAACAACTAAACTACTAAACATAGACACAACATGAGAGAGATTTCTAACGTAGATATGATGAACTAGATAATAAAACAATTGAAGTTAATAAGAAACTAACATAAAGACAAGAAAAAAGTGTAATTAACTGTAAAATTAAAATCTAAATCACAGTGGAACTAACGATTGGTTGACAATCATCTGGATTTTATACATAGTTGACAATCGTCTTTATAAAGGTTTATCAACGATTACAATGAAGAAGGATTAAATTGAAGATTGTCATCAATATGGAATTAACGAGTGGTTGACAATCAACCATATATGGTTGACATTCACCACTGCTAAACTTGAATTAATTTGACAGACAAAATTCTTTGTAATGAAATAATTATAATATCCAACAATGAGGCGAATTAAAATAAATAAATTATGAATGAACACGTATCCCTGTTAATTCATCTGGATGGTACATGTTTGACAATCTTCTTCATAAAGGTTTATCGTCAACTATAATGATTAAGGATTAAATTAAAGGTTATTTGGAGGTTTTGTTATACCACCATCTTATCATTTGTGCATGTTAAATAATGAACGTAATCCAATGCTACCCATCATCATTAATGTGTTAGGATGTGTTAATGCATATAACCAAATCAAAGCATTGCTTGCTTCTCACATTACGATCTTCTTCCATGCTTAGAGAAAAATGTCTTGCTTTCTCAGAACCTCAACACTAGTAGTCATTATAACATATAAATGCTACCTATCATCATAAAAGTGTTAGGATGTGTCAATCCATATAACTAAATCAAAGCATTGCTTGCTTCTCCCATTACGATCTTCTTCCATGCTTAGAGAAAGATGTATTGCTTTCTCATAACTTTAACAGTAGTATTCATCGTAACATATATGTCATCTAATGTCAGTCTTTAGCAATTTTATTGACCATTGTCATGTGAGTGGTATCCTAGTTCTTAGGCTAATAAATTACCCCTTAATAGTTTTTAATATAGGTTTTTATATTATTTTAAGAAAAACCATATGAGTTTATAATCAACTGAGCTAAAGTTGACAATAAAAAATAGTGTAATCTGCGATCGTCGATAATATACCCAATAAGAAAAAATCATCTACAAATACCCTAGAGCCCGAACCCCAAACCCCAAGTGCGTGAACCCTAAATCTTAAACTCCAAATCCTAAATCCTAAATACCAAACGCGCGCGTGATAATATCCTAAATGGCATCATTTCAAAGCACAATTGTGCAGTAAGTGTAAAATAGAACAAACAGATGTTGATTAACATCTTCCAATTTGTTTTGTCTTTTTATTTTTTTTTAATATTTTCAACTGTAACTTTTCTAATTTTGTTTGCAACGGTAATAAATTATCTTTACATATAAATCGCCGACTAAATTATATTTCTCTCTCATCCATCTATCATCGACTAGGCTAATAAAACACAAAATGTCCCAGACAAATCTTCTTTGGTGGAACCCTTCATATGCCATTGCAGTCAAAATGAGAAGCTGAAATTATCAAGGACCCAAACAAATCTTGGTCGCATATTTTGGGGTTGTAGTACGCCGAAGGTAGGTAATTATTTACGTCTAGTAAAATTTACAATAGATACTTGACCAACGATGCTAATTTCTGGCCTGCTTAGGACAATGGTGGATGTGATTACTTTAGGTGCCATGATGGTCCGCTTGCTCAAGAAACAAAAGAAGTTCTGTCCCAATTAGTCTCCATGACACAAGGAGCGGCGAGGTTTGATTTCACTCAAAACATCCATGAATATGAAGAACAAGTGAAGCTTCTTAGATTGCTGCTTCTCGAGGCTGAAGAACAGACTGATTTCCTCAAAACCCATCTCAGGGAAGTTCAAACGGAGAAGGAACGAATCCAAGTGCAATTGAAAGAGGTTAAGATGCAGAGGGATCGATTTAAGAAGTTGGTGCATAGGTTTTTTATTGGAGCAGTATTATGCTTAGTCTATAAAAATGGTGGGTCTAGTTAATTTTGTTAATGTGATAGCAATTTAATTGTCTTGTTTCTTTGATTGATCACTGTGAACTATGCGCACTTTTGCTCTGTTTGTTAAATTTATATAATAAACCATTCATGGTAGACAACTAAAATCACAGGTGGAACAATAAAATCAAACTTGAAACATGGAGATTTCAAATTTTATAAACGTGCACTGGTGCAGAATCAAAAAACACAATTGAAACTAAGATTAACAATACAATGATTCAGTAGTAAAGGTTAAACATAAAAATGAGCAACATTACTTTATAAGATAAGACAGACAATTAGTTTGGTGGATTAGCACCATCCATGACATTTTCTGATTTGATGGAGATGTGTCTTCCAGTATGATGTTTGCCTCACGATGTGGTGGTACACCAAGTGCATCAAGTCTCTGATTGATCGCTTTGATTTGATTTAACCTATCATAGGTGTCTCCCCATAAGATATCATCTTCAATCCTCCTCAATTGTTGCCACATATAACCAACTTCGCTTTGCAAAAACGATTTTGTCTGCACGATTTCACGCGAGTTGGATGGTCCGGCTATTTTTGTGGAGTAATTAATAGTTTGAATGTAGATGTTTTGAATTACAAATGGAATGGGAGAGGCAAACATATTTTAGGGGTTTATATAAGGATGGTCAGGAAGAGTTGCAACCCTAGTGAGAGCGACAACTTAAATTTCACCAATTAGACTCTGCGACGGGCTTCTATTATCTACCGTACAATTTACTTTGTTTATTGGCTAACTTTCACGTCTATTAATCGTTGACATCCAATTTTGTCCCTCTTTTTTCTAAAATTGGCTATAATTTAACTTAAAGGAGCAGTTTGTCTATTTGTGCAAAATGTGCATTAGAAATCATGCATTTACGTGCATTATCCCCTACTTATATATTACATAAATATATGTGGCTATATTACGTAATTTTACATCATTTAGACTATTTGTCAAACCGTGAATATTTGTGCAATTTAATACATTCATAATATATCACATAATTGCATCATTTAGGCTACATGTCAAATTTATATCAATTTGTGATCATTTGTGCAATTAGTAATTATATGTGATTATCTATAATTAAATAATTTTATTTGAGTTTATTTAATGATTATTTGTGCATTTTATATATATGTATATCTATATTTATTTTTTACACCTTTAAGTTAAATATTGGTCAATTTAAAAGAAAATGTCCAAATTCTTTTTTATTAATTTTTTCATATCTCAGAATCCCTATCAAAATTCTTTATTCATTTATATTCATCTTTATCCTTTTTTTTTAATTTAATTACATTCTTACTTTGAACCTAGACAATGTACTCGTCCAAATACATTCACCCTAATGCACCAAACATTTTCCTTTTGTCTCCTATTTTTATTTTAGTAGAAAATCTTATTCTTCTCTTTTTACTCCTAAATCATTTCCCCAAAATAACTCTCCTAATCTTTTCTAATTCCCTATCTCTAAAATTATTCCCCCAATTACTTCCAATCCCAACAACTATTTTATTTTAAAAAAATCCTATAAACACACATATCCAAACATCAATACAAGGCAGTACATCTATCTCCTCTCCTCTCTTCACCCTCAGTACACAATAGACCCAAAAATAGTACGCCAACTTAATTTTCCTCATCATCCCTACCAACGCTTCTTCCTCCCCATCACACACATATCTACGACATATATATATACAAAAACAAAAACAAGAACAGACACCAACATATACAAATTCCTCCAAACAATCAGTACTTCATCTTCCACTTACACTCAACAATACTATACACACATACACAGTAACATACACGCACAAAAAATCCAGTAGACCCTACAGACTTTGGAGACTTCCTCCGCATCTCCACAATACCCACACAAGCAGACCCCACATCACACTCTCATCTTCCTCACCTTCACAACTTTTTACAAACACAGTACATACATCCAGTACAACGCACACCTTTCATCCTTTTTACATATACACGACCCCTTTCTCCATTTTTGTCATCAGTACTCACATACACACGGGTTACCGGTGCAAAAATCATACCCACTTCCCCCATCATAATCTCCTTTTCATTCAAACACACATCAATACCCATACATACAAAACCAGATCGGGAAAAGGAAACAGGGAGATCGGGGTTGGGGCATTGAAATTAGTGGCGTCACATCATCGCCACCACCGAAAAAAATCTTTTCTGATCAACTTCGTGTCATAACCCATCATCGGGACCTTGTTCTCGTTATTTTTCTCCGTTCTTGGTTGATTAGTACCAAATCTGAAAAGGGGGTGGGGTGGTAGTGACATTGCTTACGCAGTCTCTCCTCCTCCCCCTGCTCCGCCGTATATCCGCGCGTCATATCATCGCCACCACCAGAAATTCTAACGGCGACAACCGCTTCTTTTGTGGATGTTTGGGTTCGCTGGCAGTGGTTTTCTTTGACCGGTGACGTCGGTTATTGCTTTGTTTGACTGATTATTTGTTGTAACATTTTGTTGAGTTTATTTGCAGATTTAGTTTATCGCTGGGCTCCGTTTGGGAAATCATAGACATTTGCACTGTTGACTTTGTCTAAAGAATTTTCGCTGTTGACTTGAACAAGTACTGTGATTGTACTGATTAGCCTATTAAAATATATATTTATCTGAGGCCTACACAAGGAATTGACGGATGCTATATCAATTATGGCCAAGAAAAATAATTATTTATTTGAGGCCTATTTGATTAAATTGAACACGATACTACATTTGAATGACCCATCCCCGCATCCCTAAAAACAAATAGGAGATGAGGACAAATACTTTGCAAAGTAAGTGATAGTAGAATGGTGGGACTGGAGGTACTTGGCATGTCAACCCCGTGTTTGCAACCGTTCCGACTTCCCTAAACCTCTACTTGATTCAATACACCGATCTGAGCCTACACTTTTATAAAAATCATTTTTCCTTTATTTTAAACTATATTTATTATTATTTTTATTATTGTTATTATTATTATTGTTATTATTATTATTCTTATTGTTATTATTATTATCACTACTATTATTATTATTTTTACTAACTCATTTTCTTATATTTTTTGCGAGGTCGAATTGGATAAGAGACGGCGGTCCATTTAGAAAAAGAACAACTAGAAAAAAATTCTTTCATTATTATTGTTTTATTATTATTTATGGATATTATTATTATTATTATTATTATTATTATTATTATTATTAGTATTGATTGATGAACTAATTCAATTTTATATTTTTGCGAGGTACATTTGGATGAACAATCTTGAAAACGACACTCCCGAAAATATCTTTTATATCATATTACTTTCATTTAATCATTATTATTTCATTTTGATATACTAACTAGTTTAATTGATTTTTTGCAAGGTCTATTTCATTGAAGTGCTCTAAGGAAGAAAACAATTAGTAGAAAGAGCCTTTCTGTTCTAATAATTATGTCTAACTTATATATTCCTTAGTTACTTATTTTGAATCTCAAATATAAAGTCCGGCCGGTAACCACATTTGGTGGAGCTTGAGAGGTGCCTAACCCTTTCTTCTCGAGTTAACTTGAACCTCTACCTAGGATTTCTTGTTCGTAGACTCACTTTTCGGATTTAATTATAAAATTAGCTAGAAACAAAATAGGTGCCCTAATACGCCTAGTTAAAAGATATGTTAGGTGGCGACTCCAACTCTTTACCCGTGAGTTACCTAATAAGTCAAGCCCTATTTCGAACTTTAACCAGTTTGGGTAAAAATAGGATGCGACATTAATAAACGTCTTTTTTGTTATATTTGTTTAAAATATTGTCTTGTCTTCAGTCTATGCATATTTGACCTATGCTCGAACAGTGTACAACTCATATAGTATAAATCAAACTGTACAGTGGAAGACGCATAAAATTGCAACTACAACCAATAGTTAGGTTTGTTCGATGATAGACCTATAGTAGTGAACAATCAACTTGAGGGGTTCACCAGAATTTTTAAATTATTTAGGGATCCACAATGATTTCTTGTATTTTAAACACTAGCAAAATTAATTGAGCGATAATGGTTGATAAACGAAACATGCAACACATTACCACAGTGGATTGTCAACAACAATAATTGCTAAATGAAATATCAAACACATTAGCACAATGGATTGTCAACCCTTTAATATTTAAACAACAACTAAAATAACAGACAACACTTAAAAATATAAGTGTTAACTATTGTTCATCAAAACACAATTGTGCAATCCTTTAATATTCAAACAACAGCTAAAATAACAGACAAGACTTAAAAATATAAGTGTTAACTATTGTTCATCAAAACACAAACCACTGACAAATCAATCTTTATCCTCATCATTGTCAATAAAATATTTGTTTAAACTCTTCAAGACACCCGCAATTTTGTAGTTGGGGTCTTCAGCATCTTCTCCAACCCTTTCATTCAAGCTATCTTCCAATGCAGTATGGGATGGATCCTCCACTTCATAAAAATCTTCCTCAGCATCGTTACCAGTTTTCATCAACACTTCACAATCAGTCACAATGGCTTTCTCTCCAACATTGGCATTGGTGGCATCAACTGCATTTGGATTGTCATTGGTGGCATCAACTTACTATCAAATGCATTGGCATTGGTAGTGGCACTGGCATTGGCACTGGTTGCACTGACATTGCCATCCACTTTGGCATCAACTGTAGCATTCACTTCATCAAATCTATATTTTTTTCTCAGAATTAAAGTAGTATTTGCATTGGTACCACAATCCACTGCCTTTCTTTACTTGTGCCTCATCAACCACGTAGACGGAAGGAAAAAGCATTTTCATATTGACCTCTTCTGTTTTTCCGCTATTAGCTTAGCAACATTAGTCAATTTGGCCTATATTACTGCCATCTTAGTGAGCACATCATCCAAAGAAGTACCTGCAGATCTGACACCACCACTTGAAGGACCTGCACCTTCACCAACAATTCTTGTACAAGCTCTACCAATATCTATATCACCTCTTGTTTCTTCTTCTCCATCTACGTCAATATCAACTTCATCAGTACGATTCAGAACAGACTTCTTGATGGCTGTGGTATTGAAACGACCTCGATCAGTCGTTTCGGAAATTAGAACTTTGATTGGCGTGCCGATAATTTTAAAATATTCGTTAGGTCCATTGAAATTTATCTGTAAAATTTGAGCTAAATCAGACCTCGTTTGGTACGTATCGGAAGAAGATTTCAGTTTTTATTATCGATAAATATTAAAAAGAGATTTTCGAGCTCGATTTTGGCGAACGAGCTGCGATTTGAAATCCAAAAGCGACGTTAGGTTCGTATGATTATTTGTGACTTTTGTGATTTTTCGAAAGTGAATTTCGAGGTTGTTCGGATAGTTTCCGCTAAAATGCCGAAAGTTAAAAAAATTTGACCTTTTTCCATCTAAATTCGCATCTTGAGTTTCGGAAACCCGATTTGAGATCTGTCTTAGCAAGTATATTACATATATTTTGTATAACTTGTATGCAAATGTTGAAATTATTTCGATTATCATAAGGGTACCGTTTTAATTTTTGATTAAGAAAAGAAAATATAAAAGTAAAAGAAAATAAAAGGAAAAAAAAAAGACAAAAGAGGAAAGAAACAAAGAAAGTAGGCGGTGGAATGGGGATTATATATCCCTAAAGCTAGCTTGGATGGAAATAGAATAGAAACATAAGAACAAAAACGAGAATATAGAAACATAACAGAGAAACGGAAACAGAGAAAATATGCCAGAAAATACGAAAAGAGCGGGAGAAAAATAGTATTTTCACCCCGAAACATTCAGGTAATGATGTTTATTCATTATTTGAGTTTATTACATATGTTTGAATATATTTTAGCAGAAAAAAATTGGGGTATTAGACATCGTTTTAATAAGTTCAACTGATAGTTTAAAGGGTCAATTGGACCCCGATAATGAAATTGATTATATATTTGTACTCAGTGAGTTATGGGCAACATATAAATATAATTTATTTAGGGTTTAGTTATGTGACCTTAAACCCTGTACATAGGCCTGACCTGCGTATTGCGTATGCGAATAGGGTATCAGCTTCCTAACCGAATTACCCTAAGATGTGGGGAATGAAGCCTTTAGCCTTATGTGATATATTTTTCTGCTTATTGAACATAGTGGGATCGTTTGGCAATGAATCCAAAATCCAAAGGACAAAGCGGTTATTGAGTGGCTGTATTAACTTTTGGAAGAGTTATGTATTTATATCCATTTCTTTGAAGGCACCTGGCCTCGTGGATTTTCTACCACATGTTCCTTATGTGTGTAGCTGCCGATACGCGTACTCATTACGCCTTAGCTTTTGATTTACATTGTATATTATATATTATATGTTATGTCTGGTTGTTGGTATTGCATTGAGGATTTGAGCATTGTACTCTGGCTATGAGTTGGCATCAACTTACCGGCTGTCGATGAGAGTCCCGCGCCGGTGAAGGATTATTATTGCATCACATTGCATTTATATGCATTATATGTCATTCATATGCATTACATTGCATATCATATTGGGAGCGGGAGTATTCCGCCCTAAGAGAGTGCAGGAGTATTCCGCCTCTGGTTTATATTTTATCGGGTGCAGGAGTATTCCGACCCATGAGAGTGCAGGAGTATTCCGCCTCTAGTTTATATCATATTGGGCGCAGGATATTCCGCCCCAGGAGCAGGAGTATTCCGCTCTTATGTCAGATACTGAGTGCAGGAGTATTCCGCCTCAGCTTTACATTATATCGGGTGCAGGAGTATTCCACCCCGGGAGAGTGCAGGAGTATTCTGCCTCTGGTTTATATTATATCGGGTGCAGGAGTATTCTGCCCCAGGAGCAGGAGTATTCCGCTCCAGTTGGTTATCAGATTGGATTCCCCTCGAATGCAGGAGTATTCTGCTTCGGGATGGGATTACGGGCACATGTGACCCTTTGCATCACATTTCATTTCATTTCATTTTATCTCAATTCATGACATTGTGTAGACTTGCGGTACATGACTACTGTTCTGCTTATATGTGCATTATTTATTTGTTGATATGTTTCTGGCTCGCATTCCTCGTTGACTTTATAGTTTCTTACGTGTTTTCGGTTATTATCTGTTACCGATTCTTCATTATATATGCATTGCTTATTTGTTGATATGTTTCCGCTTCATAAGGGTTCGCCCGACGGGTCTAGGGGAGGATGTCGGGTGCCCGCGCGGCCTAACTGGATTTCGGGTCGTGTCAGTTGGTATCAGAGCCCAGTTTAGAGTCTATCTAGACTAAGACAGTGCCTAAGTAGAGTCTCACTGATGGGTACGTAGACATCCGTACTTATCTACGAGATGCTATGATGGCATTTAGGAAGTTTCACTTCCTTCTTTTCTGATCGTGTGTAGGTTTGGGATGCAAAAGTATTTGCGTTAATTCCTTCGTGGTAATTGTGAACCCTCGTGCGACAAGTCAGCAAACGGTATGAGTTCAAGACGAAGCAGTCTAGCCTGGGACTAGCACTGACGAAGCCCCGAGAGTTTTGATCGTGCAGAAGATCTAGTTACGGAGGTCCCAGCTGTACGAGCTCACGGTGGGCAAGGGAGCAGGGCCTTGTGGTTCCCTTGGCTCTCTACGATGCTTTTATGAGAATTTTGGCGACGCAGATACCACAAGAACCTATTATTCGTTAGGCAGCTTATTAGGTCGCCGCATATGCAGATGTTCGGACTTACAAAACTCTTGTTCCAGTTCCTGATATTGCCTCAGTAAATTATGTTCCAGAGGCAGCGTGTGTTGCGCCACCAATTGCTCTGGCTGGTTAGCCAGCCTAGGTAACAGTTCGGTCCGAGTGCCCAAAGAGATTATATTATTTTACGCGGTCGAACCTTCAGATATCCTTAAGGAATATATCAGATAAACCTCGTGATTCTTTTTAAAATAAAATGATGTCAGCGTATCCTTCAGGCTCTTGATTATATCGAGTTGTATGGTATTGATTATTCTTCTTTCTAGTTTCAAGGTCCAGCCCTGGATTGGTGGACCACACTCTTATTAGCTGACTTAGTTCGGTTTTTCTTCAAGATTCGTGGAAAAGTTCCTTCCGAGTAGCGAGCGAGATGAAAAGTGTTCCCAGTTTGAGTGGATTGGACAGGGTAGCCTGTCGGTTAGCCTGTTGGTATTTCAGAATATGAGATTTAATTCTATAGAATAGCTGAATATGTATTAGAACTAGTCCAAGAGCCTTTCGAGAGATTCAAAGATTTATTGATGACCTTTCTCCTTTCTTGAGATCCCAGATGGCTCGAAAAAAATTGAGGTTGGGACTTCATTTGATGTCGTTGTTGATATTGCTCAAAGGTATTAGGCATACCATAAGTTAGAGCGGGAGAGCAAGAGATCCCGTGGCCCAAGTGTGCAACCATGGAACGTCATTTGGAGGTAAGAGTTCTGATTATTTTGGGAGGTCACCTTCAAGGTTATCTTAGCTTGTGTCACACGATTCATAGAGTGCGCCAATAGTTCGTCAATATCAGACTCAGTTTTTCTCTTTGTAACTATCAACAACCTGTTCAGCTTCCATTTTCATTGAAAATGTGGTATCATTGTCAGGAGTCTGGCTATTCTTTGAGGAGTTTTTCCTTACTCCGACAAGTAGGCAGTTGTCTTTTCTCTCGTCATCAGGCATCTACACAGTCGCAAGCGATTTCATTTAGATCTCAATCAGCAAAAGAAATGCCACCATCCAGTAGAGGTCGAGAGCGTGGTGGTAGTGGTTCTTTTAGAAGTAATTATCATGGTAGCGGCTCGACTCAGCTGCAGAGGCAGTTTTATGAACTACCAGTCGGCAGGATGCTGAGGTATCCGATGTAGTAGGCCCTGGGATTTCTTCTTCTCTTAAATGTGAGTAAGATTTGATTCTTTCGATCGATCTGGAAATGGTGTGTCTCATCATGTCTCGATAGTTTCCTTAGATGTCGCTTCTATTAAGAATCGGTTGCGGTAGAGGGGTGAGCTTCTGATATGATTTATTCCTGGAATTTGTGAGACCCTATGACACGACCCGAAATCCGGTTAGGCCATGCGGTCACCCGACATCCTCCCCTAGACCCGTCGGGCGAACCCTTACCAATTAAATTAGGAAAATAAGTATAATAATTCATAAATAAGGACAAGACTTAAAAAAATACAAACATACTGATACCTCTAAGCTGTACAAAAGAAATTACAGCTGACTACCCAACATGTTAGGTTTAGGGCTATCCAGACTAGACATCTAAGAGTACAAAAAAAGATAGATACCTCCTGAAGGGAACAAATGCAACTGAAATGATAACCAATAAACTGGTAGCCATCCGGAATAAAAGCTGGCTCACCCTGACAGCTGAGGCCGTTTTCGCTCCTTCACAGCGTGGCGAACTCAATCCTGGAGCGAACCTGCCGAAATGAAATAGATAGACAAGAAATAAACAACAAACGAGGGTGAGTCAAAAGGACTCAATAAGTGGGGCAGACTAGCCACCTCAAAGGATAGGATAGCTAGCATGGGAGAAAAGAAACAGATAAACAAAATTCCAGTTATTTAAATTATGAAAAGCGGAGCCAGATAATAGCTGGAAAAACATATGGAATGACGAACTCATTAATAACCGGGAATGCGTATGAAACCATAAACTCAACTAGGGATATGAGCAAGAAATATATCAACAAATAAGCAATGCACATATAAGCAGGACAATAGTTATGTACCACAAGTTTACACAATAGTATGAAATGAAATGAGATGAACTGAGATGAAATGAAATGAAATCTGATGCAAAGGGTCACATGTGCCCGTAATCCCATCCCGAAGCGGAATACTCCTGCATTCGAGGGGAATCCAATCTGATAACCAACTGGAGTGGAATACTCCTGCTCCTGGGGCGGAATACTCCTGCACCCGATATAATATAAACCAGAGGCGGAATACTCCTGCACTCTCTTGGGGCGGAATACTCCTGCATCCGATATAATGTAAAGCTGAGGCAGAATACTCCTGCACTCTCCTAGGGCGGAATCCTCCTACCCTCAATATGATACAATGGAGCGGAATACTCCTGCTCCTGGGGCAAAATACTCCTACCCTCAATATGATACAATGGAGCGGAATACTCCTGCTCCTGGGGCGGAATACTCCTGCACCCAATATGATATGCAATGTAATGCATATGAATGACATATAATGCATATGAATGCAATGTGATGCAATAATAACCCTTCACCGGCGCGGGACTCTCATCGACAGCCGGTAAGTTGATGCCAACTCATAGCCAGAGTACAATGCTCAAATCCTCAATGATATACCAACAACCAGACATAACATATAATATATAATATACAATGTAAATCCAAAGTTCAGGCGTAATGAGTACGCCTATCGGCAGCTACACACGTAAGGAACATGTGGTAGAAAATCCAAGAGGCCAGGTGCCTTTAAAGAAATGGATATAAATACTTACCTCTTCCAAAAGTTAGTACGGCTAATCAACAACCGCTTTATCCTTTGGTTTCCTGGCCAAACGATCCCACTCTATTCAATAAGCAGAAAAATATATCAATTTAGGCTAAAGGCTTCATTCCTCACATCTTAGGGCAATCCAGGTAGGAACCTGATACCCTATTCGCATAGGCAATACGCAGGTCAGGCCTATATACAGGGTTTAAGGTCACATGACCAAACCCTAAATAAATTACATTTATATGTTGCCCATAACTCACTGAGTACGAATATATAATCAATTTCGTTATCGGGGTCCATTTGACCCTTTAAACTATTAATTGAACTTATTAAAACGGTGTATAATATTCCAAGTTTTACCGTTAAAACATATTCAAACACACGTAATAAACTCAAATAATATATTAGGATCATTACCTGATTGTTTCAGGGTTAAAATTCTACTTTCTCCGACCTCTTTTCTCATTTTCTGGCATTTTTTTCCATTTCTGCGCCATTTCTTTTTCTCTGCTTCTGAATCGTTTTGTTTCTGTATATGTTTCTCTTCATCTTCAATATAAAGGCCTTGGATAAAGTCAACCGCCTCTCAGGTCACTTCTATTTTCATTTTTTTGTTTTGTCTTTTAGTGTTTCGTCTTTTCTCTTTTTTTTTTTCTTTTTTCTTTTAAAATTCGTTGTTACGGTAAAAATTCAAACGGTACCCTACCATATTTGAAATAATTTCAACTTTTGCATACATGTTATACAAAATATATGTAATATACTCGCTAAGGCGGATCTCAAATTGGACTTCCGAAACTCAAGATGCGAATTTAAATAGAAAAAGTCAAATTATTTAACTTTCGGCATTTTAGCGGAAACTAGCCGAAAAATATCGAAATTCACTTTCGAAAGTTTATAAATGTCATAAATAATCATACGAACCCAACGGCGCTTTCGGATTTCTAATCGGAGCTCATTCGGCAAAACCGAGCTCGAAAATCTCTTTTTAATATTTATCGCCAATAAAAACTGAAACCTTCTTCCGGTGCCTACCAAACGAGGTCTGATTTAGGTCAAATTTTATAAACAGTTCCTAATGGACATTACGAATATTTTAAAATTATCGACACGTCAATCGGAGTCCTAACTTCCGAAACGACTGACCGAGGTCGTTTCACCCTACTAGTTTATCTGATTTAAATATGAGAGATTTGTGAGTATCGGTGTTGCTTGCTTGGCATCTTGTGGTGCCTCATTCTGTTATAATGTCAAGTCAGTCTACCTCTCTTTAGAACGTAGTGTCGATAGGGTAATGGGATTCTTATTCGGCACCATCAGAAAGTGTCATTGTTTCTTCAGGTGCAAAATGATTAGTAAGTAATATTCGATATACATATCTCCTCTTGGTTCAAAACGCTAGTAAAGTCATGTTATCCTATGAGTTTGTCTCGGTATAAAAGGGTTTTTGGGTAAATTTTTGGAGTTTCCTTTTTATAGGAAGGTTAAATTGGAATAGATTTTGTTCCATAAAGCTCATTTAATATCTGTTTCTTCAATTGCGATTATTCGGCTACTTTGACTCGTAAATAGTCTAGCTTTGGTAGCCAAGCAAATAAGGAAAATAAAAATAAAGCTTCCTAAACCTCTAATTATTTCTATCTTCAGTCTGTTGCCATCTCTTCTTTATTCGGCACTGGTGAACATAGGCGATCAGTAACCTATTGTGATCTTCCCTGCGTTGAGCCAGAGTGCGTGCCAAGGTAGCCGAGTAAGCACATTGTTATTTTTCAAGACTACTAAGGGTAATGAGACGAGTCATTTGACCTTTGATCCATCAGCGGTGGTGCTTATAGAAAATGTATGGAGTTGTGAACTCGAGAGGTGCAGCTGTTTGGCAACTCGAAAGGGTAGTTGGTAGCTTAGGTCTGCCTACGTTCAGACTTTAGCTAAATCTTCTTTAGTCCAGCAGACTGTGCGAGGATAGATATTCCTATTCAAATAGCTGCATGAGTTTGTGCTTTAAGTGGAGGAGTCTTCCTCTACTGAATGGTAATACTAAATCCCTAAGACGTTGATACCACTTTTGTCACAGCCTAACCTAAGGCCATGACAGAAACCTAGAATGAGTGTCGATCATTGCTAAACCCGCTAATAATCTATTAATGCTAGAGAAAAGCTGGCAACCTGATCATATATACGTACCTATCTGCTGAAAACATAAAGTCTGGAAAGATGACACAACTTTAACTTGCTGGAAATTAGAACACTGAGCCACAAAATCTGCTATGTCACACTTCATTCCGTCCCACCAATAAATCTGTTTAAGATCATGGTACATCTTAGTCAAACCTGGATGAACAGTGTATTTGGAATAATGTGCCTCTATCATAATCTGTCCACGTAAATCTGCAACATCAGGGACACAAAGTCTATCTTTATACATGAGAACACCGTCAGTAGTAACCCTTTATGGTGACTCCGATTTTCTTCTGGCTATCTGTCTGTATTCAACTAGAACTGGATCCTCATGCTGACACTGTTTTACTTCATGAAAATTTAGAGTTAAAGGTCTAGTGAAACTTATCATCCATCCATCATTGCCATATCTCCTTCACACCTCAACTCTTTGAGAAGTTACTTTAGCGTTATAAGTGCACATGTAATCAACTTTGTTGCTGGTATTCTAACTCAGCTCATGGTCCAACTACATGTCTCTTTTATTTTAACTTTTTCAAGTCATAATATTTCCAGTTCAAAAGACAATACCCTGAAGTAGATGTTCAGTCTAAAGATCATTCCTAGTTTGCATCATACTATTCAGTAGTATTTGCGTGATCCTTATCCTTATATGATAGACCCTGTTCAGATGAACCTTTGACATACATTAGGATATGAGTAACTACATTCCCACAAGGAGTTTGCGGAACAACACTAACATCAACTGAGATGTTGCATAGTGCGTGCGTAAAAATAATATAGCTTGCATCAAATCTTCTATAATGTGTAGTGATAACGTACTTCAAAAGTTCCCTCTATTGCATCAAGCGTGAGTTAATTCCTAGTTCCATCGACCTGTTCTATATCGAAAGGTATATCGAAGAGGTGATTATCAGCTGAATCATGTTAATCCATTCAAAGTTCCGTGTATCTTTGCTTCGAAAATGTAGAACTCTCTTCTCGTGATCGAGGAAGGATCATCTTAGTGAGATTAAAACGGGCAATGATATTATCATATTATTCACATATGTTTTATTCCAAGAGTTCGGTGTTCGTGTTATAATTTTGATTCTGTAATCATGAAAATAATTCTGTGGGATAGTTTATGAAGGTCGTGCAAGTTCTTTTGTTATCAGCGTGAATCTTGCTTTAGACTTAGGCTCGTTCGAGGACGAACGAGAGTATGAGTGGAGGAGAATGAAACGACCTCGGTCAGTCATTTCGAAAGTTAGGACTTCGATTGGCGTGCCGATAATTTTAAAATATTCGTTAGGTCCATTGAAATTTATCTGTAAAATTTGAGCTAAATCAGACCTCGTTTAGTACGTATCGGAAGAAAGTTTTTATAATCGATAAATATTAAAAAGTGAATTTCGAGGTTGTTTGGCTAGTTTCCGCTAAAATGCCGAAAGTTAGAAAATTTAACCTTTTTCCATTTAAATTCACATATTGAGTTTCGGGAACCCGATTTGAGATCCGCCTTAACAAGTATATTACATATATTCTGTATAACTTGTATGAAAAATTTTAAATTATTTCGAGTATCATAAGGGTACCGTTTTAATTTTCGATTAAGAAAAGAAAATATAAAAGTAAAAGAAAAAAAAAGACAAAAAAAAGAAAGAAACAAAGAAAGTAGGCAGTGGAATGGGGATTATATATCCTTAAAGCTAGCTTGGATGGAAATAGAACCGAAACATAAGAACAGAAACGAGAATATAGAAACATAACAGAGAAACAAAAAAACAGAGAAAATATGCGTGAAAATGCGAAAAGACCTGGAGAAAAATAGTATTTTCACCCCAAAACATTCAGGTAATGATGTTAATTCATTATTTGAATTTATTACGTATGTTTGAATATATTTTAACAGTAAAAAATTGGGATATTAGACATCGTTTTAATAAGTTCAACTGATAGTTTAAAGGGTCAATTGGACCCCGATAATGAAATTGATTATATATTCGTACTCAGTGAGTTATGGGCAACATATAAATATAATTTATTTAGAGTTTCGTTATGTGACCTTAAACCCTGTACATAGGCCTGGCCTGCGTATTGCGTATATGAATAGGGTATCAGGTTCCTAACCGGATTACCCTAAGATATGGGGAATGAAGTCTTTAGCCTTATATGATATATTTTTCTGCTGATTGAACACAGTGGGATCGTTTGACAATGAATCCAAAGGACAAAGCGGTTATTGAGTGGTTGTACTAATTTTTGGAAGAGGTAAGTGTTTATATCCATTTCTTTGGAGGCAACTGGCCTCGTGGATTTTCTATCACGTGTTCCTTACGTGTGTAGCTGCCTATAGGCGTACTCATTACGCCTTAGCTTTGGATTTACATTGTATATTATATGTTATGTCCTATTGTTGGTATTGCATTGAGGATCTAAACATTATACTCTGGCTGTGAGTTGGCATCTACTTCCCGGTTGTCGATGAGAATCCCGCGCCGGGGAAGGGTTATTATTGTATCACATTGCATTTATATGCATTATATGTCATTCATATGTATTACATTTCATATCATATTGGGTGCAGGAGTATTCCGCCTCTGGTTTACATTTTATCGGGTGCAGGAGTATTCCGCTCAAGGAGAGTACAGGAGTATTCCGCCTCTAGTTTATGTCATATTGGGCGCAGGAGTATTCCACCCCTGGAGCAGGAGTATTCCACTCTCATGTCAGATACTGAGTGCAGGAGTATTCCGCCTCAGCTTTACATTATATCGGGTGCAGGAGTATTCCGCCCCGGGAGAGTGCAGGAGTATTCTGCCTCTGAATTATATTATATCGGGTGCAGGAGTATTCCACCCTAGGAGCAGGAGTATTCCGCTCCAGTTGGTTATCAAATTGGATTCCCCTCGAATGCAGGAGTATTCCGCTTCGGGATGGGATTATGGGCACATGTGACTCTTTGCATCACATTTCATTTCATCTCAATTCATACCATTGTGTAGACTTGCAGTACATGACTACTGTTCTGCTTATATGTGCATTGCTTATTTGTTGATATGTTTTTGGCTCGCATCCCTGGTTGATTTTATAGTTTCTTACGTGTTTCCGGTTATTATCTGGCTCTACCTTTTTTATAATTTAAATAAGAGGGATTTGGTCTATTTGTTTCTTTTCCCCCTGGCTAGCCATCCTATTCTTTGAGGTGGCTAGTCTGGCCCACTTATTGAGTCCTTTTGACTCACTCTTGTTTTTTGTTTGTTCCTTGTCTATCTATTTCGTTTCGGCAGGTTTGCTCCAAGATCAAGTTTGTCACGTTGTGAAGGAGCGAAGACGACTTCGGCTGTCAGGGTGAGACAACTTTTATTCCGGATGGCCACCAGTTTATTGTTTATTATTTAACTTGCATTTTGCTCCCTTCAAGAGGTATCCGTCTTCTTTTGTATTCTTTGATTTCTAGTCTGGATAGCCCTAAACCTAGTATGTTGGGTAGTTAGCTATAATATTTTTTGTATAACTTAGAGGTATCGGTATGTTTGTGGTTTTTTTTCCAAGTCTTGTTCTAATTTATGAATTGTTATATTTATTTTCCTAATTTAATTGGTAAGGATTCACCCGACGGGTCTAGGGGAGGATGTCGGGTGCCCGCACGGCCTAACCGGATTCTGGGTCGTGTCAGGTATTCTCCAATTCAACCCTAAGGGCATCCACCGATGCATCCTCAACTTCATCTGCATAGAGCACATATAAATCCTCTCACCTCGATCTCACCTCTTGATCAGTAGGGAATAAGTAAGGGCATACAATTTCGATAGAAGTCGAGCGAATTAATACTTTTTGTTACAAATTTAAAAGATATTAATGACATGGAAATAGCGCAAGGTTACCTTAATTTTATCTTCTCCTACCAAGAATGGTTCGAAGGATTTAGGCACCTTTTTTCTGTACCATTGGAGCATACGACGGCACACCATAATAGACTGATCTGTCAGTGCAGCTCTCCTTCCAATGACAGTAAATGCTTCATTGACCAAGGCTTAAGATGAAAAATTAAATTGTAGTACAGAAAATGAAAATTTAGCAATTAACTAACCATTAGTTTATTTTAGACTTACCAAAAATGCTCAGGGGAAGCCAAAAAAAGCATATCCTTATACTTTTCCTTTCTCACTGAAGCTTTTAAAATGCTTGGCCATGTCAAGCTTGGGCTTTAAATATTCAATTATCAGCTCGAAGCACAACCTGCCCTATGGATACTTTGAGAAGAATTCCAGATCATCAACCATACAAATCCATTCCTTCTCAACTGATTTTGAAGTATCATTTGCCATCAATATCGTGTGGAGAAATCACAAAAGACACATCTTCAACTGATCCTCTTTGTTAAATCTTCCAATTTTCAACAATCTCAAAAGCCTCGACGATGTCACTTTAGCTATTCCATCACCGGAGTTATTATAAGTTATTTCTTCATAAAATTACTTACCTTTCCTCACAACCTTTTTCTTTACTTTATCGCTGAGTAATACTCCACACTATAACCCATTCATAACAGAAAGCTCCCTAAGCCCAAAACAAGCTGGCTTCCCATCAACCAAGAACCATATCTCACGATGCTTTCTATCCTTTATTCTAGGTAGAAGTAGGGAGTAGACCATCTGTCCAGTAGAACTCCAAAATCGGGACATTCCAAGGAACTACCCAAACACAGACTCCTTAAATTTCTTTTTTAATTTCAACCTTTTCAATAACTTGTTGAATTCATAACTTTTTAATGCTAGATCGAACAGATATCTTTGAAGGAAAAGAAGGAATTTCATCAAGCCAAGTTATAAGTCGATACCTTCGAACGTTAATTTGCTCTATGCATCGGGCCACTAATAAACGGTTCGATTCACACTTAGGATCCCTGCCTTCATCCCCTTCTTGATCAGTTTCATCTCCTTCTACTTCTTCACCTTCTTCTTTTTCACCTTCTTCTTCTTCTTCTTCTTCTTCTTCTTCTTCTTCTTCTTCTTCTTCTTCTTCATTTTCTTCTTCAGCTTCTTCTTCTTCACCACTTTCATCTTCTCCTGATTCATCTTTGTTTCCTTCCTCACGAGCAGAATCACTTTTTCCATCATCATCACCACCTTCATCCCTGCTTTCATTATGTTTCCCTGGTTCGGAGATTTTACCCGTTTGAAAATGGTCGATGTCAGCCAAAATTTCTTCAGTTTGGGGTCGAACTGGGCCTGGAAAACCACAATATCTTTTGCAGAGTGATTGTCATCTATTGCTGAATTTTTGTCACTTTCAGGAACTTCACTTTCAGCTGCTCTACCAATTGTAGGACTGATTCTCATCTGCTCCTGCATTTTTAACACTCTCAGGACCTCCACCACTTGTGGATTAATTGTCCTCTGCTTCTGGATGTTTATCAAGTTCAGCAACATCAGTTTCATCTCCTCCACCAATTGGAAATCGATTGTCACCTTCTACTGAATTTTTATCGATCTCAGCAACATCAGTTTTAGGAATATAACGCTTTGATTGTCGTCTTGTTCAGCTTGCTTTTTCTTCGCCTGTTGTACTTTTAATTTCATTCTTATGCTATTTCTAGCTCTTGGAGGAGCTATAGTGAGTAACTTCGGCCTTACCATTACTTTATCTACACACAAAACCGGTCAAATCAATGTCTAAATAAACCAATTTCATCTAAAAAAAATCAAAATTCTTCGAAAAACACCAGTGATTTTTCTTCATAAGCTCTAAAACTAACAAAGAAGAACCAAAAAAATAAACTATAACCATAGTAGGGTTTCTCACTTGAATAAATCAAATACGGGAAAAAGTTATACAAGATTTTGAAACTTTAACTATAATGGCAACAAAATTAACGGAAGAAAAGATGAAAAGCTTTCTAAATTGGAAGTGAGGGAAGTGAAATTTGGTTATAAATTGTCCAAGACCCAGTTTTAATTCTTGACCCGTTAAAAGACCCATTTTTGTTATGTTTATATACTTTCCTATAATATTCACGTATGCCCACAAGTTTCAATATTTTTAAACCCACCCCGACCAACACTTAAGCGCACTTAACAATTTCTCCCAAAAAAATAAGTCAAAAAGAAATGAAGAGGTCATTTAGTTAAGTCAAGCCTTTGGCGAGTCTTTTCGTTAAATCTTCTCCATGTACTTTGATTTTGGTCGTCTTCATGTGTTCTAGTTTGCAACACGAAGGTATAAATGTTATCACATCCCATCGTGTCGTATATATACTTCTCATCATGTCATCTTTTGCCGAGTCCTTGTTTCACTTTTCGACTCATTTATTGTCTTCCTCTAAATCTGACTCAAAGAATACTATTTCTAATTTATTGGAAATAGTTGCACCATGTCACACCCTTAAAAATCTACCCAGCCAATTTCCATCAGGTCACTCTTCAAATTCCTTCTATCTTCACCTATCCTTCTTCTTACTTCAATTGATCCAACCTCCTTACCTGCTATTGATATTAGTGTTAAGCTACCATGTAACACAGCTCCTCTACCCACCATGTCCATTGCCACACCATCTAAACCGAAAACAAAACCAGCGCCTCCTAAGCACCATACAGTCACCGAACGAAAGGCAAAAAATACCTCTTTGCAAGTTAATACTGTCACCAAGTATCGCTTTCCTCCTTCCACCCTACCCCCCAGAACCTACTTGCTTCGCCCAAGAAAATAAAGATCCTCAGTGCCCACAAGCTAAGCTTGATAAGTACAATCCGTTAATTCAAAATGACACTTAGTGTTTTTACCTTACTCTCCTGCCTAGAACATTGTGAGATTTAAGTGGATGTTCAAACTCAAGCTCAATCCAAAATGGCTATACAGAACACTACAAAGCTTGACTTGTAGCGAAAGGTTTCAATCTACATGGGATGCACTATCATGACACTTTAACTCCTGTCTTCAAAGTTGACGACTATGTGAATTGTTTTAAGTTTGACACTTTTACGAGGGAGGTGAATTCGCCAACTTGATGTTAAAAATACCTTTTTACATGGTGAGTTAAATGAGAAGGTGTACATGACACATGCTCCCTAATTTTTGAATACTGCTTATCCTTGTCGTATTTGCAAGCTTCACAAGGCCCTTTGTGGCCTTAAGCAAGCTCCTAAGGTATGGTTAGAACGATTGAGTTCTTCATTATTTGAGTTTGGATTTGCTGTCTCTAAGTTGGATCAGATTCATCTTTATTCATTCAAAATTTTGGTGGTCATATTATAATTGTTCTAGTCTATATTGACGATTTATTAATTACAGGTAGCCCCAAGGATCAGATCAACCAACTTCTAGTTCACCTTGCATCAGCCTTTGCTCTCAAAGTCTTAGGTCCTTGCATTTTTTTCTTTGTATTGAGGCTTTTTATACATCTCAAGGTTTGGTTCTATGAAAATCTAAATATATTTGAGACCTCATATCTAAAGTTTCTATGGAAGGTGCAAAGCCCATCTCTCTACCATATGGTTGCTCGTCTTCAATTATCTTAATATGGTTCTACTCTTTTTCATGAGCCTTATCTTTATAGAAGTATTGTTCCTTTCAATATATCATAATTACACAGCGAGATGCACATTTTGTGTAAAAAAATTGTTTTAATGTATGCATTCATCAAGAGTAACTAACTTTAATGCCATGAAGAGACTCCTCGGATATTTGAACACCATCAATCTCGGTCATCTTCTTAAAGCTGCTCCATCTATGCATATTTATGGCTACCCTGATGTCGATTGGGTAGGACGCCCAGATGATAGAAGGTACACCTGACACGACCCGAAATCTGACTAGGCCGTGCGGGCACCCGACATCCTCCCCAAGACCCGTCGGGCGAACCCTTATCAATTAAATTAGGAAAATAAATATAATTCAATTAATAAATAAGAACAAGACTTAGAAAACGCACAGATGTACTGATATCTCTAAGCCGTACAAAAAAAATTACAGCTGACTATCCAACATACTAGGTTTAGGACTATCCAGACTAGATATCTAAGAGTACGAAAGAAGACATATACCTCATGAAGGGAGAAATATGCAACTGAAATAATAAACATAGAACTGGTGGCCATCCTGAATAAAAGCTGGCTCACCCTTACAGGTGAAGTTGTCTTCGCTCTTTCTCAACGTGGTGAACTCAATCCTGGAGCGAACCTGCTGAAACGAAATAGATAGACAAAAACAAACATTAAACAATGGTACTCAATAAGTGGGGCAGACTAGCCACCTTAAAGAATAGGATAGCTAGCCAGGGAGAAAAGAAACAGATACACCAAATTCCTCTTATTTAAATTATAAAAAAGCAGAGCCAGATAATAACCGGAAACACGTATGAGACCATAAACTCAACCAGGAACACGTGCCAGGAACATATCAACAAATAAGCAATGCACGTATTAGCAGAACAGTAGCTATGTTCCACAAGTTTACACAATGGTATGAAATGAAATAAAATGAGCTGAAATAAAATATGATACAAAGGGTCACATGTGCCCGTAATCCCATCCTGAAGCGGAATACTCCTGCATTTGAGGGGAATCCAATTTGATAAACAACTGGAGTGGAATACTCCTGCTCCTAGGGCGGAATACTCTTGCACCCGATATAATATAAACTAGAGGCGGAATACTCCTGCACTCTCCTGTAGCGGAATACTCCTGCACCCGATATAATGTAAAGCTGAGGCGGAATACTCCTGCACTCAGTATCTGACATAAGAGCGGAATACTCCTGCTCCTGGGGCGGAATTCTCCTGCACCCGATATAATGTAAACTGATGCGGAATATTCTTGCACTCAATATCTGACATAAGAGCAGAATGCTCCTGCTGCTGGGGCGGAATACTCCTGCACCCAATATGATATGCAATGTAATGCATATTAATGACATATAATGCATATGAATGCAATGTGATGCAATAGTAGCCCTTGAACGGTGCGGGACTCTCATCGACAGCCGGGGAGTAGATGCCAACTCACAACTAGAGTACAATGCTCAGATCCACAATAAAATACCAACAACAGAACATAATATATAATATACAATGTAAATTCAAAGCTAAGGCATAATGAGTACGCCCATCGGCAGCTACACACGTAAGGAACACGTGGTAGAAAATCCATGAGGCCAGGTGCCTGCAAAGAAATGGATACAAACACTTACCTTGTTACAAAGTTAGCATAGTTACTCAACAACCACTTTGTCCTTTGAATTCATTGCCAAACGATCCCACCGTGTTCAATAAGCAGAAAAATATATCACATAATGCTGAAGACTTCATTCCTTACGTCTTAGGGCATTCCAGTTAGGAACCTGATACCCTATTCGCATACGCAATCGTAGGCCAGGCCTATGTACAGGTTTAAGGTCACATAACCAAACCCTAAATAAATTACATTTATATGTTACCCATAACTTACTGAGTACTAATATATAATTAATTTTATTATCGGGGTCCAATTGACCCTTTAAACTATTAATTGAACTTATTAAAATGATGTCTAATATTCCAAGTTTTACTGTTAAAATATATTCAAACACACGTAATAAACTCAAGTAATGCATTAAGATCATTACCTGAATGTTTCGGGGTGAAAATTCTATCTTTTCTCCGGCTCTTTTCTCATTTTCTGGCATTTTTTCGATCGTGTTTTCTCTTGTTTCGTTCCATTTCTCCTTCTGCTTTTGACTTTCTTGTTTTGTCTGTTTGCTCTATTCATTTGAGCTTATAAAGCTCAAAGATTCCAATTCACCGCCTAAGTTTCAATTTTTCCTTTCCCCTTTTTTTTTTCCTTTTTTCTTTAAAATTCGCTGCTGCGGTAAAAATTAAAATGAGGACCTACAAAATTTGAAATAATTCTAAATTTCTCAAGTAAGTTATACAAAATATATGTAACACACTTGCTAAGGTGGATCTCAAATCGAACTCCCGAAACTCAATATGCAAATTAAATGGAAAAATGTCAAATTATTTAACTTTCGGCATTTTAGCGGAAACTAGTCGAACATCATCGAAATTCACATTCGAAAGTTCACAAAAGTCACAAATAATTATACGAACCTAACGGTGCTTTCGAATTTCGAATCGGAGCTCATTCGCCAAAACCGAGCTCGAAAAGCAACATTTTGTTGCTCGCTCAAGCACGAAGTCAGAGTATCAAGGACATGCAGTTGCCACTGCAGACATAACATAGATTCAATATCTCCTTAGGGAGTTGCACATCCCATTGCCAAATGCACCAATTTTATGGTGTGATAATCTCTCTACCACTTGACATCAAATCCATTTTTCATGCGCGCACAAAGCACATTAAGCTTAGTTTTTACTTTGTCAGAGAAACGATTGCTATTAAGGACTTGGTAGTGCACTCTATTAGCTCCCTTTATCAACTAGATGATAATCTCACAAAGAGTTTGTCATCAAGAAGGTTCAATTGCCAAGAGTTTGTCATCAAGAAGGTTCAATTGCCTTGAGAAAAGCATGATGTCGTCGCGCCACTGTTGTGCTTGCATGGGGATATTAGGGATAAATATTATTCTCCTAGTAAATTTGGTATCAATTGATTTATCCTAACATGTATAGGAAAGGATAAGCTCTACCTAGTTTAGTTAGGTTCAAACTCTTCTCATCCTAATCCAACATGTTGTATCTCATTATGTATAAATAGGAGCCTAAAGCTTCATCATGGAACAACAATATAAAAGATTAAATTCTCTCTAGTGCAAACTTATAGCACTCTCAATGATAAGATCCTGGAAGACGTGAATGCACTCCTTGTTGTCCATGTCTAATCGAAACTCCTCTTGAAGCTAATACCCATAAACGACCATGTTAAGTGGATCAAAATGACATACTTAATCAAATACAAATCTTGTAATATAGATACACAAATGAGAAGCAGTAACCTTAAAGATACCTTTTGTAGGATCAGAAGCTATGTCAGTAATATTATAACCGACCTTTAATGAAAAAAAATTCAATATCAAGTTGATTAATTTTAGTAATAGGTGAAAGAAAGGATGAGGAAGTAACAGGTGCAAGAAAGGATGAGGAGTAACTTATTAGTGCTTCTCAAATTTCAGCAACACGCCCAATATGCCAAACGATATTTGTTTAGCTCAAAAGATTGGTACTCCCTCCATCCCAACTTATCTAAGGTAGTTTGAGTTTGCACTGAATTTAAAAAATAAAGGTTGACCTTGTAAAGTTTCAAATTTCAGATATAGTGAAAAAGTAAGACGGAAAAAATTGAAGTAATAAAAAACTTGTTGATAGCTTTTAATGTAAGTGGAGCCGAACATGAGTAGGATAAACATAATACTATTAACCAGTTGTCAAATAAGGAAGTGTGTAATTTTTTTTGGGACAGATAAAAAAGTATAAAGTGTATTACATAAATTGAGATTGGGGAAGTATTAATTACTCCCTCCGTCCTAAAATGAGTGTCTATCTTTCCTTTTTTGTTTGTCCCAAAATGAGTGCCTCTTTCCTTTTATGAGAACTCTTTAAATCTAAGATTTGTTTTGTATCACAGGATTTAAAGACACTAGCCCACATTACACATTTTAAACCACAGGATTGAAAAGTCTTCCGTATTTTCTTAAATTTTGTGCACAGTCAAACCCAGACAGTCATTTTGGGACGGAGAGAGTATAAACAAAGCCATATCTAGATCTTGGCAGGTCAATAGTATTTTCTATCAAAAAGAAAAAATAAAAATTAGATACAAGTGCAGATGAAAACACTTGTATGGTCTGATTATGTTACCCACAAAAATATCCTTAGAGAATATAGGAGTGTGTCTCATAATCAATTTTTTCACTAATCAATTTTTTCACGTTACCTTTCTGCTCCACCCATAGCTTCAAACATTTCTTAGCAAAGCTTTATTGGTGATGGAAAGGACTTTAAGTCTTTGAAACCAAAATCAACATGAAACTGCTGGCTATCATCTCTTAACAGAAGATTGTAATATGCCTGCACACCCAAACATCAAATTGGTATATTGAATATATAAAAAAACATACTGACTTCTGAGGATACGAGAGAACTAGGGTAAAGGCAAATGGTTATTTCTAACTTCCATATTTATCATTATAAATTTCTATAGAAAGTGTAACATTTCTTCAAAGACATGTAAATTTATTTCTGCACATTACTTATCAGTAATATTCTATTATTATATGTATTTAACTTCCATCGTAAGTACTTCTAAAGTTGGCTTAAACACCAAATTAGCTCTAAGTTTTATATATATTACAATATTTTGTTTCTTCAGAATGAGGTTTTAAGATCATTACATATATATTTCTCATAAAATATATAACTTGAGAGTGAAAAGAATAAAAAAGGAGAGTGAAAAGACTACACGATTAACAAATACAAAGGAGACGGTCCAGCAAAGGGTCCTTGTCAAAAAAATATACAAGCGCAGAACAACCTAGAATTAAAATTTCAACTTTGCATTGCTAATAGTTGCCTGCGTCCAATGCCCAATATGTATGTGCTAACTGAATGACAGTCAAAGCTTTTCATAAATGTCTAAAGGCATGTAAATGGAAATTCCAAATGGTCCTTCTTCATCATGGTGAAAACTTTACATGTAGTGTCACGACCCAAAATCTCGAAGAGGCCGCGAGGGCACCTCATCTAATGTTCCTTGAGTTAAACCAACTCGAATTATGAACAATCAATATACAATTTACTATGAGTGATATAATTATCTCGATGCATATTCGTAGAAGCAATAAAGAAAATAAAAATATACTAATAAATAAAAAGTTTAGGTACTCCTTTAAATCATGAACATCTAAGAGTTTAGTTAAGTTTATTAAACTCCTAAATTAAGGGAACAATACATTAAAATAAATAAACTAAAGTACTATATACCATGGATGAATGATTGTCTCAATCACTACTAAAAAAACACAATTCTCTGACCACCCAATCGGTCGCATATCGGTCGCCAAGTCGACCGATTGGCGACCGATACGGGTGGTCGGAGAATTAATGGTAACAAAAAGCCCTGCGACCGAAACTTTGTCGAAACTTCGACCGCTATGCGACCGAGTTTCAGTCGCATAATAGGATAGAAAAATTGACCGTTTAGGCGACCGAAAATCGGTCGCATAGCTTATGCGACCGACAATCGGTCGCATACTTGGTCTAAGGTGGGGGAATTACCTGTGACCGCTATGCGACCGAAAATCGGTCGCCTGCTTGGTCGTAAAAAAAAAATATTGTGTGCGACTGATTTGGCGACTGACAGTCGGTCGCCAAACTGGAAAAAACCTGCAATAAAAAATCTGTTTTCAGGCAGTAGCAACAGCAAAAACCAGATGGAATCAACAGAAAACTGCATTTCGAAGACAATAAAAACAGTAATTCAAACACAACGCAATAAAACCTAACATTTCAAAAACATCCAACAACATTAGTTATGTCCTGAAATTGTTAACAATAAAGCTTAACAGACAGTTATCCACTTTCAGAAAAGACTACTCGGTCAAGGCAGAGCTAGACCCGGACTCGGAAGAGGAAGAGGAGTTGCGTCGATGCCTGCTCTTATGCTTTCTTCTCGATTTTTTCTTCTCCTTTTTGGCAAGGAGCTTTTTTATCATGTCTTGTGTTTCTTGATTTACTCTCGCCAGCTGTTCGATCTGCTCTCTCATTTGAGCCATTTCAGCAGGATCAACGGAGCTCGACGGAGAAGAAGTAACTGAAGTGCCCAAAAAGCGAGCATTATGCTTATCCGAAGCAAATAGCGATCCAAGACCATAAGCAGACCCCTTCTTAACCCCTCCAACAGTATCGATCCATACTGAAGCAAATATTAAAACAAGGGAAATAACGCATGAGTGAGTCAAAGAGCACAATAAGTGGTGCCAACTAACCACCTACGAAAACAGGTGGAACAAGTTGGTTGAAAGAATAACATCAGAAGCTAAATCAGAGCTCCATAGTATCACCAAAAGATTAGTTTGCAACATGTCCCTTTTATGCTCAAGGAAAAACACGCATATAATCAGTCGCGGTATTGAAAACGATCCACATATCGAATGATCTCCAATTATATTGTTGAGGCACGCAACATAATACGGTGATCCAATGATCTCCAATAATATATATAATTGCAGCGTCCAACCCGATCAACGCAGTGGCCTCCAACAATAAGCATATACAAATGCTAAGGAGCAAAAGTTTACCTTATGTTACCTAATTTAGAGCTCATTTAGGTCGAAAAACCAAAATTCCATAAGTAGACATCACATCAAGTTGGTTCACAATTCGATTCTGATATCAAAATAATATTTACCTATTCAACTACAACTTCATATAAATTGAGTCAATCGAACTATCATAACATCCTTGAATCCCCCTTTTTTCCTCTCTTAAGTTCATGTCTAAGACCGCAATTGAAATACATGGTACTCATGCTTTAAACGAGTAAAATTTGACCAGATTCAAAATGATGATCCATAAATAATGGGCAATCAATATTTCGAAGGGCGCGATCTCAATCCATTTTTCAGAAGAAAATCAATTTCAAGTTACGGTATAAATTTCCTAATGAATCCTTGGGCTTTCATATTTTTTATGTTAAAATCTAATTTAGATTATTTAATATGACCAGAAGGGAGTTATAGAGTCCTTACCTTTGAAAAAAAAAAAGAAGATGAATTTGTATCCCAAAAAACTATCAAACCGAGCTCCATGGCATCAAAATTGTGGAAAAAAGATCAAACATGATATTTTGAATAGTTTGTTGGTATCCAATAATATTGGCCTGGCGTGTCGTGCTAGTCTAGTCTTTTCCATCACCAGCTATTGAAAAATCTTCAACATTTTGAAATAGTTTTTACGCTAAAAACCCCTCAAACGATCTTGGAATTCGATGAAACCAATTATTTTGAGTCTCAAATAACAAGTCATATCTACATAGACTTTCAAAACACCCACCAGACTAGGGATAAATATCGATAATGAAGTAAATCGTTCAACAAGAGTCCAACACATGCCTATATACTCAAATAAGTGGGTATATATCTCTCATACATACTTGACTCGAGCTCACAAGTATCCTCATCGTGCGGACTATTTTGCTACCATACTTTCACAAATCGAATCTCCTTAAACTCAATTGCGAGTTTCTCTCAATATAATGACAACTAGAACCTCCTCGTAGGCTAGATTTAAGTCTAACAATAGAAGAAACATGTTTTAGGTTGGAAAGCAGAACACACTCTGAAACATGGAAAACTGGATGAACATACATAGATTCCGGCAAGTAAATCGATTCACCGATGTGCCTCATAATTTCAAACAGACAATGAACCAAAGGCTCAACTTGTCTTTCATCCTGAATCTCATCACGTCTCACATTAGTGACACCTTCAAGAAGACCGTGTTACCTACTTTGAACTCTAAATCCCGACTCCTCTAGTTTGAATACGTTATTTTCTAGTCTGATTGGTCAATAGATAATCATGAATGATGCAGACCGTATCCAAAGTCTATCATACCATATCAGAACCCAAAACATCAATATCACGGGACTCGAACCAACTAATCAGAGATCGACATCAGCAATCATAATAGTGCTATATGAATGGATGACTGATTACTATTGTTATAAGTTGTCACGGCCCTAAATCCTATAAGTCGCGAGCGCACTCGAGTCCAACATGTCACTCATACCTTTCTTGATCAACTCTGATTTACATATGAAATAACTAGAAATATGAATAAGGACAACAAAATACTTTAATATAAACTTGGTATAGAACTTAGGTTCCTTACAACCATGTTCTAAATTCTCTGATGAATCATGAATATTTAAGGATTTGAATAAAGTTATACATCTCCAAATAAAGAGAAACAGAATAATTAGTACTAATATAAAAAATAAGGAAGGATGCCACAACAAAACAAAATGGTGGCTCACCATTGGATCCAAGATAAGCAGCTCCATCTACTATGATTCTTGTAGCACTTGATATCGAATATTCCAAAATATAAAACAGTACGAAAGAACAGAGAAACCCGATTAGTCCAAATTACTTTGTAAGTAGGGTCCGCTTAGCAATTCATAAACAACAAGTAAAACTAATCATGTGAATTAAAATATTTCAGTCAATAATAGATAACCATGATAGTGTACATCAACATGTCGAGCTGCCACATAAGGAAATGCAACATACCAAAACGCATGTATGCCAAGAAGTGATGCCTATGAAATGCAACCGGGTCACAATTTCCCAAATAACCGACGCAGATACCTCATTGCCACCGTGAAGCAAAAGTATGTATAAAGTCCGATGCAAGTAGATCAACACAACCATAGATAAATATATAATAACAAGAGCGGATACCTCATCGATACCATAAATAAATATGTAATGAAATAGCCGGTATGGATATCTCATTGCTATAGTGCATAAGCATATAAACATAGTGAGTGATAACGTACACGTTCATGAAAATCAATACCAATAAATAAATAAAATAGAATATTATGTATAAATCACGCTTTTGAAGTAGTCTTGGCATGAAAAGTCATCCCATTTAAGCAGCTATGCATGTAAAAAAGACATGCATAGATTTCCACGTGGGAAAAAATCCACGAAAGAAGCGATGAAATGAACTTACCTCGATTCGGAGGTAGCTAACTAGCCCATGATCATCTTTTCATGCTCAAATAACTCCAAATGAATCCACTTGAAGCCCATGATGAAATTATATTCCAATATCCAAGTCCTCCAAGCTCAACAAACCAGAAACTATCGAATTCACCTTATTGGTTGTAAAATCCTCAAATGATCTCGAAATTCAATAATTCATGTTTCTATGAATCACACATTTTGATACACACTCCAATAGTACCTTTGAAAATTCAAATCTAAACTCAAGAACACGGATTAAGGGGGTCAGTTCCATATGCCCGTGAACTATCCCTTCTGCTCCAAGTGTCAAAACTTGACAAATGAACCTGTAATCCAATCTCAAAGTTGTTACAAATCATAAATGGTCACTAACCCTATTTGAAGTGACGGATTCCTAATCGGAGCTCGTTTACCAAAAACAAAGCATTAAGTTCATATTTAACTTATTGACGACACTGAAGCTTAAATCTTCTTAGGAATCCAAAAAAACAACATCTAAATGACTTCAACTTTTACGAGCAAGTTATAAATGACACTGCAAAAAACTATCAAAAATTTTACCATGTAAATGGAGCATCGATTCTCAAAACGCAGTGCTAGGTCAACTTTCTTCTTTAGTCGGTGACTAAATTGAAACCCAAACCTTGTTCTAAATCCTATCAAATAGCCTACAAAATCTAATGTGAATGCCCTCAATATGTCCTCGAACATCTGAATAGTCTGCTCAAACTCTCCATCACTCTGAGGATGAAAGACGTACTGAGTTGAATCTGGGTACCCTACTGTCGGAGAAAAGTCTACAAAAATTGAGCAGTGAAGTGAGAGCATTGATCAGATATAATAGGCAATGGGTAATACGCAATGGGGTACCATGCAAACGAACAATCAGCTTAATAAAGATACGACCTAAACTTTTCGCCTTGTCGATTGTATTCACAAAAATAAAATGACAAACTTTTTGAGTCCATCCACTATAACCAAAATGGATAATGTCATAAGGTCTTCAGCAAGCCAACTTCAAAGTCCATGGTGATCCTCTCCCACTCTACTAATAAATAAGTAATGCCTGAGCTAAATTTGTAGGTCTTCCATGCTTGTACTTGACCTATTAAAAGTTCAAGCACTAAGATATATGATCAAAGATATCTTTCTTTATCTCCTTCCACCAATGCAACTCTTGAACGTCATAATACAACTAAGTAATACAAAGAAAAATGAAATATCACGAACTGTAAGCCTTGCCAAGCAATAATCGCCTCGAATCACCGGTATTAGGAAAACAAAGTTGGCCACTAATCCGAAGAACACCATCACCATCTATATCAAAAGGAGGGGCTCCTCTATTTTGAACATGCCCACGCAACTCAAGTAAGTAAGAATCCTAAAACTATGTTTCTTTAATTTGACTAAGGAAGATTGAACCACCACATAAAAAAGCGCCCGACTCGAGTCTGAAATATCAAATCTCACATTCGAACAAGATAAAGAGTGCTACCTCAGCTTAAAGCCCTATATCAATATCAAGAAATGCAAGGCTATCCATAGACTTCCTACTCATTACATTGGCCACCACATTGGTTTTTCCCGAATGATTATGAATAATAAGATCATAAATTAAGCCAACACGAGAAGCATAGTGCCTCTAAAACCTAGGTACTAGAAGTTCTTACGATCGGTGAAGATCCAAGGCTACCCAAAAAGATAGTGCCTCTAAATTTTCAAAGAACATACCACGATTGCCAACCCTGAATCATGAGTCGAATAGTTCTGCTCGTTATCTTTTAACTGAATAAAAAAAGCATATGCAATCGATTTACTATGTTGCATCAAGAAACACCTCAAGCTAATACGAGAAGCATCACAATACACAAAAAAACCTACATATCCAGAAGGAAGGGATAACATTGGGGCTGAAACGACTTCGGTTAGTCGTTTCGAAAAATAGGACTCCGATTGGTGTGCCGATAATTTTAAAATATTCGTAAGGTCCATTAGGACCTGTCTGTAAAATTTGAGTTAAATCAGACTTCGTTTGGTACGTATCGATAGAAGATTTCAGTTTTTATTGTCGATAAATATTAAAAAGAGGTTTTCGAGCTCAATTTTGGGGAATGAATTCCGATTCGAAATCCGAAAGTGTTGTTGGGTTCGTATGATTATTTATGACTTTTGTAAACTTTTGAAAGTGAATTTCGAGGTTGTTCGGCTAGTTTCCGCTAAAATGCCGAAAGTTATATAATTTGACTTTTTCAAATTTAATTTGCATATTGAGTTTCGGAAGTCTGATTTGAGATCCGCCTTAGCAAGTGTGTTTCATAAATTTCGTATAACTTATATGCAAAAGTTGAAATTATTTCGAGTATCATAGGGTACCGTTTTAATTTTTGATTAAGAAAAGAAAATATAAAAGTAAAAGAAAATAAAATGAAAAGGAAAAGAAGTTAAAATGGAGTCGGTGGGAAGGGAATATATATCCTTTAGGCAGTAAGCTTCACATCGAAGCTGAAATGCAAAAACTAGACAGAAACACTATCAAAAGAGGAACGCAGCAAAAAAAAAAAAGCCAGAAAATGCAAAAAGAGTCGGAGAAAAATAGTATTTTCACCCCGAAACGTTAAGGTAATGGTCTTAATGCATTATTTGAGTTTATTAGGTGTTTAAATATATTTCAACGGTAAAACTTGGAATGTTAGACATCGTTTTAATAAGTTCAATTAATAGTTTAAAGGGATAATTGGATCACGATAGTGGAATTGATTATATATTTGTACTCAGTAAGTTATGAGCAACAATTAAATATAATTTATTTAGGATATAATTTATGTGACCTTAAACCCTGTACATGGGCGTGGCCTGTGTATTGCGTATACGAATAGGGTATCAGGTTCCTAACAGGATTGCCCTAAGATGTGAGGAATGAAGCCTTTAGCTTAATTTGATATATTTTTCTGCTTATTGAATAGAGTGGGATCGTTTGGCAATGAAACCAAAGGACAAAGCGGTTATTGAGTGGATGTACTAACTTTGTAACAAGGTAAGTGTTTATATCCATTTCTTTGGAGGCACTTGGCTTCGTGAATTTTCTACCACATATTCCTTATGTGTGTAGCTGCCGATAGGCGCACTCATCATTCCTTAGCTTTCACTTTACATTGTATATTATATGTTATGCCCTGTTTTTGGTATTGCATTTAGGATCTGAGCATTGTATTCTGGCTGTGAGTTGGCATCTACTTCCCGGCTGTCGATGAGAGTCCCGCGCCGGTGCAAGGTTATTATTGCATCACATTGCGTTCATATGCATTATATGTCATTCATATACATTACATTGCATATCATATTGGGTGCAGGAGTATTCCGCCCTAGGAGTAGGAGTATTCCGCTCTTATGTCAGATACTGAGTGCAGGAGTATTCCGCCTCAGCTTTACATTATATCGGGTGTATGAGTATTTCGCCTCGGGAGAGTGCAGGAGTATTCCTCCTCTGGTTTATATTATATTGGATGCAGGTGTATTCCGCCCCAAAAGCAGGAGTATTCCGCTCCAGTTGGTTATCAGATTGGATTCCTCTCGAATGCAGGAGTATTCCGCTTCGGGATGGGATTACGGGCACATGTGACCCTTTGCATCATATTTCATTTTATCTCATTTCATTTCTTTTCATTTCATACCATTGTGTAAACTTGTGGTACATAACTACTGTTCTGCTTATACGTGTATTACTTATTTGTTGATATGTTTCTGGCTCACATTCCTGGTTGAGTTTATGGTATCATACGTGTTTCCAGTTATTATCTGGCTCTTCCTTTTTATAATTTAAATAAGAGAAATTTGGTTTATCTGTTTTTTCTCCCTGGCTAGCTATCCTATTCTTTGAGGTGGCTAGTCTGCCCCACTTATTGGGTCCTTTTATCTATTTCGTTTCGGCAGGTTTGCTTCAGGATTGAGTTTGTCACGTTGTGAAGGAGCGAAGACGATTTCAGCTGTCAGGTTGAGCCAGCTTTTATTTCGGATAACCACCAATTCTATTTTTACTATTTCAGTTGTATTTTGCTCCCTTCAGAAGGTATCTGTCTTCTTTTGTACTCTTAGATGTCTAGTCTTGATTGGCCTAAACCTAGTATGTTGGGTAGTCAGCTGTAATTTCTTTTGTACATCTTAGAGGTATCAATATGTCTGTGTTCTTTTAGTCTTGTCCTTATTTATGAATTGTTATATTTATTTTCCTAATTTAATTGGTAAGGGTTCGCCTGACGGGTCTAGGGGAGGATGTCGGGTGCCGGTACGGCCTAACCGAATTCCGGGTCGTGTCAGAGGCGGTAGTAAACAAGGGCTCGAGCATCTAAAGGCTCGCCTCTCACTCTTTTATCCAACAAAACGACACCACTTTATAAGTCAACATGGTCAATGATACTGCAACAGAAGAGAGCTTATTCGTAAAACACTGATAATATCCATTCAAGCCGAGGACACTAAAGAAAAACTCACACTTTGAGAACTTATATAAATCTTTTGTCTTAAAGCATTAGAAAACCAGCCACAAATGATTCCCATGCTCCTTAGGCCTTTGTGAGTAACTAAAATGTCATTGATAAAGACAATGACAAAGGATTACAGATAGGACTTAAACACCTAGTTTATCAAATCTATAAATGTTACCGGGGCGTTCGTAATCCTAAAAGATATAACCAAGAACTTATATTGATTATAATGGGTCCACTTACTTGTGTTCGGAATATCTAACTCCCGAATCTTTAACTGATGGTACCCAGATCTCAAATTAATCTTAGCTTCACTCCATGCAACTGATCAACAAAATGCGATGCAAATGATACCTGTATTTTTTTACCTTGTTCAGTTGCCTTTTGTTGAAGGATAGGTTTTGAAGATGACAAAGGACCTGGTGCTAAGTGGACCATGAAAAGGTTCACAGTTGAAGTAAGAAGACTAAACTGTTCATGGGTTAATCGAGTTAGAGTTGGAGTGGTGAAAGAGAATAGCTGGAGTCAAAGTTCCAATCCTACCGGAAAAAGAAGAAGCAAGAAGCGGTGCTGAAAAGGACGCGGTTCCTAGACGAATAAGGATTGGAAACTAAGGAAAATTAGCTTAGGTTTTAAATAAGGAAATATGGGTAGCCTTGTTTAAAACTGATTTCAAAGAGGAAAAGGAATCCTAAACTTAGTTGGATCTGGCTGAGTCTAGTTCCTATAAATACAAGTTAATTTGCCCAGAATCATAACGCACAAGAGACATCTCAACAGAGCAAATCAAGTATAATCAGATTGTGTGAAGCTTATGTGCAAGAACAAAGGCTGAACAACAGAACCTTACGAAGGAGCAGTTTCATAGTTAAGTCTGTTGTCTTAGTTATTTATAATAGGCTATTGAGTTGCAATCTATCAGCTTGTTTAGAAGCATTAAGTAGAGATTACTTTCTGAGGTGAAGTAGAGGTAACCTTACCACCTAACGTGTGGCTTGGAAGGTTCTAGGTACTAGGGAGTTCTAGTTCCTTGATTACATTACGTTGTAGTGTAAAACTTGCTCGGATTTTCCTCTATTGGAAGAGTTGAAACCCCAAGAGTTTGGGTCGAGGTTTTTTATCCCTTGAGCAAGGATTTTTTCACGTAAAAATCTTTGTGTTATTTACGTTTCCGTATTAAGTCAAGTTTCAGAGATTGGTGAAACTTGAAAGGAACCTGGTTCTTTGTAAGTTAGGTGATAAAGTTTAAAGGAAAGTTTTAGGACTTAAATATTGGGTAAGGAAACTATTCACCCCCTCCCCTCTAGTGTCTTACATAGGTGCACCAAGTACAACAAGTGGTATCAGAGCTGGTTCTCTTGAAAAAAGATTAACATCTTGAGAAGGATCTGAACAATGAGTGCACCACCGATAATCACCGACGGACAATCTGTCAACAGGCCTCCTCAATTCAATGACCAATATTATGGATGGTGGAAAGGGAGAATGGAAGACTTTATTCAAGCTGAAGACTTTCAACTATGGATCATTACCAAGGATGGACCTCTTATCCCAAGCAGAACAGTTGGACAGCCACCTAACGAAGAAACTGTTCCTAAGGAGATATCTGAATACACGGATGCTGATTTCAAGATGGTGGAAAAGAATGCAAAAGCTAAGAGGCTCATCATATGTGGACTTAGTCCTGATGAATGCAACAGAGTTTCTTCATACAAGACTGCCAAAGAAATTTGGGATGCTCTACAAATTGCTCATGAAGGAACTTCACGTGTAAAGAAGTCAAGGATCCAGATACTGAAAAGAAAGTTCGAGTTGCTTGCTATGGGTGAATCTGAGTCTATCCAGGACATGATGACCAGCTTCACGATCATAACAAACGAGATGAAGTTGCTAGGTATGGTTCTAACTAATGAAGATTTAGTCGAAAAAGTGATCAGGATTCAACCTGATTCATGGGAATCAAAGGTTACAGCTATCATTGAGTCCAAGGAACTGGATAAGATTGAACTAGATGAAATTGTTGGTAGTCTGAACACCCATGAGCTTCTGAAACAATCAAGAATCAAGGTGGAACCTAAGAAAGAGAAGAACCTAACTTTAGAGGCAACTGGAGGTTCTAAGTATGAGGTGTCTGAGCATGAGATGGCCTTAGTCAATGCAGTTCGAAAATCCCTAAGTTTTGATAGAAGAACTAGAGCCACTCCTGCCAGGAACAACATAATTAAAAATCCTGACTACCCAGGGTGTTTCAAGGGTAACAAGAAGGATCATGCCATAAAGGACTGCCCATTGTGGGATATTGAGTGTAAAAGGTCTGGAGCTACAAAAGAGAATGAACCTAAGAAGACCAAACGCATTCCCAACTTCAGATCATCAAGGAGAAAGAAGAAAGAAGCTTTCTATGCAACATGGGGACCCTCTGAAAGCAAAAGTGATGAAGAAGAAGAAGAAGAAGAAGAACCGGAAGATGAATCTCCTTTGGCACTGATGGCTGGTAATGAGCCTTCCATTGACGATTCACCTGAGGTAAGTCTCGATGAATTAAAAACTAGACTTTATACTTGTTCTTCTAGTGAATTCAATTTGCTTGCCCTGACTTTAATTGAAGAAATTGAAAATTTGAGGTCTGAGAAAGAACAAGCACTTTCTGAGAAGGACCAACTAATGATGGTTATGTCTGATTTTTCTATGAAAAATAAAAATTTGGAAAAAGGTAAATCTGATCTTAAAAAGGAATTAATTGCTAGTGAAAATCAAGTTTCTGAACTAAATCAGAAAGTCTCAGCCCTTGAATTAAAAAGTCTTCAATTAAAGGAACAGGTGCTTTGTGAGAAGAAGCTAGTTTCTGCACTCGAACTTGAAAATCAAAAGTTGAAAGGAGGGTCTGGTAAGCAAGAAGTTAGTGAGGCTCAAATCAACTTTGAAGCTGAGCTTAAAAAGAAAAACCAGGTTCTACATCAGGAAACTGAGAAGAACCGGGTTCTTCAGGAAAAGGTTGAAAAAGCTAACGCTGAGCTCACCAGACTCACTAAATGGAACAAGTCTTCTGAAGCCTTGAATTGGTTGCATGAAAATCATAATAGAGGTAAAACTGGATTAGGACATAGGAAACCTTTACCTGCTTGGAACCCTAATAGTAAATATGTAGGACTTTCTTGCAAAAACTCTGCTTCTTGTGTGGTAAGACTGGACATATCAAGAATGAATGCAGTGTTGCAAAAGGAGCAGTGAAAAAAATAAAAAATCAGTTTTACCTTATTTTGCTAGAAAAGAATTAATTCATCCATTCGATAACAAAAAGGGAGCCAAATTTGTCTGGGTTCCTGTTACTAACCCTTGATTCTCTTTTGCAGGCTGGAATGAGATGGAACAACCCAAGCTGGATTCTTGATAGTGGGTGTTCCAGGCACATGACAGGAGATAGAAGAAACTTTCTCTCACTCGCAGCATTTCAAGGGGGGTAGTGTGGCTTTTGGAGGAGGCAAGAGCGGTGAAATTGTTGGTATTGGAAAAGTTGGGAGATTTCTCAATCATGCTATTGACAATGTACTCTCTGTGGATGGATTGAGGCACAATCTTCTAAGTATTTCCCAACTATATGATAGAGGAAATTCAATAAGTTTCGCATCTGTAGGTTGCACTGTAAAGAACCTACAGACTAGTGAATTGATAATGCAAGGGAAACGAGCGAATAATGTGTACAAGGCTACATTAGGTTCTCTTCCTGAGAATAATTTGACTTGTTTGAATGTGCTAGCGAATGACAGTCAGTTGTGGCACAAGAGACTAGGACATGCAAGCTTGACTCAATTGAATAAGTTGGTGTCAAAGGACCTGCTTCGTGGAATTCCAAGCAAAGGATTCAATGACATCAAGATCTGCGATGCTTGTATGAGGGGGAAATACGTAAGATCTTCAGTCAAGTCCAAGAAAGTGGTTAATACTTTTAAACCACTTGAGCTGGTTCACATGGACTTGTGTGGACCAATGTGGGCAAGGAGCAGAGGAGGTAAGAGGTTCGTAATGGTAATATTTGATGACTACTCCAGATACACATGGACCTTGTTCCTCAGATCTAAAGATGAAACATATGATATGTTCGAGGACTGAGTTAGAATCAATCAGAAAAAACTGGGGCTTCAATTAGTGAGTATAAGGTCCTACCATGGAACGGATTTTGAGAACGCTAAGTTTGCTGAATATTGTAACAAACATGGCGTGGATCACAACTTCTCTGCACCAAGGACCCCTCAGTAGAACGGTGTAGTTGAAAGGAAGAACAGGTCCTTGGAGGATATGGTTAGAAATATGTTGTTGTCAAGCGATCTATCAAAGAGTTTTTGGGCTGAAGCTGTCAACACCGCTTGCTACTTACTGAATCAATGTTCTATCCGTCCTTTGTTAGAGAAAACTCTCTATGAGCTGATTAGAGGCAGGAAACCTAATATTGCATATCTCAGAGCTTTTGGGTGCAAGTGTTTCGTGCATAACAACGGAAAAGAACCTCTAGGGAAGTTTGATGCTAGAAGTGATGAAGCCATCTTCTTGGGATACTCTTTACAAAGTAAAGCTTATAAAGTATTCAACAAGAGGACTATGACTGTAGAAGAAAGTGTGCATGTGGTATTTGATGAATCTGAAGTCGTTACGAATAGACAAGAAGATGATGATCAGGAGATTGGTCTTGTAAGAGATGAACCTGCTAAAGACCCTGAGAATTTGAATGGAGTTAAACATAATCAGGATGATAAGGATCAAACTCAGAGGGAACTAGATGGCAATCAGACAGGGGGAACTGAAGAACAAGATAAAGAGGACTTAGATGACTCAGCTCCTCCTGGAAATATCACTCAGCAGATTCAACCTAGACCATGGAAATATCAAAGTTCTTATCCACTGGAGAACCTCATGTCTGATCTGAATACTGGAGTTGTTACTAGAAGAGCTTTAAAGAACTTCTGTGCATTCTTTGTGTTTCTGTCCTCAATAGAGCCTAAGAATGTATGTGAAACACTTAAGGATCTAGACTGGGTGATTACTATGCAAGAGGAACTTCATCAGTTTGAACCAAGTAAGGTATGGCACCTGGTCCCTCGATCAGCGGTCAGGTCCATCATTGGTACTAAATGGGTGTTTAGAAACAAGTTGGATGAACATGGCATACTAACAAGGAACAAGGCAAGACTGGTGGTTCAAGGTTACAGTCAAGAAGAAGGAATAGATTATGATGAAACCTTTGCACCAGTTGCTAGGATGGAAGCCATTAGAATGCTAATTGCCTTTGCAGCTTACATGGAGTTTAAGCTGTATCAGATGGACGTGAAGAGTGCATTCCTTAATGGTTATTTGAATGAAGAGGTGTATGCAGTTCAACCACCTGGCTTTGAAAGTACAGAGTTTCCTGATCATGTCTACAAACTTCACAAGGCACTGTATGGGTTGTGTGCAAGGTTCCAGTCAAAACCAAATGAGTCACACTTTACTGCAGTCAAGAGAATCTTGAGATATTTGAAAGGAACTCATGTTCTTGGTTTATAGTACCCAAAAGGAGGAAGTTTTGATCTAATTGGGTATGTTGATGCTGACTATGCTGGTCACTTGGTTGATAGGAAAAGTTCATCTGGGATGGCACACTTCCTAGGTCCTTGTTTAGTTTCATGGGCTACAAAGAAGCAAAATTCAGTGGCATTATCCACAGCTGAAGCTGAATATGTTGCAGTTGCTTTATGTTGTTCACAGTTATTATGGATCAAGCAGTAGTTGGAGGACTTTGGAATCAAGTGCGGACCAGTTCCAATCTTTTGTGACAATACCAGTGTAGTCAATATTGCCAAGAACCCGGTCCAGCACAAGAGAACAAAGCACATTGATATTAGGCACCACTTTTTAAGGGACAGTATTGAGAAAGGCCTAATAACTATGAATTTTTGCAGGACTGAGGACCAAATTGCTGATATCTTCACTAAGGCATTGAATAGGGTACAATTTGAAAAGAATAGGCTTGAGCTAGGGATGACCAAGATACAGTGAACGAAGCAGCACCTGGTTCTCCCAATGATTGGCTAGTAAAGTTTCCTTGTTTTACCTAGCTTAACTTTGCTTAGTTGATTCTACATATGAAAACTTAATTGCTTTCTTGCAAACCTGTTTGGAACCTGTATTCATGACTTAGATACTGGCAAATTTTTGAAATAAAGGATATTATTGAAGAAACTGGTGCATAGACATTCAGGTACACATTCTATGTTACTTACTGAGTATAATGTTTGTCTTACGTGGCCTAATTGTTACCAATCACCCTCTCTTGGCGCCGGATTAATGGTTAACTTTTAAAATTCAAATCCTTTGAACCTGTTGGCGTCAGCTCTTATGCGTCATAAGTAGTAACAGATTTTACCAATCCCATCAACTCGTTCCCCTTCCCGATACACCTATAGCCTTCCATATTCCACCACTTGATCAAGAAATATTGTTTCTATCGGCTAAAAAAAAAAACTCTCTCAAAATTTTCCTTCTCTCTAAAACAACACTTTGTAAAAATGTCAACCAGTTCCAAAATTGATTCTCAACTTTCTTCTCCTAAACTCAAAATTTTAAAACTAAATCAAAAGGCAAAGCAACTAGCCGCGTGTTGTTCTGTGGCTATGGCGAGAAAGTTTGCAAAATTGAGATAGAAAAAGTTGACAAAGGAAGCAACTAGTAAGGGGGAAGATGTTCCAGTCGCTGGTACGGATGAAGGGGTCATTGAAACGATTCAAGAAAGTCTTCAAGAAACTGAAAAGGTAAACCCTAGTTCTCCTACTAGTACTGAAGTTGTCGATACTAGTTTACCTTTTGAGCCTGTAAATTTAGGAGAGCTTGTTATGACTGAAGTAGGAGAGAAGGCGGAGGTAGTTGTAGAAAATATTGAAAAGGTCGTTGAAACAGAAGTTTTTGTTGTTGCTAAAGAAACTGAGAACACTGTTGAGGAACCTGTTCTCGTGGTAGAAAAGACCGTTAATGACAAGGGAAAGAAAAAATCTGCTGAACCTGCTAAGGAACCTGAGAAAGAACCTGGTTCGTTCTCTGGTTCTGTGGCAGGTAGTGATGTAGATCTGAGAGATACTGATGACTATGTGGAAGAGAATGTAGAAGGTATAGTGATAAGACCCAAACCCCCACAAGACCCTTAACTCGGAGTCAAGCCAAGTTGATCCAAGATACCCATCTTCACTTGATATAGAAGGGTATAGAAGAAGGCCCCAAGAGCGACTTGAAGACCATGCTTTGGTGTGCCATGGATGGAGGACCCTCTAGGACACTTGGTGAGGCTCAAGAGGCACAAAATGAGACACCCCAAGGGGCTTCAGAAAGAGGCGGAGCGCCTCCCAGCTGAGGCGGGGCGCCTCCCAAAATCCAGAGGCCTGGAGTCCAGAAGGCGGAGCGCCTCCAAGAAAATCCAGAGAGCTAAAGTCATGAGGCGCCCGCCTCCCCCACCCTAGGCGACCGCCTCCCCCTGTGTTGGCCTGCGGGATGTTATATTACTTTTGGCTTGAACTTCCAACTTTAGCCCTGCGTGGCCTTATTTGTTTTAACCCACTTTGGGGGTATTTTAGACCTTTTAGTATGACTAAGTGAAGCCTATAAATACTTCACTTAGCCTCTTCAAAACATTAGCTTACCTTTGAATCTTATGAATGATGAATAGAGTTTATCTCTTTTTATGAAGAAACCCTTTCTTGGTTGCTTGAATTCACTAGTGGAACCTAGTTGAGTCTTGAACCGAAAACCCGATCATTCTACTTGCGAGTCCCGGGTGCGACTCGAGGGTGGTTGCATAGTGTAGGTCCTTCTAGATGCCGATTCGGGGGTATCTCGGGACAAGTTCCCCGGGGTTACATCGAAGGGAGTTCGAGAAGTGTCTCGCTCTCCTATCTTTATTGTTTTGTCGTATTGATTCTTATCATCTTGGTATCAGAGCAAGGCTCGGGTTTTGTTTCTACAAACCCCCGACCCTTGATTCTTCGTGCCTAGGTTAGTTTCGACTTTAGGTTCTTGTTTGTTGTCATTAAAAGAAGAAAACTACAAAAAAATTAAAAAATTGAAAAATCCAAAAATTTGGTGTAACTTGTTGGTTTGAATGATTCATGATATGGGTGTTATAGATTCTTGATCGTGGTTGAAATCTCGTTGTTTGGATACCAAAATTACTTGGATTGGTGAAGTTTGAAAAATCGAAACCCAAAAACCCCTTAAACCCTTGATGAACTTGTTCTTGATGATTTTAGCTTGATTCTTGAGTTGGATTGATGTTGAATTTAGAACTTGATATTGGGGTTTGTTCCTTGTTGGAAACCCGTTCTTTTGGTACCTTAAACACCCAATTTGGAGTTGTATTGTATGAATTGAGAATTTGAAACCCTTGAAAAATTTGAAAATTTTAAACCCCTAGCTTTGAAGATGATGATCATGGTGGATTGATTGATATTGATTGGGGTTTGATAAAAGTTGTTGGGGTTTGATCTTTGTGACTAATACAACATTTGGGTACCTTTGAATTGCAAAAACAATGCTTGATTAGTTGGATTTTTGGGTGCAAAACCAAGAAAACACGAAGTGAAACTGTGCTGAAACAGCAGGAGGCGGAGCGCCTAACAAAGAGGCGGAGCACCTCTATCTGGTGAGCTTGCAGGATTTTCTGAGGCGGAGCGCCTCCCCTGGAGAGGCGGAGCTCCTCCCCCCTGGAGCTTTACCTGGGCGGTCGCCTACTATCCTGAGGCGGGGCGCCTACTTCCTGAGAGTTGGGAATTGGGTAGTTTCTTCTAGGTTCCCTTGTTTTGTTGTTTGCATTGCTTCTAATTAGTACTATTAGAGTATAATCCTACTTGATTAGTACTAATTACTTCAAGCTACTAGGATCATCGTGCCTTAGAAAATGGAGACTAGAATTCAAAGAAGACCTGTAGTGCCATTTGACTCAAGTCCTCACTTAAAGTGCTTAACGTCCAATCGAGTCCTATTAACTCCACTCGCCCCGGAGTGCATTGGGCTTTTGAGTCGAGTGATTAAGTCTAGGTTTACTATTCAACTTCGTGAAGCTTTGAGTTCAAGAAAGAGTGAAATAGCCATCACCACCATACGAGTGATCCGAGTGAAAACTTGTGAGGGAGTGTGTGAGGTTGTTTGCTAACGTTTGTTTCTTTGTGAGGTACAATGTCTACCGAAGGCGAAGACTTTGCTAAGAGTGCCCTTGCTACTATCCTAGCCAAATTGGATAGTATGCACTTGAGGATTGAAAGCCTCGAGCGGGTGAACTCTAATGCTCTAGTTGAGCAAGGGACTTCTAATGTCCCCTCGGAGAAAGGGACCCCGAGTGTCCAAGTCGAAAAAGGGGCCACGAGTGCCCAAGTGGAAGTCTCAAGTACTCCTAACTTTACCCCGGAACAAGTAAGCCATGTCATTGAATTGCTCAATCAACAACGGGTAAAGGAGGATCGAGAGAGAATTGAACGAACGGGCATTCCCCGTATCTTGGATAATCCCCCAAGAAACATTCCACTACCAAGGCCCATCCGAAACGTGCAACCTCTTGAGCAAGTCGATAAAGCTCAGGAAGGGGAGGAAGCCGACTATGGTGATGATATGTATGGGTTTGATGATCACTTTCAACCAAGGCAAGGTATGAATTGGGGTCGAAATGTGGATCGTAGTAGGGGCCGAGGTCAAGGGCCGCCTATGGGATATGTTGGAGGGAATGCGAGAAGGGAGTATGGTGTGAATGAAGATCACTATGGGGGCCAACCGGAGCCTTTTCGTGGGGGTCGTGACAACACCAACCTCAATAGTGTGAAGCTCAATCTCCCAACCTTCAAAAGGAATTGTGATCCGAGTGCTTACATTGAATGGGTGCTACAAATGGAAAGATTGTTTGACACAAATGAGATGACCGATGAGAAGAAAGGCACTTATGCTATTTCATCCTTTGAATCCTATGCATCTACTTGGTGGGAATCCGTCAAGAGATCAAGGAGAAGAGCGGGAATCCCCGTGAATGTGGGTTGGAATGACTTGAAGGGTATCATGAGTATCAAGTATATCACTCCTAGATATCGTCAAGAACAACTCAAGAAACTTTATGAGTTGAAGCAAGGTGTCAAGACGGTGCATGAATATTATGATGAGTTTGAAAGAACTCGAATGGCTTTGGATATGGACACCGAAGATGAGGAGCAAGCCGTGATCCGTTTCATGAATGGTTTGAGCTATGGTATAGCTTCACAATTGAGATTGCATGCTTATCTTTCACTTCAAGAAGTCCTTGATGCCGCTATTCGAGCCGAGCAATGGCTTGACAAAGAGAAGTCCAACCGTTAGAAGAGCAACACTTCTACTTCTATGAACAAACCAAAGGATTGGAAAGCTCCTACAACGAATGCCAAATTCCCAAGTGCAAGTGGTGCAAGTGCTAGCAAGGACGTGAAGAAGCCTTTTGAAAGGTCTGCACAACCCGTGGGAGGTAACTCTAGAACTCACTTGACTAATCCAATCTCTTCTTCTACTCAATGCTTTAAGTGTAAGGGTTATGGTCATCTTTCCAAAGATTGCCCTACCCGGAAAACTATGGTCCTTGTGGGTGACTTGGTCTATGAGCAAGATACTGAACCCGAGGAAGAAGAGGGAGTAGAGGGTGATGAGGAGGGAGATGATGGGGAGATTGCCATGGAGGAAGATGATGATGCCCATGCCTTCCTTGTTGTGAGGAGGAGTCTAGGAGCCATGTGTGTGGAAGATGTTGAGACCTTACAAAGAGAGAACCTTTTTCATTCCAAATGCCGAGTCATGGGTCTCCTTTGCTCTATGATCATTGACTCGGGGAGTTGTGCTAACGTTATTAGCCAAACACTAGTTGCCCAATTGAAAATACCCACCCTAAAACACCCAAATCCTTACCGGCTACAATGGCTTAGTGAGTGTGGTGAGTTGAAGGTGGTTAAATAATGTTTGATCAAGTTCAAGATTGGGAACTATGTGGATGAGCACATGTTCGATGTTGTGCCTATGCAAGCATGCCACCTTCTCTTTAGTAGGCCATGGCAATTTGATCGACGTGTGGTTCATAATGGCCATGAAAACACCTATACGGTGACGCATGAGGGGAAGAAGTTCGTGCTCCAACCCTTAACTCCCAAACAAGTGAGCGATGACTACAAACGGATGCAGGAGTTGAGAGAAACGGAAAAGGCTAAGTCGGTTGTTGAGACTAGCCCTTTGTCCACAAGCTTGGTGGCAATCCCACCAATTTCTACCGGTGGCATATGTGCCATGATGCAAGCGGGCGAGGTCCTAAAAGGAAATGATGGCAACAAGCTTCTCATATGCCTGTTGCACAAAGGTATGGTTCTAACCCCCGATCTTGATTTTTATACTAACCCTTTGCCTAGTGTATTTGAGAATGTTTTGAAGGATTTTGGTGACATGTTCCCGGATGAGATGCCGGATGGATTACCTCCTTTGAGGGGTATTGAGCACCAAATCGACTTTGTCTTGGGATCCCAAATCCCAAACAAACCGGCCAATAGGAGCAATCCGGAAGACACAAGAGAATTGTAAAAGCAAGTTGATGACTTGCTCACTAAAGGCTTGGTGAGGAAAAGCTTGAGTCCTTGTGCCGTACCCGTGATCCTTGTTCCCAAAAGGATGGCACTTAGAGGATGTGCGTCGATTGTCGGGCCGTGAACAAAATACCGGTAAAGTACCGTCATCCTATTCCCCGACTTGATGATATGTTAGATGAATTGAGCGGTTCATGTGTGTTTAGCAAAATTGACCTTAGGTCCGGCTACCATCAAATCTGGATTAAACCCGGTGATGAATGGAAAACCGCATTCAAGACCAAGTTTGGTCTCTATGAATGGTTGGTGATGCCCTTTGGGCTCTCCAATGCACCTTGCACTTTCATGAGGCTAATGAACCATGTTCTAAAGCCATTCATCAACAAGTTTGTGGTCGTCTATTTTGACGATATATTGATCTATAGCAAATCAATAGACGACCATGTTGATCACCTTAGGCTAGTGCTTGAAAAGTTGAGAGCCGAAAAGCTCTATGCTAATTTTAAAAAGTGTGCCTTTGGTGTTGAGAAGGTAGTCTTCCTTGGGTTTGTTGTGAGTGCCCAAGGAGTGGAGGTGGATGAGTCTAAGGTAGAGGCCATACGTGATTGGCCTACTCCTACTACCGTGACTCAAGTGAGGAGCTTTCATGGTCTTGCTAGCTTTTATAGGCGATTTGTGAAAGACTTTAGCTCCATTGCCGCTCCACTCACTGAATTGGTGAAGAAAGACCAACCTTTTGTTTGGGAAGAGCCTCAAGAGAAGGCCTTCCATGAGTTGAAAAGTAGGTTGAGTACCTCCCCTCTATTGCAATTGCCCGACTTCGGAAAGGCATTTGAGGTTGAATGTGATGCCTCGGGGGTGGGAATTGGTGGTGTTTTAATGCAAGATAGCAAACCCATCGCCTACTTTAGTGAGAAATTGAAAGGGGCCTCCTTGAACTATTCTACATATGACAAGGAGTTGTATGCCCTTGTGAGAGCCCTTGCCCATTGGCAACACTACCTTTGGCCTCGTGAGTTTGTAATCAAGAGTGATCATGAGTCACTCAAGCATTTGAGAGGCCAAGAAAAGCTCAATAAGAGACATGCCAAGTGGGTTGAATTCATTGAGTCTTTTCCCTATGTGATCCAATACAAGAAAGGGAAAGACAATGTAGTGGCGGATGCGCTTTCGAGAAAGTTTGCTCTAGCCACCACTCTCACCTCTAAGCTCATGGGTTTTGAGAGCATTAAATTGATGTATGCTCATGACCCAAAGCTAAAGAGTGTCCATGACACTCTAGAGAAAGGGGAGAGAGTTGACAAATACCAATGGGTTAATGGATATATCTTCAAAAATGGTAGAGTGTGCATACCGGAGTCCTCTTAGAGAGAGTTGCTTGTGCATGAGGCACATTGCGGGGGACTCATGGGACATTTTGGCACAAGAAAGACTTTGGCTATTCTTAAAGAACAATTTCATTGGCCAAAGATGGGGGTGCAAGTGGAAAAGTTTTGCAACAATTGCCTTGAGTGCAAGCGTGCTAAATCCAAAGCCCACCCCCATGGGTTGTATACCCCTCTCCCCATACCTACTAGTCCATGGTTGGATATCTCAATGGATTTTGTGATGGGATTACCAAGGACTAGAGGGGGCCATGATAGCATTTATGTTGTTGTGGATAGGTTCTCCAAAATGGCTCATTTCATTCCATGCAAGAAATGTGATGATGCACAACATGTTGCAACTTTGTTCATTGAAAATGTTTTAAAGTTGCATGTTGTGCCTCAAACCATAGTGAGTGATAGGGACACTAAGTTCCCAAGTCATTTTTAGAGGTGTTTATGGGGTGCTTTAGGCACCAAGCTCTTGTTCTCCACGTCCCACCACCCACAAACCGATGGGCAAACAGAAGTGGTAAACCGAACCTTGGGTGCTCTTCTTAGAGCCATGACCCGAGGTAAGGCCGGGACATGGATTGATCGTCTACCTCTTATGGAGTTTGCCTACAATCGCACATTGCATAGCATGATAGGCATGACTCCATTCGAGTGTGTCTATGGATTTAACCCCTTGATTCCCCTTGATCTAACCCCTTTGCCAAGGGAAATGGTTGTTAATTTTGAAGGTAAAGCTAGAGCCAAGGCTTTGGTTGAACTCCATGCAAAGGCGAAGAAGAATTTGGAGGAATTTTATGCTAAGGTTGCCTCCAAGAAAAACAAAGGATGCAAGAAGGTGGAACTCAAGAAGGGTGACTATGTGTGGGTGCACTTCCGGAAAGAAAGGTTCCCAAACCTTAGGAAAGGGAAGTTGGCACCCCGGGGAGATGGCCCATTCCAAGTGCTCTCGAAGATAAACAACAATGCCTATGTGGTCGACTTGCCAAGTGAGTATCAAGTTTCTAATACTTTCAATGTTTGTGACTTGGTTCCTTTGGATGTAGGTAATGAAGAGATCGTGCATGATGATGAAGAGGTCGTGGATGATGCTTCGATTTCGAGGACGAAATCCTCTCAAGAAGGGGAGGATGATAAGACCAAAACCCCCACAAGACCCTTCACTCGGAGTCAAGCCAAGTTGATCCAAGATACCCATCTTCACTTGATATGGAAGGGTATGGAAGAAGGCCCCAAGAGCGACTTCAAGACCATGCTTTGGTGTGCCATGGATGGAGGACCCTCTAGAACGCTTGGTGAGGCTCAAGAGGCACAAAATGAGACACCCCAAGGGGCTTCAGAAAGAGGCGGAGCGCCTCCCAGCTGAGGCAGGGCGCCTCCCAAAATCCAGAGGCCTGGAGTCCAGAAGGCGGAGCGCCTCAGCAGAAGGCGGAGCGCCTCCCAGAAAATCCAGAGAGCTGAAGTCATGAGGCGCCCGCCTCCCCCACCCTAGGCGGCCGCCTCCCCCTGTGTTGGCCTGCGGGATATTTTATAACTTTTGGCTTGAACTTCCAACTTTAGCCCTGCGTGGCCTTATTTGTTTTAACCCACTTTGGGGGTATTTTAGACCTTTTAGTATGACTAAGTGAAGCCTATAAATACTTCACTTAGCCTCTTCAAAACATTAGCTTACCTTTGAATCTTATGAATGATGAATAGAGTTTATCTCTTTTTATGAAGAAACCCTTTCTTGGTTGCTTGAATTCACTAGTGGAACCTAGTTGAGTCTTGAACCGAAAACCCGATCATTCTACTTGCGAGTTCCGGGTGCGACTCGAGGGTGGTTGCATAGTGTAGGTCCTTCTAGACGTCGATTCGGGGGTCTCTCGGCACAAGTTCCCCGGGGTTACTTCGAAGGGAGTTCGAGAAGTGTCTCGCTCTCCTATCTTTATTGTTTTGTCGTATTGATTCTTATCATGTAGGTTTCACTGAACCTTTGAATGTTGATTTGTCTGAGGCCAATCCCACTCCTCAAGCTAGTGAAGGTTCCTCCAATGAGACTAACGTAGTGGTGGTGGAGGAACAGAGGAGATTGGGAAAGAGGCCTGTGGTGCAGAAACAAAAAAAAACTTTGAAGAAACGGAGGTTAGTGAAGGGAGGAGAATTCGTGGGTAGTTCCAAGATTGGAAGTTCTGAAGATGCTGAGGGTATAGGAGAAACCAGTAGGAAGACTGTGAGTCATGCTAGGAGACCTTCTGCTCGAGGTTCTGTTACAGAGCAGTAGGAAAGGATTGTGGAGGAACCTGAGGTTCATAGGAGAGGTTCGAAAACAAAGCTGGTGGTTGGTGATGAGAAGGAAGTCAAGAAGAGAAGGGTGGCCTACTTTAGAGGGTTACCGTTGGTGAAGGGTAAAATTCTTACTGATCTTGAGCTAGAGGGAATGACTCATCTTGGTGCTAAGTTGAGAGCTCAGGGTTGGTTGAACCTGTTCAGTTATCGTACTAGACAGCTGAGAGAGCAAGAGGTTCGAGAATTTTACTCAAATTGCACAGTGAGTAAGGGAATTGTGACAACCATAGTCAAGGGGTGGTCATACAGTTTGATTGCATGGAGCTTGGTGAGATTTTGGGTGTTCCTTCTCAAGGCTACAGCGAGTACATGAGGAACTCGTGGCCGGCTAGAGGAGATGGTGTGTCTGCTTTGGAGGTGACCCAGAAATTTGCAGGGGGACCTAGACTGGCAAGGGCAACACAAGTTAAGAAAAAGTCTATGCAACCCTTCTACCAGTTGCTATTTGAATTTGCACTGAAGAACCTACTGCAGAGGTCGGAAAGGAGGAGTGAGGCCAACTTTCTGGATATGACCTATATGGACCTGCTAGATCGAGAGGTTCGTATTAATCTGCTTGAATTGATGATCAAGCACATTGGTAGGGTAACTGACATGGGGTTGGGTAAACATGCGCTAGTCTATGGGTTTCTTCTGGGGAAGGTATTTGATTTCTTTGGGCTGCCTATTGGTAAGTGGACTGAGCCGGACACAATGACTTGTTTGGGAGGAACATTCTTAAATCTTGTGACTATGTGTTGGATGGTGAACCTGCTGATGAACCAGAGCATATAGAGGAAGATGCAGATGACAGAATGAACAATAGAATGGATAGGAGGATTGAAGGGTTCAGGAGGCAGCTTGAAAGGCAAAATGATGAGCTGGCCTAGATGAATGCTGAAAACACAAGGCTGGATGCAGAGCTGGAGCGTGAAAGAGAAGGAAACACGCGTCGCCTCGCCTTGTTGCTTGCTCACCTTAACATCCCTGATATTCCCCAATTCTGAACCAGTTCCTTTCCTTAGTCCCCTCATGGTTCTTTTTATGGCCTGTTTTAAGACAATCTTATTTCTCGGTTTGTAATATTTGGATGATGTTTGGATGTTTTATGCCGGTTTGGCACTTTTTGTTGATATAAATATCCTATCTTGCTAGTATTTACTGTCTGAAACAGGTTCCTGACGTTTAAGGGTTGGCTTGCTTCCTTCTGTACTAGAGTCAACTAGACTTAATTTAAGTTGAACAGGTTCTTACTACTGTGAAACTTTTTGATGATGCCAAAAGGGAGAAGTTAGATGTTGTTAGTTCATTATATGTTTGTGACCTATTTTTGCCTAACTGTTATTACCTTGGTTCGTGGTTAGTGTTTGATTTTACAAGTTCTTGACCGTAGATACCCTCGGTGAGACAACATTGATTATCATCATCAAAATGGAGGAATTTGTTGAAGGATAGGTTTTGAAGATGACAAAGGACCTGGTGCTAAATGGACCATGAAAAGGTTCACAGTTGAAGTAAGAAGACTTAGTTGTTCATGGGTTAATCGAGTTAGAGTTGAAGAAGGAGAAAGAGAACAGCTGGCATCAAAGTTCCAATCCTACCGGAAAAAAGAAGAAGCAAGAAGCGGTGCTGAAAAGGACGCGATTCCTAGATGAATAAGGATTGGAAACTAAGGCAAATTAACTTAGGTTTTAAATAAGGAAATATGGGTATCCTTGTTTAAAACTGATCTCAAAGTGGAAAAGGAATCCTAAACTTAGTTGGATCCGGCTAAGTCTAGTTCCTATAAATACAAGTTAATTTGGCCAGAATCATAGCGCACAAAAGACATCTCAACAGAGCAAATCAAGTACAATCAGATCGTGAGAAGCATTGTGTGCAAGAACAAAGGCTGAGCAGCAGAACCTTACGAAGGAGCAGTTTCATAGTTAAGTCTGTTGTCTTAGTTATTTGTTATAGGCTATTGAGTTGTAATCTATCAGCTTGTTTAGAAGCATTAAGTAGAGATTACTTTCTGAGGTGAAGTAGAGGTAACCTTACCAGCTAACGTGTGGCTTGGAAGGTTCTAGGGAGTTCTAGTTCCTTGATTACATTACGTTATACTCTAAAACTTGCTCGGATTTTCCTTTAATGGAATAGTTGAAATCTCAAGAGTTTGGGTCATGGTTTTTTATCCCTTGAGGAAGGATTTTTTTACGTAAAAATCTCTGTGTTATTTACGTTTCCGCATTAAGTCAAGTTTCAGAGATTGGTGAAACTTGTAAGGAACCTGGTTCTTTGTAAGCTAGGCGATAAAGTTTAAAGGCAAGTTTTAGGACTTAAAAATTGGATAAGGACATATTCACCCCCTCCCCCCTCTAGTATCTTATATAGGTGCACCAAGTGCAACACTTATAATCAATTGACATTTGCACGATGTCAACTAGTCTATACCAATAATCACATTGAAATCTACCATGTCAAGAACCAATTGGTCAACCTTTGTCTCCTAATCTTGAATAGACATTACGCAACAATATACTCCCTCCGTTTCAAAATGGTTGTCATAGTTTGACTTGGAGCGGAGTTTAAGAAATGTGGTAAGACTTTTGGAACTTGTGGTCCAAAATAAGCCATACATAAATATGTGGCTATAAAACATTTCATTAAGGGTAAAGTAGTAGTTTCAACTCAAAAATCTTTCAAAATTTAGAATTGTGTCATTCTTTTTTTAACAGACTAATAAGGAAGTTATGACAACTATTTTGGAACGGAGGGAGTACTTGCCTACCACAATAGACTCTCCAACATGAGTAGAACCAAAAAAATGGAGAGCAAAGGCACATATAATGAACACTAAACCCAGCAGAAAGATGAGATGCATATAAGAATATATGAACTTAGATCAACCGATGAGTAAGCATCACCTCTACAAATAGGAAGCATACATGTAACCATAGCATTGGTTGTCTAGCGGGTAAAACATAAAACTGTCTGCGGTTTGAGTTGAGTTGGTAACCTGATGACCATCTACATCATCGCGATACTGAAGGGTCCTAGTCAATAAAACCTCATGATTGCGAGTGTACCACGTATTAAATTATTCTGCATCAATTTTTTAACTTTCAAATATTTCGAAACACGTCTGAACTCCTCGAATTTCAATTTTACCCTACCAAGATGTCGCAGACAATTTTAACAACATATACATTAAACATGTTCAAAACTCATATTGGACGCAAATTTGCAAAAAGAGGGATTGGGTTGTTACAAGGTCGTTTCATGAAGTTACCAGTTTGGCAATATTCGCCACCTAGCTCTAAGTTAGAACTTTAGCCAGTGAAGTTTCCTTGCTTTCCTTAATTAGGAGGGAAACATAGCATAATTCATGTTTTTAAGCGAAGGCGATATCATTGTGTATCACAGGGGGAATTGTTTAAAAATTTCCTCTCTCGTGCTTTGCTTTCTCTCAGCTCTCTTCCTTTTCATCTCCATGTCTGCATTCTTTCTCTTTAACACGAACTTAGTCAGTGGTTAAATATAACAGAATGGCTAGCTCTTTGCGAAGCTCCCTTTTGACTGTATCTTTTACCTTTAATGAAATTGGAATGTTTTGCATGTGGATTGAGTGGGTGAGTAAGATTAAAAAAAGCAGTAGAGGGCATTAGAAATATTTTGTTGAGTTCCCCACAAGTTGGTTGGTTCTGCTGGTATTTGATATCTTTAGTGGTGAAGGAGGCTGCGCGAGCACGTGAGAATGCCTACTACTTTGAATAATCGACAAATTTAGAAGTTGGAAAAAGGCCAACTCAATTGTTTTTGGTCCTCAAAAAAAAAAAAAAAAAAAAAAACAAAACAAAACAAAACAAAAACAAAAACAAAAACAAAAAACTAAGAAGTTGAAGAAAAGGTCAACTCAATGTTTTCCTTAAATATTGTTTAAAAAAAGAGATAATAGTCAAAAACCCGTCTAAACTATCACTTTTTGGTTAGTTTCATACTTAAACTATGGATTGATCACGTTACCCCGAACAATCAATTTTCATATTCAAAAATCCCTACTGTGCCAAGTGGCATTGAGGGTGACTTCACTCTCTTTGTATAGCATCCATACAATTAATTTTTTTAAGTAGTTGTTCTTATTTCGTATTTGATGTTTTTCTTTTTTAAAATTTATTATTTTCTCTTTTAATTTTCTGTCAAAATCAAACATCTTTACACTTAGTTGAAAATGCATATTTCTAAAATATTGAAAAGGCAGGTCCAGGCAACCCTTTCCCCCCTAACCGTTATATATATTAAGCAATAATAGTAAACTTAATTATTATGTAGAACTGAATTTACTCAACCATAATAAACTCAATTGAGAACTTGCGTATTAAAATATTAAAATAATACAATACATGTTAAGGGTTATGTCTTTTTAATTAAAATGACCATTATTGACAACACTTGGTTGTAAATTGCAACAGAATTTAGCACATTTGATTAAATCATTTTTAGTACTCCTATTATTTTAAGGTTAATGGGTCTCAACTAGTTTATTGTTATTGGCAAAAAAAATAGAATTATGAAGAAGAAAATAATTAATTAGAAAAGAAAAAAGGAAAAAGATAAAAATAATAATAAATAAGTAAAAGAATATTTAAATTGTAAAAATTGAAGAGAAATGCTACAAGGATGCTTTTTATTTGTCTACTTTATTTCTCACACAGAACAAAGAGAGTGAAGTTACTCTCCATGCCACTTGACACTGCAGGGGATTTTGAATATGAAAATTGATAGTTCATGAGAATAACGTAACCAACCCATAATTTAAATATGAAACTAACAAAAATGTGATAGTTTAGGGAGGTTTTTGACCACTATACTCTTAAAAAAAACTAAGGACAAATTGGTTAGTATAGAGTTTAGAGTCATTAAAATGGTCACTGCCAGATTATTGATATTAATTTCTTCTAATCCCTTTCTCACTATTCAGAACAGAGGAGTTTTCCATCAAAATCTTCTCACCACAACGGTTTGGGCTCTCATAAATCAAACAAAAACTGGGCACTACCGAAAGAAAAAGGTACTACTCCACCTAATTTCTTTTTCTTTTTCTTTTTTGTACTAATATTTTCAAGTAACTTTTTAATTTTATATATATATTATATAATATATATATATATATATATATCATGAAACAACATCACTTAATTCTCAAGAGATACTATGATCATCCGTTAATCATAACGATGCAATTAAGTCTGAGAAAATTTATTTGCAAAGAGCAAAATAAGACTATTTTGAATAGGGGTGTAACCCATCACCTATTTTTATCAACATCACTGGAACACAGTGGGCCCTACAGTCAGGGCATTTTGCCATGAAATCTTCCAAACTTGCACAATTCCTCAAGACATAAATCAAACTTATCTATTTCTAATTCCAAAATTCCACAATGCTAATAATCTGAAAAATTTTAGGCCCATTGGGCTTTGTAATACAATTTATAAAATTATTACAAAAATCATTGTCAATAGGGTCAAGCCTTTCCTAAGTAGTGCTGTCAATATGGGTCGGCCCGACCCACCCCACGTGGACTTTGCAGTTTGCCGGGCTGGATCGGGTCGGCCCACAATTTGTGCGGGCCTTTAAATCATTAGCCCACCCCAGCCTTATGTGGGCTGCAGGCCGAGCCGGGCCAGCCCACCAATATTAATTTTTAATTTTTTTTTTTAAATAATGAGTTTTGATTTTGAATTTGATAACCTTTAAAACTAGAAATATACAAGTATTACTATTACTTTTAGTTAAAAAATTGTAAGAATTTTGATTTTAACAAGTACTTGATTTGGACTTTAGTCATTTCAAGTTTCAACTTTTAATTTTCATTAATCAAAAGTTTTAGATGCAACTTCATGTTAATACAAGATAGTAAGAATAAAACCACAAATTTAGCATAACTGATATTTTCCATCAACCTGCATTCTAAACAACATTAAAAACTAAAATATAAATAAAAAGTATTATAAAGATTTCTAGTATGTAAGTACTTTAAAATTGCAAAAAAAAAAAATATTGAAAATGGAAGACTACATTTCATTCACTATAGCTTATCCAATTCCACCACATCTTCATCATGAGCATCTGGATTTTCTTGCAATAAAGTTGTCATAATATCTTCATTTTTATCTATATCTACAATTCAATGTGTGTTAGTTAAACATTAATAACTAAATTTTAAGAACTAATAAAATTTACTTTAAATAAAAAATTATACCAGTTTGCTTTTGGGTAAAGCCATGCAACCAATTTCGGGTAGTAACAAGTTTTTGGACGTTATCATGATGGATGCAACTTCTATACTTAGTGAGAACACGACCACCAATGTTGAATGCCGATTCAAATGCTACAGTAGTAATAGGAATACTAAGTACATCTCGTGCCATCACTGAAGGATCGGGATATCTTCCAGAATAATCTCTCCAATACATGACAACATCCATCTCTTGAAACTTCTCAAGATCGAGCTTTGGTTCCTCCAAGTAAAGGTCTAATTCCGACATTCCATCACTAGAAACAGTTTCAATATCAAATGCTTTGAATTCCTATGAAGTTAAAAACATGATAAGGTTAAAAAAAAAAAAAAAAAAAAAAAAAAAAAAAAAAGCAAAATGACAATAACAACAACAACATACAATAATAATAATATAAAATAATAAAAAATTAAACAACTCACAACAATATAAAAATTACTTACGCGGAATAATTTGGATCCCTTGGATTTACTTCTTTCTTCACTTGATGTGGTCAGAACACTAGATGAATCATTAACATCAATATGTCTATTTGCATAATATTTATAGAGCTTATACAATTTATCTTTCACATGTCCTATCTTTTTATGTGCAGAACTCGGATCCAATTTAGAGTAGCAAAAGTTTAAAAATTGCAACTTCATGCGGGGATCAAGGATTGCTCCAAATGCCAATACTACACTGTATTCTGCCTAATATTTTTCAAACTTTTCATGCATTCTTGAAGCCATATCCTTAATAACTTCAACTTCATCGTTCAATTTCTCTTTAAGCATGCATTCAATCCTCCAAACTTGCATAAAATACAAATTAGAGGTTGGGTAACTTGAACCAGAAATCAAGTTAGTTATCTCATGAAAAGGCTCCAATACTTCACATATTTTTTCCGCTGTTCTCCATTGCTCATGTGTAGTACAACTGGTGTAATTTCTATCATGCAAATGTAGACTATTAAAAACCTTTTCATATGGGAGAACACTTTCAGGCATCAAATATGTCGAGTTCCATCTAGTTGAAATATCTAAACATAAACCACGATTTGTGTCAATTCCAACTTGCTTAACACATTGCTCAAACTTTTGTATTCTCCCATCAGATCCTCTAACATGCTTAACACTTTCCCTAATTGCAAACAACGAATCACTAGCTTCTTTTAAACCCTCTTGAACGATCAAATTCAGAATATGAGCAGAACAACGCACATGAAAGAAATCACCATCACATAACAAACTATTTTGCAAACGAAGATGCCCTTTTAAAATATTTTGTAAGCTATAATTGGCAGTGGCACTATCCAAAGTTATTGAAAATACTTTCTTATCTATGTTCCATTCTTTCAAATAGTCATATATAACAGCAGCCATTTCAACTCTAGTGTGAGGTGGATACATACGACAAAAATTTAGAATTATGCAATTCAATCTCCAATTTTCATCAACAAATTGAGCAGTTAAACATATATGTCCCTCAGAAGTAGATGATGTCCAACAATCAGAAGTCAAACATACCCTATTAGAAATTTTAGCCAAGGTTTGTTTCAATATTTCCTTCTCCCTAATATACACTTTCTTTACATCTGCGACTTTTGTGTTCCTAGAACTCATCACAACATCCAAACTTATATAATTCACCCAATCCCTAATTCCATCATATTCAACAAAAGAGTATGGAAAATTATGCTTAATTATAGCTTCAGCAAGCTTTCCACAATGTGTTCGTTGATCTATTTTTCGGGATTTCAGTTTACCTTCTTGATTAATGAACATATGACCCACGTCATGAAATTTAAGGTGCGGACATACCTCTTTGTGATGATACAAATGTGATGTCCCATAGTTTTTACCATTGAGAGTATAACCAACCTTAAACGTTGCAGTTTTACACCCTTTACATGTTGCTCTTTCAATTCCATCTTCCGCTTTTCCATTCCTTTTGAAGTAATCCCACACCTTTGATGTGAGCTTAGCTTTTTTCTGATTTGGTTCTACTGACTCAGGTTCCTCCACCTCAACACTTTGTTCGTGTAAGCTATTTTCCTCATCCATTCTTCTTCCTTAACTTCCTGTAACGAAATAACCAAAAAAATAATCAAAAATAAATATTAAAGGTAACCATACACAAATAATTTCTACAGTATTAAAGGTAACCAAAAATAAATATTAAAGGTAACCAAAGTATTCTATAGTATATCTTAAAAAATTTCCATAAATAAGTCGACATCATGTTACAGCCATAATTGACATTTTACTAACATCAATGCATACTAAATCACTTTGAGTCGCTCCAAGTGAAATTAATTTCTACTTCTGATCAAACAAACAAGCAGCACAAAAGTAAAAAAAAAAAAGGTAGTACTAGATGAAGTGAAAAAATGGAATTACAAAAAAGTCGAGAACAGAAACCAAAGGAACATAAACTCAAAGGAGAAAAATCAATAACGAGCTTCCTTAATCCAAGGTCCTCTACATCACAATGAAGAAACTCTAACTGTCAATCAACTAAGATCAAATCATAATTGGAACTTTAGTATTTTATCTTTCATTCTACCCCAGTCTGTTTTACAACCCATCACCAACTTATCTTTACAACCAAATAATGAATCTAAAGATACTCCATTTTGGTCTCTTACTTCAAATGGTCTTTTTACTGCTCAATCATTACATAAAATATTACATCCTATAAGCTCTACTATTATCCCCTTTGACTGGATATGGAAGTTACATACACTTCCTAAAATTAAACTTTTGTTATGGCAAATACTGCATAATCGTCTACCCTCTAAGGTGTATTTAAATAAAATAGGAATGCATGTGGATCCATTATGCCATGTTTGTCATCAACCTGAAACAATTCAACATATTTTTCTAGATTGCATCATTGCTAAAACTTTCTGGAGATCCTTTGATATCTCTTTTGATCATCACACTGAGCCCCACTGGCTATTACACATGAGAAATGCTCATACGTCTTATACCCAAAAGCTCAGTATCCATACAAACCATGTCTGCTGGCTTGAACTGTTCCCTTTTGCTCTTTGGCACTTATGGTTGAATAGAAATAATAATGTTCATCACCAGTTGTTAAATCACCTATCCATTCAGCGAGTTCTCTCTAAAGTTGTGGAATACAAATATCTAACTCTTTCAACTCCAACTTCCACACATCAAATCCCTGTTACATTTAAATGGGATCCTCCCCCAACAGGCAAGCTCAAACTAAATATTGATGGGGCATTTGATGCAGCCTTACACACTGGGGGAATAGGAGGAGTTTTTAGAAACCACAATGGTGACTGGATTTTGGGAATTTCAATGACTTTATCCGGCTACTCATCACTATATATGGAACTAATGGCCTTATGCATGGGCCTTCAGATTGCTCAAACTCATGGCTTCCTCAACTTGCTCTTGGCCATTGAAACTGATTCTACTGAATTAATGCAACAACTGGATCATACAACCTTGCCTTACATGAATCTAATTTTGCAATGCAGGTACGAGCTGAAGATCTTGGGGAACCCAGTGGTACGACACATCTTCCGTGAAGCTAACAAAGTAGCACATCTTTTGGCTACTCAAGCAGCCCAAGCGCATCCTTCTGAGATAAGCCGTTTGCAACTTTTTGGGCATCCGGCTGAACAAATGCGAAAGGCTGTTAGTATGGATAAAACTACTACTTACTCTAGGAAAGTTTCTGCTAAGGCTTGTAATATGCTAGTAATGTATGGTAATATGGCTATAATAGCTTTGTCTGCCAGCATGAACAATGCTACTGTGAGTAGCAACACTGCTGCTACCAGTAATGTACTTCCTACTTAATATTAATATATAAGTATCTATGTTTTAACAAAAAAAAAAAACTATTTTGAATACAGTGCATATGATGGAGCCCTTAGTTAGGCACCTTGTACTTAAACATTCTTCAAGATTTCTCATGTCAAACAAATATTATGATATCCCAATATTTCCATGGCCAACATTAAGCACTTTGGACTTAACTTTAAATTTGGACGTGTTGGAAATTATATATATTTTTACAATGTGAACTCCCTTCAACTTTAAGAATTGACTCACACCATGTTAATATTCCTGTCCGAAAGAAAAATCCACATTTTCCTAACAAAAAATATGCTCTTCTCTCGTAGTTTAGTGGCCATCCAGACGTCCAATATTCACCAACCACATATCATTTAACTACTCCTCATTCCTATATATAAGTATTAGTAGCAAAATTAGATTCTATCCTCTCACCACATTTCACTAATATTCTTCACATCATAGAATCTATATACCTACATTATGATGACTACCAGAGAGTATTATCAAGAGGAAGAGAGGATGAACATCAATTTGCTAAATAAGTATCTCGATCAAGAAGAAGAGGAAGAGGAGAAGGAAGACGATACACTTTCTTTTTGTGATCTTCCCATTAAAAACGATTCTAGTGAATGGGAAAAGTATTATTCAAGTGAATTACAAAGCTCAGGTGCTTTTCAAACAACATTAGAGGAGAAATGCTTCTTTCAGTTCTATAATGAAGAATGTAGTAAGAACATATTTTCCCAACATCCCTATCAAGACATCATTTTCTGTGGGAAACGCATTACTAAACAAAACCACACATCAATAAGCACCACAAAGCTCGTAAGTAAGAGGCACCGTGAGAAGAAACGGGGTCTTTTTAGATGGAATAAGTATGTTACTTCTTTTCGAGTTAAGAGCTCGAGATGGTACATGCATATGTTCTTATTTGGAATGTCAAAATTTTCAGTAGAGATGGAATTGAGGGATATCAAGAATCGATGGTGTCGTAAAATTCCCTCATCATCTTCTTCTTTGTTTCAGCTGAGAAATAGTGATCATGAAAATGAGCTAGTAAATAGAAAATGTAGTGATGATAAGGGTATTTGGTGGCTAATCAAAACGTTGAGTTGTAGCGGTAAATCCTTCCATGCACAGGCCATGGTCAAGGAATCCATTCATTACATCCCAAAATTATGAAAAAGAGTTTTTGCAAATCATATTACACTTACCTCTATAATAATGGTCATACTCAATGTAATGGCATGCTTTTCTTTTTCTCAAATAAAGACTAGTTAAGCCTTTCCCTTGCCTAAAAAGGGAGGGCATTTTGGATGTTCTTTTTGATTGTTTTTTTTTTCTTTTCGTAGAAAGCACATTGCGGTTATTTAGGCTGTTTTTCTCTTCTCTTCTTTATTTTATGTCCGCCGAAGGTTGTGCTAATTTGACTACACCACTTATGAATTTTGCAAAGTGTGATATCCACTACTGTATTCTAGTGATCGACCAAAGGTGTGTTTATGATTGCTAGTAACTATTACCATCTGATGATAAATATGGGAAATATTTGAGTGGATGCTCAACTTTTAAAAGCACGAAAATTTGCTTGCCACAATTGCTCAGTGACGAATTTATAAATGTTTGCTATCACTGCTATTTGTCATTTAGGCTCTCAAAATACTTTACGACATAGTCTATATAATTAACTATTAAATCTGGTATTAGTTTTATTTTTTTTAGTAATCAATAATTTTATTAATCACCTGTGACTCTTTACAAATCAGTTGCCTTAATCTCAAGCAGCTATCCTATCACTACTAGAATTCACGCGTTTGCCGAGGGAGATCGGCCAGAGAGTTCCCTCTCCAAACGCGCGATGGAGAGGGAAGTCCCTAGCAACACGCGCCTCGGAATTCGGCTCGTCGTTGAGCAATTTTGGCGAGGAAAAGGCTTAGCCAACTGTTGTGTAGGCCCATTTTTATATATTGTGTCAGTTTTACACTGCTAAGGATGTCCCTCGCCAAAACAAGGAGAGAAATATTTTTAGTACACTTTGGCTAGGGAATTGATGCAGCCCGAACACCTGCTGATCATGTGTTCGATCCACCGAGGCCAATGACACGAAGCCAAGCCGAGCTGCTACACGATGTCCACAGTCACTTGGCTTGGTCGAAGGAAAGCAACTACTCCGAAGCTGAGTACCCGAGCTCAAGAACCGAAGGCCACTCAAATGGACCTTGGAGGAGAGAGTGACCGAACCCCACCCGAACACTCAAATGGACGCCTAAGTAAAAAAGCAAATAACCGAAGGAAGAGCGATCGATGTCAAGTATGAGCAGAGCTGAGCAAACGAGCACCGAAGTGAAGGAACTCGAGCTCAAGTGTTCGGTTGAAGGAGTAATCGAACACTCAATAGATAGCCCTGCGTGGCTTACTCCTATTGGTCGCCTGTGACTATTTACTATTTTATCCTTAGCATAGCCTATAAATATTTCATTTACATTTCATTTGTAGGAGGAAGTTGTTGAATATTGGACATAGCGGTTGCTATTGAAAGTGTCTCCGATGGAGCCTAACCCCGACGTGGGATTTTTAAGAACTTGTGTCAATTGGTGTGAGTCGTTTGAACATTTTCTTCTTGGTCATTCAATTTGCAAGAAGCGTTGTCTTTCATGAGGATTGTTGCATAGTATAGGTGATTCTTTGCCTCCGATTCATCGACCCCAAGACTAGTTCCTCGCCGTTCTTTGAATCGAAGCAAGATTTGTCTTGCTTCTATCTTTACTTTTCTGTCATTCTTCCGCGTTTTCATCGTGCCTAGCTTTCCCTCGGGTTTGCTTGCACCATCTTGGAATCAGAGCAAGGTTTGAGCTTGTTCTTACAACCTCAAATCCTGTTCGTTATATTCGTGCTTGTGTCTCCAGTTTCAGCTTTCTTCCTTGTTGTGGATTGTTGTTGCTGTGGTGTTTTAAAAAAAAAAAAGTAGAAAAAGAAAATTCAAAAATTTCGGTCGATTTGTTGGTTGTTTGAATCAAACAACCATTGATTCTTGTTCACCATTGTTTCCTGATTCCAACGAGCACCTGTGGTACACGATTGTCGACTAAGGTTTCGTGGTGAATTTTTGGACTGTTTGGAGCATTGTTGCTGACAGAAATCGAACCTCAGTGTATTGGTTGTTATTGATGAAGACTGGTGGTTCTTGATTGATTTGGGTGTGTTTTGTGCTTAAATTTTCGAAGTTCTATGATTTGAACCGTGTCCGTATGCCCAAAAATTATTACGTTTGTAACAGTGTACGAACACGAGGAGCTGAGTCTTAGCTCAAAGAACTTTGAACTGATTTCCTCCGTTATTGTTGAAACCGGAGTTGAAAGAGCAACCCAAATTCTGTTAAAATTCTTGGTCTGTGAACGAAGTTAAGTTTTTCGTACGCCGAAGTAAAAACTTCACTGTTCCATTGCAGAAGAAAGGGGTAAAGTGTAAAGATCAAAACCCTAGGTGAAAGTTGTCGGCTAGAAAAGGGAATTGGATAAGGTAAAACCCTATCCGTACCAAGGAGGGACCACTCTTATATGGACAAGAGTTGGTGTGATTGAAAAGGATTCCAAAGAGGAATCGAAGGGTAGATTCTCCTAGGTTTTTACTTTTCTTGTGTTCGATAAATCTTGTTAGTGGATTTCTAGAGTAATTCTTCCTACTCGAGGTCGTACTAATTCATTTGAGCTTATAGGAACTCGTGCGTGGGTGATCGAAGTCCAAATTTGGTAGAAAATTCTTTGACTTCCGAAGCGCAGAATAAATAGCGTCCATTCCAACAGTCATATCAATTCACTCATCCCGAAGGAGACATTGTAACTTGTCAAATTCGAAGGAACTCAGAGAAGTTGATCAAAACCGAACCCATAAATTGAGTAGACGCGAGTGCCACCCATCAAAGGTGAGGGAGTGTGTGAGGTGATTTTTAACCTTAACATTTTATTTGGTCTTTGATTTGTGCAGGTACCATGGCTGGAAATGGAGGCGATGGCAAAGGCATTGAGAAGCCCGAAGTGTCGTTAGTCGATCTCATGGCTGCGATACAAGGCATCAGTGCCGAAGTAAGAAGAGTGAGTGCTCGAGTAGCTCAACTCGAGCTAGGAAGTGTGTCTGTGGCCTTACCTGGGTCCGGTGCTGGAACTAGCAACTCCACTCTGATGAAACCTGAGCTGTTTGCTGAGCTTGTTCGAAAACATCAGTTGAAGAGCAAGGCTGTTTGAAAGGAAGTTTTGGGCAATCCCCGAACACAACAAAACTTGGGCAATCCCCAAACTGAGAATCAACACTTTGGCATTCCCCAAAGTGAAAGAGTATCACTTCCAAAGGCAGGTCGTTGATGAAGAGGTAGATGAAGGAGAATTTCCTGATGTCGAACCTGAAAATGAGCCACCGTTCGTTCAACGAAGGCAAGCTCAACGAGGTCGTGGAAATTTCCGAGGTCGAGGCCGAGGCGCAAATGTTGAACGACATATGGAGCGTGAGGCTGTTGACTACTATGATAAGTATCCCGAACCAATTCGAGGTGCTTGAGATTCAAACTTGAATAGTGTCAAGATCACTATTCCACCCTTTAAAGGAACTAGTGATCCAGATGAATATGTTGAATAGAAGCTTAAAATGGAGCGAATCTTCGAAACCAATGAGATGACCGAAGAGAGGAAAGCTGCCCATGGCATTGCTTTGTTCGAAGCGTTTGCATCGACGTGGTGGGAAGCTGACAAAAAGGTGAGATGAAGAAATGTCTATCCCGAAGTCACTACTTGGGCACAGTTGAAGAGAGCAATGGATGCTAAGTATTTGAGTGCTAAGTATAGGCAAACTCAATTTCAAAAGCTCTATGAATTAAACTAAGGGTCCAAGTCAGTTCAAGAGTATCATGATGAGTTCGTGAGAATTCGATTGAATCTTGATCTGGAAGACGATGAAGAGCAAGCCACTATTCGATTCAAAAATAGCTTGGCTCGGGATGTGTCATCTCAATTGAGGCTACACGTGTACCACATGTTGGAAGATTTGTTCGAAGCTGCTACCGAAGCTGAGAAATGGGTGAAGGACGATAAAGCAAACCGGTATCGAGGAATCACTACTTCAACTCCTTTGAACCGAGGTAAAGAATGGAAGAGTCCTAATCCAACAAGTGCTAACACCGTTCGAGATTCGAAGAGACCCTTCGAATGGGGTGTGACCGTTAACAAACCAAGAGAAGTAGGAGGTAAAGTTCAACTTAATTCTCTTAGTGCGTCAAATATTTAGTGTCATAAATGCAAAGGTTATGGTCACATGGGAAAAGAGTGTCCAACTCGCAAGGTTATGCTTTTTCTCGAAGATGGAACCGTCCATGAACAAGCGAGTGACACCGAAGAGGAAAATTCCGAGGAGATTGATCGAGCTAAACATGATGATGGTCGTGAAGCTGCCGAAGCTGATCATCCGGAAATGTTCCTTTTGGTTCGAAGGAATTTGAGCTGCATGACTCTCGAATGAAGAGGACAACCAAAGAGAAAATCTTTTCCATGCCTGATGTCGAGTGAGGGGGAAGCTGTGTTCGATGATCATTGACTCAGGTAGTTGTGCAAATGTGGTGAGCCAAAGCTTGGTTTCACAAATGGGACTACCTACTTTGAGATATCCCCACCCTTACAAATTACAATGGTTGAACGAGTGTGGAGAATTGAGGGTTGTCAAACAAGTGTGGATCAATTTTAGAATTGGAGAATATCAAGATGAGATGATGTTCGATGTGGTGTCGATTCAAGCTTGTCATATGTTATTGGGTCGACCATGGCAGTATGATCGGTCGGTTGTTCACAATGGAAGGGAAGAGTTTCATACTCAAACCCTTGTCTCCAAAACAAGTCACCGAGGACTATAAACGGATGAAAGAATTGAAGGAAGCGGCCAAAGCCAAGCTTCTGATGGGAACAAAAATTATGGCCGAAGACAAAGACTCACTGCCCGAAGTAAGAAATGTCTGTGCAATCATGCAACCGGGTGAGTATCTACGAGGCAACGACAACGGTCAGATGATGATTTGACTGGTGCACAAGGGTATCTTTCTAAATTCTAATGATGATTTTTCTAACGATAACCCTTTGCCTAGTGTCGTACAAAGTATTTTGCAGAACTTTGAAGACATGTTTCCCAAAGAAATGCCAGGTGGATTACCTCCGTTGAGAGGAATCGAGCACCAAATTGACTTCGTACTGGGGTCTCAAATCCCCAACAAACATGCATACAGTGTAATCCCAAAGACACCAAAGAGCTTCAAAGGCAGGTTGATGAGTTGCTGAACAAGGAACTTGTTCGAGAGAGCTTGAGTCCGTGCGCCGTTCCTGTTATCCTTGTCCCGAAGAAATATGAAACATGGCGAATGTGCGTTGATTGCCGAGCAGTCAACAAAATAACGGTAAAGTATCGTAATCCTATTCCTTAACTAGATGACATGCTAGATGAGTTAAGTGGTTCTTCATGCTTTTCGAAGATAGACCTCGGGTCCGGTTACCACCAAATCCGAATGAAACCCGGAGACGATTGAAAAACCGCATTCAAGACCAAGTTCGGTCTCTATGAATGGTTGGTGATGCCTTTTGGCTTATCCAATGCACCGAGCACATTCATGCGACTGATGAACCATGTGCTCAAACCGTTCATAAATAAGTTTGTTGTCGTTTACTTTGATGGAATACTTGTTTATAGTAATATTGTGGATGAACATGTCGAACACCTAAGGCTAGTACTTGATAAGCTTAGAGAAGAGAAGTTATATATGCTAACTTCAAGAAATGTGCCTTTTGTGTCGAACATGTAGTCTTTCTAGGATTCGTTGTCAGTGCTAATAGTGTCGAAGTCGACGATTCAAAAGTCGAAGCCATCAAAGATTGGCCAACTCCAACCTCAGTATCAGAAGTTCGTAGCTTCCATGGCTTAGCTAGCTTTTACTAAAGTTTTGTGCGCGACTTTAGCACCGTGGCTGCTCCTTTAACCGAGCTGGTTAAGACCATCCATTTGTGTGGGGAGAGTCCCAAGAGAGGGCTTTCCAAGAGTTGAAACGGAGGCTTTGATCTGCCCAGTTGTTGCAACTCCCTGACTTCGGCAAAGCATTCAAAGTCGAGTGTGATGCGTCCGGAGTTGGGAAGAGGAGTGCTTATGCAAGAATCGAAGCGATCGCTTACTTTAGCAAAAATCTTAAGGGTGCAACCTTGAATTACTCAACGTATGATAAGGAATTGTATGCCCTCGTTCGAGCACTCACCCATTGGCAGCATTATTTATAGCCTCGAGAGTTTGTGATTAAAAGTGATCATGAATCTTTGAAACATCTCCGAGGTTAGGAGAAATTAAACCGAAGGCATGCCAAATAGGTTGAATTTATTGAAAGCTTTCCCTATGTAATTCATTATAAAAAGGGAAAAGACAATGTTGTGGCCGATGCGCTATCAAGCAAATTTACCTTAGCGACCACTCTCACCTCTAGGCTCATGGGATTCGAAAACATCAAGTTGATTTACGAAAACTATCCCAAGCTGAAATGCGTTCGTTACGCGATCTTGAGTGGCTGAAGGGTTGAGAAATATCAGTGGCACGATGGCTACCTCTTCAAGAATGGGAGGGTTTGTGTGCAAGTGCCATCGTGGACAGAGCTCTTAGTTCGAGAAGCTCACTCCAGAGGCTTGATGGGACACTTCGGTGTCGACAAAACTCTTGGTATCTTAACCGAGAAGTTCCATTGGCCCAAAATGCGACGAGATGTGGAAATGCTTTGCAACGCTTGTCTCGTTTGCAAGAAAGCTAAATCGAAGTCCAACCCTCATGGTTTGTATACCCCGTTGCCTGTGCCTGATCGACCTTGGGTTGATATATCCATAGACTTTGTATTGGAGTTACCGAGGTTGGGGAGAGGACATGATAGCATCTTTGTTGTCGTAGATCGATTTTCCAAATGGCTCACTTTATTCCTTGCAAAAAGTGTGATGATGCACAACATGCAGCTACTTTGTTTATTTCTAATGTGTTGAAATTGCATGGTGTGCCTCGTACTATTGTGAGTGATACAGACTCAAAATTCTTGAGTCATTTTTGGAAATGCTTGTGGGGTGCCCTCGGCACCAAACTATTATTCTCGACGTCTCACCATCCTCAGACTTATGGACAGACCGAGGTAATTAACCGAACCTTGGGATCTTTGCTTCAAGCAATGACCAAAGGTAAGGTCGGAAACTGGGCAGATCGTTTGCCCATGATGGAGTTTGCATACAATCGAACGGTGCATCGAATGATAAATATGACCCCGTTCGAATGTGTGTATGGTTTTAATCCTTTGATTCCACTTGAAAACCCCATTGCCTCGAGATTCTGTTATTGATTTTGAAGGTACTCATCGAGCTACTGCCTTGATCGAGTTGCATGAAGGTGAAGAAGAACCTCGAGGAAGCTTATGCAAAGATTGCATCGAAAAAAAACAAGGGGCGTAAAAAGCTGGAATTAAGGAAGGGAGATTGGGTTTGGGTTCCCTTACGAAAAGAACGCTTCCCGAACCAAAGGAAAGGAAAGTTGGCTCCTCGAGGGGATGGTCCATTCCAAGTTTTGAGCAAGATCAACAACAATGCTTATGTGATTGACCTCCCTGGTGAGTATAATGTGTCAAACATCTTTAATGTTGCTGACTTAGTTCCTTGTGTTGTAGGTCAAACTTCGGAGGATGAAGAAGGCTCGATTTCGAGGACGAAATATTCTCAAGAAGGGGAGGATTATGCAGCCCGAATACGTGCTAATCATGTGTTCGATCCACTGACGCCAATGACACGAAGCCAAGCCAAGCTGCTACACGATGTCCACATTCCCTTAGCTTGGTCGAAGGAAAGCAACTACTCTGAAGCTGAGTACCCGAGCTCAAGAACCGAAGGCGTCATCTACAAGCTTGAGCTCGGAGGAGGGAGTGATCGAACCCCACTCGAACACTCAATATCAACGCCGAAGTAATAAGCAAATAACCGAAGGAAGAGCGATCGATGTCAAGTATGAGCAGAGCTGAGCAACCGAGCACCGAAGTGAAGGAACTCGAGCTCAAGTGTTTGGTTAAAGGAGTAATCGAACATTCAATAGATAGCCCTGCGTGGCTTACTCCTATTGGTCGCCTGTGACCATTTACTGTTTTATCCTTAGCATAGCCTATAAATATTCCATTTACATTTCATATGTAGGAGGAAGTTGTTGAATATTGAACATAGCGGTTGCTATTTAAAGTGTCTCCAATGGAGCCTAACCCCGGCGTGGGATTTTAAAGAACTTGTGTCAATCGGTGCGAGTCGTTTGAATATTTTCTTCTTGGTCATTCAATATGCAAGAAGCGTTGTCTTTCTTGAGGATTGTTGCATAGTATAGGTGATTCTTGCCTCCGTTTCGTCGAGCCCGAGATTAGTTCCTCGCCGTTCTTTGAATCGAAGCAAGATTTGTCTTGCTTCTATCTTTACTTTTCTGTCATTCTTCCGCGTTTTCATCGTGCCTAGCTTTCCCTCGGGTTTGCTTGCACCAGGAATGCCCTCTCCAAGTATAAAAATTATATATTTTTAATTCACTTTGGCTAGGAAATTCCCTCTCTAAGTATAATAAAAAATATTTTTATCATAACATTTGGCTAGGGAGTTCCCTCGCCAAGCGTAGTATACCTGAAACACAAAAATCAGTAACACGAAACAAAGCAGCACAGCAACAACAACAGCATAACAAAGCAATTACAGCAGCACCAAAACACCAAAACGATTCACAACATAAATAGCACAGAATTACACAGCACCACCATTACAGTGTCACCACAACCTATCTAACATACTAATAAAGCTATATCCACACTTGTTTCATATCAACTAACACAAACAAGTAAAACACTAAAATAATTCTTAAAAGTACTAAACACGTCACACTTTCAAGTTTAATTCCACAAAAAAATTACAAACTACCAAGAATCATTAATAGTGGTATGGAAGAAATATGTCTAACATCTTTTGTATTGATTTCTATTTTTCTTCAACATCCTCATCCAAGTTCAACTTCGGTAAATCAACATCTTCATCCAAGTCCGATTCCGGTACCATATCAATTGAATCTTCAATCGTATCTTGAACGATTTCAATTGAGTCTTCGATTGACTCTTGAGCAATATCAATTGAGTCTTTTGAGGTTGATATCCATGATAGATCATGACAGAGGGGCTGCAAATTTTGAAACAAAAATTATACCCGTTTATGTTTAAATTTTACCGAGAAAAAATGAAAAAAAAAGATGGGAAAAACTTACCAAACTTACCTTGCGATGGGTTGACGGAGAAATAAAAATGGAGTCGCCAGAGTAAGTGGTGTCGACGGTGTAGCAGTGAAGGAGATGGACGAGGCAGTGAGGGAGATGTGTTTTGTTTGGTGTGGAGTGTGCTATTTGTAAAGTGGCTTACACTGAAGAAGTATAAAATTCTCTTTCTTGATTGGCTAAGGAAGTCCCTCGCCAAACGCCTGACAGATCTGCAGCTTTTGATTGGCGAGGAAATTCCCAAGCCAATCAGGAAAGAGAATTTTTCTTGTTTTTGCTTGGCGAGGGAACTCCCAAGCTGTTTTTTTAATTTTTTTTAAAAATTTTGGCGAGGGAGTTCCCAAGCATTGTAGAAGAGAGAAATTTTAAATTTTTTGCATTGGTGAGGGACTTCCCTCTCCAATGTCGAATTTTATTTTATTTTACTTTTTGCGAGAGAAAGTGCTTGTTTGGAGAGGGAAATCCTTCTCCATTTTTTGGCTTGGGAATTCCCTCTCCAAACGCTCCCTCGGAATTGGCCCAATTTCTAGTAGTGTATCTATTATCTCCTTAACTCTTATATCACTCTACTACTCCTATAATTATCACTACCTTATGGTATCAGTATGTAGCCTTAAATTCTGTACTACTCTCTCTGTTTCACTTTATGTGTCATAGTTTGACTCGGCACAAAGAATAAGAAATAAATGAAGACTTTTGAAACTTGTGGTGTAAAATAAGGCAAAGATGTTTGTGTAGTTGTAAATCATTTTAGTAATGGCAAAACTGTAATTTTTAAGTTAAATTGTTACCAAATTTAGAATGCTGCTATTTTTTCTGGAACAGACGAATAAGGAAATACTGCCACATAAATTGGAACGGAAGGAGTAATATTTTCACTTTAGCTCTAGCTCTTACACAGCAAACATATGATATTTCTCTCATCACTGCTCTCCAGTCTCTCTCTTTATGATCAAAGATCCTACTGTTTGTTTCTCTCCATATTACATGGACAAACTCTGTATACATCAGCTTCTTTAGTTGAGCTTGTGGAGTTCCTTCTCTAGTCATCTGAAGTAGCATCTGTTGGTGGTGATCCCAGTTGGTTGATTGAGTGCAGCTGCTATTGGCCCACATGAGGCTAGTCCACACCCTGCTAGTGTATGAGCATTCATAGAAAAGGTGCTCCTTGGTTTCTTGGTTGTTTTGGCATAGAGTACACTTGTCATCCATATTTATTCCCCATCAAATTAGTCTATTTGTTGTGAGCAGTCTGCCATGCATTAACACCCATAGGGAGAAGCTTGCCTTTGGTTTTGCCTGTTATTGTACATCAAATGCTTCCATTGTACTCTGTTAGTAGGTCCTTGCAGTTTTTTGTAGAGTCTGCTAATCATACTTCCTATGCCCTGTGCTACTTGTTGAGCTAGTTGTAAATTATCCCTTGCACTGATCACTTTTCTGACCATCCAGTTCATTTGTTATGTTACAGAAACTTGTTCAATTTCCTTTTCCTTGATGTAATATGTGTAAATTCATCTAATCCACAACTTTTCAGCTTTCTGTGCTAGATCCCAGCATGTTTTTGTAACTGCAGCCTTGTTCCAAATCTTCAGGTTCATTAAGTTATACACCCCTGCTGAGATAGGTTTACACATATGCTCCCAGGACACTAAACCTTCTTTGTGATTTCATTTGCCCCTGACCATATATATGATCGACAATATGCTTCTACTAATTTCATGAATTTGGCTGGAAGAACAAATAATTGAGCCCAATAAGCCTGCATTCAAAACACAACTGCTCTTACAAGCTGAATTCTGCCAGCATAAGATAGTTTTTTTTTGCAGTCCATGATGTTATCTTAGCCACAATCTTATTAAGTAGTGGTTGCCATTGAGAATTTTTTAGCTTCTTAGTATCCAATGGGATACCTAAGTATCTGAAGGGCAGCTCACCATGTACATAACCCATGTAGCTCAGTATCTTCTCCTTCTGTTGACTGGGGGTTCCATCAAAGTATATAGAACTCTTGGCCAGGTTAGCTCTTAGGGTAGAAGCACTAGAGATTCTCTGGAAAGCTTGTTGTATGTGTTTCACTGATGAAGGGCTCCTCTTGAGAACATCAGCAAGTTACATGCAAAGCATCAGTGAGTGATGCCAAGTTTAGCACACTTAGGGTGATGCTTGAACTGTTTCTCTTCTTTTAGTGCATTCAGGGTTTTGCTCAGGTATTCCGTGGCTATGGCAAATAGGAAAGGAGATATGGGATCTCCTTGCCTAAGTCCTCTAGCTGCATCAAAATGCTTGGTATGTTCTCCATTTATGAGTATAGTATAGCTAATTGTCTTAACACATCCCACTATCCACAGTATGAATTGCCTTGGAAAGTTCAGTGTCTCTAGTATCTGCTCCAGATAAGGCCATTCCACTGAATCATAGGCCTTCTGTAAGTCCACTTTGTTCATTACTCTGGGGAAAATATGCTTCCTGGTGTATGCCCTCACTAGTTTATGGGCCATAGTATTGTCTGCTATTTTCCTTCCAGGTATCAAGCCCGACTGTGCCTCACTGATTATGGTAGGCATAATTTGTTGCATCATGTGGGCTAGCATCTTTGATATCATATATAATTAAGAAAAGAAAAGAATGAGATCAAAAGCAAGAAATATCGCACAAACTATTTGCTCGGCATTGTGAAGTATAACAATGACACTAATGCAATTGAGACACTGCTAATAGCTTGATATCGTAACTTTGGAAATTTGAAGACTAAAAGAAGCAGGAAACAAGGACTTAGATATATTCTGTTTCTTTCGTAATTTGGTAGTTGCTTTTGTTTCGACACAAATTGATATATACTTCCTCCAGGTCAATTTAGTTGTAACACTTACTATAAATATTTGGACCAAAATATTTGTCACTTTACAAATATCAAGATAAAATTTACCATTTTTTCTCATTGCACCCCTAGTATTAATTGCTCTTGAAAAGCATAAACACCTAAATTATGAGTTTCTTACAATATCAAGAAGGATAGATTAGTAATATTATTCTACTTATTTATGATTTCTTAAGGAACATGCAAATTACAAACCTTACAGCTAAAAAGGACCGGAGGGAGTACACAGAAGAGTTTAAGGTACGAATTGTTGAATATCGAGAAAGATGTAGGCCACACATTGACTTTTGTCTTGTAAAAGAGTTCAATGTATGATAATATTTTCTTAAAACGAGCAAAAGTGAGGATCAAATTTATTTTAGGATTTTTTACATAAAAGTACAAGTTTTAGAACTTAATTACCAAACATAGCAATATTTTAGCAAAATAATCCTATATAGAGGAAAACACAAGTTAATTACAAATATAGCAAAAACATAGCAAAAATATAGCAATATTTTCCCATAACATACCAAACCCTTACATTCTTCCTTCTATTTCCCCCACTATCACTTTTGCTCTTCCCATTTCTCCCTATTTAAATTTTTCTCCCACCATTTCCCCCAATTTCACTTTTATTCCTATCATTCCCCCAATTTCACTTTGCCTCATCCCATCCTCGATATATCTCGTTGTATCTCAACTATTTCTGCACCGTTTCAACTGTTTCTAACTGTTTCTGCACCGTTTCAACTGTTTCTAACTGTTTTTGCACAGTTTCAACTGTTTCTGCAGCACCGTATCTAACTATTTCTGCACTGTTTCAATTGTTACTGCAGCACTGTATCTAACTGTTTCTACAGCACCGTATCTAACAGCTTCTGCAGCACTGTATCTAACTGTTTCAACTGTTTCTAACTGTTTCTGCACCGTTTCAACTGTTTCTACAGCACCGTATCTAACTGTTTCTGCAGCACCGTATCTAACGATAGAGTACATTCTCTCTCACACACTCACAACACCTTCTCTCTCTCTGTGGGGGACTTTTTCAGAGTTAAGCAAAAAAATGGGAAGAATATCACTCTCTATTTATTGAATTAATAAAGTGGACACGGATACGATGTAAAGATCATATTCTTCTGTGAACGTTGGATGTAAATGTAAATGCACATTAAATTTTTTATGAAATTTCGTAGAAATTTAAATTAATTTTGAACAATATATTCAATTGGAACATGAATTGTGCATAAAGTGTGTCCCAAATACTCAGGTGGAGTGGAAGAAGGGAGTATATTCTGCCAAATCATATTCTGGGATCAAAAAGATTTTTCCTTAATTTGAACTTGTCGATCTATTGTCACTTCTCTCGACGGTAAGGATAGTTAATTCATCGTATGTGATTAGTTGGTTCTTCAAAAATAGACACACAACAAACCCAGCAGGATGGATACTTTAAAGCTACTGGCAGTTGTCAGTCGCGACACTGTATTTGGTAAACGTGGCACTCGTCTCCATCAGTTCTGTTTATTTGTTCACCAACACTCATTTTTGACGTGCTTATTGCTGGATCATGGTAGTGGGTTCACATGGTTAATGGGTCAAATTCCAAAAAAAAATCAAATGGTGTTCACAAAAAGAAAATTTTGACGACACTGTATCTAAATGTTCAAGACGGGGGAGGGGGTGATGGCGCTGGGGTGGTGGGGGGTAATGGTGGTGGGGTGGTGGTGATGGCGTTAGGGTGGGAGTTATGGCATTGGGGTGGTGGAGGTGGGTGTGGGGTTATGAGAGAAAGAGAGAGTAAGTGAGAGAATTTTTAATTTGGGAAAAATGGGAAGTGAAAGTGAAATGTGTTAGATTATTGTTAAATGTGTTAGAAAAATAATGCTATGCATTGTAATTAGAAATATATTGCTATTTTTTTTATAATTAAGGGTGAAAATTTGTATATTTGTGTAAAAAAAATCCTTTATTTTATGATGCTTAAAATATACACAAAAGTTTACACCTTTTTCGACAATCTGATAGCATTATTTGGCCAAATTATAAAAAACTGATTAATTTTAAAAGTATTTTTGAAGAGTAGGAGTTTGTGCTTGTCCAACTCAATTGAAAAGTACTTTTATCAATAATTAAATAACCAATTTGAATTTAGCCAAATATTTCAAAAAGTAATTTTGGATGTTAGAATACGGGTAAGTACATGTAATGATTTATTTTACATTTATTTTAATTAGATGAATAACTTTAAGTATTTATTGTCAAATTTTATATTTAATTTTTTATTTTTGTATAATTAAAAATTAAAAAATAGAGTATTCACAGAATACATAGTTGAATATTCATATTTCAAGAAAAAAAAGTTTGACTATAAAAGTTTCTAACAATGATAATGTAAGTGCATCTATGTCAGCAGATTAAATAAGCAAAAAACAAATAAAGTACTATTTATAGTTTATAATTATTAGGTTAAATAACTAGGGATACTTCGGTATATTATTATTTTTGGTAATATTTTTTTATGGTAGAAAAATACAACTTTTTGTTCTACTAAAAGCAGTTTCCATTGTCACTCAAAACGACTTATTTTACCTTCTTAGAAGCTTGCACAAACACTCTAAAATATTAAAATAAGCTCTTTTGCCTTCCCAAAAACCTGCCTAACGGGCTCTAAGAAATTATTGGATAAGCATTTGGGATAAATATAAGTCAAGAGGGAATGGAAAAGAAGAAATTTATGGGGAGAGTACATAACTATGACGCCGGAGGCAAAGGTTTATGCATAAAATTTGCTTAAAGGTTAAACAGATAGAATTTATAGAAGGGTCACAAGTAATAAAATAAATACGAAGGAAGAGTAATAAACAGAGAAGTAAGCTAAGAAATAAATAGTTGTATTCCTTTAGTAAAGTTGGATTCTTGGTGAATCGCATGATACACAATACAATACAATGGGAAGGGATCTATTTATGATTGAGTTTTACCCTTATTCTAATTATGGTAAAATACAGAGTCTTAATAGGCCATAAGTCTGTTTACTCAGGGCGGTGATACAAATTAAAATCTAATTAGGACACTGTTAATCCTAATGCGGCAAGATGTATACCCTACGTGCCATGGCCCATATCTGCTAAGCAGTCATGGCTTGGGGAGCAGGCATGTATCCTTGGTGCCTGGTGACTTACAGGCTAAGTCTGGTCTTATTTAGCTTGACTTGTATCCCTGTAACCATAGGTGGTGAATTTTTACCTACACACTCAGTCCCCCACTTGCTGAGTGCTGACGTAAGTAATCACGAAGTGCAAGAGGTGTGATAGGAAACGTAGAGACCTGTATGAGCCCGGTACTCGTCCCCCTGTCTTATCGCATGCCTCACATTAATTATAGTACTCAAGTACAGTGACATGTGGATTTGTGATTGAAGGACCTCTATGCGTCTTCCAATGCTACAATCACTATGACATATCCTGTAACTATAGAGATTTATCACGTAATCCATAATCATCACGATCTCACATCTGCAAACGATCCACTTTCTTTTTATGACTCTTTTTGCATGTATAAATACATCGTGATTTTGAGAGACCTTTATTCGCCTTCACATTCCTTTGCAAATTGGTATTATTAAAACATTTTGCAATCTTCAAACACATCTTTCCCTCAATGGCCCAAGAAGCGAACTTCTTACCCAGAAAGTTCAAAGTTCAAAGTTCAAGACTATATTCCCCAGACCATAAGTTTTGAAATGATGGCAAAACGCAAGTCCAAACGGCTACACAGGAGGGTGAGAACGACAATGTTTTTATCGAGTATTACCCTTCTGCTATCATTTAAGATGATATTCCCCATATCAGAATCGAATGTCGTTGGCCATCCGTAACCAATATCATTCCTCCTAATCCTGAAGAAAGGATATCCTCCCATTGTGTTGGTTATTTAATGGTTCATACTTACCCTTTTACTCTTCATCTAAACAAGCGTGTGTATTCAATTTTCGATGAAATATGCCATCGCTACAACATATGCTTAAGGCAAGTCGGGCCCTCCGTCTGGTGTTTGGTAGTAGTACTTGACCACCTGCTAACCATACTGAAGTTGGACTCCACTTTCTGGCACCTCCATTCCTTCTACTCTCGATGTCTTCACAAAGATGGTATGTTTAACTACAAAAGGCGAGGGAGGACGAGCATTGTCTCAAATAGTGAGGATTCCAAAGTCCGCGGCTACTTCCACCAATACGTGGGTATTCCCATCATAGACTCGTCCTATCTCTTCCCAGAGGTCTTCAATCGGAAATGTAACTCCCCGTACTTTGGTTTCGTATGCTTTTTTATTATCATTTCTTGTGTTGACTGCGCCTGATATGTTCTCTTCTCATAGGAGTTTCCCATCGCCCTATGCCCGAGCTGAGAGAAATCCTGATTGTTGCTCCGTACATTGCTATGCTTCCTGATGTGTTGGCCTTTGCTGGCAGGGTCCTCGAAAGGGCTAGTAGTTCTTAGTCCTCGAAAAAAAAAAGAGGTCCATTAGGTTGGAAAATTTTGTGGTCAATGAAACATCCCTGATAATCTCTAACACTAAGGAAGCCCCCTGAGTGCCCGAAACTAAGGCTATAAAATCCTTCTGTTGCTGCCGTTACCCCAGAACCTGGCCTTTCTACGTAAGCTTAAACAGCTTATTGATGAGGGTTGTGAAATTGAAGAGGAGGCCAGTGCAGGGGACAAGGTTGTCCTCCCGACAGCTCACTCTGAAGCTCTGATTCAAGGTTTGTTTAACCCCTTTCTTCCTTTTATTGAATCAGTTGCTTCGCATGCTCTATCGACGGTTGCTTATTGAATGTGCATAGAATTTCTACCGTGGTCCCTGCTCCTGAGTTGATTGACTCCCCTTCTCAATATTGCCTTGGTATGGAGGTCGTTGAAACTGGTGTTACCATTTTATAGCTGTCAGCGGATCTCGCAATATTGTTTTCCCCATCGCTGCAGGGGTTAATTTGTTTTAGAATCTGGGCACTGCGACTGACCAATACTGCCGAGCTTGTTGGTTATCTGAACAAAGACACCTCTCCGGCTACAGTTATCATGACCTATTTAAGGTTTCTACTAGGTGTTTCCTTCAGGTACGCTTTGCTTCCTTCTCTGGCTTAATTATTTCAAGCTGAGTCCCCATCTCTTCCAGAATGTCCTTATAATATTCATTCAGGGGTTGATGGTTTACCACGAGGGTTTTCCGTTGAGGTGCATTGATAAGCACCTGAGAGAAGAGAATGATGTTGGGCTAGATATCCAGTTTGCATCTGGGTAAACGATTCGATTGATCCCAACGGCAGCTGAGTGTACCATGTGCGGGCCTCTAGTCCAGGGGAGAACCGAACCTTTTTACCAAAGAAAACTGAGTTCCTTCTTTTGTAATTTTATTGCTCTCGATGGTGGTGTAGTAGGCAGCGATGTGCTCGTCGAAATCCGTGGTTCTGTCATACTTACGATTATCTGACAGGCGGGAGTGCTTAGGTATGCGGACCCGTGCAGCGCTTGCTTTGTATGCATTGTTGAATCCCCAAAAATTAACCACGAAAGGTAAAATTCCGGAATATCAACTGAATGGACTAACTCTTTTAAAGTTTTTGAAGTCGCCACCCAATTTAAGGAAAACAGGGAACCAAATAAGCAAATGCGTGCAAAAACACCATTTTTGAAAAAAGACAGTCTTTTCAGAGATTCTAAGTAAGAAGTTTTGTTAATTTCGAAAGAAGGTTTTTAAGGAACTTTCGAAATTCCGTAAAATACGGTTAATCCGACAGGTTTCCAAATATTTGCAAGTGCGCTTTTCTTGCGAAAGAATTATTTAAAAATAGTATGAAATAATAATAGTAATAGTAATGATAATAATTAATCGAATAAAAGCTTATTTGCAAAATAATTTTTTTACTTGCACGCATTTGCTAAGACGACCCCAATTTGCAATAAATTAAATAACAACTTCAAAATAAAAGGTAATGAACATAAAGTAAAGCAATATACAAACAATCAGATATTATTGATAAAACGAATATTTTACACATTTATTTATCTAAATATCTCTAAGGAAAGGAAGGCAAAGTTAAGGATAGAATCCGGGAAATTGATCAACTCGCGGGAGCCTTGAATTTTCTAAAATTTCTAAAGCTTTATTTCTTGACAGCTTGAGTTCGAATTCAATCCCAGATGACTCCGATGCAATGGATTATTCCCGATTGGTGAGTTTAGCCAACTCGATCCCAAATATTCATGCCCAATGTACCTCGCAAAACAAACAAATGAAATTGGATTAGTACGATAATAAAGCATAACAACTAATGAAAATAAAATAATAATAATAATAATAATTATAATAATAAAGTAATAATAATAATAATAGTAATGGGATTTTGTTTTGTAAATTTAGGCTCAGGATTGTATGGCGTATCGAGTAGAGGCTCGGGATGTTGGTACGGCTGCAAATACGGAGCCGGGATCAGTTGCCATGCCAAGTACCAAACCCATCACTCTATTTGACTTGCTTTGCATAAATTCATACATTCATTATCGCCTATTTTTGTTTTCGGGAGACTTGAGGGACATCTATATGCATTTACGGGACGTTATTTTGGCCTCCAAACGTCATTGACCGTGTAGTATCCATTTCAAATCAGTCTGTAGCCTCATATAAATTATTTCCATAGGCTTTATTCAAATCAATATCCGCTTAATATCCAATGGGTCCCACAGCGTGTAGCATCTGTTCAATATTCAGTAATATCCTCAGTAAATGGTCGAGTAATTGCCATAGCTTTGACAGGGTCAACTACAAAACCAAAAAAACCTACGGCCTGTCTCACAAAAAACAAAGATTCCATAATCTGCAACATCAAACAAGTAGATCAAGTGCAAAATGAAACGAATATATATAGCCAGCATGTACAGCCAAAGGAGATGAAACAGAGATAGCAGAACGAAATAATCCGGACAAACCAGCACCAGAGGATTCTAATTTCTTGAGTGAATCAGAGTTCAGGGAAGAAATAATCCTAAAACCTTTATCAATCAAATCCCTGCAAAATAGAAACGAGGAGTGCGACCAAATCGAATCTAAGGAAAGAAAATAGAAAGTTTAAGTTAAGAAACAGAACAGCATTAACGGTCATAATTTCAGCTAGTGAATCCGGTGAGCAGAGCAAACACGAAGATCGGAGCAGCGATAATCAATGGGTGGCATCGCTACTACTCCGACGGCATCACTGCCGCTAATATCGCCGAAGATGATGGTTTTTCTAGTGGAAATAAGCATGAACAGCAGCCAATCAGTGACCCAAACAGAGTGGCGGAGGAGCGACCGCCGTTTAACGGCATCACTGCTACCCCGACACTCTTCCTCTTACTTCCCTTTTGCTTTGTTTTAGATCTCGTTTTTTTCTTTGTAGTGGTGTGTACGGTGTAGGTGTTTGGATCTGAGTATATGGTGAAGTATTGTAGGGGATGAGGGATGGTTATGTGTTGAAGGTGTGTGGGGTAAAGAAGACGAAAAGGGGGTTTTTGTGTGGGCTTGATTTTGGAGAAGATGAGAGAAGAGATCCAAATCAGTGTGGGGTGTTTTTTTAACGGTGGGGATGGGCCTCTATGTATCTGATATTTTTGTGTTGTAGGAGAGTTAAGGAGATGAGGATTTATTTTTTTAGTGGGGGAAGATGATGAATGATAATATGATAAAAGGCTAGGGTTTTAGGATTTATAGGGGTGAGGTTTAGGGGTTTCCAAAATTGGGCAAGAAGAAAATTTTGTGTTGCGTAAATAGGCCAGGACCCAAAATGGAGAACAATTATGGTCCTTTTTCCGTTAAAATTATGAACTTAGTTTATTCTACAAATTAACTTTATTTTAAACATAATTAGACGTTAATTGAAAATTCCGGGACAAATTTGGGTGTCAACAGCTGCCCCTCTTTACCAGGATAGGATGAAAGAGTTTTCAGGGTAAAGATTGTTGACATGAAAACCAATTTTTTCACGGTAAAGCCAATACTATGATTCCTAGGATCAAAATGTGAGGCTTATGGACATGGCCGAGCTCCGGTTTCCGATTTGCCTACATATCTCGGGCTAAAAGAGAATCAGGCCATATGTAGTTCGACGCAATTTGAAAATCAAAGAGGAGATAGTAACGACTACTCAAGCGCGGGAAAAGAGGCTTGTAATCAGCCAAGTTATGAAAATGTGGTCGACGACACACCCATAAAGAGGGGTTTACACGGACATAGCTTCCACTGTACCTCGATAACCGAGTCATCTTGTCTTAAATCTCAAACCTCAGACTCTAAGGTTAACAAGAGACTTACCTCTAGGGTTGACGACTTATGCGGGTGCGATTCTTCAGGTCTTCGTTGACGAGTCTAGCTCATCTCAACGATTGCCCCAGTTTATCGCTAAGAAAGTTTCATGTTATGCTCCAAACGCTGTTGCGGTGCTGCTAAAAATCCTGTAATAATCTCAACAGATGGTAAGCGAGCAACTGCTAATAAACTGTAATAATTGGATAAGAAATAGATAAAGTGATAACATAAAATTGTAAATGCAGGCTGTCATATTATCAATAAGTTCTTCTTTCGATCAACTGACGAGGCGCTCCGCCCTGGGAACCTCTAGGCTGATCCTTATTCTGAAATAGTAAAGCAAGACAATAAGTAAAGTGAGAACGAATTGTAAAATGCAAGGCTTTCATAAGATAAGTTAACTAACGAAACATAATGTCTTAAGCCGGCTTGTCTTAGACTATCAAGCTACTTTAAATATAACATGTCAATATTGCAAGACAACCGACATCGCGAAACACTCCAAAAGTGGTGCTTCAGCCTACTTGTCTTAGACTATCAATCTACTTTAAATATAACATGCCAATATTGCAAGACAACCGACATCGCGAAACATTCCGAAAGTGGTGCTTCAGCCGACTTGTCTTAGACTATCAATCTACTTTAAATATAATATGCCAATATTGCAAGACAACCAACATCGCGAAATACTCCGAAAGTGGTGCTTCAGCCGACTTGTCTTAGACTATCAATCTACTTTAAATATAACATGCCATATGCAAGACAACCGACATCGCGAAACACTCCGAAAGTGGTGCTTCAGCCGACTTGTCTTAGACAGTCAATCTACTTTAAATATAATATGACAATATTGTAAGACAACCGATATCGCGAAACACTCCGAAAGTAGTGCTTCAGCCGATTTGTCTATCTCTATCGTATATGCAAGTTTCATAATAATGTTTATTTTGAAATAAGGATCATAAAAATAGAAATGCCGCCTGTTTGGCAACAAACCATGATAAGCATAATGCTTTTATTCAAGAAGAGGCAGTTTACAACGCAATCTTGTACTATGTTTCAATCACATGACAAAACAAATGAGACATCCGGTCTTGAAGCATCCAATATCTCAACGCAACATGAAATAAACATGCATATCCTATTTAACAGATGGATGAACCTGAATTGTTCATTTATAAGGCGAACGGGCCCAAAACATTCATTTATAAAGTGAACGAGCCCAAAACATTCGATTATAAGGTGAACGAGCCTAATTTTGATCGCAGGCTGCGAAATAAAGTTGCAAATTAGATTAATTAAGGCAAGATAATGCAAAACAAATAAGCAAACCTGTGCCGTGTTGCTTGTATTGATAGTATTGCAAAGCGTTGAATGCTGCCTTCAGTTCATATTGAATCTGATGTTCAATTCCTGCAAATTTAAAGTAAATGTGTTGGAAAACCACTGAATAATAAAGCAAAGGCTATAATGAAAAAGAAAGAAATAGATTTGTAGTGCATATGCGACAAGGCGAATAATCTCCGAGAAACTGATGGTTTATCTGAAAAAGTAAAGCAAGGCATTAATTTAAAGCAAATACAAAGGCATAATTTAAAGTCAAGTGCAAAGCAAAGCAATGCAGAAATGTAATCAGTACAATAGACATTTGATAAATCAATTGGCGAGACAATCGGGCAATGATGGCCTTTGGCGGATTATCAATTAAAAATAAGGCAATGCCTATTTTGGCGTGATTTTAAAACATAACACATGCCTCGGCTTCATTGCCTATTTGGGAATGAAAATCGTAGAGGTAGAAATGCCGGTTGTTTGGCAATAGCTCATGGCCAAGCATAACGCTTTAAGTCATAAAAAGGCAATACAACGCAATCTGCAAGGCAACTTTGAATGCGCGTTCAATAAATTATTCATCGATAGTGCGAGATATTTTCATTGCAAGCTTTCATGTTCCTGCTCTCAAAGAAAAATTGTTAGTTTTGAGAAGGGAGGGGAAAGCATTTGATTTGTGCTGACTTTATCCTGATCTTGTTGCTTCCTTGTTTTCATTGGACTTGGATTTGCGAATTGCTTTCAGAAACTTGGCTCATGAACTCAAATAGCATAGATTTTGAAAAATTGAGGCAAGATAAAATATTTTAATGCAATATAGCGAGTGAAATAAGCATGCAAATGAAGTCAAAGATTCATTTTGAAAATTTTGCCTTGACTTAAACTTGTAACATATTTTAAAACAAACGGAACGTCCTTTGTCTTAGACTTTGCACTGTTTGCTTAACGAATTTCAAAATTCTTGCCGATTCTACCTCTTATAACCAATGCTGCTTCTTGCAAAATTGCCCCAGTTATTATCTTTTGTATCTCCAACTCGTTTTGCAAAAATTGCCCCAGTTGTCTATGTTGGGAAAAAATAAAATTTAAATACTAAAGGGTCGAGCCCGATGGGGAAGCCTACATATCCCTCCTTGGGAATCAAACTGTGCGTAGTTCTGCATCACTGCTTCAACGCCATATACCAACAAATAAAAGCTGCTCCAGTTGAAGTTCTAACAGTAGTGCGATATCCAAAGAGCACAGACAATAACTTTTCAGTGCATCACTTTCAATTGGTTCAGTTGCTTTGCCATACGTCACAAGCAAAGCTTTGGCAGGTTTATCAATTTTAGTTTTGAAACAGAAACAAATGCAAGAGTAAATAATATAATAAGAATGCGATGCATTTTATTTCAACTTTCATAAATTCAAAATGAGTTGATTCAGATTAACATAAGCTTTAAAATACAATGCAATTCAGGACCTCAATCTGAATTAAAACTGAAAAATAATGCTACTAAGTTCAATCGCAACGTTCTTTCAAACAATGCCATTAGCTTCTGGTACTGCATCGTTCACGAGCTAGAGCGTCTACCATCAATCAGATCTCGAATCCCTTGCTTGGTGAATGGTCAGCCACTTCACAAATCCAACTTTTGCTAGAGAAATAAACAAAACAAAAGAAACCTCGAAGGGTAACTATGTTAGTTTGCATGTTATTGATAAGATTGCATACAAGCAAGCAACACCTAGTATTTAACGTATTTTGAGCAAATAAAGCAAGGCAAGCAATTAACATTTAACAATCACAAGTAGTTGAGCGTAAATAAATATGCAAACGTGTCCTACCCTGTAATTTACCTCTTTGTGCTAGAGGTAAGCCTAATCGCGTAAACAAGCGGTAACGAAAAATATTCCATGCTAGTTCTGAGCAGTTCATATTTAGAGTAAGCAATAAACAATAATAATAATTGATAACAATCAGCTCTCCGCCTTGGCACTGCAATTCTGTTATCCCGACTAACTTCTAAAAGTTGGTGTATACTTGAAATTCTAACACAACTCGGGCTCTCCACAGCATCTGCACCAAATTCTAAACCCAAATGCCTAAAACCTGAAACAATCCCCCATACACCTTTTGCAAACATCCACACTCCTCCAAGCATAAGTCCCAATTATTTTACAACATCCAAGGGTGAAATTTCCAACTGCCTTAACAGTACCAGACTGCAAATATAAAAGGTTCCAATTGACCTTTTGCAAATAAAACCTCACTGGTCCTCGGCTTTGATCAAGCCTCTCAGCCTCCTAGGTAGCCAAGACCGCACTGGTCTTCAAGGAGGGACCCCATTGGTCGTTTATAGACATATGGGCTTCACTCTCCTAGTATGCGACAAGCATACTTCAATTATCATGAATGCAGCTGGACAGTCAACATAGGCCTGCACACACGCAAAGCCATTCACGAGAGGTATCCCACTGATCCTTTTAAAGACACCAGGGGCTTCGCCTCTTAGATCTCACTACATCAGGCCAGCTCCAAAACACAAACCAACCAATATGCCTAACTTTCCCCGGACTACAATTTTGTCTTCTTCACAAAATTCTGCACTATGATGTCAAATTCTCCGTGGACTACTATGACCACGCAGATTCTGCTAAATTCTTCCATTTTCTAACCTAAAAGACAACATAGGAGACAAAATTTTAAATCTGATTTTGCTCAAAACATGGTTAGGACTGAAGATTCGTTATCCACAACACATAATATGCATTGTCATTGGGTTTCAAAAACCCGTTGACGTAAGGGCGGTTTCCTAACTATGGAGGCGGCACCAAGGACCGGGTCCAGACTAAGGTGTAAATGCATGTATGCTCCTAAAAGCTCCGTCTAAGAGTGGGTTAACGGTTGAGGCTAACAGTGAGTGGCAAGCGGTCTCGCAGTGGCTGCCGGTGTACCAACTCGTCATAGGGTTCTTTAGTGGAAGAAGGTGCGGGTGCGCATGGGCACACCTCGCGGATATTTGAATGAGAATGCAAGAGGTTTCCAGGAGTGGGGGAAATATGAAAGGAATGCCAGTTTATATATGTGCACAAATAAGGGTGTAGTGACATGCTTTCCGTGGCACACAAACAAACAGATATAATAAAGAAAAATAAATTAAGAATGCTAGTTGCAAATAATTGAAAACCTTTATGGTCAAAACCTTTATTGTTCCCCAGCGGAGTCGCCACGCTGTTGAATCCCTAAAAATTAACCCCGAAAGGTAAAATTTCAGAATATCAACTGAATGGACTAACTCTTTTGCAGTTTTTGGAGTCACCATCCAATTTAAGGAAAACAGGGAACCAAATAAGCAAATGCGTGCAAAAACTCCATTTTTGGAAAAAGGCAGTCTTTTCAGAGTTTCTAAGTAAGAGTTTTTGTTAATTTTGAAAGAAGGCTTTTAAGACTCTTTCGAAATTTCGTAAATTACGGTTAATCCGACAGGTTTCCAATATTTACAAGTGCGCTTTTCTTGCGAAAGAATTATTTAAAAATAATAAGAAATAATAATAGTAATAGTAATGATAATAATTAATCGAATAAAAGCTTATTTGCAAAATATTTCTTTTTACTTGCACGCATTTGCTAAGACGGCCCCAATTTGCAATAAATTAAATAACAACTTCAAAATAAAAGTTAATGAACATAAAGTAAAGCAATATACAAACAATCAAATATTATTGATAAAACGAATATTGTACATATTTTTTTACATGAATATCCCTAAGGAAAGGAAGGCAAAGTTAAGGATAGAACCTGGGAAACTGATCAACTCGCGGGAGCCTTGAATTTTCTAAAATTTCTAAAGCCTTATTTCTTGACTGCTTGAGCTCGAATTCAATCCCAAATGACTCCAATGCAATGGAATATCCCCGATTGGTGAGTTTAGCCAACTCGATCCCAAATATTCATGCCCAATATACCTCGCAGAACAAACAAAAGAAATTGTATTAGTACGATAATAAAGTGTAACAACTAATGGAAATAAAATAATAATAATAATAATAATAATAATAATAATAATAATAATAATAATAATAATAATAATAATAATAAAGTAATAATAATAAAATAATAATAATAATAATAAAAATAGTAATGGAATTTTTTTTGTAAAATTTAGGCTCAGGTTTGTATGGCATATTGAGTAGAGGCTTGGGATGTTGGTACGGCTGCAAACACGGAGCCCGGGTCGGTTGACATGCCAAGTACCAAACCCATCACTCTATTCGACTTGCTTTTCATAAATTCATAGATTCATCATCGCCTATTTTTGTTTTCGGGACACGTGAGGGACATCTATATGCATTTACGGGACGTTATTTTGCCTCCAAACGTCATTGACCGTGTAGTATCCGTTTCAAATCAGTCCATAGCCTCAAATAAATTATTTTCCGTAGGCTTTATTCAAACCAATATCTGCTTAATGTCCAATAGGTCCCGCAGCGTGCAGCATCTGTTCAATATGCAGTAACATCCTCAGTAAATGGTCGAGTAATTGCCATAGCTATGACAGGGTCAACGACAAAACCAAAAAAAAAACCTGCGACCCGTCTCACAAAGAACAAAGATTCCATAATCTGCAACATCAAAAAGGTAGATCAAGTGCAAAATGAAACGAATACATATAGTCAGCATGTTCTGCCAAAGGAGATGAAACAGAGATAGCGGAAAAGAATAATCCGGACAACCCAGAACGAGAGGATTCTAATTTCTTGGGTGAATCAGAGTTCAGGGAAGCAATAATCCTAAAACCATTATCAATCAAATCACTGCAAAACAGAAACTAGGAGTGCGACCAAATCGAATCCAAGGAAAGCAAACAGAAAGTTTAAGTTAAGAAACGGAATAGCATCGCCGGTAATAATTTCGGGTAGCAAATCCGGTGAGTAGAGCAAACACGATGATCAGAGGAGCAACAACCACTGAGTGGCATCGCTGCTACTCCGACGGCATCACTGCCGCTAATATCGCCGGTGATGATGGTTTTTCCGGTGGAAATAAGCATGAACAGCAGCCAATCAGTGACCCCAACAAAGTGGCGGAGGAGCGACCGCCGTTTAACGGCGTCACTGCTACCCCGACACTCTTCCTGTTACTTCCCTTTTGCTTTGTTTCAGATCTCATTTTCTTTTATTGTAGTGGTGTGTACGGTGTAGGTGTTTGGATCTGAGTATATGGTGAAGTATTGTAGGGGATGAGGGATGGTTATGTGTTGAAGGTGTGTGGGGTAAAGAAGACGAAAATGGGGGTTTTTGTGTTGGGTTGATTTTGGAGAAGATGAGAGGAGAGATCCAAATTAGTGTGGGGTGTTGTTTTAACGGTGGGGATGGGCCTCTATGTATCTGATATTTTTGTCTTGTATGAGAGTAAGGGAGATGAGGGTTTTTTTTTAGTGGGGAAGATGATGAATGATAATATGATAAGAGGCTAAGGTTTTAGGATTTATATGGGTGAGGGTTAAAGGTTTCTAAAATTGGGGGAGAAGAAAATTTTATGTTGCGTAAATAGGCCAGGACTCAAAATGGAGAACAATTATGGCCCTTTTTCCGTTAAAATTATGAACTTAATTTATTCTAAAAATTACCTTTATTTTAAACATAATTAGACATTAATTGAAAATTCCGGGACAAAATTGGGTGTCAACATGCATGCTTGAAAAACTTTTGCTCATCTACGCCTGTAACCTGGGTGGAGCACCATCAGGTTACCAATCAGACCGTTGATGACTTTTAGCTCTTTGAGGATGTCCTGGATGACAGGTGTTCCTTTGATGCCTTGATCGCTAGCCGCTGTGGAGCTCTCTGGGGCAGTCCCATGTTGAGCTGTGGAGCTGATGATTTATTCATGAGCGCTGGTCCTCATGGGGATACTGGCCTCTGGAATGATCCAGCGAAGATCGCTTCCAGTTTCTTGGCTAGACTATCGGCCATATTGGCTGAGTTTTGCTGTGCTTGCTCCTCCTGAGCTTTGAGGAAATTGTTAAGTAAGTCTTCGAACTTGGAGTTGCTTGCACTTGGTTGATCATCATCACGTTCATTATCCTCAGGGATTGGATCCCTAGGAGTTCCCTTTGGTTGTCCCTCGGGATCGCTAGGATCCTTTATGGAATCGTCAACCGCGTTAGTGGTGTTCTTCGGGACATCGTCGTTGCCGTTTGACATGGTTGTGCTTTTCCTTTATAAAAACCTACAATTTCCTGGGGCCCACGATGGGCACCAAAATTTTTAAACCTAAAATTTGTTTAAAGGTTAAACAAATAGAATTTATAGAAAGGTCACAAGTAATACGGTAAATATGGAGGAAAAGTAATAAACAGAGAACTAAGCGAAGAAATAAATAGTTGTATTTCCTTGAGTAAAGTCGGATTCTTGGTGAACCACATGATCTATGATATAATGGGAAAGGGGATATTTATAGTTGAGCTTTACCCCTATCCTAATTATGGTAAAATACAGAGACTTCTAGGCCATGGACCTGTTTACTCAAGACGGGATACAAATTAAATCCTAACTAAGAGACTGTAAATCCTAAGCGGCGGGATGTATGTCTTGCATCCCACGGTTCGTGCCTGCTAAGTGGTCGTGGCTTTGAGAGCAGGCGTGTATCCTCTATGCCCGGTGACTTAGAGGCTAAGTCTACTCTTCGCCAGCTGGACTCGTATCCCCGTAGTCATAGGTGGTGAATTTTTACCCACACAAAAGATTTGTCTTTTTTTTTTTACCTATTTCAACATGCTTTTCTCTATTAATAATATTCAGATGTAAAAACCTTTCAACACCTAATTATAGTGTCCGTTCTCTATCCCTCAATCTCTAACTAAATTATCTTAGCTCCAATTTGAACATAGAATTTGGGCACTTGTTTTCAAAATAGATTTTGAAAACAGTGTTTGTTAACGATTTTTGCCTGTTTTTGGAAAATTTGTGAAGATAATTTTTCAAATTCCAAAAACTTGTTTGGATCAGTTGTTGGGTGAAATGAACATTCCCACTCATAAAACTTCAACTTTTTCTCCAAGTAAAATACATGTCGAAACATAAATTCAAATTCCAATAAATATTTTTCAACTCAACTTCAAATTTTTTTTTTTTTAAAGTTTCAACCAAATCTATGTCCAAACGCTAACTTAAAGTCTTAACATGACAATACTTTCCATCGATCGCTTCCGCGCATATCCAACTAAATTATGTTGAAATTCTATCAAATAGGCAACCCTGGAATTCTTGGAAGGGCAACACTTGCCCTCGAATCCATTTACCCTGTCTCCAACTAGATTTCCTAAAAATCTTTAAAAAAAAGCCACACTCGCACTTGACCCCATCACCCTCTTCTCCCAATTAAATTGTCTTGAAAACATAAAAAATAGACAATGCTTTTACTCAACTCTTTCACCATTCTCCCAGCTAAATTGCTTTGAATTCTAAGCAGGGCAACACTTACCATGTTGGAGGTCATTTATACAAAACTATGAAAATAAGGACAAATCCTCAAAATCAGTCAAATTTGGGGAACTAGAGCAAAATTTATCAAATGTACGCCTACAGTTAATGAGGGGCGAGGCTATTACCAAAATGGGTTTTATTTTCCAACAAGTTCTTACCCGTGCTGGACATATCCGGCCTCACTGTCACACTTTTAGCTTGGTAAGAAATGTCTTATATTTTTTCCACTGATAGAAAAAATAAAACGACCCTGGCTAGTCGTTTCGGGAGTTAGGACTCTATTTAGAGATCCGACAGTCTTAAAAGCTCTGTAAATTCTAGGACTTGTTCGTAAAGTTTGAGTTGAATCGGACATTATTTAATAGGTCTTGGAAGATGTTTTTGTTTTCTAGTGCCAGTAAAGCCGAATTGTATTTTTCGAGCTCATTTTGAGTAGATAAGATCGATTTTGAAATTTAAAAGTATTTTTAAGCTTGTATGGTTATTTTTTTACCTATGTGAACTTTTAGAAGTGATATCCGAGGTTAATGGGATAGTTTTTGCATATATTCCGACAGTTGGAACTTATCCTCCTCCTGTTGAACCTTCATCTTGGGTTTTGGGGATCCTTTTCGAGATCTTTCTTCGCGAGTAGGTCATATATGTGTTTAATAACTTGCATGCAAAGTTTGGAGTGAGTCTAAGCTTCATAGGATCTTGTTCGTATAAGAAATGCAGCACCAATTGGTGTTGTCAAGCCTTCTAGGATTTGCGTTACGCATTATTGCTGAAGAAATGTTTTCTCTACGTGACAAAGCCCATGGTGGCGTGATAGCAAAGGTTTGGGTCGCGAAAGCTACTGTTTCAGTGTGAAAGTGCTGATTTGGGGTATAAATATGACCCAATTATCGGCTAACCTTATTTTCTATTGAATTCTCTAGATATATTGTCGTCTAAAGTGTTTCTAAGGTACCAATATGCTCCAATCATCAAATTAACATTCCTAAACTTGTTGATGAAATTAATTAAGGGTTATGGGCTTAGAATTTATTGAAATTTTACTTGGAGTAATTGGGTTGGAACCCTTGCCTTGGAAATTAAGGAAATTTGTATAATTGAATTCAAAATTATAATCCAATAGTATAAATCGGTATAGTGGGAATGTAAGGACTGCAGAATTGTATAGTTTGGCTAAGCCAGGCCTTGGGAAAATTTAGTAATTTCTTTCATATTCCATCTAATAGCTATTCGTTATAAGGGCACTTGTACGTGCAATTATCCTTCTATGGCTCAGAGAAAAAGTTCCAAGAGGTGTCGGAAAGGAAAAGAGACCGTTTACTGATTGATTAAGCCCCATACTTGAGGTAAGTGATTGTCTCAATTTCTTTGACGGTCGTTGGCCTATGGATATCTTATTGACGCATTATTTACATAAGTAGCTATCAATAGGGCATACTTACTATGTCGCAGCCTTGAAATGCATTCATATATTGTATTCTCTTGTTGTGGGCTTTGATGTCATATTAGGTGCAATAGTATTGCAGTCCAGGAGTAGGAGTATTCCGCTCCATTTATTTCATCTGATTGTATATCCCTCGAATATATGAGTATTCCGCTTCGGTAAGGGGTTTTGGGCACATGTGATGTGACTGTATGCATTGACTTATCTGCACATTTTTATCTTTTTTTTCTAGTTGTAGTTGATATTCTGATTCCCTAGCTAGTCTACTTATTGTTTGAAGTAGCTAGTTGACCCTCACTTATTGAGTCCTTATGTCTCACTCTCTATATGTTCTTATTTTGTCTTGTCGTTTCGGCAGATTCCGTTCTATGAGCTAGCACGTAATGCGATTGAGAAGCGAAAGTGTCCCAACTGTTAGTGGTGAGCTAGCTTTTGTCTGTTGAGGCCATCAACTTTAAATGTCTTTATTAGATCTTGTTTTTCTCCCTTCGAGAGATGTATATATCTTTTGGATTTTTTAGATGTCTGATCTGAGTAGCGCTGAACCTTTGTACTAGGGTAGTTAGCTGTGTTCTTTCAGGCAGTCTCTCTCTCTCTCTCTCTCTCTCTCTCTCTATTTATATATATATATATATATTTGGAGTTATGTCTTTGAAGCTTCCTTATACTTATTCAAAGTTAGTTTTAAATCATTTCTATTAATTCAATCAGTAGGGTTCGCCCGACGGGTCTAAGGGAGAATAGGGTGCCCGCATGGCCTAGCCAACAATTCAGGTCGTGTCAACTGGTATCAATATCTGGTATAGAGTCTTTCCAGATCATGAAAATGGCAAATAAAGTCTCACGGATCGGACAAGGACGTTTGTACCTATCTACAAGAGGCTATGGTGGTATAAACGCAGTGTTTTTCTTTCTTCCTTAATTGTGCTTGGGTTCTCTAATAAGAAGTTAAAACTTCTCTATTTTGTCACTTGTAGTAAATGGTGAGAACGCGTGAGACCACTAAGCGTGAGGCTGAGAAGCCGGATGCACCACCCTAGATGCAAAATGCTTCTCGAGGCAGAGGTGCCGACCGTGGTAGAAGCCAAGGTAGAGGTAGTGGTTGAGGCAGAGGTATAGATGCCCAGGCCGCGAGAGTAGCAGATTGTGTTGATGATCAAGTTAATGAGGACCAGCTAAAGGCCTCAACAGTACTAGTGCCTAGGAGGCAGTGTGACCAGGTCTTTATTTAGCTCTCTAGGATGCTTTGATAAGATTTCTGGAGTATGGTGTTGACTATACTTTATTTCAGTTTGAGAGTCCAACCATTGCATGGTGGATCACACTTCTTCAACTAGGTAGGATTTGCCTATGTTCACCTGGTGCGAGTTCTGTCGTAGATCTATGGAGAAATTTCTTCCTAGCAACGAACTAGATAAGAGGCGTATTTACTTAGAGAGGATATGATAGGGTAACTTGTCAGTTTTAGAGTATGAGATTTTGTTTTTAGATATGTCTAAATATGCTTCAGACATATTTCGTGAGCCTTCCAAGAAAATTAGAAGATCTATTGATGGGCTTTCTCCTTCTTTGAGATCCACCAAGGCTTAGGAAATTGAGGCTGGGACTTCATTTGATGTTGTTGTTGACATTGCTCGTACATATAAGGCATATCATAACTTGGAGCAGGAAGATGCGGAGCGGGAGAGTAAGAGATTCTATGGTCCAGGCTAGCATCCTAGTACCTAATCTAGAGATAAGAGTCAGCATTATCAAGGCAGGGCCATCTATCAAGCCAGCATAGTCTTCGATGTGTAGTTTTCAGAATTCGTCACTTCCTCCTCATTGCCAGTTCTGATTTCGCCTTCGTGATCAATTGTACTTTGATCGGCGCTAATATACTCCAGGGTGTTTCATCTGTCAGGAGCCAGGGCATCATAAGAAGTATTGTCCCTTACTTCAGTAGGGAGGTACTTGTCATTTTCCTCGTCCTCAGGCATCGCCACCTCAGGGTACTCCTTTAGGATCTCAGCAATTCGAGGTGCCCCAACACCAAGCAGAGGTCGTGGCATGGTACTAGTGATCCCTCAGAGGTAGTTATCATAATGGTGGTTCAGCTTAATCGCAGAGGAAATTATATGCCTTGTCAACCAGGCAGGATACTAAGGCATCCAACATAGTTATGACATATATCTTATATATATATATATATTGTTGGGATCCATACTCTCTAATTGATCCAGGATCCATCTATTCTTATGTATATATCTATTTTGTTACGGGTTGTCATGTTGATTATATGTATCTTCGTGATCATTTCTATGTTTCTCCTTTTACTGGAGATCCTACTATGGTGGATCGAGCCCTTCCAGCTTGTACTGTATTCTTTGGGAGTCGTGAAATCCTGGTGGGCTTTTTGGTTTTGGATATGGTGGACTTCGATGTTATTATAGGCATGGACTAGTTGGCATCATGTCATGCCACTCTAGATCATCATGCTAAGTCAATTCGACTTTCTCTTCCTGGTTCAGTGCCAATGGTGTGGCCGTGCTTTCATTTGCCAACCACGAGGTATATTTTTTCCTTTGTGAAGGCAAAGTAGATGATGAATAAAGCGTGTTCAGTGTATCTTGCCTTTATTCGAGATACCAATACCGAAATTTCATCCGTTAACTATGTTCCTATTGCAAAAGAGTTTCCCAATGTGTTTCTAGATGATTTTCTGGGACTTCCTCCTAATTGGGAGATAGAGTTTGGAATTGATGTAGTGCTAGAGACTTAGCCAATATCTATCCCTCCATATCGCATGGCTCTGTCAGAGTTGAAGAGCTGAAGGAGCTGTTGCAGGCCTTGCTCGATAAGGGATTTATCAGGCCGAGTATTTTCCTTGGGGAGCTCATGTTCTATTGTGAACAAGAAAGATGGGACTATGTAGATGTATATTGACTATCGGCATCTGAGTAAAGTCACTATCAAGCATAAGTATCCATTTGCCTCGTATAGATGATTTATTTGATCAGTTGTAGGGAGCAAAGTTTTTTCTAAGATCGATTTGCGATATTATTATCATCACTTGAAGACTCGGGTAGTCGATATCCTGAAGACTACTTTCAGGACTCGTTACGACCATTATGAGTTCCTAGTTCTATCTTTTGGGCCTACCAATGCCCCTGCAGCTATCATGGATCGTATGAATCGGATATCAAATCATTCATTGATTCCTTTGTCATTGTCTTCATCGATGACATTCCGATCTATTCTCACTGTTAAGAAGAGCATGAGTATCATATGGGAGGTGTTCTTCAGATACTCTGTGATTGAAAGCTTTATGCCAAATTCTCGAAATGTGAATTTTCGCTTGATTCTATAGCTTTCATGGGTCATATAGTATCCAGTGAGGATATTAAGGTGGACCCGAAGAAGATTGAGGCATTTCAGAATTTGTCCCCTCCTACCACTTCGACTCAACTTCGTAGCTTTCTTGGGTTTGCAGGTTATAATCGGTGTTTCAAAGAGAAGTTCTCCACTATTGTAGCTCATCAAACCTGTTTGACTCAAAAATCAGTTTAGTTTCGATGGACCGATGAGTGCAAGGCGAGCTTTCAAAAGCTCAAGTCCTTATTAACCTCAGCTCCAGTGTTATCTCTTCCTTCTGGTATTGGTGGATTCGTGGTCTATTGCGATGCTTCCGGTGGTGGCCTGAGATGTATTCTGATTCAACACAGAAAGGTTATTGCTTATGCTTCCAGATAGCTGAAGGTGAATGAGAAAAATTATCTAACTCATGATCTAGAGTTGTCAGCTATGGTCTTTGCTTTGAAGATCTGGAGGCATTACCTTTTACGGTAAGCCTTGTGAGGTATATATTGATCACAAGAGCTTGTATTATTTTCTCTCTCATAAGGAACTAAATGACAGGAAGTAGAGGTGGTTTGAGTTGATTAAGGATTATGATCTCACTATTCGCTAGAATAGGCAAATGTGGTAGCAGAGACATTGAGTATGAAGTTTGTGGGCAGCTTGGATTTTCTTAATGCTGATATGAGACCTTTAGCTTGAGAGTTGCAGTGTCTTGGTGATTCCGGGGTAATATTTTTAGCCCTGACTCAAGTCGAGTCCTTGCTTGTGTTGCTTCTTGGTCTTCCTACTCACTCAAATTAAGGAAAAGCAGTTAGAGGATCCTTATCTTCGTGAGTTTTGTGACTGTATTCTAAGTAGAGGAGCCCCCCATTTCGAGCTTGATTCAGATGGTATTCTTCGATTTAATGGACGACTCTATGTTTCTGATGTCGAATATTTGAGGCAGATGTTGCTGATCGAAGCTCATTTCTCGCGGTATTTTATCCATCCTGGTATCACTAAAATCTATCAAGATCTTTAGAATCTGTATTAGTGGAAGCGGATGAAATGATGTGTTCAGCCATGTCTCTCGATGTTTGAACTCTCAGCATATCAAGTACAAACATAGGAGACCAACAGGTTTGGCTCAAGCTTTACCCATTCCTGAGTGGAAGTGGGAGCGGATCATTATGGATTTTGTAGTTGGTCTGCCAAAGACCACCTGGCACCATGAATTAGTATGGGATATTGTACACTGACTGAAGAAATCTTCTCATTTTATTCCTGTGAAGATGACTGACCTAGCTAAGAAGTTGGCTCGGACTTTCATCAAGCAAGTGGTTCGATCGCGTGGCACCCTGATATCCTTTATATCTGATCGAGGTTCCCAGTTCACTTCTCAGTTCTGGCAGGCTTTCCAAAAGGAATTGGGTACCTAAGTTTAGCTCAACATAGCATTTCATCCGTATACTGATGGTCAGATTGAGCGGACTATCTAGATTATGGAGGATATGTTAAGAGTGTGTGTTCAAGATTTCGGAGGCCATTGAGATGATCATTTGGCCTTAGTGGAGTTATCCTATAATAGCTATCAGTCCTTCATTTAGATAGCCCCGTTCGAGGCATTATATAGTTGTCAATATCGTACTCCGATTTGCTGGTTAGAGTCTCGGGATATTGAGGTGTTGGGCTCGGATATGGTTCGTTAGACTCAAGATACAGTTTGTTTATTCCAGGTCATCTTTAGATAACTCAAAGCAGACAGATATCATATTCAAACCGGAGGAATCGAGAGTTAGAGTTTGAGGTCGGTGACGTGGTATTTTTGAAAGTGTCGTCGATGCGGGGTGTACAGAGATTCGAGAAGAATGGGAAGCTAAGTCCCAGATTTGTCGGTCCTTTTTGTATCAAGAATCGCATCGGTAAGGTGGCATATCGGCTTAATTTACCAGAATCTATGCCAGTCCATCTAGTCTTTCACGTTTCGATGCTTTGGTAGTGTATTCGTGATCCATCAGAGGTAATTGAGATAGATCCATCTCAACTAAGAGGTATCGTGGTTGGTAGAGATGTCCGGAAGCTTGGTTCTAAGGAAATCCCGATGGTAAAGGTGTGATGGCACAACCATCCTCACAAGGAGGATATTTGGGAGCTCGAGTCGAGTATGTGAGAGAGGTATCCTCACCTCTTTGATTATTCAAGTACGAACTTGATCTTTAAGTTTAAGAGTTCTTATCGTTTATTTATAATTCTGATTAAATAATGATGTAATGGTATTCATTTATTGGTTATTGAGGGTTCGTTCAATTATTCTCCATGGTTTGTGAAGTATGCTCTGGACTCTGGTTTGTTCGAGGATGAACAAGAGTAAGTGGAGGAGAATAAAACGACCCTGGCTAGTCATTTCGGGAGTTAGGATTCCAATTGGCAAATCGACATTCTTAAAAGCTCCATAAGCTCCATTAGAGACCTGTCTGTAAAGTTTGAGTCAAATCGAACCTCATTTGATAGGTCTTGGAAGAAGTTTTTATTTTATAACATCGGTGAAGCCGAATTGTGGTTTTTGAGATTGTTTTGAGTAAATGAGCTACGTTTCAAAATCTGGAAGTATCGTTATGTTTTAATGATCATTTGAGACCTATGTGAACTTTCAGAAGTAAAATCCAAGGCCATTCACAAATTTTTTTGCATTTGTTCAGAGAGCTGGAACTTATCCTCCTTCTGTTGAACCTTTATCATGGGTTTCAGGGATCCTTTTCGATATCCGTCTTTACGAGTAGGTCATATATATATTTTTATAACTTGCATGCAATATTTGGGTTGATTCGGAGCTTCATAGGATCCCGTTCAGACCCAAAATGCAGCACTAGCACCAGCTGCGTTGTCAAGCCTTCGGGGATTTGCCCTGCGCGTTAGTGCCCAAGTTGGGGTGTCGCCACTGAGGAAATCTATCCTCTGCGCGAAAGAGCCCATGGTGGTATGATAGCGAGGTTTTGGGTCGCGAAAGCAACTGTTCCGGCACGAAAATGCTGATATGGGGTATAAATATGACCCAATTGTCTGCTAAAACTAATTTTTTGTCAAATTCTCTAGATATATTGTCAATCTAAGGTGTTTCAAAAGTACTAATCTGCTCAAATAATCTAGGTAGCATTCCTAAACTGGTTTATTATTTTTTAAGGGTTATTGGTTTTTAGTTTTTTGAAATTGGACTTGTTCTGGGGAGGAAGGTTGTAGTATTCCTGGTTCTGTAAAATCTGTATGCGCCGATAGTCTAGGGCTTTGCTTGGCATTGGGCTTCGATATAACTTGCTTTCCTGGTCTCAACTCCTCTCTCATACTGCTAAGATTCTCGAGAGTCACTCTCTCATGATCAATAGACCCCTTATTCCCAAGTTCGGGGCGGCATCTCGACTGGGAAACATGAAAAGAAGACTGGAAGAGTATCACGTTAGGATCCGTTGCTCAAACCGAATCACGTCGGAGGTTCGAGAATCTATGATAGGACATCCAAGAAAGTCGTGGGCCTCGTAGTACCCGCATACGGAACAGAACTTCGATAGGCGAGAGGTGTAAGCACCGCGAGGTGTGAGCCGGGAACTCCTGTTTACCTTGAGAAGGGTATTCCTTCATCCTTCATTCGAGAAACACGCTGTTTCAGCCCTCGAGTGAACCACAATGAAAAACATACTTGCCCCATTAGCCGAGCAGGTCAAGTTCGTTCAGCTTGAGGGATAAATTACGTGCTCATCTTCGATGAGGTACCTCAGCTAGAGCTGGGAAGGGCAGCTGGGTATACATAGTAGAGTGGGCGCACTTTGACTGTGCTTGGATTGGCATGGCTGTCCCCCTTTGCTGGTTGAGGCTCGGCCTTTGACTCCGCTTGCCTCTACTTTTCATGTCAAGCGTACAGCTTCGACAAAGCAGGCTGAGTCCCCCAACCAGTTGGGACTGTGGCTGCGAATGATAAATTCAATGAAGTGGCGCAATGCAGGAGGAGATAGGGGGCGAAGGTCCTGGTTTGGTTCTCCAGTGGAAAGATTTGAGTGAATCCTAAAGATAATAGAATCTCATTTGTCTGATTGACTTCATCAGGAGATCGCTAGGGTGGAAGGCTATGTCATTCCTGAACTATTGCTAATGAGATTTAGAAAGTCCCAAGCTGGTTCCCAATAAGTGTCGGTTCTTCCATATTTAGATATGGAGATAGATCCAGACTAATCGGGTAGCGAATCCCATCCTCAGCTAAACCAAGCCCCCATCTGATCGAAGGAGATAGACAAGAAGGGAAGAGGATGGCCCTTAGAACCAAACGCGGTTCAACGTGGGCCGACTCCTGAAACTCGCACCGACCCTTAGTTAAATATGCGGGTAGCTTTTCACGAAAGATTGTTGGCATGCCTCCTTCTCGCTACCTACTAGAAAAATCCCATCAAGATACGGTCTTCAGCAGGCAGGCTGCACTCTAGGCGGCTAACGACTCGGGGGCGAGTCTTCTTCAACTTGACGGGGAGAACTAGAAATAAAGGAAGGTTTTCTTTTGGGAAAATGTATAATAATACACCTACCGAGACGAAAGCCAAAGGTGAGGAGGAATTTGGTTGGAACCCTAGCCTTGGAAAATCATAAAATTTTGTATGAGTTGAACTCAAAATTGTATCCGATGGTATAATCGATGTAGTAGGACTGTAAGGAGTCTGGAACCGTATCATTTGTGGGTGTTCGGATAAACCAAAGCTAGGGAGAAATTTAATAAGTTCCTTCTTTTTTTCGTCTAATAGTTAACTATTCGTTATGAGAGCACTTATACGTGCGATTATCCTTCTATGGCTTAGAGAAAGATAGTTCCGAGAGGCGCTGAAAAGGAAAGGAGATCGTTAGTAATTTATTAATCCCCAGACATGAGGTAAGTGATACTATCCATTTCTTTGACGATCTTTGGCCTATGGATATCCTATTCACGTGTTCTTTATGCAAGCAGCTGCCGACAGGGCATGCTTACTACGCGGCAGCCTTGAAATGCATTCATATTTTGTATTCTCTTATTTTAGGTTGTGATGTCATATTAGGTGTAGGATTATTCCTCCCTAGGAATAGGAGTATTCCTCTCTATTCATTTTATCTAATTGTATATACCTCGAATGCAGGAGTATTCCGCTTCGGCAAGGGGTTTTGGGTATATGTGACTCTATTGTATCATGTATCATTTTATTTCATTTCATTATTCTGAGTTTGCTGGTTATATGTGACTATATGTATTGACTTTATTCGTTTCTGGTTGTGGTTAATATTCTGATTCCCTAACTAGTCTACTTATTGTTCGAAGTAGCTAGTTGGCTCTATCTTATTGAGTCCTTATGACTCACTTATCTGTTTATTGCTTTGTATTTTTGTTTCGGCAGATTCCGCTCCATGACCCTGCACACAACACAATTGAGGAGCGAGAGTGTTCCAACTGTCAATGGTGTGCCAGCTTTTGTCTGTTAAGGCCACCAGCTATAGATGTCTTTGTTAGATCTTGTTTTGCTCCCTCCGGGAGATGTATATAATTTTAAACTTCTTAGATGTATGATGTGAGTAGCTCTGAACCTTCATACTTGGGTTGTTAGTTGCGTTCTTTCAAACAGTCTGTTTAAATATATGCGTACATATGTTGATGTTTTTTGAGCTCTTTTATACTTATTCTGAGTTAGTTTTATATCGTTTATGTTAATTTAATCAGTTGAGTTCGTCCGACGAGTCTATGGGAGGATTTCGGGTGCCCTAATGGCCTAGCCAAAATTTTGGGTCGTGTCAAAATATCCCAGTAATCACCCAACAATCAGATTCATTTCTTAAAATTTAGTAATTTTAACTACAAAATTCGGGACTTAAATTTATACTAAGGTCGGGGTGACTATTCTTCAAAAAATACCTTACAAACAACTACAACAATTCATCTAAATTATATTACAAATGCAGCTATACCTGATTTGATGCTGTAAAAATTTGTTATCAGGCCTACAGTTTACCACATCTTGGCCTTTTAGCCTCCTTCTTTTGGGCCCGTGACCTTATGGTTCAGACACTTACGGCGTACCATTGCAAAGGCTAATTAATTTGCCTGACTTCAAACCATTGGGGTTGAAGCCAAGCCAAACTAAACTAATTTCAGCTCATTTGGTCTGAAGTTGAAATTTGGTACTACATTTTTTTTATATAATTTTATTTTTTGCTCAACGTCAAATCAAAAGGTTTGAATTTTGTTTTAAGTTGAGCCCAACTAATTTTATTCTGGATTTGGTTCATCTTCATACTATAAAATATACATTGTGTGAACTTTACACCATAAGTACTCAAAACTTCAACTCTACTGATTTGAAAGTGGCTAAAAACTAAATGACATAAATAAACTAGGTGACTAGTTAAACTTTCCTATGTGAATCTCCTGTTTTAAAAAATATTTTGGGTTCCTTTCATAACTAGCTCTTCAAAGCAAAGAAATTACAAATGAGGGACTATAATTTTTTCTTACATGGCATAGCACCTCCTTATTTTAAAAATTACATAACATAGGACCGCCCTTTGACGTATCCTTTAAAAAAAAAATCCTAGGTGCCGCTCCCCCACCCTCCCTCGCCACAGACCTGCCGCCGGCCGGTGGCTGAAAAATTGAAAATCGCCGGATCTCGTTGGGATTGCTTATTTTATGTTATTGAGCTTTATTATTGGTGGTTTTGTTTAAATAATTATTTTTTGATAACTTTATACATACAAAGTTATAAAAAAATAATAAATTATACATGTAAATACATAGAAAAATGTGTATGCAAGAAGAAAAATACAAAAATATACACAAAAAATGTAAATTTTATACAAACATCCATAAATAGTGCACAAATCTAAAATTTATACAACTTTATTCATTGTTCATACACGTGTATACATATTTATATAGCTTTATACAAATTTATAAAAGTGTATAAAAATATATTTTTTCACTGTATATACACAAAGATACAGATTTATATATTTTATACACATTTACAGAATTGTATAAACTTGTATAAAAATATATAAAATTTTATAAACTCACAAAAATAATTTTATATAATATTTTGTGCAGCTTTTACACAATTAATCTTAACAAATATCCAAGATTTATACAAGAAAAATACTAGATCTAAATATTAGAAAAAAATTTTAACAAAAAACTAGTAGATCTCAATGGATTTTTATGAAAAATGTGAAAAAAAGAAGAAGAAACATGATAAACAAACCCCTCACCGGAGTTTTGACCGGAATATACAACGGAAAATTGACATTGTTATTCAAAAAAAAAAAAGAAACAGAGAAGAATAAGAAACAGCGGCGGCGGCATCGTATAATGTGATAGCGACGGCAGCGATGGCTTAGAGGAGATGGGATAAAGGTAAGGCAGTGGTGGAAGGAGTGGGGGCGGCGGCGGTATTGCAAAGGGGGAAGACAAGAGAGGAAAAATTAGAAGGAGGGAAGGAGAAGAGAGGAAAAATGAGGGCTAGAATTTTTTATTTATTTTTTTAAATAGGGGGTGCTATGAGTGATAGAAAAAATAAAAAAAAATGGAGGGGTGAAATTTCGGGTAAGGTTGTGAAATATGAACATTTTTAGTAATTTTTCATGGGATGAGTGTGTGTTAATGTAAAAACTCAAATTTTTAAAGGGTGATTTACAAAACTATACATCCTAATATTTTACTTTACACAAAAATGTCAATACTATTCCATTTTCAAAACATAGCAATACTTTTTTTCAAAACATAGCAAACACATAAAAGAGTAGACAAAACCCTAAAATTCACTCCCTTCACTCACTTGCGAACAGTCCAGCTGCCCATCCCCCTTCTGCCCTTCCGGCGGCCGGCGACCACCGCCAGTGGACGTAATTTTTTTTCATTCTTTTTACTATAGTTTTGTATGTTCTTTGTATATACTTTGTATGCTTGATGTATTTTCCATTGTATGTATGTTGTATGTCCACTGTATATATATGACATACAACAAACATACAAAGTCTATACACTTTCCATACAAAAATCCATTCAACCAACAACCACCAAGAAAAAACCATAGCCACCGAAGATCCGCCCAGTCACCGAAAAATACAACGAACATGCAATGTGTGAGATTTCATAAATAAGTGTATATACTTTGTATGTATGTTGTATGTCTACTGTATATACATGACATACAACAAGCATACAAAGCCTATACACTTGCCATACAAAATCTACACAACCAACAACTACCAAGAAAAAAACCCTAGTCACCGCAGATCCGCCATTCGCCGGAAAAAAGAAAGAAAGCAAAACAGATCTGGGCATATATTTTAAAAGCCGACGACGGAGCCGCCGGAGCTCCCTTGCCGGCTAACAGCAACACCAATAATACAAACAACCACATCAGAGATGGGACCACAGAGAGATGGCCAGTGTCGTCGCCGGTGACGACGGGGCATGGGGAGGGGACGTCGGTGACCATGGGGAAAGGGGAAGGTGAGTCGTCAACGGGAAAGGGAGGTGGCAGCGGCAGTAAACAGTGGGGGTGGGGTGTGGGGAGAGAAGAGGGAGAAGATGGAGATAAGTTAGGGTTTTTTAGAAAATATTATGTTTGGTAGCATTTTAAAAAGTATTGCTACGTCTGGTAAATGTGTAAAATATTGCTATGTTATTAAAAAAGTCCCTAAATTGACATACAATGTAATTTACTCCTAATTAATGAGAAATTTACCGAAATAGAACACTTATGACGCCTTCTTATAGTTTAACCCCTCTAAGAAAACTATTTAATTTATATCCTGTCGATAGAAATTACTAAAAATTCTTGGCGTGTCACCGAGAACTATAAGAGTTCTTGGCAGGGCTGGCAATTCTGGCCCCGTCAAAAGTTCGTTTAACTTTTAGCCTTCATTGCCATAACACAGAACACTTCCTTGACGGATTGCCAAGTTTTGTCACAAGGAATTCAGTTCAAAAGTTTCTTCGCAAAACTTTATCACCACAAGAAGGTAAAAAGTAAAGACTTTAACCAACTGAGCTAAAAATTCAACTCTAGCGCATAAGGCCAAATTTGCTGTAATTATAACCAAGAATGCGGAAGAGAGGAAAAAATTAGAAAATAAAATCATGCATCATACATGCATATAATGCTATATTTAAGTTACACTTAAAAAATTATGGAAGTAAAAGCCAGAATCGTTAAAGCTAATCCAATGTAGAAAAATAGATTAAAGAAAGGGAATTACTCTGTAAAAACTGAAATTAATTATTTCTGTACAGTGAAATCCTAAATTAGATGCATGACTTATTAGATTTAGGATTCAAAGTCTCGCTCAAAGATATCTCAAAACCTTTATTCTTCTTCTCGCAATTGAAAATATCTTTTGTCAAGGAAAATAAATAGAAAGAAAAAGTGGCCATTGAAAATACTAGGGAAGCAACAGTGATGAGTGAGAGATTTGGAAGGCATTTAAAATTTAGATGGCTAGACTTGCCAACCAAGCAAGAAAGTTTTAATTGTGCATCATTTGTTCACACTTCGAATAGTTAGTTGAGTTTGCTTGTCAATATATTACTTCCCCTTTTAGGTTTCCCTCCCACCCGGATTTAGTGTTTACGTTGAAGTCCCATAATTCTGGATTCACGCTGATAAGACTCATTTGAGGGAAAATATTGTCAATTAGAAATTGTTTTTCATTCTCAGGCCTCTAAGTAAATAAGAGAATAGTTTGGGTAAAGAATTCGCTAACCGGCACAAAAAGAGAACATGCTTAAGTCAAGATCAATACGTGGTTTACCAGCTTCAAAGTCGTCCGAGATTGAAGAAGCCGGGCAACCAAACCGACAATACTAGTGTCCGGGTAGTTTAGGGGTGGGCACAGACCGAGCCAAATCAATCGATTTTTTTTTTTAAATTCGATTTTCGATTTTTCAGTTGTTGGTTTGGATTTGGATTTACATTTTAAAATTTTCGATTTTATGGTTTGGATTTGATTTGGGGTGGGCACAAACCGAACCAAATTGAAAAACCAAATTATATATATAAATTTCACAACTTTTCTTATATATCTAGTCAGTAGTCGAGGCTACCAGGCTAAATTTCACAACTTCTCTTTATAAATTTAATTAATTGTTTCTTCCTGAAACAGCTCACTGTCATCGTTTCTTAGGAAGACAAGATAAAAAGCCTAAAGCCAAGTTGGATTTTCATGTCATGTTAGTTTGCACCAGTACTTAATATCATGGATCTAAGTATTTCATATTTTAGTTTGCGCCAGTACTTACCAAGTTCGATTGCCATGTCATTAATCTGAACTACTGCAAGATATGTTAAGATAAATTATTTTTATTTTCAACTGCTAACTTTGGTTTTTTGTTGTATTTATTCTTTTTCGCACATACAATTGAGAAACACTGATTTTGTCATATTAGTAGTTTATATGTGGAAACCAAACTACTAAATCGAACTAAAACGATTTAAACCGAATCGAATTCTTAAAAATCGAACCAATCTAAATTAATTTCGGTTTGATTTTGGTTCCTAATATTATCAAATCGAAAACCGAAAAAGCAAATCGAAATGATCTAAATCGAACCGGTCGATTCAACGCAACCCCTAGTTCAGCATCTAGACTAGCTTCCTAACACAACAATCAAACGATGCGGACCAATACTCCAACTGTAACTGACAGCGGTGTTCGAGGAATCTACCATTATCAACATCGAATCAACAGTATTACGTCCCATCCGTTACGCCCACCAAAGACGTTACATACGGACATTAAAGTCCAAATTATTAGACCCGCAATCACACTTTAAAAATACCTCTACGGTAATTCCACAGCATACTTGCCATTGTTGAAAGCTGCTATTCTAGCTCTTTAAGTTTTATAATGTGCTCAAAGTTACTAGTGACGAATTATATACTCCATCCGTTCTATTTTATGTATAATAGTTTGACTCGGCATGAAATTTAAAAAATAAATGAAGACTTTTAAAACTTACGGTCTGAAATAAGACATAAATATTTCTGCGGATGTAATTCATTTCATTAATGGCAAAACTGTAATTTTGAAGTTAAATTGTAACCAAATTTAGAATGCGGTCATTTCTTTTTGGAACAGACTAATAAAAAATATTGTCACATAAATTGAAACTAAGAGAGTACAAGCTCAATATGTATGAATTGTTTGTCTCTTTCTATATGAAAGAACAAGAGGGGGGGGGGGGGGGTGAATTGTAATTTTTCTAATAAGACAGTTGATTTAAACAGTTTACAATCGACTATACAGAATGTATATATATATATATAAATATATAAAATTAAGCAGACTATAAAATAGGTAAAGGAAGAAAGAAGACACAGGAATTTTATACTGGTTCAGAACCAAAAGGTTCCTAATCCAGTACCCTTGGGTCACAAGGGAGTATCTCTCTTTTCAAGGCTCTTAGTAATAATGGATACAAGGATGGTTTATCCTTCACCACAAACGTTTCTATCACTGATGATTTTTACCACTCGATTACCACCAACGTGTTGTTTGGTTTATAGCTCACCAAACCAACTTCAAATGACACTACTATTACCTCTACAGGAAACTCTCCTTCTTTTCTTTTCTAACACTGATACACTCACTGTTACAGTATTTATGCAAAGTAAAAGTATGGAAAAGAGTAGATAGTAAGATAGAAGCGTAAGTCTTAGAACGAGTTCTTCTGGAATATATATAAGCTTGGGATGAGGCAGCACATGATCGTGATTGAGAGGGAATCACTGATTGCGTAGATCACGGGATGCCATCCTTGGTAGCGAGATCCTGAGAGATTTGGACACAAGAGTTTTGATTCTCGGAAAGGTATAAATACCTTCCAAGAATAAGGTTGAGCCGAATGGAATCAATTCCTTAACTCAAGGGATGACCTTCCATAAACAGCTGATTTGAGCGCAACGTCAAATCCTTTCCTTAGTTGACTTCGTACTTCTCCAAGGATTGTGTGCTAAGGGGATCCTGCAGTTCACACACACAAGGCAATTAACAACTGAAAATCTTTATTTGTCATAAATCAAAAACATAAGTTCAACACTATATACATCTTTTCATTATTTTTTGATTATTCGCTTATTATTTTCATTACATTTTCATCTCATGATACTGAGGAAGGATTAGCAAATCTGGCATCATTGAATAATTTTTTACCCATTCGTTTTCTTAAAAAGTTTACATTTTCCAGTGTAAATTAAGCTACTAAAACATCGAAACACTGCTTCATCCCCACCCCCACTCCCCACAATCCCATGGGAGTGAATAATCCCGTTTTATGGGAATTATTATTCCACAATTTAATAAGCCTAGCCAAACGGTGGAGTAATTAGTTCGAATTTAGTCCAATGTATCAATTCTAAAATCTGCCTTACTCCAGGGTCTTTAACACTCACAAATTAATCAGCCTAACTAGGAATTTATTCCAGTGTATCAGCTCCAGAATCTGCCTTACTACAGGGTATTTAACTACCTCAGTTACGGAAATATGGAAATTATGTGGTAATATTACCGAAAAATAACATTTGGCATCTTTATTACTTTGGTTATTATATTAAAACGAATTAATTCACTCAAACCCAATCCTACGCTAAATGCTAATTTTCGGAATTGTGTTAGACACTTAACTTGCTCAGTCACTGTTAAAAATTAAAGGTCACCATATATATATATATATACTTTTATTATCCTGCTATTCTAGAAGATGATTCATAAATAGTCACTCTTTTTCTAAGTCAAGACTCTCTTGTTCTTTTATGGCCCTCTAGAAGCTAATACCCATCAACCAAATATGTTTGGGAAAATCGTTTTGACAAAATCGTTTTGACTATTCTATCAGTATTATATATAAGCATTTTGCTATTACGTACTTTCAACTTCAAGGTTTAAAACCTCTTCTGTAACTCTTCCTTTTTGCAGTCTATCTTTTTATATAAGATACACCAACTTTATGCTTGTAATTAGTATTAGGCAGTGCTACCAAGAGCCAATTAAACAAACTAATATGGAAATTGAATCAAGAAAGAAGGGCTTAAGGATTGAAGAAGAGGTGGCAGAAGAAGAAGACGATACTCTTTCTTTATCTGATCTTCCCATTTATGATGTTGATTCTGAAGAATGGAAAAAGTATTATGATTCAAAGAGCACTTCAAGCTCTACCTCATCAGACTCTTTCAAGCAAGATTTCTTTGAGTTCGTTAGTGAAGAATGGAACAAGAATGCGATTTCTCATCATCCTCCTGAAAACATCCTCTTTTGTGGGAAGCTCATTCCTTATAGAAATCCAATTATATTGGAAGACACCAAAAAGGATGCAAATGAGATAAAGATCCGAGAGAAACGTGGTTTTTCATCGTTAAGGAGCGCATCAAGATGGTCTGTGTTCTTATTCGGAACAGCAGGAATTCCAACTAAGATGGAACTGAAGGACCTTAAAAATAGACAGAGCCGTAAGATTGCTTCTTCATCTCCTTCTTCCACCTTGTGTCCATTAAAAAATGGTGATGAGAAAGCTAGAGGAAGTCATGAATATGGTAGAGACAAAGGAAAGGGGATGTGGTCGCTTATTAAGTCATTGAGTTGCAGCAGTGGTGCCTCTTACCATGCACAATCAGTTGTCAAGGCCTCCATTGGTTGCATTTCGCTAGTCTAGAAATACAATAAATAGTCTGTTATCATGTTCACCTATCTTCATATTTATTACCACAATTTACTATACTCATGCCAGATCCAGTAATTTTTCAATTACTATAGATTCTAGATGGACGATAAGGGCATTAACTTTATAATCATTGGCATTTTAATTAATTGCCAATAGATTAAAATCTATTGCTTCTATAAACTTATTTTGCTCATACATTATACTCCCTTCATCCCAATTTATGTGAAATATTTCACTTTTCGAGTATCAACCAAAAAAATCTTTGACCGCAATTTTTTTATTTGCACTTTAAATTATTAATTATTGTGAGTTATGATACTTTTTATATAGTTTTTAAATATGTAAATTATTTTTCAAAAACCTTAAAGATTGCATGTCCAAATTCACGGTCAAAATAAAATTGTGTATTGGCTTGAATCTGATTAGAACAACAAATTAAAATTGTATTGGGTTAACTAGCAATTATTCGTATCAGAGCCACGAGAAAGATAAGAATTTAAATAAGAAAAACGAGACAAGAGATTGAAAACAAAATATAAGTGTATTTCTGATTTTTATGGATGCCTTACATAATCTTTACAAGGCTATTTATAGCTTTCAAGGGCGAGGGCAACATTCATTGCACTTAATGGTCATTACTCCACGTTTAATCGGGGTCTACCTATGATCTCCCCATTTAAGTCGTGGGCAACGGTCGGCAGTTACAGAAGTGAGAGCTCGTTTGTCGTGGAGCAAAATCTTCTACAACGGGTGAATCTCTGGCCTCGTGATGGTTATCTTCCAGTCGCCTTGTGGGCCAGCTCGTGGCCATCATTCATTTCGTGATCGAGGCAAGTGGCCTCGGGAGCTGGGCGAGCCTTGGAGAGCTCGTGAATAGAAGCTTTCAACCTCACCAAGCTCCGAGCTTTGCTTCTTAAACCTCGTTGATTTTTCACTCAATACAGATAGTCCCCCACCCCTCAGATAATAGTCAAAATTTTTTGAGGGGTGGATTTAATTCGGCGGGAGTCGACGTGGCCAATTCTCCACCATAGAATTTGAAAAGTTAACCGTCCTTTCGACGTCTAATCTTCTACATGCGGCGTTTCCTGAGCGGTTGTAACCCTTCGTTTTACCTTCCCAATATAAAAGTAATGCTGACGACCCTTCAAAGCACTTGAGTACCATCCTTCCTATAAATCTTCCAACTTGTTCATCACTTGCATTGTTTCCTAAATCTTCTGATCAATCTAACCACATTTCTGCAAATCTCCTTCCTGTTAAAATCTTGTCGTCATGTCTTCTACCAAGAATTTCTCAAAAAGCTCAGAGGCAAGAAAAATGGATGACACTTCTGTGACAACGAGCGAGGTTTTAGCTGGTATGCCTGTACCGTTGAGGGTAACATCACCAGAAGGAAGTGACCAAGAAACAGTCTCCGACCACCACGACGCCACTTCTCAGGAAGAAGTATCGACTGGCGGCGACGGAGCTGTGCTTGAAGAAGCCACAAATACTGATTATAATGCTGAGTCGCTGAAGCTTCACAACCCACGAAGAGATCTTTTGTTGGGGAGCTAAAACCCAATCACGTAATCCCTTCAAAATTTAATCACAGTAAAGACATTAAGATGCAGAAGCAATCGGCTTTTAATCTTGAGGAAAATAGAAAAGTTCTAGTCCAACAGTCCCCGAGCCTGATCACACAAGACCTCGAGATCAGGTCACGAGGATTGTGGTTGGTGCCCCGAGGTCGAAATCGCGGTCCCGACCTCAGAGCATCGTACTTGCAATAGAGTCCCCAGTTTCTTATTCGTCTACACCTATCTATTCACGATAGGTTTCTCACTTCCAATCCATCACATAGCCGATACTCTTTGCCAAACATACAACCTTTGTTTGGCTCAGATTGGTCCTGGCATTTGGAGGATCTTTCAGTGCCTTGACTTTCTGAGCCAACGAGAGCCAAAGTCGATTTTACCTTTGATCACCTCATTTCTCTTTTTTTTTTCCCCACCATGCACAAAGATAGGGTTGTCCAGCTAAGCAAACGGGGCAAATTTTCCAATATAACGAAGGGTGACGACACCGAGGACCGTGGTTGGTGTGATCGGTTCATTCTTATCCCCATTGCTCTTCTTTCCTCCGAGGCAGAGTTCTCCGAGATCTGGAACAGAACTCGCAAGTTGCCGACCCTTAACTTCTTCGTTATTCACACGATTCTCCAATTTATAATTTTTTTAGCGGAGAAACTCCCTATTCAACCTCGGGGGGTTTGACTGACTGGGTGCAAGCCCTTATTGATGCCAAACCAAGGCCTGATAGATCGTGGATGATCTTAGCGGCGTTGAAGGAAAACCAATGGTCGTGCAAGCGACCCGGTAAGTGTGAATTAAAGCTTCTTCTTATCTCCAAGACTCATTCTCACTCTTGCCTCTTTTTTTTTGCATGTTTCCCCAACAAAGCAGTTACTGAACCGCAGGAAGAAGAAGTAAAAGAGAAGGAAGAGAAGAAAAAGGAGAAGAAAAGGAGAAAGAAGAAAGGAGAAAATCAAGAGAGTGAGGTCCCTGAAGCGTGGGATTATCTGAAGGAGTTGGAGGACTCGGTGGGAGTCCTTACAGCTAAAACTTCAAAGAAAAGGAAGGGCGCGGCAACCAATTCTTCTCAAGCTAAGCGCCCTCGGGCCAAGTCACCTGAAATTCCTCAGCATGACCAAGTCGACGAGCTTTCAGGTGGCGAGGCTTGCAATGAAATTGCGGTGGCTAATTCTGAGGAGAATCGAGCTGTGGAGAAAGACAAGGGCAAGGCCAAAGTGGCCGAAAATTTCCATGCCGAGGAGAGGGTAACTGATGATCCTGCTCAAGATAAAGAGAGGATAGTAAAAGAAGGTTGTGCTCTGGAAGAAGAAAATGGAGTCTGGCTGATATTGGCTATTTTACCTATATTTTGAGGGTAGTTCTACCATATTATGATAGTACATCTAAGAGTTTATATGCAAAATTCTCAAGAGTTGATACTAATTGAGTTCTTTGGTATTGTAGGATTTGAATATGGTGAATTGAGCAAGAAAGTGATAGTTTTGGACTAATTTAAGGACTTTTTAGAACTTTTGCTCAGTTTTCTACAGGGTATAAAAGCTTCTTTTGGCTCCATTATGAATTTTACACTGGGAAAGAGCCAAAAAGGAGGGTAGAGCTTTGGAGACATCAAGAACACGAGGTTTTCCTAAATTCTTCCTTACTTTTTGTAATTTATTCATTCATGAATTATTTTGATATGACTATCATGAACATGAGTGGCTAATTCACCAATTCTAGGGTTGATTGAATCACTCCAATACTTATGTGCTATGAATATTTATTTCAATGAATAAAACTTGTGAATCCTTCTTATCTAAGTGTTTATGTTTTGATTGCTATTAATTGGAAGGGCCCCCAAATTGATTGTTCACATTATTCTTGTGTGTCTAGGGATAGATTCATACGTTTGGGTTAAACACTTAGTAATATTTAAATCTAAAACCAAAATATTACTTAGGTTGTCAATAAGGTGATTTGTGACCATTGACCCTAATTGTGAACTAAACTTGTAGTCCTAAGTATCTTCATTAATTAATTAAAAAATTGGTTAGTGAAAGTTACTACTATTACATGGGAATGAATAGTTGTATAATTGGAGCAAGTGTTCAATAGGAAGAAAACCAAGTTGAATTTGTTAAAAGAATTTCTAGTACATATGTAGGAGTTGGGTAGATCAATCCTAGGCTTTTAAATCCTTGATTAATTATTTCTTAATATTTTACTGCTTACTTTAGTGTTAATTAGTTGTTACATTAAAACCACAATTCGAATACAAACCTTGGGAGTTAATTCATTAGATATATTAGTTAGAATAACAACTAGATTTCGAGTGTTCCTTGTGGGATTCGACCTCGGGACTTTAAATACTGAGCTATATTTGTTGCGACCGCTTTGTCCCTTTTATAGGGTGTAGTTGGGCGTGATCAAATTTTGGCGTCGTTGCCAGAGAACACGGTGTTATTTTAGTTGTTAAAATAGCTAGTTTTATTTCTCAATTGACTTCACTTTTGTCATCTTGAACTAACTCTTTGGAATTTGTGTGTTTGAGGTGTATGCGTAAGACAAGATCTCAGTCTGCAAAGTTACCGTTTGACCCAGTGATTGAGAGGACATTCCACGCCTTGAGAAGGGAAAATACTGTTGGCAATACACTTAGAAAATAAGAAACCCAAGAAATTGAGATGGCTGAAGATTGGCACTTAATGCTTTTGCTCAGCTTGTGACTGGAAACTTGGCTTCTGCGATCAACGCTGGACTTTTCGTGTCTGTTGATCATCCAAACTATGGTCAGTCTGTTGATCAACGCTGGACTTTTCGTTGGTATATCTACTGACGATCCTCAGAAGCATTTGAAAAAGTTCACGACGGTGTGTGAAACTTAGAAGCACGCTCGAGTTCCGCCTGAGGTCGTGCGATTGATGTTATTCCCGTTTTCTTTGACGGATGATGCTAGTGACTGGTTTGATTCTTTGCCAATCAATTCTATCACTTCGTGGGATGAGCTGGTGATCAAGTTCATGAAGAAAATTTTTGCACAAAACAAAATTGCGATGTTGGTTGATGAGATACTCATGTTCAGGCAGAACCTGCTAGAGACTTTGCCAGAAGCTTGGTAGAGGTTCAAGGGCTGCTTGCGAAAGTGTCCCCATTATGGAATTCCTGATCAGATGTTGGGACAAAGAATTTACATGGGCATGAGTGATCAAATCAAGGGCAATTTAGATGCAGCAACTGGAGGAGAATTCTTGAGTAAAATATTTACTGAAGCAAAAGCTCTACTCGATACCATGGCTCAAAATTCAGGTTGGTTGACTAGAGATGCATCTGCTGGCTCAGGCCCAAAGGTTTTGACTGCTGGAATTGATCATGGGGTTGAAGAGAAAATGTCAAGGCTGCAGACTACGCTGGATGTGGCATTAAAATAATTTTAATAAAAACATGCTGAAACCTGTTAACCAAGTGGACACACCCGATCCTGGTAATTTTGCTGACTCTAATTTATTGGGTTATACTGAAGATGTCAATTTTCTGAATTATGGGCAGAGGCAACAATACAATCAGCAAGGTCCAGTTAGGCAGACACAACAGCTAGTTCCATACAACAGTGCCAGACAGCAGGGTCAACTAGTTCCTTACCAGATACAAGCAACTTACAATAATCAGCAGCATATGGTATTACCTACGCAGAAAGCTAATGACATAGCTAATATTAAGAGTATGGTGGATTCTATGATGGGAGTACACAAGAAGTTGCAAGATCAAGTAACAGCCCATGACACTGCCATTAAGGGAATAGAGACTATGTTGGGACAACTAGCCATTGCTTTAAACAATAGACCTCAGGGTGCCTTGCCAGAAGATACAGTGGTGAATCCAAATGATGCAAATCCTAATCAATTGATGGCAGTTAGCTTTAGGAATGGTAGAGATTTAGATAAATAGCAAGAATTGGCTCAGGGAGTAGTGCCTAGTGTGCCAATATTTGACCTTGTGGAGGTTCCAGCTAAAGTTGGTGACAAAGATGAAGCTGAAAAAGAGATTACACCTGACCTTGTGACTAAGCCGACAGAAAAGGTAAATGAAGAGGTAAGTATAAAGCATAGGACACCACCACCTATTTATCCCCAAAGGCTCATAAAACAGCAAAAAGCGAGCCAGTACAAGAAATTCATTGATATGCTTAAACAATTACATGTTAACATTCCTTTACTTGAAGCAATTAGAGATGTACCTGGTTATGCTAAAATGATGAAAGATCTTTTGTCTAGGAAGTTTGATTTTCAGGATCTGGCTACGGTCACTTTGACTCACACTTGGAGTGTTGTGGTGACTAAGCCTGTGGTGCAAAAGCTGGCAAACCCAGGTAGTTTTACGATACCTTGCACGATTAGTAAGCACACGTTTTCTAGAGCCTTACTTGATTGAAGAGCTAGTATAAATTTGATGCCTTTGTCTATCTATAAAAAACTTGGTATTGGCAGAGCTAGACCCAGCTCTATGAGTGTTCAGTTAGCTGATAGGAGTGTTAAGAGACCTGTAGCGATTTTAGATGATGTTTTAGTGCAAGTGGATAAATTTGTGTTCCCTTCAGACTTTGTAATTCTTGATTGTGCAGTTGATGAGGATACCCCTATTATTTTAGGAAGGCCTTTCCTTTCTACGGGGAAGACTATTATAGACTGTGAGGCTGGTGAGATGAAGATGAGGTCGAATGATGAGGAGGTGACCTTTAGTGTCCAAAAATCTATGAGGAGATCTAGTGAGTTTGCTAATTATTCCATGGCTAATGTCTTAGAAGTAGATGACCTTGAGGATGATGACTCTTACTATCCTAATGACCCACTAGAAGCTTGTATTATGAATATGGATATCCTTGATGGTGAGTAATGGGAGGAGACTATATTGGCCTTAGAAGGGCGCAAGTTTTAGCATAGAGAACCACGATTTGAGCCACTTGATTTGGCTAATAGGATAGCGCCACACGCAAAACCATCTATAGAGGAGCCCCCTCAGTTGCAGCTCAAACCATTGCCTGAGCACCTGAAATATATTTTCCTGGGACCTAACTTTACTTTGCCTGTTATTATCTCATCTAGTTTGTTAGATGTGCAGGTAGAAAGGTTAGTGCTGGTTTTGAAGGAGTACAAGCAGGCGATTGGATGGACTATTGCTGACATCAAGGGAATAAGCCCAACATTTTGCATGCACAAGATTATGTTGGAGGAGGGTGCTAAACATTCAATAGAGCATCAAAGAAGGCTAGCCCCAAACATGAAAGAGGTAGTCAAGAAAGAAATAATAAAGTGGCTGGATGCAGGTATTATCTTTGCAATTTCTGATAGTCAATGGGTAAGTCCAGTCCAGTGTGTGCCAAAGAAAGGTTGGATGACTGTGGTTAAAAATGACAATAATGATCTAATCCCCACAAGAACTGCAACTAGCTGGCGAATTTGTATGGACTACAGGAAGTTGAATAAAGCAACTAGGAAAGATCACTTCCCCTTCCCTCATTATTGAACATATGCTTGACAGATTAGTTGGGAGGTCCCATTTTTGTTTCTTAGATAGTTATTCAGGGTATAATCAGATTCATATTGCCCCTGAGGACCAAGATAAAACTACCTTCACATGTCCCTATGACACATTTGCTTTTCGAAGGATGCCCTTTAGTTTATGTAATGTGTCTGCCACCTTTCAAAGGTGTATGATGTCTATTTTTACGGACATGGTAGAGGATATTATGGAAGTATTTATGGATGACTTCTCTGTGGTAGGTAACTATTTTGATGAATGTCTGATTAATTTAGAGAGAGTGTTGAAAAGGTGTATTGAAACTAACCTTGTGTTGAATTGGGAGAAGTGCCACTTTATGGTGCAAGAGGGGATAGTCTTAGGACACCAAGTGTCAAGTAGAGGGATTGAGGTTGACAAAGCCAAAGTAAAGGTGATTAAGGATTTGCCTGAGCCCACTTCAGTGAGGACAATTCGCAGCTTTTTAGGCCATGCTCGTTTCTACAGGAGGTTCATTAAGGACTTCTCTAAGATCTCTCATCCCTTGTGTGAATGTCTTGAAAAGGATCACCCCTTCATTTTTTCTGATGAGTGCAGGTTAGCTTTCAAGGAGTTAAAGGAGAGGTTGGTGTCAGCACCAATCATTGTAGCACCTAACTGGGAGGAGCCATTTGAGCTGATGTGTGACGCAAGTGACTATGTTGTGTGTGCAGTGCTTGGCCAAAGGAAGGATAAAATAATGCACCCAGTCTACTATGCTAGTCGCACACTGAATGGAGCACAATTGAATTACACCACTACTGAGAAGGAGATGCTAGCTGTAGTATTCGCATTTGACAAGTTTCGTTCCTACTTACTTGGTTCAAAGGTGGTGGTGTATTCTAACCATGGTTCAATTCGGTATGTAGTTGAGAAAAAGGACTCCAAGCCCCATTTGATACGGTGGGTGTTGGTATAACAAGAGTTCGATCTGGAGATCCGTGATCGTAAAGGTACTAAGAACCAGGTTGCAGACCATCTTGGGAAAATTTTCCGGATGAGCAGTTATTGGCTACTACACTAGAAGAAATTCCATAGTATGCTGATATTGCAAACTATCTGGTTAGTGAAATAATTCCTCACGATTTGGACTCTGTGAAAAAGAAAAGGTTCTTGTATGAATGTTGATCTTATTTTTGGGATGAACCTTATTTGTTTAAGATATGTGTTGATAACATGATCCGGAGATGTGTCACCGAGATAGAACAACCCTCTATTTTACAGGCATATCATTCTTCACCTTATGGTGGACATTGTAGAGGGACCCAGACAACTGCTAAGGTGTTGGAAGCAGGCTACTTTTGGCCTACCTTATTCAAGGATGCTAATATTTGGGTCCGAGCTTGTGATGGATGCCAGAGGACCGGTAATATCTCTCGTCGTCATGAGATGCCTATGAAACCAATCTTGGAGGTTGAGGTATTTGACGTATGGGGGATAGATTTCATAGGTCCATTTGTTAGCTCCTATGGGAACAAGAAATACTTGTAGCAGTAGATTACGTTTCCGAGTGGGTCGATGTTGTTGCTGTCCCCACTAATAATGCCTAGAGAGTTACTCAATTCCTTAAAAGGAACATCTTCTCTAGATTTGGTACTCCTCAGGCTATCATTAGTGATGGGGGAAGTCATTTTTGCAACCAAGTGTTCAAGAGGTTACTGAAAAAGTATGGTGTTCATCATAAAGTTTCCACACCTTACCGCTACCCGCAGACCAGCGGGCAAGTTGAGGTCTCAAATAGAGAGATTAAAAGTGTGCTTCAAAAGACTGTAAATGCTACCAGGACTGATTGGGCAAGGAAGCTGGATGACACTTTATAGGCTTATAGGACTGCTTACAAGACACCTATAGGGATGAAACCTTACAAGATGGTGTTCGGGAAGGCATGTCACTTGCATGTAGAGTTAGAGCATACAGCTTTGTGGGCTCTTAGGAGAGTAAATTTGAATTATGACTCTGCAGCCTCTGGCAGGATCAACGAGCTGCATGAACTTAAGGAGAGACGCTTTAACGCTTATGAGAGTGCGAGACTATACAAAGAGAGGATGAAAAACTTGCATGACAAGAGGATAATAGATGGGAGCTTTGAGCCAGGTGAACATGTATTGCTTTCTAATTCTAGACTTCGTTTATTCCCTGGTAAGCGTAAGTCGAGGTGGTCTGGACCATTTAAAGTTGTACAACTGGCACCTCATGGAGCTGTGGAAGTATAGACTGAGGATGGTTCAAGACGATTTAAGGTAAATTGGAAAAGGTTGAAAAGTTACTATGGAATGGAAGAAGAGATCAAGGTGATCTCTGTCTGGTACTTTTACGAGTGATGGAAGCTTGCATAATGTCGTGCCACGACTATAAATAAGGCTTTTCTCGGGAGGCAACCCGTGTTTGTAATTATAAACAAAAGAAAAAAATAAAAATAAAAAAACTAAAAAAATACAAAAAGAGTCGTGCCACGACATTAAATAAGGCGCTGCGTGGGAGGCAACCCACGATTTTAGTTAGTATTTATCATTGTACTTATTTTTATTTTTAATTGTAGGGTACTAATGTTTGATCGAGTTTTGTAGGATATTAATGCTTGATCGAATTTTGTAGGATTAATTGAGAGTTGCAAAGTTCGTGGAACATGCGAAGTAAATCAAGATGAGAAAGCTGAAAATGACATGAAACGAGGTGTTTAATTTTTTTTAAAAAAAGGAGGGGGGAGGGGTCTCGTGGCACACTAGTACCACGTGGGATATTTGGCCTGAGGAGCATTTAAGTCTCGTGCCATGAGACTAGCATGAGAAATTTTTCTGGGTGAGCTAAAATTTTCAGCGCATGGAGGCTTAAAAATGAGGCCACCACGTGAATTTTAAATGATCAGGTAAAAAATTTAAGTTTTAAAAATCCCTAGCCTCAATACCCAACCCGACCCATTTGGAAATTAAAAAAAAACACGTAAGTTCCATACACGTTCCCTTCTCCCAAATCATCAGTACGTACCACGCTTTCCCCCATCCCCCAAAAATCCCTTCAACCCATCGGTTCCCACCATCGGAGAAGCTTCCAATGTAGCACCACCACCTCGCCGGCGTTCAGGTATGTGCCTCCTCTATCTTCTTTTTTTTTTCTCTTTCTCTCATCATCTCTCTCTCTCTTTCCTACAACCTGTTCCCGTCACTCCCTTAACCCCGTCGAACCCTGTTCCTGTCTCCTTCATCCCGCGACCCCCGTTCCCATCCCCTTAATCCCCACCCCTTTCCCGCCACCCCAACCCTGTTTCGTCACCCCCTGTTCTTAGTTACCTTGTATGTTGGTTGTGCAGCCCGTGCAAGTTATGTAGTACTGTGTCGTTTTGATTGAAGATGGGGTGTGTGATGATAATATATCTTGGGTTTATTGTCTTGGGTTAATAGTGACCACTGTTTATTGTCTTGGGTTTATTACCTCGTTACTACGTCTTTTTGATTGAAGGTGGGGTGTGCGCAGCCCGTGTAAGTTATGTAAGTTATGTATTCCTGCAATTTTGGGTTTATTGCTTGCTTGACACAATGCTTTAATTTTCTTTCTGGGTTGCTAAGCGAGCGAGTATGTATGTGACTCTACACTAGCGTTTGGACTGTTTGTAAGTTGTTGATGGTGCATTATGAGGCGCTGAAGGGGCCGGTTTATTCTGTATAATGTGATTCTTTTGTTGGTATAAAATTGTTAGGGACCTCATTGATACTTTAAGTCAAGGCGGGGAAGTCTGATTACCCGTCCACTTTTGTGTTATTGGAATGAGGAGAAGGAAAATGATTCAGAGCAATAACTTGCAGTCAAGCAGCATAAGACAGTTTCTCACACTGTTTGGCATGATGATCGAGCCAAAGAAGATTACAAAGAGATTGGTGGTAAGACGTTTCTGAGTGAATCGCCTATTGAAACTGAGATGTGTAAGCAAAAGTTTCCAGATGTATTGGAGGAAATTCAGAGGAGACAGTAGGATGTGTTGCTAACTGGGTTTGGCACATCCAATATATCTTGGGTTTGTGAGCTGCTGGCCAATTGGACGATGGATGTTGATAATGTGGTAAAAGTTCGTGGCAAAATGGTTGACATATCTCCTGACAAGCTGAATGAGTTCCTGGAGCTCCCACAGGTTGATAGAGCTGCACTTCAGGTTATTGGGGATGCATTTGATATTGATGATACAGACTTGTGATATGTGATGATAATCCGAAGGCAAAGTGGAAGGCGAGTTCAGGGTCTCCCCACAACACCTTAGCTTTCAAATATTTCTCGAAGAAAGCGAGAGTGTATCTGAGATTTTTTTGCTTGCGTTTGATTTCATGTGAGCACATGACGGACATACGGTTTGAGAGAGTTATTGCCACCTATGCGTTGATAAAAATGATTGATATTAATGTGGGCTATTTGATGTTTCGAGAGTTGCAGCACATTCGAGAAAATATACAGTGATGCTTGTTCTTTCCTAACACTTTGACCAAATATATGTGGTCATTGAAGGTAGTGGTTGATGGTGGAGATGAAAAGGAGCAAGAAACTCCAAAGAAAGTCGATATCACAAATGTCAAGAGCCCGGATGAAGATAGAGTGGAGAAGTTATCTTATGAGCGATGCTTGGATAGACTTGAGCGGATGCTACTTCGTCAATGGCATGCCACAGAGGTTGATATGAAGATGAAGGGCGTGGATCTCACTCCTCTTATGACTGAGTTGCCTTATACTGTTGATGAGCGCTTGCTAGTTGGCTTTCCGCCTGAGGTTGAGCTACATATTTTTTCTTCTATGGTTGCACCATCCCAGGTAGTTTCTACTGCTTTATTTTCTACCCATGTGGATGCTCCGAGAGCTGCTTCCATCTCTGCTGGTGGGCCTGCTGATACTGCAGTAGCTGCTGTGACTACTTCTGATGTTGTTCCTGGTGCACGTCCTGATGCGAGCACCAGTTGTTCGACTACTACTGCTTGACAGGGAGTACCACTACCCTACTTGTTAAATATGTTTTTTTATAGTGCAGTGAGGACAGTATCTACTCTTAAGTGTGGGGTGGGAGTTTATTGTGTTGGTACTTGTTTTTTAAGGATGCTTTCATACTTTCTTGTCACTTGACAGTTTTTGATTTATTTCTTGCTTTCTAGTTTTTGTTGGGTCTGTAATATCCTAAATATTCATGGCCTGTAATAGAATAGTATTATGAATATTTAGTAGTTCATTAATATTAAAGTTAATTTAGCTTAGTTATTTCTTAGACGCCAAATCCTAGGCCGTCTTGATCTTAAGAATGAAAGAAGGCCTTCTTTGGCCCGCCAGTTCCCAAATTAGCCTACGTAATGAATGTATTCTGTGGAGTCCCCAATTTGAGCCTATTGACCTTTTCTTTGGCAACCTGAATTACAAGCCCTATCCATTTTTCTATTTACCTCTCTTGTTACCCATCTTCCCCTTAACAACTTTAGGTTGTGTATCGGAAAGATTGTGGGTTATTAATAAGAGTTGTTGTATACTTGGGATGAAAGTTGCAAAAGAATGAAGGAATGAAATACTTGATATTCTCTTCGTATAGAAAGATGCGAAAAGAAAAAATAAAATAAATAAAGGATTGGGGCAATGTTCCTATGCTCGGTTAAGGGTGATAAAAGCCTCGAGTATGAACACGCTAAAGGCACCCTAGTGAGGTTGATGTGTCTCATTGAACTTTTAGGTCCCCAATCATCCAAGTGTTCTGAAAATGATAGCAAAGAAAAAAAAAAGAGAATGAGTTGATGAATAAACGAGGAGAAAGGAAAGTGGATATATAAAAAAATATGTTGGGAAGTGCTATAATTACATGAAAAAGGTGAGGAAAAATTAGTAGTAAGTGATGTTTAAAGTGTTGAGGGGAAGAATTAGTCACTATATACCCCAAAAGTGCACCACACCTTACCCCAAGTCAATATTACAAGCTATGAAAAAGCCCTACTTGAGTTTTGATTGAGCCTCCTACATTAGTGGATAACAACAAAATGGGCAAGCTTATGGTATTTTTCTGTGAGACATGAGAAATTTCTTTCTGAGTGTGAGAGAGTCTGATATTTGATATGCCACAATTTCTCTTGAAATCATATGTTGTGTGTTTGGTGGCATCTTTTTTCTGTGAGGTACATTGGAACTTGAGTGGTCTATAGGTTTCTACTTTCAATACTTAACTATGACCAAAAGATAGGGTGCTTGAAATTTATGGGTGAGTTTTGTTAAGTTGTTATCATGAGTCCTTATCGAATCTTGATGTCTTGCCCATTTTCTATGTATTCTTCTTCTTTTCTGGAGGACGAGAAAAATTCTAAGCGCGGGGTTGTGATATTTGGTTATTTTACCTATATTTTGAGGGTAGTTCTACCATGTTATAATAGTACATCTAAGAGTTTATATGCAAAATTCTCAAGTGTTGATACTAATTGAGTTGTTTGGTGTTGTAGGATTTGAACATGGTGAATTGAACAAGAAAGTGCAAGTTTTGGAGCTAAAAGTGAAAATGTTGAAGAGTTCAAGTGATTCGTGTGCCACGCGAGTGACACGGGAAGAAATATAGTCTTTGCTTAGGAATGGAATAAAAATTTAAGCGTATTTAGGCCAAATACGCGAGCGCCACGCGATCTGAATTGGCTGAAGAAAATTAGTACGCGTGGCACGCGGGTGCCACGCGAAGCATAGAGTTATGGGGCGAAATTTTAAGGACTTTTTAGTACATTTGCTCAGTTTTCTATAGAGTATAAAAGCTTCTTTTGCCTCTATTATGAATTTTACACTGGGAAAGAGGCAAAAAGGAGGCTAGAGCTTTGGATACTTCAAATACACGAGTTTTTCCTAAATTCTTCCTTACCTTTTGTAATTTATTCATTCATGAATTATTTTGATATGACTATCATGAACATGAGTGGCTAATTCACCCATTGTAGGGTTGATTGAACCACTCCAATACTTATGTGCTATGAATATTTATTTCAATGAATGAAACTTGTGAATCCTTCCTATCTAAGTATTTATGTTTTGATCGCTATTAATTGGAAGGGCCCCTAATTGATTGTTTCCATTATTCTTGTGTATCTAGGGATAGATTCATAGGTTTGGGTTAAACACTTAGCAGTATTTCAACCTAAAACCAAGGTATTACTTAGGTTGCCAATAAGGTGATTTGTGACCATTGACCCTGATTGTGAACTAAACTTATAGTCCTAAGTATCTTCATTAATTAATTGAAAAATTGGTTAGCAAAAGTTACTACTATTACATGTGAGTGAATAGTCGTATAATTGGAGCAAGTGTTCAATAGGAAGAAAACCAAGTTGAATTTATTAAAAGAATTATACTAACACATAGGTAGGAGTTGGGTAGATCAATCCTAGGCTTTTAAATCCTTGATTAATTATTTTTTAATATTTTACTGCTTACTTTAGTGTTAATTAGTTGTTACATTAAAACCACCATTCAAATGCAAACCTTGGGAGTTAATTGGTTAGATAAATTAGTTAGAATAACAACTAGATTTCGAGTGTTCCTTGTGGGATTCGACCTCAGGACTTTAAGTACTGAGCTATATATGATGCGACCGCTTAGTTCCTTTTATAGGGCGTAGTAGGGCATGATCATTGGCCGAGCAGAAGAGTTGAGGAGGATTGGGGGTCACTGGGATAGTTTAAAGGTTAAACTTCAGGACAAGATTGCTGATGTTGAGAAGCATCTGCTCGATTCTGAGGCAGACTTGAACCCAGCTCGTAAAGCGATCGAGGAGTCTAATCTTGAGCTCGATTAATCTCGAGAGGGCGTTGCCAAATTTGAAGTGGAAAATAAAGCTCAAGAGGAAATTCGTTTAGGTGAGATCGAAGCAGAAAATTCAAAGATCAATGACCTGAACGAGCAACTTTAGTGCCAGTGGAAAGAGCTCTCGTCGAAAGTGAACGTGCTTGAAGTCCAAGCCCAGACCCTTGAGGCCCAGTTTGAAATTCTCCAGAATGAAAAGGCCATGTTCTCGCCCAAGCTCAATTCCAAGATCGAGGCTAAGTTGAAGTCTCGTGATACTAGGGCTCGAGTTGAGAAAAATTGGGCTATCATCCAGACCAAGCTGAGGACTCTCGAGTTGTGCAAAGCTGGACCAAACTTGGACGAAGAAATAGCTAAAGTGCAGGAGGATATTGCCAAAGCTTAGCAGTTGATGAACAATCTGCCTTCGAGCAGCAAAAGTGGTGATGAGGATGACGAGGATTCTGAAGCCTCGTCTGAATGAAATTTGCATCTTTTTGTTTTTTAGTCTGGGCTTCGAGCCTTACGCCTTTGAGCCAATGCTTTATAAATTCTTTTGTCTGGCCTTCAAGGCATTTAATGATTATTCTGAATATCACAATCTTTTATTTCGTGCTGAAGATTTTATATTGTTTGATTTTTTTTTCTTGCAAGACTTTAGATAATATAAAAACGAGGCTAGCTTAGAATGACGTCTCAATCTCGAGCCAAGGCATAAACAAGCTTTGGGCATCAAATAAAAATAGACCAAGTTCAAGTTTTATTGATGGAATATGGGCCGATTTACATAAGTTTCAGTCATCGTATGACTTAGGTAAAACTTAAGCAAATTTTTATTACAACAGCCTCCTCGGGCGATAACATCAGACAACAGAATAAACTCCTACAAGAACAGTCTTTGGTGTGCGGATCGACACTCTTCAAGTTTTTTTTTTCAAGTCCCCAATTGTACCATTCCTCTTTCACCCCCTTTGTGTTCAGGTGCGAAGATTGCGGGCCCTAGCACTCACTGTCATTTTCCCAGTTTCTTGAGAAGGATAGGAAAAGAGAATGAGGGGTGACCATTGCTCGGCCCAAATGCTGGGGCATCGACGGCTTGGAGCTATGGGCTCGAATATGAATTTAACGAGGGGTAACAAACCTCGATGTCGGGCCCCGGGCCTAGTAATTGCTATTTAGGTGGCTTAACCAAAGCCACTCCACTCTTCTTCACAATCGAGTAGCACTCATGAGCTATACATTGTTCTCATCGGATAGCACGGATTCCACATGGTGTTGGGAACTTGATTACCTGATGCAAGGTAGATGAAACAACTTCCATTTCATGGATCCAAGGCCTCCAGAGGATAATATTATAAGCCATATCCTCAGCCATTACTTGGAAAACAGTCTTCTTATCTACTCCTTCGGCAGTTGTAGTAAGAGTAATTACCCCAAGTATTTTTTTTGGTAGAATTGTTAAATCCTGTCAATATAGTTGCTTTCGGGACGACGAGGTCCTTTAACCATATTTTCTTCACTTCTCTATAATTGATGATGTTCACCGAGCGACCAGGGTTGACTAGAACCCTTTGATGTCCCACTCATTAATCCTTAACATGATTACCAAAGAATCATGATGAGGGAACATCATTCCATCACATTATTTGATATCAAACAAAATCTCATTCTTTGACCCACCATCTCGGGTCCTTTTCTCCACAATAATCGAAAGCTTTGCAAATTTCTTCACAGCCGCGAAGTAAACACCATTCGCTTCTGACCCCCCCCCCCAGTTATAATGTTCACCACCCTTTTAGGAGACTCCGCCTTCGGCGGTTGTCCCCCTCATCTGTTTTTGGGGAAATCTCGCTTCCCCATATCGGTAAGATACTCAGCTAGCACACATTTCTTGAGAAGATGAGCCACCGCAAGTCGCAATGCTAATCCTCAGTGGCATGCCCATAATCCATATGAAACTCATAGTTCTGAGTCTGATCTATTTTCCCCGAGGGCGTTCTCATATCCCTCGATAACCTCACACCTTGATCTGTCATCCCTTCTATTGCATTCACCAGCTTGGAGGTGGTGATATTAAAGTAATAATCAGAGATTCAAGGCAACTCTTTATCCTTGGCCACCAAGGATGGCCCAAGGAGTTCTTCTGGTTAGCGTTGGTGACTAACCTTCCCCCCTAGCCTTTGACTCACATGTTGTTGTCCTCCGAGGAGCAGGCTTACATGTTGCCTTTTCTAATTATCTCGTATCTCCCTTTTGAGTTCCCTCGTGGCGCATCGGCGCGTCGAGATGACTCTGCCTGGCCTCGGTACGAACTATACCGACTTTCTATCCTCTGGTCAACCTCTTCGAGCCTGATTTTCGCAGAGGCTCTGTCATGTAATTCACTCCAAGTCTGGGCTTGATACTAATGGAGCTCCTTTTTCAGTTCGGCAGCTGCCTCGGAGTTACTCACATTCAGATTCCTTTCAGAACTCATGACTGCCAGAGCATCATCCATTTTCGGCAAGTCCATTCTTTAAGCTTGAAAGCGCTCGAGGAAGTCCTTGATTTGCTCGAGGTATTTTTTTTGTCTTTGAAGATATCTTCCTTTTGCTTGAGGATCTTCTGGGCGGAGTATGGGCTTTGATGAACATATCAGCTAACTCCTCAAAATTTGATATCAATTCCGATGGGAGGTGCATGTACCAGCGCAATGCTCCTTTCTCAAGTGTGTCAGCAAACTTCTTAAGGAACATTGACTTCCTCTCCACCGGGGTCAAGTTGTTACTTTTCATCATAGCCATGTATTCAGTTATGTGATCCACGGGGTCACTTGTCCCATCATATTTCTTCAAAATTTACAACTTGAAATGCTTAAGAATGAGAGAAGGAGCAACATCGATGATAAGGATCAAAATCAAAAGACGATAAAAGATAAAGATAAAGGGGAACGAGACGTGTCTCGAACTCCCTATAAGGTAACCACGGAAAACTTGTTCCGTGATACCCTCATATCGGTGTCAAGAAGAGCCTACATTAAGCAACTACCCTCGAGTCGACAAAGAACTCGCAAGTAGAATGATCGGAGGATTTGGGGATCAACTAGCTCACCTAGAAGCCTCCAACCGTCAAATTCTTTCATTCCATTCAAAGAGACTCTTTCTCTTGAAACTTTGTTCAATCATTCATCATAGCTAACTAAGTAAAATGAAAGGCTAATGAAGTATTTATAGGCTTCATCTAGACATAATGAAAGCCCTTAAGTACCCCCAAACTGGATCTAAATAACAAAGGCCACGTAGGACTATAATAGTCAAAACATAACAAATAAAAGAGGTGCCCCATCATGTCTTCAGCAAAACAGGCACCCCGCCTAGTGTAGTAGGCGCCCCGCCTAGTTGCCCTTCACTGGGGAGTAGGCGCGCCGCCTCTGTAAAGGGGCGGACCGCCCATAAAACTTTAGAAAGTTGGGTAGGCGGTCCGCCTAGTAAGTGGGTGGTCCGCCTGCTTCACCGGCTTCTTGAAACGCCTCGAAATGTGTCTCGGATGCTCCTCGTTCCATGGCGTTTCAATGCATAAGCTCTTCCTTGGCCTTGGATGGTGCTTTTGGATGGTTGCTCGAGTTGCACCACATCATCCTCCCATTCTTCAGAAGATTTCGTCCTCGAAATCAAGGCGTGGTCTCTCATGGCATCATCAACTCCTCGGGGTGGCCAAGACTCTCCTTCTTTGTCCCTTTGGATCGTCACTTTGACATAGGCTTCGTCTAAGATCTTCTCTGTCTTAGCATGGAACTTAGAACCTACAAGCAACGACAAGAAAACACAAGCAAACTTCCTACTTTGAAAGTAGGTTAGTGCAAGAAGTGTGGAAAACACACTCTTGTGATATAACCAAGCATCAATAATAAGTACAAATATCAAGTCTCCAAAGAGAACAATAAGTAGTTGGTTAAAGATCAACATGCACTCAACACAATAGTGATCAATTAGGCCATGGGAATATGGAAAATGCAAGATCAAGCTATCAAAATCCCCTTGAACCTTAAGCTCAAGATCAACAAACCAATCTATCCGCAAGGTGTGATTAACATGTGGAGTGGAGTGATTCGAATAATTCAACCTACAAGTAGTATCAAGTACTCCACTCCCCTTCTTTAGAGCATACTTACTCACACCAAAGGATTCCTCTTCCTCTCTCATTTCATCACCTAAGCAACCCTTCTCAAAAGACAGGCTCTCAAGGAAGGCATTGATGATGGATTCTTCTTCATCATAACCCCAACAAGCAATAGTAGGGTCACTCAAAGAACCATCTACCTCACCCAAATTCTCAAACAATGGGTTGCCTAAGGAGTCAAATCCTTCACACCATGGGGGTTCAATTTTACTACCCACCCTAGTCCGATACAAGTCATTACCACTAATGAGGATGCCTTCAAATAATGGATTAGTAAAAACATGCATCTCACTATCATGATCAAGCATAGACAAGTTATCAAGACTAGGTTCATTTGAGGAGTCATCATAGACAACCTTGTCTAATTCATGCAATTTGGACTCCTCAAGGCCAATTCCATCTTTACCACAACACATTGGTCCACCAAATAGAAGCATATCAATAAGGGAATGATAAACTATCTCTTCTTCCCCTTTGTCAAAGGTTGGTGGTGTGTCATAGCAAAGGTCACAATCGTTGTCAACTATCAAATCTACACTAGGGAAAGGTTCATTGAGCAATGAGCTCACATCATGATGTGTCATAGCATTCCTCTCAACTAGTATTTCACAAGCAAACTCAAATTGACAAGTAGACTCTTCACTAGTGGTATACTCACTAGATGCATCAAAAACACCAATTAGTGTTGAGTCATCACAAGACAAATAGCTAGTAGGCTCATGAAAAGGTGAAGTAACACTTACATTTGTAGTATTTCCTTGATCACTCACAAGGCTTGAAGTGTCATATGCAACTCCTCCTTCATGAATCTCACATTGAGAACTTTCCTCCTCTTGTCTTTCCTTCCAAGCACATGGTTGAGGCTCCAATGGCTTGTCTTCAAATGTACCTACACATGAGCTAACACAATAGAAAGTAGAAGATGAAGGATTGTTAGAACAATGGGTGCTCTCACTCTCAATTTTTCTTTCCTCATCTCTCTTCTCTCTCAATTTTACCTCATGGTCAAGTGTAGTTTGTGGTGACAATCCACTCACATCACTCCTCAATTCCTCTCCTTTTTCCTCTCTTGGATTGTCACCGGTCACTCCCTCACTTCTCTTTATCTTTTCTCTCTCATTTGAAGTGGAGCGACTCTCATTTTCATCATGCAATGGCAAGACAACAAAATTGTTTGCTTCGGGTTCTAGTACAATGGGTGACTTTGCTTTAGCCGCCTCCCTCAACTCCTTCATTCGCTTGTAGTCTTCCCTTACTTGCCTTGGAGTCAAAGGTCTAAGCACATACTTCCTCCCATCTTGCTTGCCGTGTAGGAGCTGGTCCGACCATTATGCACAACACATCTATCATATTGCCATGGTCTCCCAAACAATAGATGGTAAGCTTGCATTGGGACCACATCAAACATGATCTTATCTTTATAGTTCCCAATACTAAACTCAAGCAACACTTGATTCACCACCTTTAGTTCACCATACTCACTAAGCCATTATAAATGATATGGTTTTGGATGCTTTAGAGTGGGTAATTTCAATTGGAAAATCAAGGATTGGCTCACTATGCTGGCACAACTCCCCGAATCAACAACCATTGAGCACACTTGCTCCATCACACGACATCTAGCATGAAAGAGGTGTTCTCTTTGATCATTTTCCACCTCCTCTACCATGAAAATGGTACTCAAGCTTCTCTTAACCACCAAGAATAGTTGAGGATCATCATCCCTTTCTATGGCCTCCTCACAATCAACTTCCTTTTCTCCCTCTACTCCCTCATTTTCGGGCTCACTATCTTGCTCATACACCAAATTTCCAACCACAACCATGGTTCTTTTTGTAGGGCAATCCCTAGCAAAATGTCCATAGCCCTTGCACTTATAGCATTGAGTAGAAGTAGAAGTAGGATTGGTCAAGCGAGTTTTAGAAGTACCTTCCAAGTGTGGTGTAGTCTTCTCATATGGCTTCTTCACTTCTTTGCTAGTACTTGCACTTGGAAAGTTTGCATTTGGAGTCTTCCACTCTTTTGGCTTGCTTGTGGAAGTAGGAGTGTTGCCTTTGGATTTCTCTCCCTTAAGCCAATTCTCGGCATCAATTGCGGCTTCAAACATATCTTGAAGTGAGAGATAATGATGCAACCTCAATTGAGAAGCTATACCATAGCTCAAGCCATTCTTGAAACGGATCATGGTTTCTTCTTCACCCTCGGTATCCATATCCAATGCCATCCGGGTCTTCTCAAATTCATCAAAGTACTCATGAACTGTCTCAACACCTTGTTTTAGATCATAGAGCTTCTCTAGTTGCTCTTGTCGATACCTTGGAGTTATATACTTGGTATTCATGAATCCTTTCAACTCATCCCAAGTCACATTCAAATGCAAATTCATCCTTCTTCTTGACCTCTTCATGGACTCCCACCAAGTAGAAGCATAGGCCTCGAAGGTAAAATAGCAAAAGTGCGCTTTCTTTCCTCGGTCATCTCATCGGTGTCAAACACTCTTTCCATGAGTAGCACCCATTCCAAGTACACTTCCAGATCACAAGTTCCCTTAAAGGATGGAAGGTTGAGCTTAGCACTATTGAGGTTGTTGTTGTCACGCCCCCCATAGTTAGGCTCCGGGTGGCCTCCATAATGGTCATCATGAGCAACATATTCTCTCCTAGCATTCCTTCCCTCAAATCTCATGGGTGGCCCTCGACCTCGGCCTCTACCCCTATCCACATTTCGACCCCAATTCATTTGCCTCCTAGGTTGATAAGGTGCATCATACCCATAGGCTTCATCACCATAGTCGGCCTCCTCCTCTTCTTGAGGCTCAACAACTTGCTCAAGAGGTGGAACAAATCTAACGGGTCTTCGAAGTGGAGCATTTCCTTGGGGGTTGCCCAAGTTGTGGGGATTGCCCACGGGTTGGGTGTTGCCCAACACACACTCTTGAAGCGCTTCAACTCTCTTTTGTTCATATTTCTTGGTTACCTCGGTAAAGTGTCCGGGAGTCATAGGAGTGCTATGACTTGTGCCTTATCCGGATTCAATTTGGACACTTGGGGTCCTTCTCTCACCGGTCTCAACTTGATTCCTCTTGACGCTCTCAAGTCTCAAGGATATGTCCTCCAACTTGGCCATAATGGTAGCCATGAAATCCTTCATAGGGTTATCTCCATCGTTTGCCATTGTACCTACAAATGCAACAAACGTTACTGAAAACAACACCCTCACGTGTATAGCACTCGGCTCACTCGTTTAGTGGTGGTGGATATTTCACTCAAGTTTGAGTCTAGAAGCTTCACATAGTTGATCAACGAACCACAACTCAATCACTCAATTCACAAGCCTAATGCACTCCGGGATGAGTGGAGTTAATGTGACTCTATTGGACGATAAGCACTTTAAGTGAGGACTTGAGTCAAATGATACTACGGGTCTTTTTTGAATTCTAGTCTCTTTTCTAGGCATGATGATCCTAAAAGCTTAAAGTAATTAGTACTAATCAAGTAGGATTATACTCTAATAGCACTAATTAGAAGCAATGCAATCAAAGAAATATGAGATCCTACGAAAATCTACCCAAAACACCAACTCAAGAAAACAGGCGCCCCCACCTACCCAGAGTGGGCGGTCCGCTTGGTTCTTAGCAGAGGAGAGTAGGCGGTCCGCCTGAAAAACAGGCGGCCCAAAGTCCAGAGAGCCTCCCCAAAGTGGGCGGTCCGCCTCTGTGACTAGGTGCCCCGCCTACTGCAAATTCCAGCAACGTTTAACTTCATTTTTCTTGGCCTTGGCACCCAAAAATCCAACAAATCTCATGTTGTTTTAGTAATCCAGAGGTACCCAAATGTGTTTTCAATCACCAAGATCAAACCCCAATAAATTTTATCAAAACCCAATCAAAAACAAACAATCCACCATGTTCATCGTGTTCATAGCTAGGGTTTCAATTTTTCAAATCTTCAAGGGTTTCAAAATTTCAAATCTTTGATTACAACTTCAAATCAAGGTTTCTAGGTACCAAAATGACGGGTTTCCAACAAGGAACAAACTCCAATATCAATCATAACAAGAATCAATCCAACGAACAAGATAGGCCAAATTTTTGGTGTTTTTTCAACTTTTTCTATTTCTTGTATTTTTCTTCTTTTTCAACAACAAACAAGAAACTAAGATAGAAACCGACCTAGGCTCGAAGAATCAAGGGTCGGGGGTTTGTAGAAACAAAACCCGAGCCTTGCTCTGATACCAAGATGATAAGGATCAAAATCAAAAGACGACAAAAGATAAAGATAAAGGGGAACGAGACGCGTCTCGAACTCCCTACAAGGTAATCACGGAGAACTTGTTCCGTGATACCCTCGTATCAGTGTCAAGAAGAGCCTACGCTAAGCAACTACCCTCGAGTCGACAAAGAACCCGCAAGTAGAATGATCGGGGGGTTTTGGGGATCAACTAGCTCACCTAAAAGACTCAAACCGTCAAAGGGTTCTTTCGTTCCATTCAAAGAGACTCTTTCTCTTGAAAGTTTGTTCAATCATTCATTATAGCTAACTAAGTAAAATGAAAGGCTAATGAAGCTTTTATAGGCTTCATCTAGACATAATGAAAGCCCCTAAGTACCCCCAAAGTGGGTCTAAATAACAAAGGCCACGTAGGGCTATAATAGTCAAAACATAACAAATAAATGAGGTGTCTCGTTATGTCTTCAGCAAAACAGGCGCCCCGCCTAGTTGCCCTTCACTGGGGAGTAGGCGCGCCGCCTCTGTAAAGGGGCGGACCGCCCATAAAACTTTAGAAAGTTGGGTAGGCGGTCCGCCTAGTAAGTGGGCGGTCCGCCTGCTTCTCCCGCTCCTTGAAACGCTTCGAAATGTGTCTCGGATGCTCTTCGTTCCATGGCGTTTCAATGCATAAGTTCTTCCTTGGCCTTGGAGGTGCTTTTGGATGGTTGCTCGAGTTGCCCCGCATCACTCGGGCTTAAAAGTTTGTTGCCTGTATTTTTCAATATCTATTGCTCGTTGAGGTTTCCTGACCCCTGGGACATTTTTGATCCTCTTTTCCATGCTGGCCTCGAATTCTTTCTTCCATTTCTCAAAGTCTTATGGGATGCTAGTTTCAGCCACTATTGGAGCTTCTCCGAAGGGTTGATTCCTAGTGGCGTAGGCCCTGAGCCCCTAGATGCACCTTCGTTTGGAAGTCCCTCTGTTGTTGCACTCGTAGGAACAACGTTCTGAATGCTTCCAATGAATGTGGGCTCGATTTGATTTGTTGCATTCCGCCCATTTCCAGAGAAAGCGGCAAACTGCTCCTGAAGCCGTTGCAAGGTCGCCATCACATACAATTGAAATGGGTAGTTTGAACTTGACGATGATGGGTCAGTTGGTAAAATTACACCAATTGGGAAATTTAACCCAGTTGAAGGAATGAAACCAGCGGGTGTTGTTAAGACAAGTTGGATCACACCAGGTGGTGTCAGGTTAGGAGGCGTTAAGCTAGGTGGCGTCAAGCCAAGTGGCGTTAAACCAGGTGGTGTTAAGCCGGGTGGAGTTAAGCTTGGCGCGGTTATAGGTGTTCCATCCCCTGACGAGGTGACGCTAGTCGTTGGGTCAGGGGTTTGGATTGTTGTGTTATCAGAGGTGTTGGTGTTATCTGCCACTGGATGATGTTGGCAAGAGTAACATGTACAGCTGAGAATATGATTTTGGAACGAACGTTATTGCAAGTTCCCCACAGGCGGCGCCAATTTGTGTTGGCCTAAATTTAATTAGAACCACAAATCGAATTTATATTGGGTAACTAGAAATTATTCGTATCAAAGCCACGAAAAAAAACAAGAATCTAAATAAGGAAAACGAGACAAGAGATTGAAAACAAAATATAAGTGTATTTCTGGATACTTTACATAATTTTTACAAGGCTGTTTATAGCATTCAAGGGCGATGGCAACATTCGCTGCACTTAATGGCCATTACTCCACGTTTAATCATGGTCTATCCATGACCTCCCCATTTAAGTCGTGGGCAACAGTCGGCAGTTACAGAAGTGAGAGCTCGTTTATCATGGAGCAAAATCTTCTACGAGGGGTGAATCTCTCACCTCGTGGTGGTTATCTTCTAATCGCCTCGTGGACCAGCTCGTGGCCATCATTCATTTCGTGCTCGAGGCAATTGACCTCGGGAGCTGGGCGAGACTTGGAGAGCTCGTGAATAGAAGCTTTCAACCTCACCTAACTCCGAGATTTGCTTCTTAAACCTCGTTGATTTTACACCCAATACAAGTTGTTTGACTCTTGAAATCTGTGTCTCATAAAATTGGGACGGAAAGAGTATAAATTAGCGTTTATGAAAATTATTTTTCTCATTTGGTTAGCAATTCCACGCTGATAATACATGAAAGCTTTGAGTTTTGTTTGATCGTGTGCAATATTGCGAAGAAACTCGGAAAACACTATCCGACCTAATTAGAGTTGCCCAATTTCGATCAAAGCTCGATTCAACTAGACTTTGACTCAGTTAGATTGGTTAAATGTTTAACTTTTTCATTAAGGATTTATTTCTTATGAGATTAATACGAACTACTAATTCTTAAGAACGCGTCTCAATCTCGACATAGACCTAGTTTAATTCTTTTTTCTTCCTACTGCCAATTTTGGACCCCTTTCTTAGGAAATGCAATAATAAGTTTGAAATCATCATTAAATGCTACTCCATATATCATGCACATATATGGTGTTATAATATTGTAGTTTCTACTGAAAAATGATAGACGGAAAAGCCCAAAGAGAAAACAATAGAAAGCATGCCACGGTAACTCCAAAATACATAAACTATGAATTCAGTTGTGTTCGCATTGAACTGTTAAATCAGATGGATGTCTGCCTTGATTTAGAAATCTTGTTCTTTTTTCGGAATTTAAAATACTCCCTCCGGTCCCATTTAATTAACACATTACTATAATATTTGAACTAAAATGTTGGTTATTTTAAGAGTCAAGATGAAAATTTTCATTTTTCTCCTTATACCCCTAGTATAATAAACCAAGATTAAATTAGTAAAAGTTCTTTATTTAATTTAGATTTTTTAAGGGCGTATAAATAACAAAAATAACAATTAAAATAGACCAGAGGTAGTATCAAATTTTGTTAAGGAAAATAATTAAGAAAAAATGTACATAATGTCCCCTTCATGCGGACAGTTAGGCAAGCACAGCAGCTGAGAGACTTTTTGGGAGTTGTCAATTAACCAATAAAAAATGTCATGTGTCCTGGATCGTCTTCACTCTAGAATGGTTGTTGAATTAGTGGTTTGCTTCCTCAAAGCTTCATTCAATATTTTACACAATTCCTGAGTAGTTAGTCAAACTTTTGGGAGCTAATAATTTTTCTATTTAGAGCTTTCGCCTTCTAGAAATTAAGATTGGACATACTTAATTATTTTGTCGACCTCAATTCAGTGCCTCCAGATTTCTTATAGTTTGTTTAGTTGAAGAATGGTTTAGTTATTAAATTTACTCGTATTATTAGTTATACTGCCAAAATTTGATTTAGAATATAAATACTACCACTTAAAAGTGCTTGAACGGTAGGTTAATTTAACTTTGGTCACTGAACTTTACCGGTTATACTGCTAAAGTAACAAAACCATATTTTGTATAATTAAAATCACTTCACAAAATGTTAATTTCTTAGAAAATTCAACTATACTGCTAAATTTTTGAGTTCCTTTAATTGGTTATAGTTTACGTATGGTTACTAAGAGGAGGAAATGTGGAATACAAATTTCTTATGAGAAAGGAAAACACAGATAAGACAAATTACCAAAATGTGGATACATTCAAATAGAAGAGAGTGAGTCTCCTTTCGCACTTTGCTCAAGGTTCAACATCAATTACATAGGTAATTACAATCACACACTACTACTGTTGAGTTTCCAATGGGATATGGTATTTGCACCTTATATAGTTATATGGTCTTAGGCGATCATTGCCTGTTGAGTTAGTTTTTTATTTCTACACAAGTAAATAAAGTTAAAAGAGAAAATGCCACAAAAAGGGCCTCTCAAGTGTGAAATAAAAAAAAGGGTCCTTTCATTTATTTTTGCTTTTCTTTTCTCTCAAATGGGTGATTAAGTGTAAGTGGGGGGGTGATTACACTATTTTAAAAATTGTGGGGCAAAATTAAAACACCCCCAAAACATAAAAACTTACCCACTACTCCTACCTACCCTTTACCCCCAACATCAGATTTTTGAAAAATCAAAAACTCCAAACATCCCAAACATTTCCCAAAAATCCCAAACATCACTCTCTGACCCGCGTCAAAACCCGTTTTCGACCCGGTTTTTTTCTTCAAAATCGGACTGTGAAACTCATCCATTGTCACCGAAACACTATTGTAAGTCTTCTCCGACACCAACATTGTAGTTTTCTTCATTTGTTTTCATGATTTTACCAATTTTTTGATCGAGTTTTGTTGTTAACAAAAAACCGTATAATTTTGTTTTAAAAGTTATGTTTGCTTATGATTCTGTCTGGGTCGATTTGGGACGAGGAAATGATGAAGTTTTGACTGATTTTTTTGTGTAGTTGCCGGCGATATTGTTAAACAAAATCCGTTTGTTTCAAACATCCCGTAAGATATTTGAAACATCTGTGTTGTGTTTGGCCATATCGCCGGATGTTTAGCCGGAGATGATTCAAACATCAATAGAGATGTTTAAACATCATCCCCTGTAGAATACAAACATTAAGCGTGATGTTTAAACATTACTCGTGATGTTTGAACTGTATTTTTAAAACATGTTTCCTATTCTTAAAACTTGTGAAGAGTGGTAATAACAAGCCTAATGTACACAATCATGATAGTTGTATATGTTGAATAGGAAATGGGCCTCAAGTTTCTTGAACCATATTTTGTTCTTATAAATATGGGAAATACGTGTAAAGAAACTTATTTGTTATTTGTGTATATAGGCAACATGCCCCCCAAAAAAAGGCAACTGGTAAAGGTTACGGCTGCTGCTGCTAAGAAGGTCCAGAAGACAACAGCTAAAGCCACAGACAGGCAAATTCCCTTGGAATCTGAAAGTGAATCTCCTCGTGCAAAAAGACAAAGAAGCAGGGCAGTACCGGATCTTTTACAGGTCCCTTTCGAGAGCCCAAACGCTAGTCGTGCTAGTCGTGCTAGTCAAGCTAGTCGGGATCTTAGCAAAAATCAACACGAAGAGGAACAACAAAGATCAAGAAGCAGTGAAGAAGGTACAGAGGATGCAGAAGCAGCAGAGCCAAGTAATGAACAAAGGGGAGAAAGTAGGGGTAGTGCTATGCCTCAAGTTAGAGTTAGTGAGGCAAGGGAAGGAAGAACAAAAGCGGTTCATGATTTGCCTGCTAGAACAGAAGAAACAACAGAAGCAACAACACAAGCAACAACAGAAGCAACAACAGAAGCAACAGCAGAGGATCAATTTGTAGAGGCTATAGAACAGGAGGTAACATCGAAGCTTATGTTTACACATCTTGTATGATGTTTCAAACATATACGAATATGTTCAAACATCACTCTGAATGTTTCAAACATTTTATATTATGTTTCAAACATAATAAATGATGTTTGGATTTATTTCAAACATTATAGATTATGTTCCAAACATATTATAAGATGTTGGAAACATATTGGATGATGTTTAAACATCTTAACAATGTTTAACCCATGAAAATGTTTTCTTCATTAGAAATGTGACTGTGTAATAATTGTTTTTCTTGTATCAATTTCAGGTGGAGTTGGCTGATGAGGTTACCCCATGCATAAAGACTGACCTGCCTGATTTGAGTCAAATGAAGATGTGGATGGAGTATAATAATGCGTTCGCAACAAAGAAGGTGACGGTCAGATCATCACTGCACTCGAAGTTGGATAAATTTCGTAAAGCTTTACATCATTTTAATCTAATGGATAGATTCAAGGAAAGCTGTTTCGGGCACCTAATCGATTTGCCCAAGTGTGTGTTTGCTCCAAAGCTGGTTCACAATATTTTACTTCGCCGGGTTATTTGTCAAAAGAAGTTTGAGGCGTGGTTTAAATTCCATGAACTGCCTCTTCGTTTTGGGATGCAGGAGTTTGCCCTGATGACAAGATTGAGTTGTGCCCTACCTCCCCCTGATGATTTCATGGATGAAGCCCGTAGCAAGCGGAAAGATTTGTGGGATTTGGTTTCAAGGAAGGGGAAGAAGGCTGCAAGTAGTGATTATATTCTGGAACTGATAGAGAGTGAAGACATGGTGACTGATGATGACATAAGGTTCAGTTTATGTTTGTGTTGGTTCGAGCACCAAGTGTTGTGTTCAAAGGACACTAACAGTGGTATTGAGGAATGGGTTGTTTGTCTTGCGAGCACCCCTGAATACTTTTACAAGTACCCATAGGGAAGAAAAAGCTTTGACTTGACTGTGTTTTATATCCTGAAGGATTTTACAAGCTGGAAGGCTCCTGAGAATAGCTACACACTGTATGGATTTCCATGGGCTTTCATGGCATGGGTGTTAGAGGCTATTCCGGCACTTAGGCTAAGGGAATACCCTAAGGAGAAGACAATACCACGGATGAAACGTTGGTTGGGGGATAAGGTAGAAAAGGACCCAGATGCAGTGTTCCAGCATGTTGACATCCAGGTAGGATTTCTTTTACTCCCCAGTTCTTTCACATTCAACACTGCATTATTTGCTTAAACATTAGTAGTGATGTTTAAACATTACACAAAATGTTTAAACATTATACTAAATGTTTAAACACCTGTACTGATGTTTAAATGTTACAATAAATTCTTAAACATTAGTAGTGATGTTTAAACATTACAGTAAATGTTTAAACATTAGTCGTGATGTTTAAACACTGGTACTGATGTTTAAATGTTACAATAAATGCTTAATCATTAGTTTTAACATTTGTGGTTATTTTATTGCAGGAGGTGCACCCTTACCTCGTACCCACACCCAAAGAGTTGAGGGATGTGCTGCATGACTTTCTGCCATTTGAGGATGTAGAAGACATGGTGATTGATGGCTTGATGCGGGAGTTAGATGGGGTGACAATGTTGAGGAAACAAGCTGTTGTTCCTAACACCCCTCTAGAACATGTTGTGCTAAGTCGTGGTGCAATGTTGACGGGATACAGTGGGGGCAAGGGTGCTGATCTTTTTGGAGCAAGTGGAAGAGAGTACACTGGAATTGCTGGGGATCTTTTTGGATATGCTAGAAGGAAGGATGAGGGTAGAGGAAGAGTTATTGGAAGAGAAGAAGATGGCAGCAGTAGAGGACCTGCAAGAAGAAAAGAAGATGGTGGAAGTACTAGAGGAGTAGTTGTGAGGAGAGAAGAAGCAGTTGTGGGTACGTCGACCGGAGAGTGCACTTGCAAATGCTTAAAGTGCAAGGAAGACACAGATAAATTGTTGTTGAAGGTTGGTGGGATTGAGACTATGTTAGTTGAGATGAAGGAAATCATGAAAACACAGGTGCCCAAGAGAGTAGGTTTGAGAAGCATCTTCCCTAGTAGAGTTATGAAATCCCCATTTACTGCTTCAGGAAGAAAGGGGAAGAAGAAAATAGTGAGGGGGAAGATTGATATCTACAAGCCTGTGGATAAGAAGAGCAAAGATGCATTGGATGCCTTCTTGGCAGAGAAGAAAAATGAAAAAAGTCCACTGTTTCTTGGGCATGAGTACAATTACAAGGATCTGGAAGAAATCATTAGAATGGAAAACAGTTTGAAGGAAAAGGTACACGCAATTCACCCTAATTCTTTTTTCTTAGTGCATATATCAGATCAGATATGTTAAACATGGATTGGGATGTGCAAACATAACAAGCAGTGTTTAAACATCACAAATAACTTATGATATGTTTAAACATAATACAGAATGTGTAAACATATTAGTTAATGTTTAAACATAGCGCATATATGTTTATATAATGTTAAACATCTATACGATGTTGCAACATATCACAATATGTTTAAACATTATGTCTGGTGTTTAAACATTTCCCCTGATGTTGACATGTTCTTCCTGTTCTTTATGTGTTTTCTGTTTCCTTTTTTTTCCTTTTCTGCAGCATGTTGAGGAAATCATGAGCCTGATGAGGCTTAAAAAGAATGCCCACTCCCAGTTCTATCTCAAATCCGATGTCATTTTGGATTTGAATTTCTCTAAGAAACTGTGTGAGCTTTACAAGAAGCAGCGTGTACTCGCTGATGCATTGGCTGCGCCCCTAGAAGTACAGCTTGAGACTGTTCAATTCAAGGATGACATGCTGGACTATGCGCAAGGTAAGCAGCCGAACCCAGGGGGTGTGGAGTGGGCTGGGGTGAAGAGGGTTTTCTGTGTTATGAAATTAAAAGGGGTTCATTTTGTCACTGTGGAGTTCCTTGTGGAGGAAGGTAAGATAAGGGTGTACGACTCCATGTACAGTGACAACATAAATGATGATGAATTTGACACACTGATGAAGCCCATCACTTCCCTTTTCCCCATTTTCATCAGACAGTGCGAGATGTTCCAAAATTTGCCGGAGGATATCCTGAACATAAAAGTGTGGCCATATGAGCGTGTGAAAGACCTCCCGACAAGCACCACTCGTACTGCATCAGGTGCTTATGCCCTTGCCTTCATTGAACACCTTCTTACAAAGACTCCCTGGGACAAGCTCTGTGACAGCACCTTGGTGGATTTTAGGATGAAATGGGCTGTGGACATATTTCGTGGGAAGATGGTACCGTAGTTTGATAAGTTATGGTTGGAAAATTAAGTATTTGTGGGCATGTAAGGATGATTAAGTATTTGTTTTTGCTTGTTTTCTTAATTTTATGTTATGTTATGTTTTGTTGGAAGTCATGTAAGGATAATTATCTGTTTTATGTAAATAGTATGGTTGTGTGCAATCTCACTGATTTAAGAAACATCGTGTGGATGTTTAAACATTTCATCATATGTTTAAACATACTTGACTATGTTGAAACATAATTCAGATGTTTAAATTATTAATTGGAATATGCTGAAACATCATCCAAATGTCTACAAAACACGGCATCCAAATCTCTCCTTTTTGTTTTTCTTTTTGATAAGTAATACTTAATACCACTTAATAATTATTCAAAACAATGAAACGGAAAATGAAAATACAAGACTACAAAACACGGCATTGTAAACAAACTGAAAATGAAATGACTAGACTTAAAAGGAGACAATTCAAACTACATTATATCTTCACTTCACATCTGTGCCGCTGGAGGACGTGGTGGTGTAGAGTAGTTCTGCGGGTCAATCTTGAGTTCAACTTGAATACCACGGAGCATACGCTTGATAAGATGTATATTTATCTTATAATCCTCAAGGAATTCGTCGAACCTAGTTGTTAATTGCGTCACTTGATCCTCAATATTTCCAATATATGCTGGTAATTGATCCACATCTGCGCTCAAGGTTGCAATATCTTCACGGACATTTTCGATTTCAGTGGTCCTTGGCATTCTACGATCACGTTCTGGTGCTCTTGGTGGCGTTCCTCGGCGAGGCATCTTTGTTGTTGTTAAAGTTGTTGCTTGCTGCAGATTCAAGTGCTTTCTAATAGTGATGGTTTGTGTTGTTTTCTTCAGATTTTGTTTGGGCTGGATGGAAGTAATTATGGAACATATATATAGGCTACATTTGGTGCCTTTTCGGTTGCATATGTGATGGTTACAGGAGGTGCCTATTCATATGTAGTTGTGTATGTGCCTATTCACATCCACCCCTTCATAAATTCAAACGCACCCCTTCATAACCCCACGTACACCCCTTCATCTTTTCCCTTTTACACCATAGAATAACTGCATACTTAATCATGGTTGCATACTTGCAAAAAAAAATGTGTAGTTATACGTCTCATAACTCAACACATGGTTGCATACTTGCAAAAAAATAGATTGCTTCATCCAAACATATCATAATATGTTTAAACATTTGAATAAATGTTTAAACATATTGTCATATGTTTCAAACATCTGTAGTGATGTTTAAACATACGATCAGATGTTTTAAACATCTGTCATGATGTTTGAAACATATCATGATATGTTTAAACATTTGATGATATGTTTAAACATATCATGATATGTTTCAAACATTATGACAGATGTTTAAGCTTAAGCTTGAGCTTTCAATAAGAATGAGTTCAATTATCAATATATACTTACTTTAAAGTGTTTTTTTTTACTGTTTTGACTCCTAAACCCTTCAATTGTCGATGAAAACTTAGATTAACTCTAATCCCTTGATAGGTCACTCCAAACTCTTTTGTTAATGTTCATCTACATGAGTGAACAAGTTAAAATAGAGTTCTCACTCTAATTTTGCTCAAAATCATTCACATGCACATAGGAACGACTAATTATTTGAATTTAAACAACCAATATGTTCACCTTTCAATAAAAATACATGTAAACGCTTAGTTGTTGGTGTTATCACTCATAACACTAACACCTTTCACTCAAACACCTCCATCTTGATTGATAGAAACACAAATCATCAGTGTTATCATTTCAAACACCTTCAATATCGATGGAATTATACTTTGTATACTTAATCATTAAGTTCATCGTTCAAAATGTGTAATTATACGTCTCATAACTCAACATATGGTTGCATAATTGCAAAAAAATAGATTGCTTCATCCAAACATATCATAATATGTTTAAACATTTGATGAAATGTTTAAACATATTGTCATATGTTTCAAACATCTGTATTGATGTTTAAACATACGATCAGATGTTTTAAACATCTCGTACGATGTGCAACATCTCACGAAATGTTAAACATCAGAGGGTGATGTTTTGTATATTTGGCAGAATCTTAAACATCTTCCATGATGTTTAAACATCACGTGTGATGTTTAAACATATCATAATATGTTTAAACATCCCATGTGATGTTTAAACATAAGATGATATGTTTAAACATCACACGTGATGTTTAAACATCATGAGAAATGTTTAAACATAACATAGTATGTTTAAGTAAATTAGTGAGATCGTAAACATAACGAAATATGTTTAAACATCGTGTTAAATGTTTAAGATTCCGCCTGCTTGTTAAAACAGTGCAAGTACTAAGCTAAACTGCTGAAGACGCAGTTGTAAAAAAGAGACTAAACGACTACATTAAATAATAGTAGTGTTTACGACGTACGGATATAAAGTTTATAACATAATAATACGTTACATGATATAAAGTTTACAATATAATAATATGTTAAATACGGAAACTAAGGTAATATATAACAACTTAAAATATATCATAAACTTCATTCGCCTTCAATCTCCAGGTCCAGTTCATCCAAAATTTGTGCAATTATTTGCATGACCCTTCGGTGATCCCTTGCGTGCCTGTACCTTAAACGCCATAAATCTGCTCGTACTGCTTCTATGGCTCGATTCATCTCTGTCATGTCGTCCTTTAGAATTGCAACTTCCCAATTTATATCGCCTCGTCGTTCACCTTGTGGCGCATTCTGTATTGGTTGGTTGTGACGTGATGCCTGATCACTATTGCCAACCTGCAAGGGGTCGTTTGATCCTGCTTCAGACATATTTATGTTGTTGAAGTTGTTGGTGATGGAAAATTCACATATACTGTTGGTGCATATAGTGTTGGGAATTTATAGGATGTCAATGTGGTTTTTAAAAGTCACCCTTTATATTTTAAGAGGCACCTTGTGGAATGAATGTGTCTTTTCAGTGCAGTCGTGCAGTTTTGAAATGTGACTTTTCAGGAGAACCCGTCTTTTCAGTGTAGACGATTAGTTTTCCACAGTTACTGTGAAACATCCGTCGTGATGTTTAAACATCCAGTGGGATGTTTAATATATTAGGTGGAATCTCAAACATTTCATAATATGTTTACACATTACACGTGATGTTGAAACATATTAACTTATGTTTAAACATTCGATCTAATGTGTATACATCTCCACTGATGTTTAAACATAGTTCAAGATGTTTAAACATTGTGTTATATGTTTAAACATTGTGCAGGATGTTTGGAACAGACTCAAGTGCGATCAAACATTTTATATGGATCAAGGAAACATGCAAAGAATAAGGAAACAAGACACACCTTAATAACTTAATACAAACATAAATAAAGGATTGTCTAAATAGAGATTACATATTAAAGGATTGTCTAAAAAGAGGTTCAGAAATTCAACAACAAACACCCAAATAAAAGGATTGTTCAAAGCAGCAGCTAAACACTTGTGGGATCGTTCTGACTTGGTCTTGTAACTGTTGGGCAGGTAGTTTTTTTGTGGCCAAGCTTTTTGCAAATCCCGCATTTGTTTCTCCTCTTTTTGAATCGCTCCCCAACGGATGGAATTCTCTTCATCCTCCTTCTTCCACGGCCAAGTTTCAAGTAAGGGCTAGGTAATTTCCATTCCTTAAGCTCTTGAGGACAGTCATGCCAACATTGTTCATCCGGAACTAGATAGATTGGTTCGGCATATGCAAGCAAGTAGGAATCTACATAATAATATGGCGACGTGTATTCATAGATTTTCCTCCCAAACTCATCTGGATACTTCAACCTCATAGCTGCCATAGCATGTGGACAAGGTATCTTGTCCAAATCAAACCGCTTGCAAGTACATGTCCTGTTGTGTAGGTCCACCTCATAAGTCATATTTGTTGGACCTCCTCCTTTAACTTTGAAAAAACAGGTATTCACTCGATGCACCAAAAGCTTGCTGCCCAATAAATTGTTGGCTGTTATCACCTCCTCGATTAAGGGGACACAAGTGTTCGAACTGTTCAAAAATTCCATGCGCCTCTGAAGAAACTTTTCAGCATAGTTCTCGCTTATAGCATTGAAAAGCGCATCAATTGGAAATTCTTTGTGATTCCTGAACATTGAGTTAACCGACTCGGCAATGTTTGTGGTCATCACATTGAACCTACAATATTAACAAACAATAAACAGGAAATGCAGTCACACATACTGGAACATTCGTTAATATGTTTAAACATCCAACACTATGTTTCAAACATCAACAATAATGTTTCAAACATCTAAGTATATGTTTGGTGTAATAAGCTGTACCTGTTTCCAGGGAAGTGTGCTCTGCTCCACTTCTCAACCCCAAGATCAACCAGGTAGTTGGATACCCTCGGGTCAATTTCTTCAATTTCTTTCAAATGCTTATCAAACTGAGCAACCGTATACGCCTCCGCTGCGGTAATGTACTTACCAATTAAATCTCCACAATGAAAAGTCGTGCGGAGGTTCTCACCAAGGTGCCTCATGCAATAACCATAGTTAGCAAATGGGAAAACCTTACAAACAGCTTTTTCAATGCTTCTGTGCCTGTCGGAGATAATGCACAACTCATCATCGTCCGGGACTATTCCGACCAATTGCTCAAAAAAGAATTCGTAGGCGGCATCGCACTCTTTGTCAACTACACAAAATGCAAGAGGAAAGATGTGATTTTGAGCATCCTGACCGACAGCGGACAACAACACTCCACCATATGGACCCGTCAAAAAAGTGCCATCAATAGCCAGCACTTTTCTAATAGTCTTAAACCCCCTGATCCACGATCCGTAAGAAACAAAAAAATACAGAAACCTCCCTTGTTCATCAACCTGTAATGCTGTCTTGCTTCCTTCATTTGACTGCCGAATCATATAGCTGTATGCACCAAGAATGGCATAGCCATGTTCGGGTGACCCCCTTGCCAAAGACTTTGCAATGTTGCTGCCCTTGAGACACTTCCAATAGCTTATTTTGCAACCCAACTCTGCTAGAACTGCATCCTTTATTTCTTTGGTGGATTGTGCTTTTCCATCATGAAATCTGTTCTTCATGTACTCTCCAACAACATTGCACGTGGCGTGTGGATGATGGCTTTTAGAATGCTCAGAACCACAAGTGTGCTGGCTGTTGTAGACCGTGATATAAAACATGTCACAGCTCTTGTACTTCATGGCTCGAATCCACCAGTGGCAATTCTTGTCCACACATCTAGCACAAAATACATTCTTCTTATTCTTCACATACTGAAAATAGAAAGGCACTCTCACTGCAGCAAGTTTCAACAGCACAACCAACTCGCGCTTGTTCGTGAATGTTTGCCCTGTGCAGAAACCAGTGCCGTCCGGCCGAGTGTGGCTGCCTTGTGATGGTATTGAATCAGGAAACTGTACCTCATTATCTTCTTGGATTTCTTTTGCTTCTTCATCTTCTTCCTTCTCAGCCACATTCATATTTAGTGAAGCCTCCTCTACAATGTCATCCAACCCATGATTTTGTTCATTAGAATTTTCAGTCCGAGGAACCACATTTACACGTAGAGTGGGCCTAGAACCAGATGCATCCACATCAGCCATAAAAAGAGAGACATCAATATCATTCCTAATGTGAGAGGGTGTAGTCTTTTGCTTTACAATGCTCAACAAGTACGTAATAGATAGATCCCTCGGATCATCAAGAATTCCCCAATTTTGAATGATTTTTTCAACCAGCTCATTATAAGTAACCTGCTTACTAACAAGAATAGGTCTACTCTCTTTCACAACGGGAACCCAAACAAAACTTTTAGCTTTCTCCACCCATTCGCCGAGATAATCAACTACCAATAATACGGGCCCCATTATTTGTCCTGAAGATACAAAGAGGGTCTAAATTAGATCCTTATAGCATAAATTTCATAATACAATTGTTTATAGAAGCCATATTCACAAAAAATGAAAGGTACTGCTTCAAACATTCTGTAAAAAAATTTACAGTGTTTACACATCGACACAAATGTTTAAACATATTTTTAGATGTTTAAACATCATGCATGATGTTTGAATATGATTCAGGATTACTAAACATCATTGAGGTTGTTTAAACATCAGTTAAAATGTTTAAACATTTGGACTTATGTTTAAACATCATGCATGATGTTTGAATATTTAGCATGATTACTAAACATCAATGAGAATGTTTAAACATACGATCATATGTTTAAACATTTGGACTTATGTTTAAACATCCTCAATGATGTTTAGTAATCCTGATTTATATTCAAACATCATGCATGATGTTTAAACATAAGTCCAAATGTTTAATGGTTTAAACATACGCTCAGCATTAGCACATATGTTTAAACATATGATACGATGTGCACAAAAACATCAACGAGATGTTTAAACATCAACCATCTCGTCGACGGATGTTTGACCAGAAACCAAACCCAGTTCTTCAAAATTCTCAATCCGGTAGCTTTTAGCTTCAAATCAAATTTCTCGACTACAAAGTTAAAGAACACTTACCAGAGACCAAATGTGGCTGAAAATCCAAGGCGATTAGTTGAGATTCGTGTTGTAAATGGCTGAGCAAATTTTGACAATTCTCAAATTTTTTTGGAACAAATCTTTTGCAAATACACAATATACTTGTAAATAGTTGTTGAATCTACTTTGGGGAGCTGATAATGAACCAAAAAAGCAAAAAAAATGGCCGGAAACTCGCCGGAATCGGCGCAGCAGTGATGGGGAAGGTGGGGGACGGCGGGGGTGGGGAGCTTTTGGGTGGGAAATATTTTTTGCCATTTTGGGGGGGGGGGGGGGGGTGAAATGAGGGTTTAACTTTGGGTGCAAAGTGTAAACTTAAAAACTTGAGGGTTAAGTTTGTATGCATCTTTTACCCAATTAACACTAATCCTAATGAAGGGCCCTCTACCTATTTTTTAAAACTTGAGGCCCTTTTCATTATTATATAACTTGCTTGGGACCTTTTTTTAAACTTACCCAAGTTAAAATTCACTTTATAAAAAAATAGCGGTACTATAACCTCTACGACCATAGAAATACCTTTTTAACCCTTTTTATACAAACTATTTAAAAAAATGATATACATAAAAACAAAAATAGAAGATATATGTTTGCATAAAACAAGCACAAGATTTAGAAGTGAATACTCAGTTCCTATTTATTTGAGATTTCAATTACAAACAAAAACGTAAACTTATAATTCACAAAGCAAAGCCTCATCTCTCTCTCTCTACTCTATAACGCCTGCAACAGAGCTTTATTATTTCGACACTGTCACTCACCCAAATTAGAAGAAGACGTAATTGGTACCCAATATATATCATCTGTTGAGTGAATCCTGAATTAACTGACTAAATATCTTTAATATATTTCAAGTAGAGAAGACGTACAATAATAAGACTGCAAAATAGTCTTTAATTTAATAAATTGATCCAAGATAACAATATCATCAAAGCTAATGAATATGGTCAATATAAAAATCTGAAAACCCACTAGTTAACTCATGAGCCCTTAAAAAAATTGACTAAGTGAATAAAAGCATAAGTCTACGGGGCATTTTTCGGAATCAAACACTGAATGGAGTTTGATACTGTCTAAAAGTTGGCTGGAAAGAAAAAGGAGTTCGCTAACTGAACACTGAACAAGCTGATACTAGCCTCGAGCTTCGTCACCTACAGTCTCAACACCTGCCATATAAAAGTAAGTAGGGACTCACGGGCTAAGTACCTCCAGGACAACCAGTAAATCTCATAAGCTACCTTCTAAAAGGCGTAACATGATTTATTGAGAAATAACATATTAACAAAGAAAATACATTTCACTCAAAATTATGTAAATCATCAAGGTCCGAAAATTAATATTAGACTAGAAGTTAAGTGAAACGACCTTAGGTAGTCGTTTCAAAAATTAAAACTCCAATTGCCGTGCTGATAATTTTAAAATCTTCGTAAGGTCCATTAGGGCATGTCTATAGAATTTGAACTAAATCGGACCTCGTTTGGTAGGTATCGGAAGAAGATTTCAGTTTTCATTGTCGGTAAATCTTAAAAAGAGGTTTTCGAGCTCAATTATTGGCGAATAAGCTCCGGTTCAAAATTTAAAAGCATCGTTATATTCGTATGGTTATTTGTGACCTGTGTGAATTTTTGAAGTGAATTTCGAGGTTGTTCGGTTGATTTCGGCTAAAGTTCCAAAAATTAATAATTTGATTTTTTTTCATTTAATTCGCATCTTGAGTTGTAGGAATCTGATATAAGATCCGCCTTAGCGAGTATGTTACATATATTTGATATAATTTATATGCAAAATTTGGAATTATTTCAAATTTCGTATGGCTTCGTTTTAATTGTCGACACGAAAGCGAAAAGAAAAAAATGAAAAAGAAAGAAAAAGTAAATTGAAGGTGGTGGTAAGGGATGTTAATCCCTTAAGCTTATAAAAGCTTTAACAAGAGCAGAAACAAAGAGAACGGGAAAACAGAAAAGGAAGCAGAGGAAAAGTTCAAAAAATAGGGAAAGAAAAGAAAAAGGAGCATAAAAAAAATTCACTCCAAAACATTCCAGTAACGGTGTTAATTCATTATTTTAATTTTTAATTTATTACGTGTGCTTGAATATATTTTAATGGTAGAAATTGGGATATTAGACATCGTTCTAATAAGTTAAAATGATAGTTTAAAGGTTAATTGGACTCCGATAATGAAATTGATTATATATTCGTACTCAGTGAGTTATAGGCAACCCATAAATGTAATTTATTTAGGGTTTGGTTTGTGACTTTGAACCATGTACATAGGTCTGGCCTGTGTATTGCGTATGCGAATAGGGTATTAGGTTCCTAATCGGATTGCCCTAAGACGTAAGGAATGAAGCCTTTAGCCTAATTTGATATATTTTTCTGCTTATTGAATAGAGTAGGATCGTTTGGCAATGAATCCATAGGACAAAGCGGTTGTTGAGTAGCAGTAAAATGAGGTAAGTATTTGTACCCATTTTTTTGGAGGTCCTTGGCCTCGTGGATAATCTACCACGTGTTCCTTACGTGTGTAGCTGCCGATAGGCGTACTCATTACGCCTTAGCTTTGGATTTACATTGTATATTATATGGTATGTCCTGTTGTTGGCATTGCATTGAGGATCTGAGCATTGTACTCTAGCTGTGAGTTGGCATATACTTCCCGGCTGTCGATGAGAGTCCCGCGCATGTGATATGCGTAGTAAATTACGTGTTTATTATTATGTGTATTGATAAATATATGGATCGGGTTGCACGCTGAAACAGTATAAATATATGGATCGGGTTACACGCGACAACAATATTTACTTATAATATGATGTATTTCTGGTGGTTAATATGTTCAAGATACCTATATGTTCTATCTTATGAACCATGGTTGTTTATGACTTTATGGTTCCATACGCGTTTTTAGTTATTATCTGGCTTTGCCTTTTGTGGTTAAGATAAGGTGAACTTGGTTTATCTTCTTTTTTTCTCCCTGGCTAGCTATCCTATTCTTTGAGATGGCTAGTCTGCCCCACTTATTGAGTCTTTTTGACTCACTCTTGTTTGTTGTTTGTTTCTTGTCTATCTATTTCGTTTCGGCAGGTTCGCTCCAAGATTTAGTTCGCCGCGTTGTTCAGGAGCGAAGACGACTTCAACTATCGGAGTGATGTGGGGTGCCCGCACGGCCTATCCGGACTCCGGGTCGTGTTTTTAAGTCATTAAACTGATAATTAATGCTAAACTGAATTGAAGATTTAAATACAAGAAAAACTTTCCTAGAAGAAAATATGATTTCACATTGTGACCCTGCGTACTTGAGGTCTGGCAACACACACAGGGGAGTATCGGTCTCTCTCCCAACAAGTAGTGGCCCTGCATACATGTAACTAGTATCACATATGTAGTAGTGTCGACCAATCTCCCAAAACAAACTGTGGCTCTGCGTAAGTGAGATCTGGCAACACACACGGGGAGTATCAGCCTATCTCCCCAATAAATAATGTGATTACAATACTAACTGAGTCTGAATAATGTATTTATATTGATAACATCATAGGAATAAATCACATATTCACACAAACAAGATCAAAATCATTCAAGTTCTATTTTACTAAACTGGGCGAATCATAAATAATTCATACAAAATTATACTTAATACTATACTATCTATTCAGTTTCAATTAAAAATGTTGTCTCAGTTTACCTCAAAGTTTTAGCTCAATTCGCCTTCTCAATATCCATGGGCATTCAACAAATCAAAATCTACAAACAATAGGGCTCGAGTCATCAAAAACATGCTCAACTAGCTTATTGTACCAAACTGAGCTCCGTCCTAAGTAACAGATCGTACTAAATAAATTTCCACCATACTAGTTGGTTTCTGCGTTTATGTGGAAGTTCATGCGTCAATTTCTATCCAAGACCCCAGCTTAATCTTGTTTACTGTGGAAAGGATATGCAATGGTCTTTTACTGATTGTAACTCAACAAAGAAAAAAGACTACTATAGTTCATATATATCCATTAAGATTAGTAATGATAATTCATTACATAAATATAATCCAATATAATATATTACATCCTTAGTGCAATTCCAGTTACCTTAATTATTATTTTTAATTTCACAACTAACCTCATCAACCATTTAATCTACTAACCACAAAGTATTCCAATAAAACCAATTTAACAAGTTATAGAAATTGACATTTTACCTTTAAAAGAAATAATTTCTTACACCTTTTCCCCTTCGGAATCGTGAAACTTTAAAATATAGGGGGATTGATGAACTAAATACGCCAATATATATTGATCACCGCTGCAACTGAGTAACTCGAAGGGCAGTAATATGCTCTGCCAACTTTGTGACGCCCAAGTCAGAGACACAAGGTGGCGTTTTTTGTTTTGATTCAAAGAGTACATTTTTTTCTTCTTTAACTTTGACTCTTTTCCCCCTAGTTTAAATTGTAAAAATTTCGAGGGAGTCTGATGTTTGGCATTTTATGCCTATATTTCCTTAATATTTCCTCACGTTTTAGTACCTTATTCGCTCGTTTTATGGTTTATTAATGTGGTTTTACACTAATTTCAGGTCGTGTGTATGTAGGTTGTTACGCAGTGCAATTGGAGCTTTTAAGAGCATGATTGAGCAAGAAAAGATTGGATTTTGATTGAGGATTGGATCGAGCACACGAAGGTACGACACGAGCACGCAAAAGAGCAAGGAACGAAGCAAAATGGCTGGGCGCTGTGGGCCATGCGCCGCGCGCCCCACAGCGCGCCACCCCCAGTGCGTTTTGCCATGCGCCGCAGGTCCAAAGCGGAAGGATTTTGACGTCTTCTGTCCAATGTAGCGCGATCGTGGGCGCGGGGCGCCCGTTATAGCGCCCCTTGTGCGCGTTTTTACGTCCTATTTCGTCTAGGCTTGGGTCTAACTTATTACTAGGCTTTTGTAAACTCTATAAATACTCTTTGACTTAGTTTTTCATAGGAGTTCAGACTTTGGAGCAAATTTGAGAGCTCATAACATCAAGAACAAGGGTTTTTCTTCCTCTCATTAATCTATTACATCATTATTTCATTATTACATCAATTCCTTGTGTTGTTATTATGAGAATGCGTAGCTAAATATATCGTTCTAGGGTTAGACTATTACATGAAGGTTGATGTTTGAAGATTGATTTCCATTAATTGAATCCCATAACGGGTTACTTATTCTTTCTTGATTTCACTTGTGTAATTGTCAGGGCCCGATTATTACGCATTATCTATGGTTTTTAGATTGAACTCGAAAGAGGGAATTTAATTACGTAATAAGAAAGAATAGGACTAGTTTGTGAACCCGGGCATCGGGGAACCAATTTGTGAGTAGGATAGACATATACTTGCTCGCCTAGTTTAACTCATTATAGAATTCGTTAATGCGTGCACGTGATTCAACCCATAGACATATAGGGATTGGAGTAGCCTGCATAGACCGTGAAGAACTGAAAGGTTTTCACGGGTACATTTAATCTGTTAGTTAGTAACCCGGGATTTAAGAAGTGGAATCAATTGGATAACTCAACTGGATTGTTCGTAACTCTGACCCTGGACCGTCTCCTTATTACTGATAACAACCAACTTTTGCTCCATTGCTAGAATTCACCTCTACATTTAATTACTGTTCTTTAGTTAACAAAATCCTCACTATTGGAAAAAGATCCCTGAATAGTTTAAATAAATTGTTTGCTAGAATTCAGTCTGAATAGTCCTCGTGGGAACGATACTCTACTTATCACTTTATTACTTGTCGACCGCGTATACTTGCGTGTGCGTTGGGAGCAACAAGTTTTTGGCGCCGTTGCCGGGGACTAATTATTGACTGATTTCTTTTTGAACAGTTTATTACCTACTATTCAGGTTTAATTTTTGTTTTGAGTTTTGTGATGTTTCAGGTATTAGGTCCTGCTCGATCTTTACCTACAGGAATGGCAGAAGACCAAGCTTTAGCTGTGATGTTGCTCTCCCCAGCCTGGAGGGAGTAGCATCGAGCATAGTTAAGCCCGCTATCACCGGGGGATTTGAGATTAAGTCCGGCATGATTCAGTTGCTGCATGTGACTGGACAATATGGTGGATTACTTCATGAGGATCCGCAGCAACACATTCAGAACTTTCTTGAGATCAGTGATACTTATACACCAGCGGGTTCCTACTGATTATGTTCGCTTGACATTGTTCCCGTTTTCACTGATTGGGGCAGCAAAGAAGTGGTTAAAGGCTGAAAAGTCTGGGTCTATCACTACTTGGGAGGATTTGGCTAAGAAGTTCTTGGCTAAATTTTATCCGTCTGCCAAGACAGCCCGGCTGAGGAGCGAAATTATGTCCTTCAGACAGTTAGAAGGAGAATCCTTGTATTCAGCCTGTGAGCGATTCAAAGCTCTATTGAGAGATTGTCCACACCACAACCAATCCAATGAGGTTGTTGCACACACTTTTGTTGAGGGGTTGAACCAACACACTAAGATCGTGGTTGATGCTGCTGCTGGAGGTCAAGTACTGGCCTTAAATTTTGATCAGATTTATGATTTACTTGACAAGTTTTCGCAGAGCAATCCTGATTGGCAGGGAGATGGTAGAGCTATTACGCAGAAACCTGCAGGGGTACTTCAGTTAGATGCAGTTTCAGAGCTAAGGGCGAGGATGGATGCTATTTCCAATCAAATTAGCAAGTTAGCTCTGCAAAAGGCTCAGCAACTAATGGCTCCAGTGCAACAACTCCAGAGCTTTTGTGAGGTTTGTGGTCAAGACCATGCTACAGAGGTTTGTTCTTCTAATCCAGAGTCAGTTGAAGATATGCTAAAGCAAATAATGGCAGGCCAGCAGAGAATGATAGCTGACACTACAGCCCATGCACAAGCCATACATGATCTTGCCAATGCTCAAAAGAACTTGGAGCACCAGTTGGGACAGTTGGTGGGAGAAAGAAGCACTGTTAAAAAAGAGCCTGAACAATGTCTTGCAGTGACTTTAATTGAAGGTGGAGAGCTGATGGCCCAGTCTGAAAAGAGAGCTGAAATAGAAAAAGTTGAAAAAGTGGAGAAGGTAAAGAAGAAAGAAGAGAAAAAAGAGGCACCTCTGCCACCTCCCCCATTCCCACAGAGACTTATACCATCGAAGGATCTGGCCCAGTACCAAAAATTTGTGAGTATGTTGAAAGAACTTCAAGTTAATATTCCTTTGACTGATGTGTTTGAATTGATGCCATCCTTTGTGAAGTTCTTAAAAGAGATTTTAGTCAAGAAGAAAAAGCCTCAAGAGATAGATACAGTTGAGTTAGTTGAGGAGTGTAGCACAATCTTGAGCAAGCTACCTCCAAAACTTCAAGATCCTGGGAGGTTTACTATTCCCTGTACCATTGGAGGGCATAATATCACTGGTGCCTTGTGTTATTTGGGTGCGAGCATAAATCTCATGCATCTGTCTGTTTGCAAAAGGTTAGGGCTAGGAGCAATCAAGCCCTCTTCAGTTACTCTTAAGATGGCGGATGGATCACTCACTCACCCTGATGGTAAGTTGGAGGATGTGTTTCTAAAAGTTGGTAAGTTTACATTCTCTGCTGATTTTGTAGTCCTAGATTATGAAGAGGACCGAGAAGCTCCAATCATTTTGGGGAGACCATTCTTAGTCACCTCGAAGGCAATTATTGACATGGAGCTGGGTGAGATGACTGTTAGAGCGCATGGAGAAAGGTTACTTTCAAGGTTTATAATGAGAAGGAGCACATAGCTAAGGTGGAAGAGTGCTCTATGATTGAATGTGTCAAACAAGAACATGGAAGTAAACCAGAGGTGAAGTTGAAGAGGAGTTCTCTAAAAGAAGGGAAGAAAGCAAAAGTTCGGCGTCAGAAGAGAAGACATAAATGTTGGAAGTGAGCTAAAAGTGTCGTCGTGCCACGACGTTAACTAAGGCGCTTCTCGGGAGGCAACCCGAGTTTGTACTTGTATTCTTTTATTTATAGTGTCATGTAGTTGTTGTTTTTCCTTAGATTGCAGGTTCATGTAATGTCGAGGCTAAGTGTGGGGTGTCCTCACCCTTGCCTAATGTTGATGACCTGATGAGGGAAGTCTGAGTACCTCATACTATATGGAAGCTTGGAGGATGCTAGCACCAAGGACTAGAATCTTCAGGGAAGTTTTCTTTACCTTGCACTTTCTTATTTTTAACACTGAGGACAGTGCTTAGTTTAAGTGTGGGGTGGGGAACTACCCTTTATCCATTTTTGAGGTTAGGATGCATGTACCGTTAGGATTTTTCTTTTGTCACTTGACTTTATTTTTATTTGTTTCTTGCTTTAATATATGGAAAAAAAATTAGAAAACCAATGAAAAATTTCAAAAAGATTTTCCTTTTAGTTTTTATTAGTGGTACATGTCATCCACCCCGTGGTTTTTCTTATGGCCTCGGTTCTTTTCCACGGGGAGGCCTTTGAACCGGGTAGTTTTTATTTTTAGGATTAGAATAGTTAGTATAGGTGACCCTAGACGAAAGGAATAGGTGGAATGCTAGGTGCCTTTGATGTGTTTGATACTGGTGGACTTGACTTGATTGCATGTGCTATTTGTGGTGTCCTTGGGTTTTAATTTGATGCATGCCTAGAGGAAAAATGGAACGACCCCCTTGAGATGCTTGAGTCCGCTTGCTTGACTTGATTGTGAACCTTTGTGCATTAGTGCTTAAATTTCCACAAGTTACACTCTAGATGCTTGATTGAGAGTTGTTGATGGAACCTTTTTGTGTGGATCATGGGCAATGTGTGTTGTGAGGCATGTTCTTGTTTACTCCATGTGCATATTAATGTCTAGAACTTGCCCCGTGTGTGTGCAAAGCGAAATCCTAGGTTTGCTCTAGTTGGGAAATGATATAAGGCCTTCTTTTTGTTAGCCTACCCTTACATATATACCTTGGAAAAAATTGTTGTTGTGATTTCTTTGATCCTTTTTGTTGGTACCCACACCCCGAGCCTACCCATTTGTTCTTAATTTACTCTTTTGGCCCTTACTCCTTAAGCACTTTGTTGATATTGTGTTGTTGAGTTGTGGTTGGATGTATGAAGGTTTTTGAGTGGAGCTAATGAAGGAGAATAATTGAAAATTTGTGAAGTAGTGAAAAGCATTGGCAAGGTTGGATGAAATTGAAAATTGAAAAAAAATAGCAAAGTTGAAAAGAAAAGAAAAAGAAAAAAAATTGTGGAAAAAGAAATAAAAAGAGAAAAGAATATCCATTCCTTGCTAGTGTGTACTTATATGAAAAATGCTACTTGTGAGAAGGTGTATGTGTAGAAGTTGTTGATTTGGGTGGTTTGATGAGAATTGTGCTTGAAATTAAATGTGATGTATTAAAGTGCTTAGGGAGGTAGTCACTATTACCATATGTATCCTACCCGCCCCTTAGCCTACATTACGACCTTTCTAAAGTCCTAGTTAATCCCGATTGGAGTGAGCTTACATTAGTGGAGTCCTATACTACGGGCAAGCCTATGGTACGTTGTGTGTGACATGTGAGACTTTCATGAGAGTGAGTGAAATTATTTGTGTTGCCCCCATTCTATTCATGATATTGATTTTGTGTGTGATCTTTGTGGGGGGGCACTCTCTTGCTTCATTTTGGTGAGGGCACATGGTTTGCATGAAATAGGTGAAGTTGGTGGCTTCTTGGTTGAGTAGATATGTGTGATTTTGTGGGAGCATGGTTGCATTAAGTTGAGTTGTGCATTTGAGCTATTTTGGGGTGGTTGTTCTCATATTTTTTGTTTTGGTAAATTGTTGGCATGTTTGTGGATCCATAGTAGTCATGTGTGCATTGTTCAATGATCGGTATCAACCATAGTCATGGGAAGACCTGTTTTACCTAGGTTGGAAGTTATTTGTGATTGCTCGAGGACGAGCAAAGGTTCAAGTGTGGGGTGGTGATGTTTGGCATTTTATGCCTATATTTCCTTAATATTTCCTCACGTTTTAGTACCTTATTCGCTCGTTTTATGGTTTATGAATGTGGTTTTACACTAATTTCAGGTCGTGTGTATGTAGGTTGTTACGCAGTGCAATTGGAGCTTTTAAGAGCATGATTGAGCAAGAAAAGATTGGATTTTGATTGAGGATTGGATCGAGCACACGAAGGTACGACACGAGCACGCAAAAGAGCAAGGAACGAAGCAAAATGGCTGGGCGCTGTGGGCCATGCGCCGCGCGCCCCACAGCGCGCCACCCCCAGTGCGTTTTGCCATGCGCCGCAGGTCCAAAGCGGAAGGATTTTGACGTCTTCTGTCCAATGTAGCGCGATCGTGGGCGCGGGGAGCCCGTTATAGCGCCCCTTGTGCGCGTTTTTACGTCCTATTTCGTCTAGGCTTGGGTCTAACTTATTACTAGGCTTTTGTAAACTCTATAAATACTCTTTGACTTAGTTTTTCATAGGAGTTCAGACTTTGGAGCAAATTTGAGAGCTCATAACATCAAGAACAAGGGTTTTTCTTCCTCTCATTAATCTATTACATCATTATTTCATTATTACATCAATTCCTTGTGTTGTTATTATGAGTATGCGTAGCTAAATATATCGTTCTAGGGTTAGACTATTACATGAAGGTTGATGTTTGAAGATTGATTTCCATTAATTGAATCCGCTAACGGGTTACTTATTCTTTCTTGATTTCACTTGTGTAATTGTCAGGGCTCGTCAGGGCTCGATTATTACACATTATCTATGGTTTTTAGATTGAACTCGAAAGAGGGAATTTAATTACGTAATAAGAAAGAATAGGACTAGTTTGTGAACCCGGGCATCGGGGAACCAATTTGTGAGTAGGATAGACATATACTTGCTCGCCTAGTTTAACTCATTACAGAATTCGTTAATGCGTGCACGTGATTCAACCCATAGACATATAGGGATTGGAGTAGCCTGCATAGACCGTGAAGAACTGAAAGGTTTTCACGGGTACATTTAATCTGTTAGTTAGTAACCCGGGATTTAAGAAGTGGAATCAATTGGATAACTCAACTGGATTGTTCGTAACTCTGACCCTGGACCGTCTCCTTATTACTGATAACAACCAACTTTTGCTCCATTGCTAGAATTCACCTCTACATTTAATTACTGTTCTTTAGTTAACAAAATCCTCACTATTGGAAAAAGATCCCTGAATAGTTTAAATAAATTGTTTGCTAGAATTCAGTCTGAATAGTCCTCGTGGGAACGATACTCTACTTATCACTTTATTACTTGTCGACCGCGTATACTTGCGTGTGCGTTGGGAGCAACAGAGTCATTTTCACTGAGTTAGCCAAGCAGTGTATTGGCCTAAATCGGCTAAGGACAACAAATCGAATTTGAACAAGTTTACAAGTAATACCACGTATCAAAGTCGTGCAAAAACAACAAATCAAAGTAGATAAACGAGTAAAGAGAAATAAAGCGCAATATTTCAATAATCACAATGGTGAGTACAAATTTTGATAGAGTTTTGGTATGTATTACTAGATGGTTACAAAATGAAATGAAATGCTATTTATAGAATAATGACATGGAGAAGTTTCAGTCACATTCCCCATGTCCCAATAGTGGCCAAGCTCGTCCTACTCCTATGGATGACAAGGTAGTGGGCTGAGATCGTGGGGATATCACCCCATTGGAATAGAGTAAATCCACCGAGGCTAGGATCCCTTGCCTCGGGGTCATGAGCCCACTGATTCGTCGAGGCTATTGTCCTCCGGGGCATATCAAGAATCATGGCTTCGGGTGATCACCTCGGTGGTTAGCTGTTTTGCCTCGGTGCGAATCTAGTGGACCTTTGCTTGATGTGCTCTGCGTCATGCGCTCGATGCACGACGTGTTCTAACCATTTTTACCCAATACAGATAGTCTCGCTACTCTTCGGGCAAGTGCAAGAGTTACTGAGGTGTGGAATGAATTTAGGCGGGAGTGTGACACGGCGAAATACATGCCAAGAGTTTCAAAAAGACTTAGTCAATTCATCTTCCCATTGTATCATACGTGGCGACCGTTGATTTGCTCCGAATAGTCATGGGGCTTCCGTTGGTATTCCCAAAGTTACAGTAATGATTGTTTTCCCTCTATAAATACGCTCAGTTGATCATTATTTCTCCTACTTGGTGTATTGATTCAACAGTGAAACTTCCTCTCCAATTGTCAAATAGTTTTTATCTTCCTTCTTTCAAAATCTTCTCCTCAAAACCTTTGATTTCAGAACCTAGAATCCTTACTCAACTTCTAGATGATAATGTATGTAACAAATTGCATTAGTGGTTCTTTTGATAAAGAAATCCCAAATGCCGCCACCAAGGCCGCCGACGGAAAGTTGGTAAATGTTATCCAGCCTTTGGACATCGCCGCACCGATGGGCGGTGACAAAGAAGTGACGTCCCAGGCGAGTGGTGTGAGGGGACATAAAAGAACTGCTAGTCGTATTAAGCTTGATGTGGTGGATGACAATGGCAGTGATGATGTCGAAGATGATGATGGTGATGATGACGACGCCGCTGATGTCGAGAAGATAGGTAGTGAAGATGCCGAAACTGCGGCAGTAGGTACAACCAAGGCTAAAATCGAGGGTGGTCCCTCGAAGCCCAAGAACTAGAACCTCGCCAAATTATCCTATCAAGTTTTAGCATAGAAAAAGACTTTAAACTTCAAGATCAATCGTACACCCAACGAGGGTTTGATAGGAATGTCCCGGTTCAATCAACACCGAGCCTAATTACACAGGATTGTTTGACTTGGTTTGGGAGGACTACAAGTGGGGCCTGAAGTTGTGATCGTGGTTCCAGCTCTGAATATTTGTTTTCCTAATCACGTGCCAGGGTACTCATTCGCTTACACTTATCCTTTTACTTTAGGTTTTACCATTCCCATTCATAGGGTGATTGATACGTTTTTTCCGAAAGTACAACTTATGCCTCACTCAACTCGGCCCCAGGTTCTGGAGAGTAGTGCAATGCCTCGACTTCTTGAGCTGGGAAGCGGGGTTGGACTTCACCTTCCAGCACTTGATTGCCCTTTATTATCCCTACTTCCACAAAGGGGGAATTATAGTCCTAACAAATGAGGAGAATTCTCTTTGATCTCAAAGAGTGAGGACCATGGAAATCGAGGTTGGTGTGACCGTTACGTTCTTCTGCCCACAAGGCTGCTTTTCTCCGAACCGGATTTCCTGAAGTATGGAACAACGAACGTAAGTATCTCATTTGTTTGCATCATTTCTTTCTCCAAACCTTTCGGTCATCAGTTATTCATTGCTTCTTGCATTCTTTAAAGCTAACAGAGTTTTGGTCAGCCCCCCAGCTGATTTGCTTGAGTGGGTAAAAGAGGTAATGATAGTCCGAACTCGTCCTTTTAGGAATTGGATGGTCATAGCTGCAGGAAGACAACAATTTGGCATGCAAGAGGCACGCTGAGTTGTTAGTTACATTGCAACTCTTTTAACCATTATTCGAGGTGCTCTTCTTTAAATATTCTACCTTTACTCTTAACAGGTTTCCCAAACAAATCCGCAAAATCGAAAGAGGTGGAAGGTGAAGAGAAGAGAAAAGGGAAAAAGAAAGAGACGAAGAAGGAAAGAACAATGATCAACACTGTGGTGGGCGTTAACAAAATTGTGAGCCTGGCTAAGGCCATTGCTGCAACTAAAGTGTCCAAGGGCTCCCCGGGCCAAGGGACTTCAAAAGGTGAGGACGTCTTCCCTGGTCGATTTATCTATGTTCAACCTTCTTCTTCTTCTTTTGTTCGTAAGCTCCCTCTACACCCTTCTATAGATCTAAAGAGGAAGAGAGCAACCTGGAAGAGGCCAACCAAGGCAAAGCGCCCCCCGAATAGAGGTGACTACTACTCCGGGTCAGAGGCTGCTGCTGAGCCATGCCGAGGTCTAATCGACAAACCCTGTGATGAAGATCTCAGGGCACTTGAGGAGACTGAGGCTGCGGTACCATGAAACCAAGGTGATAAACCTCGAGAAGCCTAATCAAAATTATCACTAAGGCCAAAAGTGGCGAGCGCATGGTGTCGAGCATGGCTCGAGCTTGTTCCGAGCCGCTCTTGACTTTGACTTCTATGAATACTTTGAGGAAGTTGGAAGCTTTGACCAACTTTAATTTCCTGGACTTTACTCAGAGGGATATTGTGACCCTCGATGCATCGGTGGTGCCAATAGAAGAGAAGATACTCAATGAGTTCACCCCGATGAGGTTGATGGCCAATTCTGCGACAACTGTTCTTCGGGTATTCACTGGAGTCGAGCGTGAAAGGGCCGAAGAGGTAAAAAATATGGCAAACACTTGGGAAGGCCAGAAAAATAAGTATCTGGCTCAGATCTCTGAGCTTCAATCCCAGGTAGCCAAGTCTAATCTCGAGTTAGAGCAAGCTCAGGAAGTCGCTGCCAAGTTCGAGTCGGAGAAACGTGATGTTGTTGCTGTCTCCGAAGCCCAATTGCAAACAATATATGAGGGCCATGCTGCTGAGTGTTCGAGGCTTAACTTAGAGATCGAGCAGCTCGAAGCCCAATTACCTCTCACCAAGGCCTAACTTAGTAATAACGGCCAAAAATACTATGAGAAGCTAAAGGAATACACGCTCAAACTTCATCGGTTGGAAGGCCAAGTGGGTAAATTTCCCGAGCTTGAAGCTGAGATTGAATGGCTTCGGGGCAAAGTTGCAAATCTTAAAATTCGAGCCAAAGTCAACGCCATAACGGCGAAGCTTGAAAGACTTGGGCCGTAATTAAGACTTGGTTGAAAGCCCTCGAGGAAGCCAAAGCTAAAGAGATTATTCTGGATGAAGATATTGCCAAGGCCCAAGATAATGCCGCTGAAGCTCAATGGATCGTTGATGAGCTGCCCTCGATTGAAGGCTCGGATGAGGGCAAAACCGATGATGGCGAGGAGAGCGCCGAAGATGGGACTTTGGAAGGGGAAGAGGATCCCAAAGCTTAGCACTTTTCTTCTACGTTCTTGTTTTTGTTTTGGCCATTGAGCCATTTATGTAAACAACTTTTTGTAGCCTTCGAGCCTGATCCAATGAAATTTTGAAGCCTTCGGGCACAGTTTAGTGAATTTTTTTCTGTCTCTAAGTGTTAGTCTTTATTTTGCCTTGAAAATGTTTTACAAGACACTTAGGATAATATTTGCTTGCAAGACTTAACAATTTATTATAAACCGATGCTAGCTTGGAACGACGTCTCATTTTTGAGCCATGGCATGAAAAAGTGACCTCTGTAAATAGCATATCTTTGGTAGATTAAATCGTTGAAATAAAGAGATGTTGAACCAAGTTCATTTCATTGATGATAAAACTAAGCCATAACCGGCTTTACATGAAACCTAGTCGAAGTAGCAGATTCTTAAAATGAAGCCACTATTGGGCGAAAAATACAAGACACTAGACTACTTTTCGGGCGACACTCCCTGGTATTTGAATAACTAGTCTACATGTCTGCTTTAAGGTCCTGTTATGAGAGGCTTCGGGTCAAACTTGACTGCACATCGTCTCTTACATCGCCCCAGTGTACGGGTGTGAATTTCGATGAGGACCCAAGCACTGTGTTTCGTTTCCTCCGCTTTCTGAAAAGGTCAAACAAAGAAAAATGGGGGTGGTTAGAGTTATTCAGGCTAAGCTTCTGAACGTTTTCGTCTCGCCGATGTAGGTGAAATTTTATTGACTAAGGGTAGCGTACCTCGATGTCAGAAATAGTATTGCTTCAAATTGGAAATATTCTAATTGAGGGCTCGGGCTTGCCCTTTAAGTTTTCCAACTGATAGGATCCCTTTCCAATGATTGCCTTAACTCGATAGGGTCATTCCCAATTCGCAATAAGCTTTCCATCATTTTTCTCCTTGGTTGATTGATTCGAGGCTTTCAACACATAATCACCAACTTTGAAATCCCTAAGTTTAGCTTTCCTGTTGAGGTATGCCTCGATCTGTCTTTTTTGAGCTGCTAGCCGAATCAAGGCTAGTTCCCTCTTTTCTTCGAGAAAATCTAAATCTATCTGCATAGCCTTCTAGTTTTCTTCTTTGGTTCCATGAGCATACCGAAGGCTGGGTTCGCCCACTTCTATAGGGATCAACGAATCCATCCCATAAGCGAGAGAGAAAGGAGTTTCACCAGTGCTATTCTTCTCCGTAGTTCGTATTGCCCACAATACACCGGGCAATTCATAGGGCCACGGGCCTTTTTCTGCATCGAGCCTTTTCTTTATATTCTCAACGATCACTTTATTTGAAGACTCAGCTTGGCCATTTGCAGTTGGATGATGGGGGTCGATACTATCCTTTTTATGCCCCATTGGTTGAGAAAATATGTGACCCTTGAGCCTATAAACTCAGGACCATTATTGCAAGTGATCTCTTTTGTGACACCGAACCTGTATATGATATTCCTTCGGATGAAATCTATCACTTCTTTTTACCGAACTTTGGCGAAAGACCCCTCCTCCACCCATTTGGTTAAGTAATCCATCAACATAAGTATTAACCGACCCGTTTGCTTTTGGAAATGGGCCAATTATGTCTATCCCCCACTTCATCAATGGCTACGGCGACATGACCGAATGTAGAGGCTCGGCTTGTTGGTGAATCATTCGGGAGTGTCGCTGACACTTATCACATGATGGTTGGCCAATAATATCCGGCCCGAAGCAACTTGCGCAGTAAAGCTTTTCTTCCCAAATGGTTTCCACATTCGCCTTCGCTTACTTCTCTTATCACGTATTCAATCTCCCCCGGACCCAGACATTTGGCCATCAGGATGCAATACATCCTTTTGTACAACTTCCCCATAATTAGAGAATACGAAGCTGCCTGAATCCTCAATTTTTAGCCTCTCTTGTCCGTTGGGAGAGTCCCCGTGTCTAGATTTAAGATAAACTTTGTTCGCCAATCCCAAGTATGATTTACTGAATTGATTTCCAACTTAATCCCTTTCATACGCAATGAGCAACCGAATGATAGAATCAGTCCATGAGTGTTCTTCTTCGACAGCCGAGCCTAGGTTGGACAAGGCATCGGCCTCAGCATTTTCCTCTAGGGGTATCTGCTAGATTTTTTCACTCTTGGAACTTAGCCAAGATTTGCTGTGCTCGGGATAAGAACTGCTGCATCCTGGGCTCACGAGCCGAACAGTTCCTGAGCACTTGATTCACCACCAACTGTAAATTGCATTTCAACTTAACTTTTTCCATCTCCATTTCCTTGGCTAGTTCCAAGCCTGCTAAAGCGGCTTCATATTCAGCCTCATTGTTAGTCACCTTTTTGAACCTGATCAAATGCCTTACCTTTTCCCTCGTTGGAGCCACCAAAACTATTTTGAGCCCTGAACCTTTTGAGTTGGTTGCTCCATCAGTGTAAAGCGTGCAAATCCCCAGTGTTGGCTCTTTAGATGTTAGATTCTCCCTTTCAACTTCGGGGAGAATCCCAACACTAAAGTCAGCCACGAAATCCGCTAAGACTTAAAATTTTATAGCTATTCGAGGTTGGTAAGTGATATCATATTCAATTAGTTCAACCGCCCATTTAGAAAACCTCCCCAATAATTCTGGTTTATGTAATATGCTTCTAAAGGGAACGGTGGTAAATACGGCTATTGGGTGGCATTAAAAATAGGGCCGAAGTTTCTGAGCAGTAACAACTAAAGCAAGTGCCAACTTTTCAAGATGAGAGTACCTGGTTTCGGCATCAATGAGTGTTTTGCTCAAATAGTAGATGGGTTGTTGCTTGCCATCCTCTTCTCAAACCAATATTGCACTCACTGATACCACGCACACGTCAGGTAAACTAATAGTGTTTCTCCATCCTTCAGCTTGGCGAGCAGCAGCGTGTTAGCGAAATAGTGTTTCAATTCTTTCAACGCTTATTTGAATTCTACTGTCCATTTGATGGCAGTGTTCTTTCTTAAGACTGAAAAGAACTTGTGGCATCGCTTTGATGACCTCGAGATGAATCTAATTAAGGCAGCGATTCGGCCAGTTAAGCGTTGAATTTCCTTTTTCCCAGAAAGCTCCTTGGTTATTTCTTCAATAGCTCTAATTTTTTTGTATTAGCCTCGATACCCCATTTGGAGATTATAAATCCCAGAAATATTCTCGAACCGTCACTGAACGCACATTTTTCGGGATCAACTTCATATTATATTTTCTTAAAACAGCGAAGGCCTCCATTAGGTGATTTAAATGATCTTCCACTCGAATTGACTTGACCACCATGTCGTCTATGTACACTTCCATTGACCTTCCAATATATTCTTTAAACATATGACATACCAGCCTTTGATAAGTTGCTCGCAAATTCTTGTGTCCGAAGGGCATCACTTTATAGAAACATGTAACTCAGTTTGTGATGAACAAGGTTTTCTATTCGTCCATCGAATCCATAAGAATTTGGGTTAACCCCAAGTAGGCGTCCAAGAAAGTTAATAGTTTATGTCCAGCCGTGGAGTCTATTAACCTATCTATTTGAGGCAACATGTAGTAGTCTTTGGGACAAGCTTTGTTCAAGTCCAAATAATCCACGCACATTCTCCATTTGCCATTCTTCTTGGGCACCACTACAACATTAGCCACCCACTCGGCATATTTAACTTCTGATGTGGGGCAAACCACCACAAGACCATTCACTAGAAGTCAAGCCAAGGAGGTCCAAGAAGCTCACCTATACTTGGTTAGGAGGGGCTTTGAAGATAAGAGCATTGGAGGCAATTTGAGAATGATTAGGGTGCTTACAGGCCTAGGCGCTCCGCCAAAGGAGGAGGAGGTCCGCCCCACAGAGCTAGGCGCTCCGCCCAGGGCCGCCTACTATGCTGAGGACCCGGGCGCTCCGCCCACACCCCAGGCGCTCCGCCCAAAATGCTCACAGGTTAATTTTGGAGGCGGAGGTGGGCGCTCCGCCTAGGAGGTCTGCCTAACATGCTGGATTTCGGAATTTTGTGTAGTCTTTTACTAAACTGGCCCTGCGTGGCTTAGCTACTATTACCCAACTTGTGGCGGTGTTTTAGTCACTACTTAGGCTTGAGGAAAAGTCTATAAATACCTCAAACCCTCTTTATTTCATTTATCTAACTTTGAACATTGAAGAATGAACTTTTTTTGGCTTGAATCAATTAGTGGATCTAGTTGAATCTCATTCCAAACCCGACCGAGCTATTTGCAAAAGCCGAGTGCCTCTTGAGGACTGTCCGTATAGCATAGGCTATTCTTGACCCGATTTGAGGGTGTTATGAGACCCGTTCCTCGTAGCTACCTCAAAGGGAGTTCAAGACTTGTCTTGCTCCTATCTTTTTATTTTCGCTTCTGTTTTTTATCCGTATCAGTTTGCTATCAGAGCAAGGCTCAGGATTTTTCTCTACAAACCCTCGATCCTTGTTCATCGTGCCAACGTTAGTTTCTAGTTTAGATTCTTGCTGTTGGTGTTTGAAAAAGAAGAAAATGCAAACAAATAGAAAAAGTTTTAAAAATATACAAAAAAATTGCTAGAACTTCGTGAATATGATGACCCATTCGATGATATGTATTGGGAATTGTTCCTTGATATTTGACCCTTGATTTCGTACCATTTTTACATGTTTTGGAGTTGTGAAACGAAAATTGAAGATTTCAATCTCAACTTTTGAAACCCTAGTTTGAAGGGCTTTGGATCTTTATTGTGATCTTGTTATTGGGTATTTGATGTTAAAAATCATTGTGGTTTGTTGAGATTAGTGAAGTACAACTTTGGGTACCTTTGATTTTAAGAAAACAAGGTGAAATCATCAAAAAACTTGGGTGAAAATTGATAAAACACGTTGTTGGAAAAAGCTGAAGAACACTCCGACCGCTCCGCCTACATTCTAGGCGCTCCGCCTAAGTTGGATACTGATCAATTTGTTAGGCGCTCCACCTACACCAGGCGCTCTGCCCAAGGCTGCTCCGCCTGAGCCTCAGGCGCTCCGCCTGAACCTGTAGCTTGGTTTTGGGTAGTCTAGACTTTCTTGTTTCTTTTGATTGCATTGCATCCGGCTAGTGCTATTAAAGTAACATTCCTACTTGATTAGTAATAGTTATTTGAGCCTTTAGGATAATCGTGCTTAGTGGAGAAAAGAACTCAAAGAAGACTCGTAGAACCATTTGTTCCATGTCCGCACTTAAAGAGCCTAGCGTCCATCGAGTCGCATTAATTACACTCATTCCGAAGAGTGCTTGTCTTGTGGACTATTTGGTTGTTGATTAGGAACGTGGTTCAACTACGTAATACATTTGGTTCAAGTTTAAGTGATAAATCTCCACCACTAAATGAGTGTACCCGAGTGACATTCAAGTGAGGTGTGTGCGTGAGGTTATTTCACGGACCGTTTGCTTGTTTCGTAGGTACCATGGCCGGTGAAGGTGATGATCCCATTAAGAGTGCCTTGGCTACTATAATGGCCAAGTTAGAAGGCATGAGCCTAAGACTTGAAAATCTTGAAAGAGGGACCCCGAGTGTCTAACTTGAACCGGTGAGGGTACAAGTGGCTCAACCATTACCCCGGAACCATTTGCGGAACTAGCCAAGCAAGAAAGGCTAAAGGATGATCTTGCTCGTAGAGAGCGTATGTTGGGCATGGCTCAACAAGTGGGCATTCCCCACAACTTGGGCAATCCCCAAGGAGATGTTCCACTCCCTAGACCCGTAGGCATGTTGCATCTCTTGAGCAAGTTGATGAAGCTCAAGAAGGGTAGGAGCCCAGACTTGATGATGATGACTATGAAGCTCCCTATCCAAATGAGAGAGCAATGAATGGAGGTCGGGAAGTGAATAGGGCTAGAGTTCAAGGCCGAGGACCACAAATGGGGTATGGTGGGAGAAATGTGAGAAGGGATTATGATGCTTATGGTGACAACTTTGGGGGCCAAACGGAGCCTTACCGAGGGGGCAACGATAATCTCAATAGTGTGATGATCACTATTCCTACATTCAAGGGGGTAGTGATCCGGTTGAGTATCTTGAGTGGAAAGAGTGTTTGATACAAATGACATGACCGAGAAGAAGAAAGCTAAATATGCTATATCTTTCTTTGAATCTTTTGCTTCCACTTGGTGGGAATCGGCCAAGGAGAAGGAATGCTTTGCCTGTGAACCTTTCTTGGGATAAATTGAAACGTGTGATGGATGAAAAGTATGTGACTCAAAAGTATCGTCATGATCAACTCAAGCGGCTTTATGAGTTGAAGGAAGGCTACAAAATGGTTGGAGAGTACTAAAATGACTTTGAGCAAATCCTAATGGCCTTAGACATGGATGCGGAGGAAGATGAACAAGTCGTCATTCGATTCAAGAGTGGGTTGAACTGAGAGGTGGCCTCTCAATTGAGGTTTTACAAGTTTGATTCTCATCATGAACTATTTGATGTCGCGGTTGAAGCCGAGAAATGGCTAAAAGAAGAGAAGTCCACCCGCTATAGGAGTACTACTTCTACTCCCATGAGTAAGCAAAAGGAATAGAAAACTCTAAACACAAGCGGTGCAAGTGCAACTTGAGATGTGAAGAAGACCTATGAGAAGCCAACACCAAATGTGGGAGGTAATTCTAAAACTCAATTGAATACTCCTTCTTCTTCTTCTTCTTCTTCTTCTTCTTCTTCTTCTTCTTCTTCTTCTTCTTCTTCTTCTTCTTCTATTCAAATCCACAAGCGTAAGGGGTATGGTATTGCTAGAGATTGTCCTACTCTAAAGACCATGATTGTTATGGATGATGGGATGGTATATGAACAAGATAGTGAACCCGAGGATGAGGGAGTGGAGAAGAGTGAGTTAATTGAGGGAGGAGAGGAAGCGAAAGGAGATGACCCTAACATGTTTTTGTTGTTAGGAGAAGTTTGAGTGTTATGCTTGTGGATGAGAGTGAAAATGTGCAAAGAGAAAATCTATTTCATGCTAGATGTCGTGTGATGGGGAAACTGTGCTCAATGATCATAGATTCGGGTAGTTGTGCTAATGTGGTGAGCCAATCTTTGGTATCACAATTGAAGTTTCCCACTCTGAAACACCCAAACCCCTGCCATTTGCAATGGTTGAGTGAGTGTGCGGAGTTGAAGGTGGTTAAGCAAGTGTTGATCAAATTCAAGATTGGGAACTACCAAGATGAACACACATTTGATGTGGTGCCCATGCAAGCTTGCCATCTATTGTTTGGTAGGCCATGGCAATATGATCGAAATGTGGTACACGATGGCCGTGTCAACACCTATACGGTCAAGCATGAGGGGAAAAAGTATGTGCTCAAGCCCTTGACTCCCTAGCAAGTAGGTGATGATTATAGGCGTATGAGGGAGTTGAAAGAAGCGGCAAAGGCTAAGTCACCCATGGAGACTAGACCTTTGGCCGAGAGCCTAGTTGTGGCTCCACCATGTTATACCGGTAGTATTTGTGCCATGATGCAACCGGGTGAGCTTTTGAGAGGAAATGATGGCACCAAATTGCTCATTTGCCTAGTGCACAAAGGTATGGTTTTATCCTTCGAATGTGATTATTCTTCTAACCCTAACCCTTTGCCTAGTGCTATTGAGAATGTTTTGAAGATTTTTAAGGATATGTTCCCGGATGAGATACCAAGAGGTCTACCTCCATTGAGGGGGATTGAGCACCAAATCGACTTTGTTCCGGTATCCAAATCCCAAACAAGCCGGCCTATAGAAGCAATCCCGAAGATATAAAGGAGTTGCAAAGGCAAGTGGATGAATTGCTTAACAATGGCTTGGTTCGTGAGAGCTTAAGTCAGTGTGCCGTGCCCGTAATACTTGTCGCAAAGAAGGATGGCACATGGAGGATATGTGTGGATTGTTGAGCGTCAACAAAATCACGGTAAAGTATCGACATCCCATGCCTCATTTAGGTGATATGCTTGATGAGCTAATTGGTTCTAGTATCTTTTCAAAAATAGACCTTAGGTCCGGTTACCACCAAATCTGTATGAAACCGGGTGATGAGTGGAAGACCGCATTCAAAACCAAGTTTGGTCTATATTAATGGTTGGTGATGTCATTCGACCTCTCCAACGCACCTAGTGTGTTAATGAGGCTAATGAACCATGTTTTAAAACCATTCATCAACAAATTTGCGGTCGTCTACTTTGACGACATTTTGATATATAGCAAGTCAATGGACGACCATGTAGTCCATCTAAGGCAAGTGCTTGAAGTGTTGAGATTGAGAAGCTCTTTGCTAATTTTAAGAAATGTGCCTTTGGTGTTGAAAAGGTAGTCTTTCTAGATTTTTTGTGAGTGCCCAAGGAGCGGAGGTCGATGAATCCAAGGTAGAGCTCATTAGAGATTGGCCTACTCCCACTACCGTGTCTCAAATAATGAGCTTTCATGGCTTTGCTAGCTTCTACAGGAGATTTGTGAAGGACTTTAGCTCCATTGGCGCACCACCCACCGAGTTGAACAAGAGGCATGCCAAATGGGTAGAGTTCATTGAGAGTTTCCCTTATGTGATTCAATACAAGAGGGGAACCGAAAATGTTGTGGCCGATGCACTTTCTAGGAAGTTTTCTCTCCAACACTTTTGCCTCTAAGCTCATGGGGTTTGAGATCATCAAGTTGATGTATGCTCATGACCTAAAGCTAAAGAGCATTCATGAAGCTCTTGAGGAGGTAGAAAGAGTTGAGAAGTACCAATGGGTAGATGGATATATCTTTAAGAATGGTAGAGTTATGTGTACCCGAGTCCTCATGGAGAGAATTGCTTGTTCATGAAGCACATTGTGGGGGCTTGATGGGTCACTTTGGGAGAAACAAGACCTTGGCCATTCTCATGGAACAATTCCATTGGCCTAAGATGGGGATGCAAGTTGAGAGACTTTGCAATTCTTGCCTTGATTGCAAGTATGCTAAGTCCAAGTCGAACCCCCATAGTTTGTATACTCCTCTCCCCATACCTACTAGCCCGTGGATGGATATTTCAATGGATTTTGTTATGGAATTACCATGGTCTGGGGGAGACATGATAGAATTTATGTTGTCGTGGATAGGTTTTCCAAGATGGCTCACTTCATTCCATGTATAAAGTGTTATGATGCACAACATGTTGCTTCTTTATTCATTGATCATGTGTTAAAGTTTCATGGTGTGCCTCAAACCATTGTGAGTGATAGGGACACTTAGTACCTTATCCATTTTTGGAGGAGTTTTTGGGGTGCTTTTGGTACCAAGTTACTGTTCTCTACGTCCCACCACCCTCAAATGGATGGGCAAACTCATGTGGTAAACCGAACTTCGGGTGATCTTCTTAGAACTATGACCCAAGGTAAGGCCGGGACTTGGGTTGAAAAGTTGCCTCATATGAAGTTTGCATATAATCGTACTTTGCATAGCAGGATTAGTATGACTCCATTTGAGTGTGCTTATAGCTTTAATCCTTTAATTCCACTTGTTCTAACCCCTTTACGCAAGGATGTGATTGTTATTTTTGAAGGTAAGAGCCGAGCTAAGGCTATGCTTGAGATCCATGCCAAAGCAAAGAAGAACTTGGAGGAAGCCTATTCAAAGGTGGCCTCCAAGAAGAACGAAGGAAGGAAGAAGTTGGTGCTCAAGAAAGGAGATTGGGTATGTGTGCACTTCCAGAAAGAGAGGTTTCCAAACCTTAGAAAAGAGAAGTTGGAACCCCGAGGAGATGGCCCATTCCAAGGGATATCAAAGATCAACAACAATTCCTACGTGATTGATTTTCCCGGTGAGTACAATGTCTCAACTACTTTCAATATTTCTGACCTGACTCCTTTTGATGTAGGTGATGAAGGGGCTGTGGTTGATGATGCCGTAATTTCGAGGATGAAATCCTCTCAAGAAGGGGAGGATGATGTGGGGAAAAGCACCACAAGACCAATGACTAGAAGTCGAGCCAAGGATGTCCAAGAAGCTCACCTATACTTCGTTAGGAGGGGCTTTGAAGATGAGACCATTGGAGGCAATTTGAGGATGATTCGGGTGCTTACAGACCTAGGCGCTACGCCCAAGGAGGAGGAGGTCTGCCCCACAGAGCTAGGAGCTCCGCGTAGGGCCGCCTACTATGCTGAGGACCCGAGCGCTCCGCCCACACCCCCAGGTGCTCCGCTCAAAATGCTCACTGGTTAGTTTTGGAGGCGGAGGTGGGCGCTCTACCTAGGAGGTCCGTCTAACATGCTGGATTTCGGGAGTTTGTGTAGTCTTTTACTAAAATTGCCCTGCGTTGCTTAGCTACTATTACCCAAATTGTGAGGTATTTTAGTCACTACCTAGGCTTGAGGGGAACTCTATAAATACCTCAAAGCCCTCTTTATTCATTTAGCTAACTTTGAACATTGAAGACAAAAACTTGAGAGATGATTTCTCCATGAATGAATGAACGTTTTTTGGCTAGAATCAATTAGTGGATTTAGTTGAATCTCATTCCAAACCCAACTGGGCTATTTTCAAGAGCCGAGTGCCTCTTGAAGACTGTCCGTATAGTATAGGTTATTCTTGCCACAATTCGAGGGTGTTATGAAACCCGTTCCTCGTAGCTACCTCGAAGGGAGTTCAAGACTTGTCTTACTCCTATCCTTTTATTTTAGCTTCCGTTTTTTATCCGTATCAACTTTTCTCACGAAGCCGTTCTCTTGCAGCTTCATAGTTTCTTCTTCAATCACCTTCTTCCTTATGTTAGTGTGTGGTCTCTTCTTTTGCTTCACCGGGCTATGGCGTGGATCCACATTAAGTTTATGTGTAATGATCTTTGAATTAACACCGACCATGTCGGTGTGGGACCACGCGAAGCAATCATCGTTGGGCTTTAACAACTCGACTGTAGCTTTTTTCGACTTCGGGGTCCAACTTCGAGCTGACAAACACTTTTCTCTCAGGGAATTCCTGCGATGGCACGAAGGATTCTATCTCTTCAATTGTCCAATCCTCGGTTTTTTATTTCTGAGGTACTTGAATGCATACCAAGATCTTTTCTATTATTTCTTCTTGGGGATCCGTCTGAGGAACCAAACCCCCATCTTCGCCAGATCCCAGGTGCACTGATTCCTATTTCTTTAGTCCACTCCACTCTTTAAAGAAAAAAAAATAGCATTCCCTAGCTACTCGTTGCTCCCCCTGATTGGATGAATTCTTCAAGGAGTTGGGAATTTGATGATCCGGTGAAGCGCGGATGGTACAGCTTCTACTGAGTGAAGCTAAGGTCTCCCAAGGATCAAATTGCAAGACATGTGCTTGGGCATGAGTTGGAATATTATTTACTTCATAACTCCTACGTACGTGTTGAGCATGATTTCGCCAAACGTTATCTCCATGGAGTTATTGCAGCCGATTAGGATGGTTTCCTTCGGGACGATTTGGTCCTTCAGCCATATTTTCTTTACAGCCCCGTGGCTTATAATATTTACTGAGCTACCAGGGTCGATCAAGACTCGTCTGATATCTGAGTTGTTGATCCTCAACATGATGATTAAGACATCGTGATGGGAAAACATCTTCCCATCACAATTGTCATCGTCAAAAAGAATCTTTCTACACAAACCTCCAATTTGAGTTCTCTTCTCCATTGTTATTGATAATTTGGCAAACTTTTAGGCGGCAGCAAAATTCACTCCATTTACTTCCGACCCTCCAGTTATCACATTTACAATCCTTTTGGGGGAGGTGCCTTCGGTGGATGTCCATCCCCTCTATTTTGGCGATGTCTTATTTTCCTTTGTCGGTAAGAAATTCCACAAACAAGCCTTTCTTCAAGTAGGCCACCTCAAGGCGAAGAGCTTTTCAATCTTCGGATCGATGACCGTTGTCAGCATAAACTCGCAACCCAAGCTTTGATCTCTTTTTCCCGGGGAATTTCTCATATTCTTCGGTCACCTCACCCATTGACCCATCATCTTCTTTAACGCGTTCCAACTCCGTGGTCAACACGTTGAAATTGTAATCAGGGATCTAAGGCAAGTCTTTTTCTTTGGATACTAAGGTGGACCCCGTGGTAATTTTTGGGTTAACGTTGCTGTTAACTCGGCCTCCGAGGTGTTCGCTTCTGGGCTGCCCCCCGAGCCTCTGACTCACGTGCTGCCTTTGTAAGTTGTAGGGCTCGTATCAACCCCACGAGTTTCCTCGTGGCACCTCGGCGCGTCTTGATAGTCTGGGGTGACCTCTGTGCTAGAATTTCAACCAGCTGCTCTCCATTCTGCTTCTTCTAACCTTATTGTTGTAGTAGCTCTATCGTGTAATTCATTTCACGTTTGAGCTTGATACTACTGAAGCTCTTTCATTAGCTCGGCGGCGGCTTTAGATTTACAAACATTGATAATATTTCCAAAAGCCATGATGGCCAGGTTGTCATCCATTGTTGGTAACTCCATCCTCTCTGCCTGGAATCGTTCAAGGAAGTCTTTGATTGGTTACTCGAACTGCAGTTTAACTTCGAAAATATACTCTTTTCTCTGAAGGATTTTCGGTGCCCCACTATGAGCTTTAATAGACGAATCAACCAGTTCCTTAAAATCTGAGATAGATTATGAAGGCAAGTGCATGTACCAACATAATTCCCCCTTTTCCAAAGTATCCTCAAATTTCTTGAAAAACATTGAATCCTTCTCTATCTCGGACAAAACATTTCCATTCACTATTCCCATGAACTTGGTTACATGCTTAACTAGGTCGGTGGTGCATCATACTTTTTCAAAATTTGTATCTTGAAATGCTTCAGTATAGGTGGTAGGGTTGCCTCGGGCTTGTAGGGCAATTGCCTACATTTATCGATATCCAACGCCCGTTGGGTTTTCCTCACCCCGGTGATATTCTCGAGCTGCTTCTCGACATGGGCCTCGAATCGAGCTTCGATTTCCTTTCTCCATTTTTTGAGGTATATCGTGGCGTTAGCTTCCACCACGGTTGGAATCATCCCGAAGGATTGATTGGTGTTTGGTGCAGTTCCCAAGCCTTCAGATGTGACCCATTTTGAGGTCCCCCTATTGTCGCGCCCATGGGAATGAAGTTCGGGATGCCTCTTTTCAAAGCTACATGTGGTGTGTAGCATTATTTCTTATCGAGGCTGCCTCTAAAGAACTAGAAAATTCAGCATTAAAGTCCGCTTGTTCATCGAATTCTGCTTGAAGACTTTTCAAGGTGCGTGCAACGTATTCTTGGAAAGAGTCATTAGACCCTGATGAAGAAGGATTTACAGGTTTGTTTTCTGTTGGAAGTGGAGGTGTGAATGTACTAGCTTGTCCATCGGGAGGTAACTGGTGCGTATTGGCATTTTCACCATTATTAGCCATTGTTAAGAACTACAAACGCAAACGTGAACTAATTTACTGTTCAACTTTGGAAGAAAGCTTAATTGCTTGAATCCCCACAGATGGCGCCAATTTGTATTGGCGTAAATCAGCTTAGGACAACAAATTGAATTTGAATAGGTTTACAAGCAATTCCAAGTATCAAAGTCGTGTAAAAACAACGAATCAAAGTAGACAAACGAGTAAAGAGCAATAAAGCATAATATTCAATAATCATAATAATGAGTACAAATTTTGACAGAGTTTCAGTATATATTTCTAAATGGTTACAATATAAAATAAAATACTATTTATAGACTAATGGAATGGAGAAGTTTCAGCCACATTCCCCATGTTCCAACTGTGGCCAAGCCCACATCCTACTCCTATGGATGGCAAGGTAGTGGGATGATATCTTGGGGATATCATCCGTTGGAATAGAGTAGATCCACTGAGGCTAGGATCCCTCGCCTCGAGGTCATGAGCCCGCTGATTCATCGTGCGTATATTCCCCTGGGGCATATCAAGAATCATGGCTTCGGGTGATCACCTCGGCAGTTAGCTGTTTTGCCTCGGCGCAAATCTAGTGGACCTTTGCTTGATGTGCTCCGCATCGTGTGCTCGAGGCACCACGTGTTTGAACCATTTTTACCCAATACAAGCAGTAGCCTGCATGTACAAATTAGCTTAAAGTTAGCCACCTTTTGGGTTTTTTTACGTTTTCCTAAAACGATGTCGTTTTAAACTATTGTAATATTATGCTTTTACCGTTCACATATTTGGATGTATTCGACGATTCTTTCTCTCTTCTCTTTACTCTAACTTCAGTTTTCTAAGAAAATTCATTCCCTTTCATTAAAAGCGCAGAAATGCTATTACTTTGAGAGATTCAAGTGTTGTATTGCTTGAACAACTACTATTTTGTGTTGTTGCATTATTATTAGGTATTTGTTTTTACTTCATCGTGTATCTTTTCATCTTTTTTACGAGTTTTTTGTTTATGTTCTGGTGTTATTATTAGGTTATACTGTCTGAAGAAAATGTTTGGATTCCATGTAAACATAAGCTGTGGATTCCATTAAAAATTTTGGGTCCTCATTTAAGTGTAACCTTTTGTGATGCCTTGTGCCCCAGTATTATATACTGGGACTCCGTTTGGCATAGCCTTTTTGTCCTAGCCCAAAATAATGGGACTCATTCTGGGCATAATCCTTGTGTCCCATGACAAAATACTGGGGCTTTATATAACAAATACTTATGTTCCAGCACAAAATACTGGGACTCGTTCTGGGTGTAAACCTTGTGCCCAGTACAAAATACTGAGACTTTGTATAACAAACACTTGTGTCCCAGTATGATATACTTGGACTTTATATAACAAAGCATTTATATCATAAGTTGTGTCCCCAGTACAGAATACTGTGATTTTATATATAAAGCACTTGTGTCTCCAGTACAGAATACTTGGATATTATTTAGCATTAGCTTCTGGTGCAAGCATATAGGTGTTAATTTTTGTGGTTTTTATCTTAATACATGTGTTGACCTTACAACTATGGTGAATTTTCCAAATGATGAGGGTACGGAGAATTTTCCAAATGAAAAAGGTATCCTAGTTCTCTTTGTGCATTGGAGAAATCGTGATTGCCTTGGAAAGGTGACACAGAGTATTGTGGATTACTTGAAGGGTTTTTGTCAGATGAACACCTGGAGAAACTGAAGCAAGGGCCATTCGGAAAGTTTCTGCTTGTGGAAGATTCTAAATATTATGGGAGGCTAATAAATTATTTTATGCATTCTCAATACCTTCTTCAGACTCCACTAAGATCAGTTTTAATGTTTTTGGAATTTACAGCTTCAGAAATCCATGCAGTTAGTGGTCTTAATATGTCCATTACTGTAGATACAAGTATTTTGATGCTTAGAAAGAATAGATTGAAGTATAAGTATTTTAGGAATCCTGAAGAGGGTTGTAATAAAAAAAGACAGCAAGTAGAGTTTAAAGTTACATGACTTGGTGGATTTGATTGAGCATCATTGCAGTTATGTAAAAGAGAATCCAAAGAAAAAGGGTAAGGATAAGGATAAAGGTGAAGATGAAGATTGTAACAATGATAATCCAAATAGAGTGTCAGTTGGATAATTGGATGTTCCATTAGATAAAGATGATGTTGAGAGAAAATTCAAAGAAGAAGCGTAAGCGTAAGGGTAAGGACAAGGGCAAAAGTGACGGTGATGATGGTAACAATGATAAACCAATCAATGTGTCAGCTGCACGATCGTATGTTCCATTGGATCAAAATGATGCTATGAAATTAGTCGAGCTTTCTTTGCTTACCTCTGTATTATTGGGTCGCCCACCATGTAGAGTAGTTGAGGATCGACATATGATTATTATTGATGATGAAGAGTTGAATAGCTCTTATCAGTAGAGTAGTGAGATATATGGTGAACTGATACCCCATATATAGTCAGTTGTAAAGTCAGGATATGTTGCGAGTAGTTATTTGTTTATGCCTTTCCTATTCTGTTGCGGGGTGGCAGAGGTGTTTGATGTCTTCAAGCAGTACTGTAATGTTCATCCTCAGACTAAATCTTTTATGCGCCGTTATACATGTACGACTCTTCTGCACTATATTAGAATGTGTAAGGAGTACTTTGATAACGATGAGGTGAATTTACTAGTAGATGCCTTTATTTTTCCTTTTTTTTTATGAACCTTTTTGTTTTTTTAAAATGTATTTTTCTATAACAGTAATGACAGGAGGCCATAGTGAAACCAATAAGTCAATCCAAACGTGATTCAACTTCAAAGTCAACCTCAAAATCAACATCAAAGACAAGTTCAACAACAGGATTTATTGATGTGAATGAAGTTGTAAAGGTGAGATTCTTTGTTGGTTCTTTCTTTCAATTATTTCTCATGTGGTTTACCTCTTCGTAAAGTTAACATTTTTCTTAATTTACATGATGAGAGGAAGATCCAACTAATGATCGATGCCTCAGAAGATAGTGTTAAGCGTGATATGTTTGATTCGGAGAAGAGGATTTTGGATCATTTTAATACAAAGTTTGATGCGTTACTGCTTCTTGTTTCAAAATGAAAGACAAGTGATGTAGGTGAAGACGATGGTGCTTCTATGAGTAAATAAGAAACAAGAAGCAGAAGTTGGAGAAGTTAACTTTTTTGGTGATGTTAATTATTAAGAGGCTCAGAATAGTTCATTTAAACAATCATCAAATCCAATTCACACATCACATTTCTTTGATTATTGGTGCGGGGTTGATGGCGTGGGAGAAAGTTAGCAAGCTATTTCAGGGGCTTTAGAAGAGAACACAACTGAAGTATAATGTGTGGAGAAAATCAATCAAATTATTGGATGGTTTACAAGAGAAACAATTTGAAATTTTTTTTATAGAAAGAAAAAGTTAATGTTTATCCCAACACTGCTCAAGGTGTATTGGGTGATTCATTAATTAAAGAAAAAGGTAAAGATGATTTACAAAGGGCGCCATTAAGTCCAGTCTATCAGCAAGAAAGTTATGAGCTTATATGGCTCAATCTATCTGGTGCACTTGTTTTGACACCTGGTGACTAAAAAGTGTAAATAGTGGTGAATCACATGGAAAAGTAAAAATGGAATATTTGTTTTATGTAATGATTTTTATACTTAACATTCAATTTTTCTGTGGTTACTTTTATTTTATGTAGATGTAGATAATTAGAATCCTTCAATTGATTTATCACATAAATGTCAATCTGAAGATAATCAAAGTGCTTTAGCTCCAACGGAAGTTTAGTTTGCTGATGATCAAATTTATTCGATACCTGTTGGTAAGAAAAATGTCTTGCAGCAGATGTATTTATAAATTTCCTATAAAAAATTGTTGGTAGATTCGTAAAAACCAACAGGTTATGCTTTACCCCAGCAAAGAAATGCTCAATGAGACTTTTAGATTTTGAAACTGTATATAATCTAGTAAGAAAAAGAATCTTTCTAGAAATTCTTTAAGTTGACATGTCCAAAAAAAAAAGAATCTAATTGGTTTATTTTGTATTGTCAAGTAATTAAAATTGTGAGGTTAATATAAAAATACAATAGTCTCAGTTTAGGAAATTAAGATTTTATTCTATACAAATAGGACCCCTAGTAAAAAAAGTGATATCTTTTTTCTTGGACTTTGTTTTATCTTTTTGCGGAGAAAGATCTGGCGAATCTTATCGACGACTATTTTTTCTGAACTGGTAAAAGTTTGAAATAAGGCTCGACTTATTGGAACTCACGGGTAAAGAGTTGGAGTCGACACCTAACATATTTTTCAACTAGACGTATTAGGGCACCTACTTTGTTTCTAGCCGATTTTAATGTTAACTCCGAAACTTGATCTACGAACCGAATATTCAGAGTAAGGATTCAAATTAACCCACGAGGAAGGTGTTAGGCACCCCTCATATTCCACCAAGTATGGTTCCCGGCCGGACTAAATAATTAGAATTCAAACTAAAGTCAATTAAAATTAACTCTATTATAATAGACAATTTAGGTACAAATAATTGTATAAGCAATAAATATTCATCTTCGCCAAAGACTTCCTCTTTGTAGGATTGTACTTGACAATTAAAATAAATTAGTTAGTATGTCAATATATGAAAATATAAGTAGTGAAATAAAACAAAGGTATAGGAAATGATGATAATATTCAAAATGTTCGCATTTTTCAATAATGTCTTCCTTTAAAGAATTTCATCGAGAAACACCTCGCAAAAATGAGAAAAATGAATTAGTACAATAATAATAATAATAATAATAATAATAATAATAATAATAATAATAAAAGATAATAAAGGGAAAATAGAATTTTTTTAAAGATTTAGGCTCAGATTTCGTCATATTGAGTAGAGGTTTAAGGACGTCGATACGGCTGCAAACAACAGTGGCCGACCGTGTTGCCATGCCAGGTACAGGTCCTACACACTTTATGCTTATTTTGCAAAGTGGATACTCATCATCATTGCCTTTTTGGTTTCTTTTTCGGCACACGTAAGGGACGGTAGATACGGGACGAGACTTATGTTGGCTTCCAAACGTCATTGGCCGAATGGTATAGTATTTGTTCAAATAAGTGCATAGGCCTCAAATTAATTATTTTTATTGGCCAGCTTAGTACCGTTACTGCTATACTTAGCAAAACCAACAGAGCAACTCCTGAAGGATTCATCAACGCAGCGTTATTGAATAGGGTCAATTGGGACTGTAAACCAATAGCTAATTAAAAAAAATTCCCTGAACCAACATAGCTTAACAAAGTCAACACGAGTCAAGCTGCATATCCAAACAATACCTAGCAGAACCCCAGAACCAACACGTGAAACAGTAGTACAATCCAAAAAGACATCAATTAGATCCAACTTATGAACAAATCAACTGAACAGCGATGGAACCAAAACGCCACCGGCCAAAAGCTGACACAAGTGAACTAGACAGGTTGATGCAACCCAAATTGCATCAAGACCATTCACTCGAAGTCAAGCCAAGGGTATACAAGATGCTCAGTGGCATGGATGATATGAGCTCGGGTGAGGACTTAAAGACAATGCATTGGAGCTCAATCAATGTGGAAACTGGGCAGGAAACAGTGCAGGAAGCAGGGGAGCAAAACAGGACAAAACAGGGGAACACCTGCTGAGCTTACTGCCTGACGAAGAACTTTTGTTCTTCGCGATCGCGTGCACCACCTTCGCGATCGCGAAGAGCAAACTTTTTGTCTTCGCCTTCGCGTCTTGTCTAGCGCGACCGCGCGCCAAGCTTTTAAGTGTGCCTCGCGATCGCATATACTCCTGCGCGATCGCGAAGAACACTTTAGCAGTGGCGGACCAGAATGTAGGGAAATATTGTAAAGGGGTGTTATAAATACACCCCTCTCTCATTTATTGCTTTTTAGCTTACTTTGAACACAAAAATATTAATGAGCATTGCTCTTGAACCTTGTAACCATTTTGGCTTGAATCAATTGGATGAATCCAAGTTGCTCTTCAATCCGTCTCTGATTATTCTATTTGCTCGAGCCACGTGACTCTTGAGGATAGTTGCATAGCGTTAGGTGATTCTTTCCAATCGTTCGTGGTATAACGGAACAAGTTCTTCGTTGCTACTTGAACTTTTCGTGTGAGTCTCGTCTCGTTTTTATCTCTTTATCGCTTTCGTATTTTCAATTGCATCAGTTGGTATCATAGCAAGGCTAGGGTTGCGTTCTTACGAACCCTCGTCCTACTCTTCGTGCTTGTCATCTTTGTTCCGTGTTTATTTTCTTGTTCTTGTTGTTGTTATATTGAAAAAGAAGAAAAAATTCAAAAACATGAAAACCCAAAAAATTGATAGAAATCTCTTGTTGTTATGATTTTGTTGGTGTTGATTATCGGAGATTGTTTGTTTACATAATCTCGACAATTGGGAACCAACAAAGCACGTTTTGGAGTTGAGAATCAAAAGTTGGAAAATTTGAACCCTAGGTTGAATATTTTGCAAAAAATTGCTAGAACTCGATTGATGTTGTGAATTCTTGTTTGTTTGGTATCGGGGTTTACTCCTTATAGTTTTCCAGTCATTTTGATACCACCATAACATCATTTGGAGTGTTGTAGTGAAAATCGAATTTTTGGTTCTTGAAGGTTTTGAAAATTTTTGAACAAACTTGTCCAATATCATGGAAACAAGTTTTTTGTTGGATATTTGTTTAATTAAACCGGTAAGGATTGTTTACAACAGTTGAAAACACCATTTGAAAGCTTGAAAATTGAAAACAAGTTGAATTTGGGTTGTTGAGTTTGCCAAAACTGCAGTTTTCTGTCGAGTTTTTGGTTCTGCTGCACAGACCTGCGCGATCGCGCAAGGCCTCACGCTATCGCGTCATTTCTGCCATTTTGTACATCGCGATCGCGCCCCTCTGAACGCGATCGCGAAGGGTAACAATTTCCAAAATTTCCTGAACTGGGACAGAATGTTTGAAAAGGTATCGTAACAGTCTCCAACCACCAAAACTCCCATAGCATCATCAAATATTGTGAGTTTCTAGATCACAAACCAAAATTCATCCAATTCCGAATCCGTTTAGTGACGATTCGATCTTTGAACATTTGATCGCGTCACTTCCGGTTAGTACTTTGAGGGTAACACTTCTACCCAATTAGTACTAATCCATTGTGCGAATAGGATACTCGTGCGTAGAAGGAGAGTAGAATTCAAAGAAGATTCGTAGTTAATTGTTTGGTTCAAGTGCGCACCAAATAGCTTCGCGTTTATCGAGTCCCATTGAATCCACTCTTCCCGAAGAGCATTTGGTTCTTGTATTTTGGATTGATCATTGAGGAGGTTTCGCAACTACGAGGAGGCCATTGATCTCAAGCTTGTGTGAACCTAACCCAACTTGAGTGAACCCGAGCGACAAACAAAAAAAGTGAGGGAGTGAGTGAGGATTTTTACTCTAATCTCTTTGCTTGTTTTTGATTGTTGTAGGTACAATGTCCAACGAAGGAGATGATACCACGAAAAATGCCTTGGCTACTATCCTTGCCAAATTGGATAGTATGAGCCTAAGGATTGAGAACCTCGAGAAGGTGACTTCGAGTGTCCAAACCGAGAAAGGGACCTCGAGTGTCCAAGTTGAAGGCGGTGAAGGTACTTCAAGTTCCACCTCTACCCCAGAACAAGTTGTTGAGTTGCTTAGACAACAACGGGTAAAGGAAGACCGTGAAAGAGATGAACAAGTGTTGGGCAATACCCAACGAGTGAGCATTCCTCACATAGTGGGCAATCCCCAAAGAAATGTTCCACTTCCCGGACCTATTCGACATGTTCAACCTCTTGAGCAAGTTGATCAAGCTCAAGAAGGGGAGGAGGAAGAGTATGGTGGTAGTGAATATGGGGCTCCTAATCCGAATGGGAGAGCCATGAATTGGGGTGGCAATGTGGATAGGGGTAGAGGCTGAGGTCGAGGGCCACCCATAGGATATGTTGGAGGGAATGCTAGGAGGGATTACGGTGGTTATGGGGATAACTTTGGAGGCCAACCGGAGCCGTACCAAGGGGGTCGAGAAAATAACAACCTTAATAGTGTGAAGCTTACTATTCCTTCTTTCAAAGGGAGTAGTGACCCGGTGGAGTACATTGATTGGAAGTTGACCATGGAGCGAATATTTGACACCAATGACATGAACGAGGAGAGAAAGGCCAAGTATGCCATATCTTCTTTTGAGTCCTTTGCTTCTACTTGGTGGGAGTCGGTCAAGATGAGTAGAAGGAGAAATGCCATGGCTATCAATGTTACTTGGGGAGAATTGCTTCGAGTGATGGATGAGAAGTATTTGACCGAGCAATACCGTTATCCCAATACAAACGCCTTTATGAGTTGATGCAAGGGTACAAGACGGTTGGGAATACTTCAATGAGTTTGAGCAAATTCGTATGACCCTAGACTTGGATGGGGAAGATAATGAGCCGACCGAGATCCGTTTTAGAAGTGGTTTGAATCGAGACATAGCCTCTCAATTGAAGTTCATCAAGTATGACAACCACTATGACCTCTATGATGATGCGGTTGAAGCCGAGAAATGGCTCAAAGAGGAGAAGTCCGCTCGCTACAAGAGTAGCAATACTACTCCAATGAGAAAGCCAAAGGAGTGGAAGACCCCTACACCAAATTCAAGGTTTCCAAACACAAGTGGTACAATTGCTAGCAAGGATGTGAAGAAGCCTTATGAGAAGTCCACACCGCATATGGGAGGTAACTCTAAAACTCATTTGAGCAATCCTATTTCTACTTCTACCCAATGCTATAGATGTAAGGATTACGGACATCTCTCCAAAGAATGCCCAACCCGGAAAACTATGGTTGTGGTGGGTGAATTGGTGTATGAACAAGATAGTAAACCCGAGGATGAGAGAGTAGAGGGTGATGAGGAGGTTGATGAGGGGGAGGTTGCAATGGAGGATGATGATGATGCCCATGCCTTCCTTGTTGTGAGGAGGAGTTTAGGAGCCATGTGTGTAGAGGATAGTGAAACCTTGCAAAGAGAGAACCTCTTCCATTCTAAATACCGAGTCATGAGTCTCCTTTGTTCCATGATTATTGACTCGGGAAGTTGTGCCAATGTCATTAGCCAAACACTAGTTTCCCAATTGAAAATACCCACCTTAAAATACCCAAGTCCTTACCGTTTGCAATGGCTTAGTAAGTGTGGTGAATTGAGGGTGGTCAAACAATGCATGATCAAGTTCAAGATAGGGAACTATGTGGATGAACACATGTTCGATGTTGTGCCCATGCAAGCATGCCACCTTCTCTTTGGAAGGCCATGGCAATTTGATCGACATGTGGTTCATGATGGCCGTGCCAACACCTACACGGTGAAGAATGAAGGTAAAAAGTTTGTGCTCAAGCCCTTATCGCCCAAGCAAGTAAGTGATGATTACAAGCGCATGAGGGAATTGAGGGAAGCGGCAAAGGCTAAGTCGGTTGTTGAGATTAACCCTTTGGCCGAGAGCTTGGTGGTGGCTCCACCATCTTCTACCGGTGGCATTTATGCCATGATGAAACCGGGTGAACTTTTGAGAGGAAATGATGGCGACAAACTACTCATTTGCCTAGTGTACAAAGGTATGATTCTTACTTCCGAATTTGATTATTCTTCTAACCCTTTGCCTAGTGCTTTTGAAATTTTTTGAAGGATTATAGGGACATGTTCCCGGATGAGATGCCCGATGGACTACCTCCCTTGAGGGGTATTGAACATCAAATTGACTTTGTCCCGGGATCTAAAATCCCAAACAAGCCGGCATATAGAAGAAATCCCGAGGACACAAGGGAGTTGCAAAAGCAAGTGGATGAATTGCTTACCAAGGGCTTGGTGAGGGAGAGCTTGAGTCCATGTGTCGTACCCGTGATCCTTGTTCCAAAGAAGGATAGCACTTGGAGAATGTGTGTGGATTGTCGTGCGGTCAACAAGATCACGGTAAAGTATCGACATCCCATACCTCGTTTGGATGACATGTTAGATGAGCTTAGTGGTTCTAGCATCTTTTCGAAGATAGACCTTAGGTCCGGTTACCATCAAATCCGGATGAAACCCGGGGATGAATGGAAAACCGCATTCAAGACCAAGTTTGGTCTATATGAATGGTTGGTTATGCCCTTTGGCCTCTCCAACGCACCTAGCACTTTCATGAGGCTAATGAACCATGTGCTAAAGCCACTCATCAACAAGTTTGTGGTCATCTACTTTGACGATATATTGATATATAGCAAATCAATAGACGACCATGTTGACCACTTAAGACAAGTGCTTGAAATTTGAGAGCCGAAAAGCTCTATGCTAATTTTAAGAAGTGTGCCTTTGGTGTTAAAAATGTAGTCTTTCTTGGGTTTGTTGTGAGTTTCCAAGGAGTGGAGGTAGATGAGTCTAAGGTAGAGGCCATTCGTGATTGGCCTACTCCTACTACCGTGACTCAAGTGAGGAGCTTTCATGGTCTTGCTAGCTTTTATAGGCGATTTGTGAAAGACTTTAGCTCCATTGCCGCCCCACTCACCGAGTTGGTAAAGAAAGACAAATCCTTTGTGTGGGGAGAGCCTCAAGAGACAGCTTTCCAAGAATTGAAAAGTAGGTTGAGTACTGCCCCCTTGTTACAATTGCCCGACTTCGGGAAGGCTTTTGAGGTTGAATGTGATGCCTCGGGGGTGGGAATCGGGGGTGTTCTCATGCAAGAAGAGAACCCGTCGCCTACTTTAGTGAGAAGTTGAAGGGCGCAACCTTGAATTACTCCACGTATGACAAGGAGTTGTATGCCCTCGTGAGAACTCTAGCCCATTGGCAACACTATCTATGGCCTCGGGAATTTGTGATCAGGAGTGACCATGAGTCACTCAAACATCTAAGAGGCCAAGAAAAGTTGAACAAGAGACATGCCAAGTGGGTGGAGTTCATTAGTCTTTCCCTTATGTGATTCATTACAAAAAGGGTAAGGACAATGTTGTGGCCGATGCGCTTTCTAGAAAATTCGCTCTTGCCAGCACTCTCGCTTCTAGACTTATGGGTTTTGAAAGCATCAAATCATTGTATGCTCATGACCCAAAGCTCAAGAGCATTCATGATGCTCTAGTGAGTGGGGAAAGAGTGGAGAAGTACCAATGGGTAGATGGCTACATTTTCAAGAATGGGAGAGTGTGTGTCCCCGAGTCCTCTTGGAGAGACGTGCTAGTTCAAGAAGCACATTGCGGGGGCTTGATGGGTCACTTTGGGGTGGAAAAAACTTTGGCCATACTTAAAAAACAATTCCATTGGCAAAAAATGAGGCCTCTTGTGGAAAAGTTTTGCAATTCTTGCTTGGATTGCAAGAAGGCCAAGTCTAGATCCAGCAACCATGGTTTATACACTCCTTTACCCATACCCACTAGTCCGTGGGTTGATCTTTATATGGATTTTGTTATGGCCTTGCCCCGGACTAGAGGAGGACACGATAGCATTTATGTTGTCGTTGACCGTGTCTCCAAAATGGCTCACTTCATTCCGTGCAAAAAGACTAACGATGCACAACATATAGCTTCCTTGTTTATTGATAATGTTTTGAAGTTGCATGGGGTGCCTCGCACCATTGTTAGTGATAGGGACTCCAAGTTCCTTAGCCATTTTTTGAAGTGTTTGTGGGGGTGCTCTTGGCACCAAGTTGCTCTTCTCCACGTCCCACCACCCTCAAACCGATGGGCAAACCGAGGTGGTGAATCGGACTTTGGGAGCTCTAATTAGAGCTATGACCAAAGGAAAGGCCGGGACTTGGATCGATAAGCTACCACTCATGGAGTTTGCATATAACTGCACTTTACATCGCATGATTGGCATGACTCTATTCGAGTGTGTTTATGGTTTTAACCTTTTGATTCCTCTTGATCTTACCCCTTTGCCAAGGGATGTGGTTGTTGATTTTGAAGGTAAAGCTCGGGCAAGACATTGCTTGATCTTCACGCCAAGGTGCGGAAGACTTTGGAGGAGGCCTATGAGAAGATAGCAACCAAGAAAAACAAGGGAAGAAAGAAGGTGGACTTCAAGAAGGGGGATTGGGTTTGGGTGCATTTCCGCAAGGAAAGGTTTCCCAACCAACGGAAAGAGAAGTTGGCACCAAGGGGCGATGGCCCATTCCAAGTGTTGTCGAAGATCAACAACAATGCCTATGTGATAGATTTGCCCGGTGAGTACAATGTATCGACGACTTTCAATATTAGTGACTTGACTTCTTTTGATGTAGGTGATGATACCTTGGAGGAGGACGCCTTAATTTTGAGGACGAAATCTTCTCAAGAAGGGGAGGATGATGCAACCCAAATTGCATCGAGACCATTCACTCGAAGTCAAGCCAAGGATATACAAGACGCTCACCTACACTTGGTTTGGAGAGGCATGGATGATATGAGCTCGGGAGAGGACTTAAAGACAATGCATTGGAGCTCAATCAATGTGGAAACTAGGCAGGAAACAGTGCAGGAAGCAGGGGAGCAAAACAGGGCAAAACAGGGGAACACCTGCTGAGCTTACTGCCTGACGAAGAACTTTTGTTCTTCGCGATCGCGTGCACCACCTTCGCGATCGCGAAGAGCAAACTTTTTGTCTTCGCCTTCGCGTCTTGTCTCGCGTGATCGCGCGCCAAGCTTTTAAGTGTGCCTCGCGATCGCATATACTCCTGCGCGATCGCGAAGAACACTTTAGCAGTGGCGGACCAGAATGTAGGAAAACATTGTAAAGGGGTGTTATAAATACACCCCTCTCTCATTTATTGCTTTTTAGCTTACTTTGGACACAAAAACATTAATGAGCATTGCTCTTGAACCTTGTAACCATTTTGGCTTGAATCAATTGGATGAATCCAAGTTTCTCTTCAATCCGTCTCTGATCATTCTATTTTCTCGAGCCATGTGACTCTTTAGGATAGTTGCATAGCGTTAGGTGATTCTTTCCAATCGTTCGGGGTGTAACGGAACAAGTTCTTCGTTGCTACTTGAACTTTTCGTGTGAGTCTCGTCTCGTTTTTATCTCTTTAGCTTTCGTATTTTCGATTGCATCACACGAGGAGTGACCACCGACTTCACAAACAGTGGTGTCGCTACAAACAGTGGCACCGCTGCCACTGTTTTCGTTCTTTCCGTCATTTTAATACCACTTTACGATCTCCATTTATTCTCCGATGGTGGTGATGATGGTGTTTTCTGGTGGTACTGCGTCCCCTTTCTTTTACTGGTGTTTGTACGGTTGTTGTCGACGGGTGTATGGTGTGGTATCTAGTGGTTCCGATCTGCAAAATTGTGTGTGTGTGTGTGTGTATTTTACGGCGTCTGTGCAAGTGTAATGATGGTTGGTGTGTTTGAAAAGAGTAGAGGAAGATGGTGGTAGGCATATGTATGTATAATCTGTGTGTGTGTGTGTGTGTATTTACTGGCTTTCGGGTGGTAAAATCGTGTGGTTGTGTGTATGTATAGTGTGAGTGTGTGTGTGTGTGTTCTGTCAATGAGGTGAGGAGTTGTCCTACATATTGTGTGTGTTTCTATGTGTTTAACAGAAGCATTTCTACTCAAAGATGTTGGGAGAAAGAGGGAATCAAGAGATTTGGGAAATTGGGGAAGAAATTGAGGGGATTCTGTAAAATCTTGGAATTTTATTAAATGAGGAAGATGAGGGAGTGTGTCTAAAAAGGGAGATTTTTTTTTTTTTTTTTGGTATTTTATTCAAAATTTTATGGCATAACTAATTGTAGGGGATGCATTTGGTTACCTATTGCGTCCAGGTTCGGTATGAGGAATGAGTCTTGAAAATATTAAGGGATTTGTAAAAATAAAATATTTGAAAAGAATTCAAATTTGAATAAATTTAAATTCAAAAGAATTTATGAAATGAAGATAACGACGTGATATATAATTGGACAATATTTAACTAAAGGTGGAAAAAAAAATATAGATATACATATAAAACGCACAAATAACAATAATTGATGTTAAATTAAATTAATTAAGTGTAAATAACCGCAAGTAAATATTTAAATATTATAAATACAAAAAATTGTACAAATAGCTACAGCCTTGACACATACTTAGCATATAGCCTAAATGATGAAAAATTATATGATATAATCATAATTAAGTATATTAATGTATAACTAGGGTATAACACAAGTAAATGCATGTCTTCTAATGTAAATTTCACTCAAACAGAAAACATCGCACCTTTAGGTTAAATATAGCCAATTATATGATAAGGAGGGACAAAATTGGGTGTCAACAAATCTCTATGTTTTAAAACTGAAAAATGCAAAAAAAAGAAATCTTTTACAGCATTTTTCTGAGTTGTAATGTCATGTAAAAAGAACAAAGAATCTACACAGCTTATTATTTTTTGGAATTGTGAATTGGCAGTTCAGTTCTCTTTGCATAAATTACACAGGAACAACTTAAGGAATGATGTTAGGAATTTGAAAACTGATCTTGAGTTAGTGAAAAATGAGGTATCGGTTGTGAAGAGCAATTTGGATATGTTGATTCAACTTTTTGTAGCCTTAAGAGAGAAACACACAGCAGATGTGGATCGTCTATTTGAGAAGCTCATAGACATTGAATTGCAGAACTTTAAAGACTCAACGTCTGGTTGTATTTCTCGTGTCCCTAGTAATCGTTAGTGTTTTTTTCGTATTTTACTATATCTTTTTTTATGTGTTTGTAGCGTTATGTTTCCATGCTTCCAACTGTGTGAAGCAAGTGTAATTTAAGTTTATCTATTTCATTTTTGATGTATCGTTTATACTTGAGGATGCTTCTGTTGTGTTTTAGAAGTATCTTTTTCTGTAATTTTTATCTCATTTTAATGAAAATGCCTGTAGGTTTTTTGTTGTAAGAAAAATGTTGATAATTTCATTGCAATATTAGCAAAAGCAAAGAATAAAAAATTTAAGCTTATGGTAGATGAAGTCTCAGTTTGTTACACTAAGATAGTAAGCTTAAGCTACATGGAGTCCCAACTTTTATACTGGAAACTATGCTAAACGCAGACGGAGTCCTAGTAAAATATTAGGATATTAAGCTAAGCTAGATTTAGTCCCATTATTTTATACCGGAACAATAGGGTTAATCCAAATGAAGTTCCAAGTATTTTTATACTTATATAAATCTGTGTATCCAATAACCACCTAATAGTGCAGTCAAAAAAATCTAATTTACTACGTTGAAAAACTGAATAACAAAGGAACTCAGCTTTTTTTACTAGAATTATTATGATATCAATGTATTTTTTTTACTATACAGATTATCTTTGACTATAACAGTTGAATAAAGTAATAAGTGAGTCTATAAATAAGGCTTTGCAGTTGAAGGAAACTACAACATATTTTTAGTTCATCTACTCATAAAAGATTTTCTTTGTAGTAAAATTTTTTTTTTCATAAAAGACGGTATGGAGCAGGCTGATCATTTCTATAAGAAACTAACAAGCTTTTATTTTTGAAAAAAATAATTTTGCATGTTAAAAATTTTTATTTTTCATCCAATTTTAGTGTGTTATTTTTACTAACTGTCATAGTTTATTGCTTTTAGATTTTTCCAGAACGTTGGAAGCACAAACTCCCTAATGAAAGTGGCATCGTCCTAATATTATGTAACGACAAAGACTATGAGATGAGATTCAAGGTTAGAAATTACAAAAGACTGCAATGGATGGACAACTCTTCTTCAAGAGGAACGTTTCAAGCAAGGGGATACCCTTCGTTTTAATTTTGTTTTGGTTGAGGATGCCCATTGGAATCAGATTACTGTTTTTGAAGTTAGTCTCAGCAGTTGATGATGATGATGATGATTATATGTATTGTGTTTCTGAATTTTTGAATGTATTTTTCTGATGTTTAATGTACTACCTTTTATCAATATTTTGAATGTATTTTATCTATTTTTTATGTATTAGTGATTCAATTGCTAAAGAAACTAAAACTGTCTAAATTGGAACAAGTAATTTCATACCAAATATAAAAAATATTAAGTATTTATAAAAATTATTTCAAAGACTACCGAAAAAAATTCCTCTATAAATGAATGGTAATTTTTTACTGGGACACTTAGCTAATATTAGATAGTGTCCCAGTATAAAATACTGAAACGCTAAGCTTAAGCCAGATGGAATTCCAATAAAAAATATTGGGTCTCTAAGGTTAACTAAGAAGGGTTACAGTTTTTTTAATCGGGGACACTAGGCTTAAATCCTGTTGGAGAAACAATATTTTTATACTTATGAAATCTGTATACATAATAATAACCTAACACCGCCAGTTGAGAAAATCTGAAATTTATTATGTTGGGAACTAAAAGAACATAGAAACACAGCTGTTTTGACTACATTTATTATGTTATCCATGCATATATTTTGCTATACAAATTTTATTTGACTGTAACAGTTGAACAAAGTAGCAACTGTTAGCCTATAAATAAGATTTTGCAGTTGAATGAAAGTACAACAAATTTTTCATCTACTCATGTAATATTTTATTTGTAGTAAAAAATATTTTCATAAAAGAAGATATGGACAATCCCGTAGAAAATCTTGGTCATTTCTATAAGATACTCACATGTATCTTACTTAGCCAATGTTTATTTTTCTTCTAATTTTTTGATGTGCGTTATTTTTACTAATTGTAGTAGTTTATTGTTTTTAGGTTTTTTCAGAAGGTTGGAAGCAGAGGCTCCCTAATGTAAGTGGCAAAGCGTGTGTAATATGTGATGGAGACGAGGAAGTATATGAGATGGGATTCAAGGTTGGAAAATATAAAAGATTGTGTAATGGATGGAATGATCTTATTCGTTAGCAAGGTTTCAGGCGAGGGGATACCCTTCATTTTGATCACACATTTTTTTAGATTCACGAATCACGATGGTGCTTCAGTTGTTGTTTTTGAAGATGCTGTTAGAAATTATCAGGATGATGATGATGACGACAACGACGACGACGAAAATGATGATGACAATGATGATTACATCGATGATGAAGATGATGATCAGCACAAAAGCCAACTCTAATTGAAAAAGTTTTAGTAATTTTGTATTGTTCTTTTAGTTAACGTAGAATATATATATATATTTTTTTATTATATGTACTGTATTTTTATATTTTCTATTTGTATTATATGTACTGTATGTTTATATTTTCTGTTTATTTAATGTATTTTATTTTAGTTGATGTTTGTTTGTGATGTTAATGTATTAGTTTTTTTCTAATCATGTTTTCTGTTATTTCTTACCAATAACTTAAACTGTTAGTTCTTCAATTAGTAAAGAAATTAGAAAACAGCTATATAAAAACAAAAAATTTCATACCAAGAATGAAAAATATGTAGTTTTTTTTATTTTTTATAATAAGCCTAGTCAAAGACTACAAGGAAAAAAAACTTATGCTCTATAAAAGAATGGTCCTTTTTTCTCTTCAGAACAACAACCTTTTTGATGAAAACAGAGAAGAATGATCTTCTATCTATCTAGTGACGACGGATTCTTAACTGAAAAAAAGAAAAAAAAATTCAAGATAGTATCTTTTGTCATGTTTAAATTTCTATTGAATTGTAGTAAAAGACATCCAAAAAATAAAAGCAGTCGGAGAGACATACCTATATTTTATTGACAGTTATGCTTCTTCGAATACGGATGAAGTACTCGAGTATATGTGCAGGATGTTCTGTTGTGTCCGCGTTCTACATTTCCCGCATCCCTTCAACTTTTGTCTATAAAATTCTGTAGTTGATATATAACTTTTTTTATGCCTCCTCCCTGGCTTAACTTTAAAATTTGGAGGTTTTGTTACCTTTTCTTTTATGCTATCTGTATGGGCAAAAATACGTCACCTGCTACTACGGGGATATGAGTTCAGTTGGCGAGTCTAGACTTATCTTACAAGTCACTGAGTGCAGGGATACACGCCCGTTCAAGGAGCCAACAACCGTTAGGCGGCACGGCTATGGGACGCAGGGTATACATCCCGCCACCTAGGGTTTACAGTCTCCTAGTTAGGGTTTAATATATACCACCGACTTGAGTTATAGGCCTATGGTCTTACTAGTCTTTGTATTTTACCTTATTTGAGACTGTGTATCACTACTATAAATACCCCCTTTTTACATTGTATTGTACATCAGATGATTCAATACCGAATCCGGCTATTATCAAGGAATACGAATTACTCTGCCTTTCTCTTAATTATTTTGTCTTGTTTATTAATTACTGGTTTCTTATACATACGTATTTTTTCGTTGTAGTTATTGTATTGCTTGTGACCCTAAACATAAATAATTATTTAACCTAGACATACAATTTTAGGCATAAAAAATATCTTCAAGATACGTCAATGAGACAACGAGCTCCTAAAGGACTACCTTGACAGATTTCATAAGGAACGCATGGAGCTTCCTACAGCCCCTAACAACATTGTTGTAGTAGCTTTTGACAAAAGTCAGAATTCCAAGGGATCGTTCGCTACCAAGGAGTTGTAGTGGAGCTTAACCCAGCACCCCGTGAACACATGGAGTGCGTTGCATCAAAGGTATACTAAAAAGCTTCACTTGGAGCAAGACAACTCTCATGACTCCGAAGACGAGCGAAGGAAGAGAGCAGGGAGCCCTTCTTTAGAAGGACAAGAGAATGGAAGAAATGTGAAGCGAAAGGCTTAGAACTAATCAGGAGCCAAAAGGCAGAACAACTCCCGAGCATCAGGATCTCAAGGGAAGCGGATAGAACCTCGTAGCTTCAGGGATTTTGGTTTGCAAATTAACGCCGTGGATCTAGTCGCCAATCACTTTGGTAGATTAAGTCCAAAGGTCCGATGGCCGCCTACCATGAAAGGAGCTATGGAGAGGAACACAACACCCTATTGTGATTTTTTCATCGCAGCGGCGGTCATGCCACAGTCGACTGTAAAGCCTTGATGATTGAAAATCGAGCAGTTTTTGAAACAAGGGTGTCGCACCCCACTTAAAGTGGTTTCCAACTTGGGGAACTCGTTTGAATTAAATGTTTGGAGTCGCCACCTAATTAAATTTTCTAGGCGTATTAGTTCAACTAAAAGTATTTCTAATTTAATTTAAAGAATAACTCTGGGTTGGTCTACTAGTCAGAGATTCGGATAAGTGTTCGAAATAAGACTAGAAGGAAGGGGTTAGGCACCTCCTAAGTTCCACAAATGTGGTTCCCGACCGATTTCTATATTGGGTTTTAATATATTGCTTATGAAAGGACAAAAAGCTAAATAAAATAAACAAACGAGATATAGGATGCAAAGTGAATAAATAGGTAGTTTAATATATTTGCATTAGCAGTTTGAAATAATAATCATGTTGCACAAATAGCCACAAAATAAATAACTAATAAAAAACCCTAGGTATTATTATCCTATTCGGATCAGTACCTAACTTTTACCGGAAAAGATAGTTTCAGAATCAACTATAATATACAAATTGGGTAATTTCCATCATATCCGAGGGGCTTAATTTGCCCTTAATCCACATATCATCTTTAAGTATTTAACTAAGTGAATTCATATTACTTTAATCGTCTTAAAAGTTTGCTAGCGTCTCACTTAATGTCTCGGAGCCCATTGAGACTACTAATATAGATATCTAGACCCCTAAGTTTATTAATGCCCCAAGTATAGACATCTAGGCGTCAAATAACAAAATACGGCCATGCGAATATCACATAATACAAGCAAATAAGCAAGTACAAATTTTAAACTTCTAAGAAAAGGATTTGGGCCTCCAAGTAAATTTAAAAGGGGGATTTTCAAAACTAGGCAGTCCACAACACAAAATTACAAATGAGGGGCCACATTTCATCCATAGCACCCCTTTATTTTTACATTACACAACATATCACCCCCTTATTTTCAAAATTACACAACATATCACCCATTTAAACTAAAACCCTAGGAGCCACTTCCTCACCCCCCCCCACCACTGCCCCACCACCAGAAATCGATCTGCCACCGGTGCCGCCACCGGTCGGCGATGGCTGGTGGCCGAAAAATAAAAATTTCACCGGATTTGCTTATTTTATTTGTAGATTTGTTTAAATAATTATTTTTTGATAAATTTATACACCTAAATCTATCAAAATAATAAATTATACATGTAAATACATAGAAAAATGTATATGCAAGAAGAGAAATAGAAAAATATACACAAAAAACATAAGTTTTATACAAAACATCCATAAAAAGTGCACAAATCTGAAATTTATACAATTTTATTCATTGTTCATACACGTATATACAGCTTTATACAATTTTACAATGCATTGAATTTGTTTTATACACTGTCAATACGTACATATATAGACTTATACATTTTTATACACATTTACAGAATTGTATAAACTTGTATAAAAATATATAAAAGTGTATAAACTCACAAAAATAATGTTAAACAGTGCCTCGGGCAGATTTTACATAAAAGCTTAACAAAAATCCAAGATCTATACAGTTTTATAGAAGAAAAACACTAGTCTAAATACGAATATATGGCAGTCGACCGATCTTTTATACAACGGAAAAGGGCCAAATTTGCCCCTCTACTATGGTTTGAGGGTCACGTATACCCCTCGTTAAAATTTTGGTGCACCAATACCCCTACCGTTACCATAGTAGGCAGATTCGCACCTCTCACTAACGGGCCTCCACGCTGGACACTGCGTGGCTGCCACATCACTGCCAATTGGATCCACATCACTGCCTTCGTTTAGATGACATGGAATCACATCCCTGAAGACTATTAAAAGCACCCATTGTTATTCATTCTTTCTCCAAAACAAAAATTAGGGCATTTTCATCTTCCCCAATCTACTACATACCAATGTCACAAGGTAGTTATTCTTCTTCTATGATGTGTCGTTGTGGTGTAGTTGCGAATCATTTCACCGCTTGGACTCCTTTGAACGCGGGGAGAAGATTCTACAAATGTGCTAAAGATGGTGTAAGTGCTATTTTATCAAAATTAATTTATGTAACTTTAGTTAAATTTCTTTCATCGAAGCAAATTTTGATACAAATATCTAGCTTTAGTTAAATATCTAACTTTAGTTAAATTTTGGTTTAATAGATTGAGTCTTGTAGATATTGGGAATGGGAAGATGAAATGTTACCCGATCAGGCCGTGAATGTGATAAGGAATTTGAAGATGTCATTGGAATCGGTTACAAGTCAAAATAACAAGTTGAAGGAAAAGCTTGTAGCTATGGACGTCAAAGGTAGAAATCTTGAAGATAAAGTCACAAGGATGAAGATGGTGATTATAATATCTTGGGCTATGTTTGTGGGATTTTTCGCAGCATGGTCATTGAAGTGACAAAAATGTTGTAGATAGCTTATTACCTTATTAGCTTGAAGATAAAGTCACAGCATGGTCTTGGTGATGGTTCTTGTTTTTGGTTATCAATGAAAGTGTATTAGCTTATTAGCTTGTGATGTATGAAATATTATGGATTTCATTTAGCTTGGACATGGTGCTGGTTCTTGTGTTTTGTTATCAATGAAAGTGTATTAAACGTATGAGCTTGTGTTGTATAAAATATTGTGACTTTCATTTAGCTTGGTTTTGGTGTTGGTTCCTGCTTTTAGTTATCAATGAAAGTGTATTAGATTGTGAAAATATTCAAGTACATACAAAATTTGAAAACTTGTCCAACAATCAGGGTGCCCAAAATCTGAACCTAAAAATGAAATAACATTCATTCATCAAAGACAAGTACACTAAATGAAAAGCTACCCAGAAATTCAATTGATATAGCATTCATTGGACAAGTCAGTTTCACATTACTAAGTACTACACAAATGGACATATTAGGATGTCATGCTATAACCCCAAAAAAATGAAACCACCTAAGTAATAACACCACATCCACATGCCCATATTCAAAAGAAACTGTCTAAAAATGCAGTTATAGAATCCAAAATGTAACACAAAAAACATAATAGGAAATCATTGTTGGGTTTTTCCATTCCCCTTTCTTGTCTTCAACTTGGCCATTTTTTCCAACTGATTTGTTGTGATAGCAGCTGTACCATGCCAAGTTAGACTAGTTGGAGTAAAGGGAAGATCTGTAGGGTCACTTACACCACTACCATCACCAATGAATTTTATACTCCTTGTTCCAGTTGGAATTTGGCTCATCCTCAGTCTAAGTCTTGTCTCCAATTCAGAAAATGTTGTTTGCCTTATGGCAGCGTCTGTTTCTGGTTCAAAATCAGCCTCACATTCTTCAGTTGCCACTTGTGTCACTTGATGACCTTGGAATGTATTTTGCCTAAGTCCAGCAGCTCCACTTGCTTGGGATTCCTGAGTTGGCATTGATCTAGAAAGCTGGATCTCTTCTTGACAAGGATCAGCTGCTACTGGAGAAGAATGCCTATCACTTGGTCCACTGGTAGCTTCCTTTCCTTTCTTCTTTTTCTTCCTTCTAGTTTCCTAACAATCAAGAAGACAAGGAAAAAAGTTTAGACAGTTTCAATATAAAACAATGCGTACAATTGAGATATCAACTTACCTTTCCACATCCTCTTGATATATGGTCAGCTTGAACACATGTTGAACAAGTCATGACCCTTCCTTTTCTGCAAGCAGTCCATCCAGCTTGCCTGTTGATTGCCTCATCCTTCTCCCTTGTTCTTTTAACCCTAGGCCTTCCTGCCCGGTTCACTAATATAGACGGTTCCATGGCTTGGCTTGGTTCAACTGTCCAGAACTTGGACCCTCTCACTGGTTGTAGCTTGTTCTTGTAAGCCAAGAGGAAGGCCTCTTTACTATGCCACCAATGCATTTCAGTTAGTGGATTAATTTTCAAATGCAGCAAGGCCTTGATTACATGAGGACAAGGGATTCCAGAAAGGTCCCAAGCCCTACATGTACATTTGTTTTCTTCCAAATTCACTATGTGTGTATCAGTGCCTTCAACTATTTCAAATCCATTGTCCCCATTTAACACTGCCTTACAAGTGTTGGCAATCTTCATGTATTGTAAATACAACTTCATAGCCTTTGGGCTAAAGTCTCCTCTCCAGGTGGCAACCTCCTTTTCATGCTCTCTCAACATGTCCATCACCTTAACCCTTATGTCTTCCAGCATCCTAATAATAGGCTTGTGCCTAGCATCCAACACCCATGCATTAAAAGACTCTGTCAAGTTGTTATCAACTGCCATATTGTTGCAGTTGGTGTCAAAGTAGGCCCTAACCCAAGACCTAACTGGATAACTGAGTACATCTTCTACAGCCTTCTTTTTAATTTCCCCAAGCTTAGTCAACTGGTCATTGAAGTCCTCAACATATGTGCTCTAGGCACACCACCACAAGCACTTTTTCATCACCCCTTACTTTCCATATTTTACACCAGTTTGCCTCTATATGCTTCACATAAAATATATGCTTTGCTTCAGGAAGCACATACTTGATTGCCTCAATCAGTCCCTAAACAAGACAGCCACCAAAAAAATAAAAACAAAAAAAGAACATTAGAAGAAGCAGCAAGTGAGAAAACAAGTAAACTAAAAAAGGGAAAACAAGGAATAAGACAGTAAACACACCTTCTGCATATCTGAAATGAAGGTGAACCCTTCACCATCCTTAAGCTCCAAGGAATCTTGTAGCAAGGACATGAACCATCTCCAATTTAGCTTGGTTTCTCTATCCACAATTGCCCATGCTAAATGGTAAAAGTGGTTCATAGAGTCTTGAGCAACTGCAACCAACAGTATACCTTTTGCCTTGCCTTTCAAAAATGTACCATCTAAACCTATAAAAGGCCTCAATCCTGCCTTAAAACCCACCTTCAAGGCATTAAAACATATGTACATCCTCTGAAATTTCCTCTTTCCTTCCTCCAATGCATCTTTTGAAATATTGATTACAATGTCACTCCCAAGGTTATTATTTCTGAGCTCATTAGCATAAGCCTCAATTCTTTTGTAATCATCATTGAAGCTACCTTCTAAAACCTCCAATATCAGCTTTTTAGCTCTCTTACACTTGTTATAAGAGACATTAATTTTAAACTCCCTTACTAGATCTTCTTTCATTTCTTTAACCCTATATTTAGGAGTGTCCTGCAGCTTTCTTTTGAAGTAATGAGCAACTGTTTTTGAATCAACCCTTGGGTTATCAAAAACAGGCTCACAAGTGTGTTCATCCTTAAGTGTCTTCACTCTAACCCCACCAACCTTCCCATCCCTGGAGATTAGACAAACAAAAGGGCATCCCTACTCATAAATATACCTTACCCTTGTTTTGTCACTTTTCACTGGCACTATGCCATACCCTATGGCTAAGGCATACAGTTTTAAGTGCTTCCTAGCTTCAGGAATGTCTTTGAAAGACATTGACTTGTCTAAGGTCTTATAACAGTTTAACTTATCAGTCAACTTCCTATTTTTTTCAGCTGCAAGTGACTCCAATTCATCTAAATCAAAATCAGAAAGGTCACTGTCACTTGCAGTATCATATTCTTCATCAGTTTCACTTTCATCAATAGCAGTCACAACATCATGCAGTAAACTCTCAGTATGGTCTATAATATTAGGTACTTGAACACCCAATTCATTTTCATCTACAGCATATATGTCAATGGATTTAAACCTATCATTGATTAGCTCTAGCAAGCAGCATATACCCCCCATCCCCTGATACCTCATACAACCTCCCAGATGGACCAGCAACAATTAGTTGTTGCACACCTACATACCCTAGTTCATTAATGTACTGCAGGGCTAAATCTATAAAGGAGAGATGGTCAGAACCATACCCTGACCATTTGTGAACCATCCTGCTTTCATATTTAACCTCTGGATCTGTAATCCAGTCACCACCATAGTGGAAGTACAAATCCACCAGAACCATCTATTATAACCTACACAAAAAACAAAAAAAAAGACAACAGATATTTAGGTACATGTAGAGTGATAACCAGATATTTAGGTACCCTAGTTCATTAATGTACTGCAGGGCTAACAAACAGTCCCACATGTATTATTGAATTAAAAATAAAAGTATCATAAACTACAAATGGATAAAACTGCCCCACATATGCATCAAAGTGACAACAAAGTCAAATGGACAAAACTGTCTCACATGTATTATTGCACTGAAAAAAGAAGTATCATACAAATAAAAAGAGAACAAATTGTCCCACATGTACAACAAAGTGCCAACAAACTTATGGATAATGGATTAAAAATGGAAGAATTAAAAATTAAAAATTAAAAATTAAAAATAAAGTGCCACACAAGCAGTCCCGCATGCATTAATGGATTAAAAATGGAAGAAGCCTACACTACAAATGTCACGACCCAATTTCCAAGGGCTCGTGATGGCACCTAAACAACATTTGCCTAGGCAAACCAATGAAACAAGATGCGGAAAAGAACAATAATGTGAAAAGATCATAAATGGATATATAAATATAAAAGGGTGAAGTCCAAAAGAATATATCCACAAAAGAATTGGAGCATTCTAAGAGTGACTCAATAAAGTATGAATATACATCAAAGAAATCCGAGTCCTATCTCTAAGTGACTCCGGCGGTATGCCACCACGGTCTGTGTGGTCGGCTCACCTCAATCAAAAGTCTCAGAAGCCTCGAGAACCGCTAACGTCCGGGCTGCTGACTGGATGAAGGACCTGCGCACGTAGCAGAGTAAGTTATGAGCCGAAGCCCAGTAAGATCACCGACAGGCCCGCTAAGGTACCCTTGCGGGACAAGTCGCTACATGCATCATAAGCAACAACATACTATAGTAATCATACAATAAAGTAGTGAAATCACAAATAGATGTAGCACATTCCATACACACAAGTAGTAACCAGAAGTCTCAAGGATTATGCCCATCCAACGTAAGGCATAGGTCAACTAAGCGGCGGTTTGGAGGTCCAATCTCTACTCCCGTGCCGACTAACCTAGACCTACGATGGACTAGCAACACCACTACTAAGTATCAACCATATACCGTGACCCGAAGTCACTATCACAATCATGAATAAGTAGACCAACGACCCGTAGTCGTTGGCTCATCTCAAATCTGTCTACGATGGCACCACACCCCCTGTCAAGTGCGTCGTATCTCAATAAATCAAGTGACCACACCACACCCCCTGTCAAGTGTGTCACATCTCAAAGATCAAGTGTCCACACCACACCCCCTGTCAAGTGTGACACATCTCATAGTATAGGCGACACCACACCCCCTGTCAAGTGTCCCTCTAACAGTATTAATATCCACGACATTAATAACAATAACAGAAATAATAACAGAATTATTAATAACGATAATATTTCACAGTCACCGTAACCCAGGTTGGTTATGCTAGCTGAACGTAAGGCGAAGGTTAACCCGACCACAGTTTGGGGGTACAATCCCTACTCCCATGTCGTCCAACCCAAGGCTACGTATAGACAGCACTACCCAACCCGGCACGTGAATAAATCAAGTACCAATATCATACATAAGCCGGCAAAATCCTCGGCAAGACATTTATCATGACATGCCGGCAACATCCTCGGCCATGTCCCAAGTTCTTGCTATCTAAGCATGGCGTAGCAAGCGTTACTACGATATAAATTTAAGCTACCTCGACGTAGCGTTTAGACCGGCACATACCTCGGTCGAGTCACAATCTCGCTATTTATAACAAACAATAATAGCAAGTAATTCACATCATTAATCCTAACCATTGTTAGGTATATATATGTGTACATGAAGCATACTAGCATGAAGGAAGAGTCCACAAGCACAATAGAGTTCAAGTCTCACTTACCTCGAAATTCGGGCTCAAATGCCGGGAAAAATCTCCTTTCCCGCTCACCTTGTCCGCGAAGGACTCTCCACTAGGTCTATTAAGAAAAGATATAGCACATATGAGTGCTCAATTATAGCTATTTAAGCCTATAGGCATCCTAGGGTAAAAATTACCAAAATGCCCCCGGGTAGGGCCGAGCCCTAAATTTACAAAATGTACTTTTCCGGACTCCCCACGCTCCCGTGAGTCCAAAAGTACACTTAGATTCCACATGCGAGCCTTGCTCGATTTCTTTCCCCAATTCTTAAGAATCTAGGGTTCTAACCCATTTCCAAGAATCAACCCTTTGATTCTTGTGTTAATCAACATAAAGATGGATTGAAAGGGCTTACCTTAAGTGTAAGTATGATTGGGTCTTCAAGAAATACCCAAAAATCGCCTCAAGAGCTCACCAAATGATTTTTATAAGTTATGAACCGAAATGGCCCGAAATGGCTTTTTTATAGCAGTTTTTTTTTTTTTTGGCCTCTGTGACAGCTTCTTTTGAAAAAATCATAACTTTTGATAGGAATGTCCAAATGACCTGAAACCGGTGCTAGTAGAACCACAACTCAAAGGGCTACAACTTTTATGTTTTGAGTTTATCCTAATTCCTTACGGATTGACCGAAATATCAACTTTTATCCGGCTGTTTGCGCCAAAACAGAACAGAAAAGTCGCACCAGATTTTCTACTGTTTTAGGGGCAAAACGGGACCCTACGAAGCTCGGAATGATTCCAAATTTTGCACACAAGCCATAAAATACTTGGGTGACATGCTCGTCAAGACGGAACTCAATTCGGACCTCCAGAACTCGTAAAGTGGGTCCCACGGCAAAGGTTCAATTTTCGACTTTCGCCAAAATAGCGAAATTTAACCAAACGACCTCGGAATCCAAATCTGAAAGTTGCTACAAGTCACAAATGACTATACAAACCTAACGGAACTTTCGGATCTCTCATCGGAGCTCATTTGCTCAAATCGAGCTCGGAAACCTCTTTTAACTCTTTTAAACTTCCGAAACGGGGACTCTATCAAAAGTCCTATCAAACGAGGTCCGTTTTCAATTTTGAAGGTTGCTACATATCATAAATGACGAGACGGACCTAACGGTGCGCTTGGATTTTCCATCGGGGTTCGTTTACTCAAAACGACCTATCGAAACCCCAAATTCCTTTCCGGAATATCATAAACGGATCCTTTTCTCGAAAACCTATCAAACGGACTCCTTTTCGACTCAGATTTCACAGACGGGTCATAAATGACCTAACAGAGCTTTTGGAACTGTCGACATGCAAATCGAGGTCCCAGATGCCGTAACGACTATTTGAGGGTCGTTACATTCTCCCCCACTTAGACTCTCGGCCGTCCTCGGACGAGCCTAAGTCTAAGTTAGGATCCACACACTAGCCACGGAGCTGGAACGGATTTCGAGGACCCCTCGGTACCACCCGAAATCAATAAAACTTAAAAATGCAAATTCAGGCTTAGAAAATACAAGGATTTCATACCTGAATCATCGAACAAGCGCGGATGCCTCTCACGCATCTCGGACTCAAGCTCCCAAGTGGCCTCGGCAATGGAGTGATGCCCCCACTGAACTCTCACAAGCGGGATCACCTTCGATCTCATCTTACGGACCTCTCTAGCCACAATAGCAATAGGCTCCTCCGAATAAGCTAAGTCGCCATCTACCTCTACGGAAGCCATATCGATCACATGAGACAGATCGTGAACATACTTCCGGAGCATGGACACATGGAACACCGGATGAACAGACAGAGAGGGAGGCAAAGCCAGTCTATAAGCAACGGCGCCAACGCGCTCCAATATCTCAAAAGGCCCAATGAACCTAGGACTGAGCTTGCCTTTCTTCCCAAATCTCATAACACCCTTCATGGGCGACACTCTGAGGAATACCCGGTCCCCAACCATGAACTCAAGATCTCTCCGCCTCCGATATTCATACTATATCTGCCGGCTCTGAGCCGTGCGGAGTCGATTCTGAATAACCCGGACCTTATCTAAGGTCTGCTGCACCAAATCGGGCCCCAACACCTGGACCTCACCAGACTCGAACCAAACGATAGGCGAGTGACATCTCCGACCATACAATGCCTCAAACGGAGCCATCTGGATAGAAGCTTGATAGCTATTATTATACGCAAACTCTGCTAGCGGCAAATGGCTATCCCAATGGCCTCCAAAATCAATAGCACACGCCCTCAACATATCCTCGAGGATCTGAATGGTCCGCTCAGACTGGCCATCAGTCTGCGGGTGAAATGCAGTGCTGAGATCGACCCGAGTACCCAGCTCTCTCTGAAAAGATCTCCAAAACTGAGCAGTGAACTGAGCACCTCCGTCAGAAATGATAGAAATAGGAGCACCATGCAATCTCACAATCTGCTCAATGAAGATACGAGCCAGACGCTCCGAGGTATAAGTAGTCCTCACTGGAATGAAGTGAGCCGACTTCGTCAGTCGAACAACTACTACCCACACCGAATCATGCTTACCCACGGTCAGCGGCAAACCAACTACGAAATCCATAGTGATCTGCTCCCACTTCCACTCGGGAATGGGCATAGACTGGGTCACCCCGGCTGGCCTCCGGTGCTCATACTTCACCTGCTGGCAATTCAAACACCGAGATACATAATCAGCAACATCCCTCTTCATCCCTTTCCACCAATACAGCTCTCGAAGATCATGATACATCTTCGCAGTATTCGGATGAATGGAATATCTCGAACTGTGAGCCTCTGCCAAAATCATCTGCCTCAGCTCCACAATGGCTGGAACACATACCCGGCCGTTAAGCCGCAAAGCACCATCATCACCAATCACGAACGAGGACACTCCCCCCACTCAGGACCCTGTCCCGGAGATCTCTCAGATAAGGATCCTCGAACTGCCTTTCCCGAATCTGGGAAGCTAAAGACGACTAAGACCCCACATATGCAAGCACCCGGCCTGGAACAGAATCATCAAACCGAACCCCACTAATGGACAAAGCCTGCAACTCAAGGGCCAATGGCCTCATATCAGCATCAAGATAGGCGAGGCTACCCATGGACTTCCTACTCAAGGCATCGGCTACAACATTAGCCTTTCCGGGATGATACCGGATAGAAAGATCATAATCCTTCAGCAGCTCTAACCAGCGGCGCTGTCACCCGTTCAAGTCCTTCTGAGTGAACAAGTACTGGAGACTCTTATGATCGGTGAATATCTCACATGGCTCGCCATAAAGATAGTGCCTCCACAACTTCAGTGCAAACACGACAGCTAACAGCTCCAAATCATGGACAGGATAATTCTTCTCATGGACCTTCAGCTGTCTCGAGGCATAAGCTATCACCTTACCCTCCTGCATCAGAACGCTACCCAGGCCAACACCCGAAGCATCACAATATATGGTGAATCCCCCGGATCCACTAGGCAAGGCCAACACTGGCGCTGAAGTCAACAGAGTCTTAAGCTTCTGAAAGCTAGACTCACAGGCATCGGACCACAGGAAAGGAACATTCTTCTGGGTCAACTTCGTCAGAGGTGCTGAAATAGAAGAAAACCCCTCGACGAACCACCGATAATAACCTGCCAAGCCTAAGAAACTCCGAATCTCTGTAGGAGAAGTAGGCCTAGGCCAACTCTGAACGGCCTCTATCTTCTTCGGATCAACACACACCCCATCCTTGGTCACCACGTGACCTAGGAAAGATACAGAACTGAGCCAAAATTCATACTTGGAGAATTTGGCATACAACTGCTGATCCTTCAGAGTCCGAAGAACAACTCTCAAATGCTGCTCATGCTCCTCCCTGCTCCTCGAATAAACCAAGATATCATCGATAAACACAATGACGAAGGAGTCAAGGTAGGCCTTGAACACTCGGTTCATCAGATCCATGAAAGCAGCTGGGGCATTCGTAAGCCCGAAAGACATTACCAGAAACTCATAGTGGCCATATCGGGTACGAAAAGCAGTCTTGGAAACATCCTCGGACCGAATCCTCAACTGATGATACCCCGACCTCAAATCAATCTTCGAGAAGAAGGTATCACCCTGAAGCTGATCAAACAAATCATCAATATGCGACAAAGGATACCTATTCTTGATAGTAACCCTATTCAGCTGCCGGTAATCAATACACATCCGCATAGAGTCATCCTTCTTCTTCACAAATAATACCGGGGCACCCCATGGAGACACACTGGGCCTAATGAAGCCCTTATCGAGCAAATCCTGAATCTGCTCCTTCAGCTCCCTCAACTCAACAGGAGCCATACGATACGGGGGAATAGATTTAGGCTGAGTGCATGGCAATAGATCAATGCAAAACTCTATCTCCCGCATAGGCGGAAAACCCGGCAAATCATCAGGAAACACATCCGGATACTCACAAACAACCAGAACTCTATCAAGGGATAACTCATCTGCCCGGACATCCCGAACTGAAGCAATATATCCCTTGCACCCACTAGATATCATCCTCTGCGCCTCCAAGAAAGAAATGATCCTACTCTTCGGAGAAGGCCTGGAACCTCTCCATACAACCCGGGACTCACCCTATGCCCCGATCGTCACGGACTTGGCATGGCAATCCAAAGTCGCATGACAGGAAGCCAGCCAATCCATGCCCATAATGACATCGAAATCAGACATATCGAGCAGTATCAGGTCCACTAAGGACTCTACACCACAGATGGAGATCATACACTGCCGATAACCCCTATCTACACATATAGAAGACCCGACAGGGGTGGCAACCATAAAGGGATCATCTAAGAAGACCAGATCCCTGCCCAAGCAAGGGGCAAATCCCAGCGACACATACGAATAGGTAGACCCCGGATCAATAAGAACATAAGCATCGCGGCCACAGACAGAAATAATACATGTGATGACATCATTGGATGCCTCAGCATCCTGACGAGTCATAGCATAGACCTGCACCGAGCCTCCTGAACCCGGAGCTCTCTGAGACTGCTGTCTAGGAGGAATCTGAGAAACGGGCCTGGCGGCCTGAGGACCAGATGGTACCATAGCTGCGGATCCCTGGCGACCTGATGAAACATAAGGGCAACTCCTGACATAGTGCTCTGGAGACCCACACTCAAAACATCCATCACCTCTACCTCATCTATCGCCTCTACCACCTCTGCCATGACCACCTCCAGACGAACACCTCCCATGATGCCTCTGATGGCACCTCCCGCACTGCGGCCGACCAGACTGCAAAGAGCCACCCCGCCTCTGGGATGACTGAGGCCTCGGGGTCTCTGAAGAAAAATCCTGGGCAGGCAAAGCAGCAGCCTGGGGCCTAGACTGAGAACGGCCCTGATGACCCTGACCCCTCTGAGCGGATCCACTATACCCACCAGACTGACGCGATCTCTTGGCCGCCCTCTCCGCGTCAGCCCTGGCGAAGATATCCTCCATCCGCCGCGCCACATCAACTATCTCAAAATATGACTTGTTGCCCATATCAGGGGCAACAGCTACCTGCAAGCGGGGATGAAGACCCTCAACAAACCGGAGGACCTTGTCCCTCTCCTGAGCCACCATAGCCGGCGCAAACTGAGACAACCACAAGAACCTGGTGTCATACTCTGAAACAGACAGGTTTCCCTGCCTCAACCCCTCAAACTCGCGCCTCTGAGCATCGTGCTGACTCTGGGGCACGAACCTGCTCATGAACATAGACACGAACTCAGCCCAAGACAAAAGAGGGAGGTCACTAGACCTCTGCCGCATCATGGAGACCCACCATGTCTCCGCATCTCCTGATAATCTGAAAGAAGCACACTGCAACCCTAAGGTGTCTCTAGTACCAAGAACTGTCAAAATCTTCTCACAGTTCTGAATGTACCTCTGGGCAGTACATGTAGCTGAGGTACCGTCGAACTCTGGAGGCTGAAGCTTCATTAATGACTCTATCTTCTTGGCAACCTCCTCAGTGCCCATAGGAGGAGTAGAAATAACAGGACCTGCCTGAGGAGCAGAAGCAGAAGGCTGGGCAATATGATCAGGAGCAGCCTCAGAAGTAGGCGTGCTCAAAACAGGTGTGGTCGGCTGAGGAGCCGAAACAGGAGCTGCAACATCATCTCTGACAGGGACCTGATGGCTAGACAAGGCCATCAGTCTCATATACTCCTCTGAAGAGATCACAACGGTGCCTGGCACAACAGCAGGCACAGGGGGAATAGATGCTGACAGAGTCGTTGCGGACACCGCAGGGATAGCTGTGTCCTGCCTAGTGGCTGACGGGCGACCTGCCCGAGTCTTCTTAGCAGCTGGCGGCTGCGTAGGTGCTGATGGTGAAACGACCTCGATCAGTCATTTCGGAAGTTAGGACTCCGATTGGCGTGCCGATAATTTTAAAATATTCGTAATGTCCATTAGAACCCGTCTGTAAAATTTGAGCTAAATCAGGCCTCGTTTGGTAGGCATCGGAAGAAGGTTTCAGTTTTTATTGGCGATAAATATTAAAAAGAGATTTTCGAGCTCGATTTTTGCCGAATGAGCTCCGATTCAAAATCTGAAAGCGCCGTTAGATTCGTATGATTATTTGTGATTTTTGTAAGCTTTCGAAAGTGAATTTCGATGTTGTTCGGCTAGTTTTTTCTAAAATGCCGAAAGTTAAATAATTTGACTTCTTTTCATTTAAATTCGCATCTTGAGTTTCGGGAGTCTGATTTGAAATCCGCCTTCGTGAGTATGTTGCATATATTTTGTATAACTCGTATGCAAAAGTTGGAATTATTTCGAATATCGTGGGGGTACTATTTTAATATTCATTAAGAAAATAAAATAAAATAAAAAAAACAAAAAAAAAGAGAAAAAGACAAAATTAAGGTTAGGCGGTGGGTCCTTAGCTTAAAGCTAAGGACCAAGGTAGTAGTAGTAGTAATACGAAAATAGAAGCAGACAAGTGAAACGAACAGAAATGGAGAAACGCGAGAATATACAGTGGAAAAATGCCAGAAAATGAGAAAAGGGCCGGAGAAAAATAGTATTTTCATCCTGAAACATTCAGGTAATGATCCTAATATATTATTTGAGTTTATTACGTATGTTTGAATAGATTTTAATGGTAAAATTTTGAATATTAGACATCGTTTTAATAAGTTCAATTAATAGTTTAAAGGGTCAAATGGACCCCGATAATAAAATTGATTATATATCCGTACTCAGTGAGTCATGGGCAACATATAAATGTAAATTATTTGGGGTTTGGTTATGTGATCTTAAACCCTGTATATAGGCCTGGCCTGCGTATTGTGTATGCGAATAGGGTATCAGGTTCCTACCTGGATTGCCCTAAGATGTGAGGAATGAAGCTTTTAGTCTAATGTGATATATTTTTCTGCTTATTGAACACAGTGGGATCGTTTGGCAATGGAACCAAAGGATAAAAGCGGTTATTGATTAGCAATGCTAACTTTTGGAAGAGGTAAGTGTTTATATCCATTTCTTTGGAGGCAACCTGGCCTCATGGATTTTCTACCACGTATTCCTTACGTGTGTAGCTGCCGATAGGCGTACTCATTACGCCTTAGCTTTGGATTTACATTGTATATTATATGTTATGTCCTATTGTTGGTATTGCAATGAGGATCTGAGCATTGTACCCTGGCTGTAAGTTGGCATCTACTTCCCGGCTGTCGATGAGAGTCCCGCGCCGGTGAAAGTTTATTATTGCATTACATTGCATTTATATGCATTATATGTCATTCATATGCATTACATTGCATATCATATTGAGGGCAGGAGTATTCCGCCCCAGGAGCAGGAGTATTCCGCTCCATTGTATCATATTGAGGGCAGGAGTATTCCGCCCCAGGAGCAGGAGTATTCCGCTCCATTATATTATATCGGGTGCATGAGTATTCCGTCCCCAAGAGAGTGCAGGAGTATTCCGCCTCTGGTTTATATTATATTGGGTGCAGGAGTATTCCGCCCCAGGAGCAGGAGTATTCCGCTCCAGTTTGTTATCAGATTGGATTCCCCTCTAATGCAGGAGTATTCCACTTCGAGATGGGACGACGGGCACATGTGACCCTTTACATCATATTTCATTTCATTTCATTTCATTTCATCTCACTTCATTTCATTTCATCCCAATTCATACTATTGTGTAGAGTTGTGGTACATGACTACTGTTCTGCTTATATGTGCATCGCTTATTTGTTGATATGTTTCTGCCACGCACCCTTGGTTGAGTTTAGAAGTTTCTTACGTGTTTTCGGTTGTTATCTGGCTCTGCCTTTGTATAATTTAAATAAAAGAAATTTGGTTTATCTGTTTCTTCTCCCTGGCTAGCTATCCTATTCTTTGAGGTGGCTAGTCTGCCCCACTTATTGAGTCCTTTTGACTCACCCTTGTTTGTTGTTTGTTTCTTGTCTATCTATTTCGTTTCGGCAGGTTCGCTCCAGGATTGAGTTCGCCGCGTTGTTCAGGAGCGAAGACGACTTCAGCTGTCAGGGTGAGCCAGATTTATTTCGGATGGCCACCAGTTTATTTTTCATTATTTCAGTTGCATTTTGCTCCCTTCAGGAGGTATCTGTCTTCTTTTGTACTCTTAGATGTCTGGTCTGGATAGCCCTAAACCTTGCATGTTGGGTAGTCAGCTGTAATTTCTTTTGTACAGCTTAGAGGTATCAGTATGTCTGTGTTTTTATTTTAACTCTTGTCCTTATTTGTAAATTGTTATATTTATTTTCCTGATTTAATTGGTAAGGGTTCGCCCGACCGGTCTAGGGGAGAATGTCGGGTGCCCGCACGGCCTAACCGAATTCCGGGTCGTGTCAGATGGCTCTCCCGCAGACGCGGGTGTAGAAGATGCAGCCCTCCTGGCTGAGGATGCTCGTGTCCTCGCCATCTGATACAATACACGAAAAAGGGTCAGCACCTATATAAGCTACTCAACACGAATAGAGATGAAACGAAGGGAAAACATTTCCTAACATGCCCTTGTAGCCTCTCGCTCATAAGTATGGTCGACAACATACCCATAAGCAAGACTCTACTCAGACACTGCTCCAAGACTCCTAGGACTCGAATTAGAACCTAGGGCTCTGATACCAAACTGTCACGACCCAATTTCCAAGGGCTCGTGATGGCACCTAAACAACATTTGCCTAGGCGAACCAATGAAACAAGATGCGGAAAAGAACAATAATGTGAAAAGATCATAAATTGATATATAAATATAAAAGGGTGAAGTCCAAAAGAATATATCCACAAAAGAATTGGAGCATTCTAAGAGTGACTCAATAAAGTATGAATATACATCAAGGAAATCTGAGTCCTATCTCTAAGTGACTCCGGCGGTATGCCACCACGGTCTGTGTGGTCGGCTCACCTCAATCAAAAGTCTCAGAAGCCTCGGGAACCGCTAACGTCCGGGCTGCTGACTGGATGAAGGACCTGCGCACGTAGCAGAGTAAGTTATGAGCCGAAGCCCAGTAAGATCACCGACAGGCCCGCTAAGGTACCCTTGCGGGACAAGTCGCTACATGCATCATAAGCAACAACATACTATAGTAATCATACAATAAAGTAGTGAAATCACAAATAGATGTAACACATTCCATACACACAAGTAGTAACCAGAAGTCTCAAGGATTATGCCCATCCAACGTAAGGCATAGGTCAACTCAGTGGCGGTTTGGAGGTCCAATCTCTACTCCCGTGCCGACTAACCTAGACCTACGATGGACTAGCAACACCACTACTAAGTATCAACCATATACCGTGACCCGAAGTCACTATCACAATCATGAATAAGTAGACCAACGACCCGTAGTCGTTGGCTCATCTCAAATCTGTCTACGATGGCACCACACCCCCTGTCAAGTGCGTCGTATCTCAATAAATCAAGTGACCACACCACACCCCCTGTCAAGTGTGTCACATCTCAAAGATCAAGTGTCCACACCACACCCCCTGTCAAGTGTGACACATCTCATAGTATAGGCGACACCACACCCCCTGTCAAGTGTCCCTCTAACAGTATTAATATCCACGACATTAATAACAATAACAGAAATAATAACAGAATTATTAATAACGATAATATTTCACAGTCACCGTAACCCAGGTTGGTTATGCTAGCTGAACGTAAGGCGAAGGTTAACCCGACCACAGTTTGGGGGTACAATCCCTACTCCCATGTCGTCCAACCCAAGGCTACGTATAGACAGCACTACCCAACCCGGCACGTGAACAAATCAAGTACCAATATCATACAAAAGCCGGCAAAATCCTCGGCAAGACATTTATCATGACATGCCGGCAACATCCTCGGCCATGTCCAAAGTTCTTGCTATCTAAGCATGGCGTAGCAAGCGTTACTACGATATAAATTTAAGCTACCTCGACGTAGCGTTTAGACCGGCACATACCTCGGTCGAGTCACAATCTCGCTATTTATAACAAACAATAATAGCAAGTAATTCACATCATTAATCCTAACCATTGTTAGGTATATATATGCGTACATGAAGCATACTAGCATGAAGGAAGAGTCCACAAGCACAATAGAGGTCAAGTCTCACTTACCTCGAAATTCGGGCTCAAATGCCGGGAAGAATCTCCTTTCCCGCTCGCCTTGTCCGCGAAGGACTCTCCACTAGGTCTATTAAGACAAGATATAGCACATATGAGTGCTCAATTATAGCTATTTAAGCCTATAGGCATCCTAGGGTAAAAATTACCAAAATGCCTCCGGGTAGGGCCGAGCCCTAAATTTACAAAATGTACTTTTCTGGACTCCCCACGCTCCCGTGAGTCTAAAAGTACACTTAGATTCCACATGTGAGCCTTGCTCGATGTCTTTCCCCAATTCTTAAGAATCTAGGGTTCTAACTCATTTCCAAGAATCAACCCTTTGATTCTTGTGTTAATCAACATAAAGATGGATTGAAAGGGCTTACCTTAAGTGTAAGTATGATTGGGTCTTCAAGAAATACCCAAAAATCGCCTCAAGAGCTCACCAAATGATTTTTATAAGTTATGAACCGAAATGGCCCGAAATGGCCTTTTTATAGCAGTTTTTTTTTTTTTTTTGCCTCTGTGACAGCTTCTTTTGAAAAAATCATTACTTTCGATAGGAATGTCCAAATTACCTGAAACCAGTGGCATTAGAACGAAAACTCAAAGGGATACAACTTTCATGTTTTGAGTTTTTCTTAATTCCTTACGGATTGGCCGGAAAATCAGCTTTTATCCGGCTATTTGCGCCAAAACTGAACAGAAAAGTCGCACCAGATTTTCTACTGTTTTAGGGGCAAAACGGGACCCTACAAAGCTCGGAATGATCCCAAATTTTGCACACAAGCCATAAAATACTTGGGTGACATGCTCGTCAAGACGGAACTCAATTCGGACCTCCAGAACTCAAAAAGTGGGTCCCACGGCAAAGGTTCAATTTTCGACTTTCGCCAAAATAGCGAAATTTAACCAAACGACCTCGGAATCCAATTCCGAAAGTTGCTACAAGTCAAAAATGACTATACGAACCTAACGTAACTTTCGGATCTCTCATCAGAGCTCATTTGCTCAAATCGAGCTCGAAAACCTCTTTTAACTCTTTTAAACTTCCGAAACGGGGACTTTATCAAAAGTCCTATCAAACGAGGTCCGTTTTCAATTTTGAAGGTTGCTACATATCATAAATGATGAGACGGACCTAACGGTGCGCTCGGATTTTCCATCGGGGTTCGTTTACTCAAAACGACCTATCGCAACCCCAAATTCCTTTCCGGAATTTCATAAACGGATCCTTTTCTCGAAAACCTATCAGACGGACTCCGTTTCGACTCAGATTTCACAGACGGGTCATAAATGACCTAACGGAGCTTTTGGGACTGTCGACATGCAAATCGAGGTCCTGGATCCCGTAACGACTATTTGAGGGTCGTTACAACAAAGGGACAAAACTGCCCCACATGTGCAATAAAGTGACAGCAACTCTTAATCTACTATATTACATACCAAATTTTTATGTTTTGGGACCACATGACATAAAGTAATATGCAGGGGTCCCCTATCCACTAAAAAATATACATCAATAATCAGAAACCCTAAAACCACAATTCAACACTCAAAACTGTCTTTTGAAGTCTCAAACCCTAACACGATTTCAATTTTGATCAGATTATATGGAAACCCTAACACCAGTTCAATCGAAGATAAGCAGATCACAAAACCCTAACCCTAGTTTAATTTTGATCAAAAAATAAGAAGACACTAACACCAGTTCAATTCAAGATAAACAGATCACAAAAACCTAACCCCAGTTTAGTTTTGATCAGATTATATGAAAACCCAAGCCCCCTTTCAATTCGTGATAAGCGTATCACAAAACCCTAACCCGATTTTAATTTTTTAGGGGTATGATCTCAAAAACTTAACCCCAGTTCAATTAATGATAACATAATGTCAAAACCCTAGCCCCCGTTCATTTTTTCATACGCAGTAATAACGTACACAAACAGAACTCAAAACCCTAAAATTCTAACACCCTTACAAACATATGCATATAAACGATATACTAAAAAGAGTAATTGAAACTTAATCATTCATTTCATTCAGAAAAAAAATACCTTTTGATTGTGCAGATGAAGAAATCCCTTCGATCGATCAAATTCCCATAGTTTTCTCCGTTTGTCGTTTGTTTTCCCCAAATATTTTTGTCTTTTGATTTTTCTACACGGGTTTCGGCTTTTATATTTTCTAATTCGGGTTCCGGGTAAAGGGTCGTGGGTTGTGGGTATTGTTTAAATGGGTTATTTCATTTAACTGATGTGGATCCAATTGGCAGTGATGTGGATCCAATTGGCAGTGATGTGGCAGCCACACAGTGTCCAGCGTGGAGGCCCGTTAGTGAGAGGGGCAAATTTGCCTACTATGGTAACGGTAGGGGTATTGGTGCACTAAAATTTTAACGAGGGGTATACGCGACCCCTAAACCATAGTAGAGGGGCAAATTTGGCCCTTTTCCGTTTATAAAAAAGAAATGTAACAACACTTTTACTCTTCTCAGAATTTCAGGGACTTTGTACATACAACTAATTAGAGGCAGTGATAAATATCAAGTAAAAATGTATAACCAGTTGTAACAATAATCGATTGTAACAGTAACCAGTTAAAAATTCAAAGAGTAAATTAACAATCTTTGCTACAGGGCATATTCGATACTTAACTCTTAGCAATCAAACGATCCTGCTATCACTTGAGATGTTCAAAATCATGAGAGTAGGAAATCCACTTTTATCTAATTAACATAATGAAAGTTAATTTCGCTGATTTATCTTTAATTTGGAGCAAACAAACATATACTCATGAATTAAATTAAGAACAGAATTAGTGTACGCGTAATTTCTTGGGTTAAACAGGAAAAAATAAGGAGAGACAGGATGTTACTCGTTTTCAAAATCGGGTCGGGTCGAAGATGATGAATCATGTCGGGTCAAATTTGACCCATTCAGTTTCTGCCCGTGTCAGCTTAATTCAAGTTCGAATCTCGATTTTCTTTCCTTATATGTGTGAATGTTGAATATTTCCATGATTCGTGCTTTGTTTGACTCGAATTTGATGATATTCTCTCGATTCCTTTTTCTTTCTTTTCGGTTTCCATAGAAAGAGAGAGAAAAGGGATTTGTTTTCCTATTTTCGTGTAAAACCGACAAGGACGAGAGAGGGAGGAGCAAGATCGCCGTCATGACTGGTGGAGATGGTGGTTGTAATATATTTGGATCCTTTAGAGGGGAGGGGAGTGAGAGGTGGAATAAGGGTCGCAGTTTTTTTTTTAGGAAAGGGAATTGGGGAGAGTGATTTTAGGGTTAGGGAAATGAGGGGTGTGTGTATAGATGTAAATAGTGGAAATAATGTGGGCCGTCAGATTAGATTACTGGATGGTTGCGATTTTGACTCGTCGGGCGCGTGTGGTGAGTGTATAAGTGATATATGTTAGTATACATGCTGATGGGTAAGGGTACAAATGCTTTGGGGAGTTGTACGATAAGCTAGAATGAGTTGTACATGTACTATAAGTGTGTATTAGTGAGGTGTTAGTTTAAGTGGAGCTTATGTGGTGCATATGTGGACAAAATATGATGACTGGAACTAGATGTAGTAGAAATATAGTTGTAAATTAGCGACTTGGCTAGTATTTAATTAAAATACTTGTAAATATAAATAATTATTATAAAAATAAATAAATTATAAATAAATATATTTAATCATAATTAAATACAGATGAACTTAAATGTAATACTAATTAAATATAAATTAATATAGATAATCATTAAATGATATCGTAATGCGTTAAATTACGTAAACCGTATACATGTTTAAAAATAGCCTAAACAACGCAATTATGTAATATAGTCACAATTAAGTAAGTATAATGTAAGTAGAGGATTAATAATAGTATTACACACGTAAATGCATGCTATCTATTGCAATTTTGTTTAAAAATAGTTTTACGCATTTTAATTAAATATAGCCAAATTGCGAAAAAGGGAGGGATAAAATTGGGTGTCAGTAAAGGGCACCTCAAAGATCTTATTGAAGAAGGACCACGTCGTTCCAAAGCACCAGATTCTGAAAACTCAAAGACTATCAACACAATCTTGTTAACTGCGCAACCCGACATCGCCCGGGGGACTATGGTGCCATTGGAATTGAAAGGTACCATCCTATTTGGTTTGGAGGAAGAGGAAAAACATCAAGGCGACCTCATTGTGCCTGTGGAAATATCTGACTTACGCGTCCAACAAGCTATGGTCGATCCGAGAAGTAGCATGAACATTATCCGGGTGGAGGTACTGCGGAATAACGACTTGTCCCATCAAGTAGCCTCAAACACTCGAAAGATAATTGGTTTCAATGGATCCCAAGAAGAGCCAGTAAGAGAATTTGCTCTACCAGTTCATATACCGGGCGTGACGAGCATAACCTCATTCCAGGTAGTGTATTGCAGTCTACCATATGATTTATGAGGTATTGAATTGCAGTCTACTATATGACTTATGAGGTATTGAATTGCATTCTACCATATGACTCATGTTTTCAAATACCCGACTTCACGTGGAACTTACGAGGTGAGCGGTCTTCACTTGGAGAGTATCATCCTACTTGTGGCAGGAACCATGGTGTACGGCTGGTAGCCAAAATAAACATGGCTGAAGAGGAGTCCATCGAGTTTGAGGCTATGGAGCGAGAGGTTAGAGAAGTGATCAGCAAACTACGGGATCGTTTGGCGGTGATGCATCAACTAGTCCTCAAGGCCACAAAATTGGTATGTCAGCTTTCTGAGGTGTTGCAAAGACAAAGGGGCCCCTATAGCTGATATAGAGCTACCTAACCATAGCCCAGACTAATATGCAGCTCCTACAGCTTTCGGTGATAACTGAGCCGAAATCAGGTGAGCATTTATTAACATATATCTCGATCTAAAAATAGCATTGAATGCAGTCCTTGTATAAAAAGAGGATGGGAGACAATTCCCCATGAAGTACGCTAGGAAAAGACCATCGTGCCGAGACAGCTTTTTGCCTTTACTTTTTCAGTTTATCGCGGCCGTGCTCATGGAGACCCAGGAACTGCGCACATATTTCCTTGACCATATGATCATCATGATCTCCTCCATACTGTAGGGACCATATTGTCTAAACCCGGACTCTCAGAGGAGATGGAAGAATGGGCCGAGATACTAGGAGAGTATGACATTATCTACCAACCCCGGGCAATTGTCGAGTCGTAGCAACTAGAAGGTTTCACCTCAGACTTCGTGGAGAAGCTGAAGCTAAAGGCGGGGGAGTCAATCAAAAACGAAGAAACGATCGAGCCCGGTCGTTGGGAGACCAGCACTGAAGTGGACTTGAAAAAGGAAGAAGCTAATCTCGATCTGTGGGTTAGGATACCCATTAGGATAGTGCTTCGCAAAACCACATGAGCTTAAGCCGACAAAGCAAAGTATGAAGCTATAATTCAAGCCCTTGACTTAGCCTACATACTGGGGGCCAGGGAGGTCATCCTCTTTAATGGCTCTCAACTGATCGTCGATCAAGTCAAAAAATTTTTCACCACAGAGGGCATCTGCACACCAGATAGGCAGAAGAGAATGAAAGCACTCTTGAAAAATTTTCAGGCGTGGGAGTTTGCTTGTAAAGAAGAAAGTTAAAACAGTGGCGAAGCGGCCGAAGGTTCGTACGATCAGCAGATAGTGGTTGAGTTAACCCCCGTGACCTGATGAACCTCAAAGTTCCAGACATAGAATCCGTCATATGGCAGCGTCACACGCTGATCAACTACCTAAGTAAAGGAATCCTCCCTGAAGACAAATTTGAAAGAAGAAAACTACAAAAGCAAGTCATTCATTATTGTTTTGCTGGCACAGAACTATATCATCAGGTTGTCAACGGCCAGAGGTAAGACCTCCAGGCTCAGCACCCTCGCATAAGGAAGCCCAAGCACATGCCTATGAACCTTCTGAGGGTCAAGAATAAAGTATCTTAAAGGAATTTATTTTTATATTTTAAGTTCTTTTTAACTTTGATCGCAGTATTTTCATACTCATCAATCATGTTACGGGTTTTTACCCACAACATCTCAGGCTTCGTGCCCCTTTTATCAATAAAACTACTATTTTTTGTCAATTTTACTTACTTATTCAGATCCATCTATGATCAAACTATTCATAGCCCTGGCCAGACTTAAGTTGAAGTAACACACTCACTTTTTGCTACAAAAAGTAGGATATACTACTCGCTTAGAGTTAGACCATGTCTAGCTCAGCACTAGGCATTATTCGTAAATTGAACTCGTTAATTGATCAACTGCACCTACACGCCGATGGGGATGCCTATCACGTAGTTCCAGAAATTCTTAAATACTCAAGTAGCTAAGCAGAGACGTTGAAAGTCGGAAGCAAGAATGCCTGTTATCACACGGGAAAAAGTCGTCCCATTGTTGGCGCTAGCAGCCATCTCCTACATATGCAACCTAGCCACCAAATATTGGTGGACAACAGACGTAATTGCTCAAAGAAGATACACTGATAAACGTTCTAAACAGTAGGACATTCAGGATGACCAGAATCCATCTAATCCTTATGTGCACAAACATACTGTTTGACCATATATTACAAAACGTGTAATAACACAAGTACCTATAAGAGTATTGATGAACGACCATTTCATTAATAACAAACAGCGCGTAGGCTCATAATATATATTTAGTTCTTCCTGAATGCCACATTTGTTTATAATAATTGTAGAAAAAGAAGGAAAGGGAAGACTAAAAACCAAGAGCTCCTCGGAATTAACATGGCTGAAGATCCTTCATCTGGAGTGTAGCTACTAGCCATAAATAGTCACGAGTTCTTCTTTTCTTTTTGCAGCTTGAGATATGTCGGCCCGAGAATTCTATCAAAGCATATGGTCATTGGTGCAACCTAATCCCATCTTCTTGATCAAAGCAAGGATCTAAGAAGCGCTTTAGAACGGGCTTGACCTCCCCAATCATATCCGCTGAACTTAAAGAGAAAATTGAAGGCTTGCCGCAAAGTTTGATCATCTGAGTCAACCTCAACTGGTCAAACCAGAGAGCACAGCCCACAGATCTTCAAGCGCAAACAGAAGTCACCCGAGATCGGAAAGGCTTGAACTGGGAACCTACCACAGTGGAGCCTCTTTCCTTGGGTATCCCGAAAACAGTGGCTGGTGGAATGATGCAACGCTGACAAGATCGAACCAGCAGAACCAAGAGGCAGACTGGAGCCGTAAGTGGAGTTAGAGCTTGGCGACGCGCTAATCTGCTCATGACCCGGAGCTCTCTCCTCTTGCCTGCCATGAAACGGAGTTAGACAAGTAGGCTTCAGCCCTACTTCATCAAAGAGGCAATCTAAACACTAGAGAAATCCTGGCGGAGAAGCCATACAGAAGCTGAAAGGGCTAAGCATCTGGACCCAGTATGACAAGAAGAATATCACAACAACCGATGTGTTAGAAGATGAGTGCACCGTAATTAGTGCACGTGACACAATAAAGATATCCCAAAGGACATCGTTAGAATCTCGATCAAACTTCATGATTCGGAGAACTTTATTTGTTTCCTCATAGACGAAGAAAGAGAAAGAAGCAACTGTAGGTGAATTTCTTCCTATATGTCCTTCATGCAATATCCATTAGGAACAAAGAAGGTTTTTTTTTGAAATATCAAACTAGGATCGAAGGCAAACATTTTTTAAGGAAGAAAAGTTTCTCGCTATCATAAGAAATTGCTAAGGAAGAGAAGTATTTTTTGAGGAGAGTGTGTGAATTTTCCACTGTCGTGAAGTCTCTATTTATAGGCAAAAAGGGATAAGGATGGAGCACGAAACGGTCAAGCGTCATTATTGCTGGGGATATCAAACAGTTTGGAGCAGTTAATGGCAGTTCCTGAAAAGGTGCATGAGATCGATACCAACCAATGAAGGAATGAATGTCATTCATGGTCAAAGAGGCTGCGAGTTTTAAAGAGTCAGTGTGATATCTTTTCACATCCATGTCACTTTCACTTCCTGTCTGCTTGCGTCAGCACTAAACAAGTAGGGAGACTGACTGTGTGGGAAAAAATACGTCACCTGCTATTACGAGGATACGAGTCCAGCTGGCGAGACTAGACTTATCTTACAAGTCATCGGGTGTAGGGGATACACGCCCATTCCTGGAGCCAACAACCGTCTAGGCAGGACGGTTATAGGATGCAGAGTATACATTCGGCCGCCTAGGGTTTACAGTCTCCTAGTTAGGGTTTAGTATATACCACCGCCTTGAGTTATAGGCCCATGGCCTTATTATTCTTTATATTTTACCTTATTTAGGATTGGGTATCACTACTATAAATACTCCTCCTTACATTGTATTGTACATCAAATGATTCAACACCGAATCCGGCTATTCTCAAGGATTATGAATTACTCTACCTTTCTTTTAATTATTTCGTCTTGTTTATTCATTATTACTTTCATTATATTTACATACTTTTCCGTTATAGTTACTGTATATGGCTTGTGACCCTAACCATAAATAATTGTTTAACCTAGACGTACAATTTTAGGCATAAACACTATCTCGCATAACCCATGATTCTTCATGTCTAACAGTGTTGATTTTCATGCTATACTGTTTTAACCATATTTCTCTTTCATACCATATAGAGCAATAACCAGACTTGTTTAGGTGTACCCCGTCTATAGCAGTAGGTGTATGTTCACAAGGTATTTCATCCATTTGGAACTTCAGGCATTGGCATTCCTTTTTCTTTAAACAAACCTTGAATTATTTGTCTTCATGTGTTACCTTAAAGCTTTGATCATTAGTCTGGCCAACCTGTAAAAATAAACACTATAAGATTGCTAGTCGAGTTTTTATTAAGTAAAAAGAGAAACAACAACCAATGTAACAAGTTTTTCTTATATGTTTTTATCATACAAAAGTGTATTGTGTCATATACTTAAATTCATTATGTATGTTCTTTTTATCTTATTTTTCAATTCATCATCTGTTCATTTTGATTTTGCAAAGAAAACATCGTGTGCTTTCTTCCATCTTTGAGTAAATCAGCTTTGTAGCTTGTTCATTATGTTGTACATCATTGTCAATATTTATTTTTCCCTAGCTTGTAACAGAACATTATTCATGGATTCTACTATGTTTGTTGTCATCATGTCATATCTTCGATTTTGAAAGCAAGCTCTAGCCCATGTCTCTTGTGGTTCTTCCAAGAGGTAATCATAAGTTGCCCTGTCTGTTTCTTCATTTGCACTATGGAATGTGTAGACTCGAGATGCACTATGGAATATACTTATTACTGCATGACTCACGTTCCTTTTGTTAAGGTTTTTTTTTTCCAGATGATATACACAAATCCCATGCGTACATTCTAGATACACATTTGCAATTGCAGAATTCCGATCAGAAAGAATACCAAATTCTCACGGCTTCCAATTGCAATGCACAATAGTGTAAAGAACCAATTGTAGGCCAGATTATTTTCTGAGTCTACAACTCCAATGGCAAGAAGGAATATTTGGTTATTTGCATCCTTTGTCACTGCAACCAATAATGTTCCTTGATATCTTCCCTTGATGAATGTTCCATCGACAGCTATGACGAGTCTACAATGTTTCCAGCCTTCGATAGATGCCCCATAGCCGAAAAACATATATTTGAACCTGCATAATACAGTTGCAGTGTTATTAGAAAAATACATCAAAAATAGATATAGAGTCCCAGCTCTTTGTGATGTAACTCCATCTACAAAAATATTGAGTGTCAGCTTTTTATGATGGGACTCTATCTCTATAAATTAGGGAGTACATGGTTTTTAATACTGAGACTCCAACAAAATAACTGGGAAGTTCTAGTTCTTTATGCTGGGACTTCATGAAGAATAATAAGGATTACTGGGATTTTATCCAAAAAGAACTAGAATTTCCCATTTATTTTTCCATTCTTTACCTTTTTTCAGAGCAATGTGTGTGCCTGGATTGATGTCTTTCAACACATGTATATATGTAGGTAGTTGCTGAAAGTTCTCTTTAGGTGTCCCTCTAATCAAATTCACACCTTCTTGTATAGCATACTATGCCTTTTTATAAGAGATTTCAACCTCCAGTTTCCTTCTTATCTCTGCGATGACAAAATTAGGTTTAACTGGATAATTATCATCTCGCAGATTCTCAACAATCTCATCTCGTACAAATTTTAAAGTAGCATGTTTTTGGTCTCTTTTTTTTTCGCGACTGAGCAATTGTAATTCTTCTCACACTTCAATATTTTGAACAGTGTGGATTCTTTAATCCTAGAAGAACGAATAGTCCACTCACATTTTTTGTTCATACATACAAGTGCATATCTCGTTGTGCTTGATCTAACAACTTTGAATTCAAAGTGATTCGTAATTGTTATTGTTTTGAAACATTTAGTGACGCACTGCTTTTTCAAAAAAATGGATCCAACTCTTATGTCATCCAATTTTGCTTCTTCTTTGAGTATTGGACAAGGTGATTCTTTCACTTTCTTCTTTGAAGACCTCTTTCTTTTCTATGTGGCAGTTGATGTTTCAGGTGGTTGAAGAACCACAACCTCTTGTTATGTGTTTTCAGTATTCATTAACTGATGCATAGCAGTATCTATTGGTTCGACTTGAACACGTGGAGGAGTTAATGTAATAACTTCAAATGCATCGTTATTGTCAATCTTCATTATCATTTGTCTTTCAATGTAATAAAAAATTCTCAGACTGCAGAAATTATTTTGTAATGTCAATTATGAAACGTCTACTGTTGTAATATGAATTGTGCTTCATCAAGAGTAAGCAGCTGATTAAATCATCAGCTTTTGTTATAGGGACCCCTTGGCTTGTTCGAAGATTCATATCAAACCATATCACTACCTCAAACTTTTCTTCATCTAAATCTATGGATTTGAAAAGATGTTTTCTGAAATCTTCAAATGTATTGCTTTCACTGTGCATAAAAAGTTGTCTCATGATCTATGTATCTATAATCTAGCGTCAATTTCCCATTGAAAGCAATAATAATACAAATTTTTTCCATCCCTCCATTTTTTATTTGCATACAGTTACATCATATCAACAAATACAGTAAAATGACCTGGACAATTGCTATAATAAGATTCATACAACTTATTACTGGTTTATAATTTATTCAATTTTCATTTTTGTATTGGATAAAAGCTGACTGGACTTGAAAAGGTGACACGTGCCTACCACGTGGCATGAGCAGACATTTCAACGGACAGACATCCAACGGACAAACATTTATCACGAGCAGACCTAAAGGAGTTATGAAATACTTCAACAGCCAACACGGTCTAAGTGAGCAGTTATTAACATGATCATCCATGATCATTCAATTAATGGTCATTAAGGCAATCATTACAACCCAGCAGTTATGACTCCAACGGATATGTGCCCAGTAGTTACTTATCCAGACGGATCCACGCCCAGCGGTTACGAATCCTAACGGGTGCCTACCAGGCTTATAAATAGCATTCGCCTTAATCAATTGTAAAAAAACAACTTAGCTTCCAGTCTACAAAATCAATAAGAATACTCTCTCACTCTCGCTCAGATATTCTCTTTTGCTCATATTTCACTTATTACTTTAGTTCTTTGATCCTCTGAATGTGACTGGTATCGAAGAGCTCTTCCCGAAGATAAGCGATACGACACGGTTACTTCTCCTTGTTTTCGTTTATGCTTTACTTTTATTAGTTAATATTTGCATCTCGTTCTCGTATTATCATGATCTTAGCTCGCCGTTCAAACTCTTAATCTCAACTATTGATCGTGACTCCGCAAATACAAATTTAATTGTTAATTGGCCTAAAATCAGATCTAGGTTAAACAATTTGGCGACCACAGTGGGAGCCAGTCAATAGCCTTCGTAGGTTAACAGTTTATCTTTGATATTATACCTATTTTCGTCAGTCTTTTTGCTCTATAACTAACATGGCAGAAAGCAACTCTCAACGAACTATCGTAGGCAGAGAACAGGTAAATACTCCTTCACTCAGTCCTAACTACTCTCCTGATTATTCTCCCAATTACTCGTCCGATGGGCAGCAACAATCTTCCCAAGGACCGGTCAGGCAGCGATATAGGCTTATGCGCTCTCAGAGCATTACCCCACCCAGGAGACGGCGCCATAGGAGTTTCTCCCCTGGCCGAGGGAACCTCCAAGAAACACTTTTTTCTTTCATGCAGGAACAGGCAGAAGTAAACCGAGGAATAAACGAGGCATTCACCTCTCTCCGAAGGAGTAACCCTTCAACTGCAAGGGCTGACGCTGCAGCACCTGGTCGTGACGCACCTTCTTCACATACTTCAAGGCAAGGTGGAGAGATGAACAACGGTGGTACTGCAGATCCAACGACCCAAATCAATCAAAATCAGAACGGAGGGTCTATGGCGCCTACGGATGTGAGCCTTGTTGTGGAAGCTCTCACCAAACAATTAAAAGAAAGCCAGGAAGCACTTCAAAAGTCTCTCCACGAGAGAATTGATCAGATACCAGACGCTCCACCCACATTGAAGAAAGTCGATGTCCAGCGTTATTCACTGCGACCCTGGAAGAAGGAGGCAGCCCCAAAAGCGATACCTAAGACGTTTAAAATGCCAAACATCCTGAGGTATCGCGGAGCATCTGATCCCAACGATCATCTCATGATGTTCAGCAACTTTATCAAGGCTAGCGATCTCACCGACGAGGAGATCAAATCTGTTCAATTGAAGGAGTTCGTGGAAACCCTAGCAGATGGAGCTCTGCGATGGTATTCAATGTTGCCGCCCAACTCTTTTGGGTCTTTCGCAGAGATGGCTGAATTGTTCGTGAAGGCACACACAGGTGCTCAAAAGACGGAGACCCGCGTAGAGGACATCTTTGAGATCAAGTAAAGACCCGACGAGTCTCTCTGCAAGTACGTGGATCGCTTCCAGAGAGAACGTATGATGCTCCCCAAAGTACCAGACAGATGGGCAGCGATCGCGTTTACCAACAGCTTGGATATTAGGAGCTCAGAGGCTACGGGTAGACTTTATGAGTCTCTTCACGAGTTCCCAGCAGCTAGTTGGTCAGATGTCTACAACCGTTACAATTCCCAGGTACGTATCGATGAAGATAAATTGATTGGAACAGGTACTCGAGGAAGAGCTCAGGCATGTAGTGGTGGATCCGGCGGAAAGGCAGAGACTGAGAGAGCAGACGTACGTTATGAACCGTACCCCGATCAGTCACCCAGCCATTCCAAAGGACGCAACCGCAACAACAAATGATTGTCCCGGAGAGATGATTCAGAATCAAGCCTCCGTGGAGCCCCAAGCCTGCCGAGTTTCAACATAGAGACGTCTGAAGTAGTGGCAGCACTCAAAGACATGGGAGAGAAGGTCAAGTGGCCGAAAGACATGAAGACCAACCCAAGCAAGCGAAACCAGGACCTGTGGCGCGATTCCATCGTGACCATGGCCATACCACCGAAGACTGCAAAGCCCTCAGGTATGAAATTGCTCATTTGTTGAAACAGGGATTCTTGAAGGAGTTCCTGACTGAGAAGAGAAAGCAGACTCACGCGAAGGCACAGCAGAACAAACCTGGCCCTCCACGAGCATCCTCTCCAAGGAGGACAGTTAATGTTATTTCATGTGGAATCGAGGTGGACTCCGTTACTTTCACAGCAAAGAAGTATGCAAAGGTCTCTATCACAAACAATAAGCGCCCATGATCAGAAGAAGTAATCACATTTGAGGACTCTGATGCAAATGGCTCGCAATTTCCACATGCTGATACGTTAGTCATAACGCTACGCGTGGCGGAGTTCGACGTCAAGAGAGTACTTATTGATGCGGGCAGTTCCGCGAACATTATCCAATCACGGGTTGTCAGAGAGATGCAGCTGTCAGACAAGATCGTATCCATATCTCGAGTTCTATCCGGCTTCAACAATTCAAGCGAGAAGACTCTCCGGGAGATTACCCTGACGACTCTTGCCGAAGGGGTAGCGAAGGAAACAACTTTTTATGTTGTCGATGCGGATCTAGCCTACAACATCATTTTGGGTAGACCTTGGATCCACGACATGCAAGCTGTTCCTTCGACTTATCATCAAGTATTGAAGTTCCCATCTGAATGGGGAGTACGTGAGGTCCGAGGAGAGCAACGCTCTGCCCGAGACTGCTATTCTGTGGCTCTCAAACTGCCCGAAGAGAACAAATAGCAATTACAGCGACCGGGGCCATACATACCACCTGAAGAGGCTAAGTACGAGGTCCCGGAATTCATCACGAAGATGGACGAAAGAGAAAACCACATGCCAACCGTAGAAGCTCTAGAACCCGAAGAATTGTTTGCCGACAAGCTAGAGCGGAAGGTGTACTTAGGAACCGAACTGAACGGGCGCCTACGGGGAGTCACCACGAGTTCCTCAAGGAACGGCATACAACATTCGCCTGGTCCCACGCAGATATGACAGGTATTTCTCCTGACATCATTACTCACAGGTTGAACGTTGATCCGTATCACCGCCCGGTGAAACAAAAGACGCGCCAGCAAGGAGCCTTTCGGAACCAAATCATCAATGATGAGGTCAATCGGCTACTGAAAATCTGTTCAGTACGTGAAGTCAAATATCCACACTGGCTAGTCAACGTGGTTGTCGTACCTAAAAAGAACGGCAAATGGCGAGTCTGTATTGATTTCACAGATCTAAACAAAGCCTGCCCAAAGGATTCATACCTCCTTCCCAGGATAGATCAACTGATCGATGCAACAGCCGGACACGAGGTGCCCACCTTCCTTGACGCGTACTCCGGATATAACCAGATATTGATGGATCCTGAAGACCAGGAGAAAATGGCGTTCATAACCTGTCGAGGTACGTATTGTTATAAAGTTATGCCATTTAGACTGAAAAATGAAGGTGCAACTTATCAGCGTCTAATTAATCGAATGTTCCATGACCATATCGGAAAGACTATGGAAGTGTACATCGATGACATGCTGATCAAATCCAAACGAGCAGAAGACCATCTGGCACATCTGAAAGAAGCTTTCCGAATCTTGGATCAGTATAACATGAAGCTGAATCCAGAGAAGTGTGCTTTCGGAGTCGGATCGGAGAAGTTTTTGGGATTCATTAGTTCTCAGCGAGGAATTGAAGTCAATCCCGCTCAGATTAAAGCCATTGAATCAATCCCAGATGTACTTCACAACAGAAAAGATGTCATGAAACTGACGGGGAGAGTGGCAGCTCTACGCAGATTCATTTCCCGATCATCTGACCGTTACAAGAGTTTCTTCGATGTTTTAAAGCAGAACAAGGAGTTCGAATGGACCCCTGAATGCCAGCAAGCATTGAAGGATCTAAAAAAGTATCTATCCAATCCACCATTGCTCTCCACACTCAGGAGGGTGAGCAGCTGCTAATCTACTTGGCAGTCTCAGAATCATCGGTAAGCGCTGTACTAGTTCGGAAAGAAAAAGGTAAACAACTTCCTATCTATTACATTAGCAAAGCTCTAATTTATGCAGAAACACGCTATCAACCTTTAGAAAAATTGGCACTGGCACTAGTAACTGCTGCTCGTAAGTTACGCCCTTATTTTCAAAGTCATTCGATAGCTGTGGTTACAACCTTTCCTTTACGAAATGTTCTGCACAAACCAGAATTTTCAGGAAGATTGGTAAAATGGGCTATAGAATTATCTGAATTTGATATCACCTATCAGCCTAGGGTAGCAATAAAGTCACAAGTTCTAGCAGACTTCGTGGCAGACTTCAGCACTAATATATACCCTGAAGCAGAAAGGGAAGCTATTCTTTATGCAGGCAGGCTCCTAGCACATGGACCCTTCACACAGACGGCTCCTCGAGCATCAAAGGGTCCGGGCTTAGATTGGTCCTCGTTGCTCCATCCGGCGAGACGGTAAGGCAGGCTATCAAGTGCCCATTTATTACTAATAATGAGGTCGAATATGAGGCCGTTATTGCAGGATTAGAACTAGCCCGAAGTTATGGAGCAACCATCGTCAAACTAAAAAGCGACTCTCAACTGGTGGTCAATCAAATAAATGGAGGTTTCATTGCACGAGAATCCAGGATGCAAGTGTACCTCACCCGAGTAAAAGAGCTCCTAGCATAGTTTGACGAATGGGAAGCAATTCAGATTCCACGGGAAGAGAACCATGAAGCTGATGCTCTTGCAAACATGGGATCAGTGGCAGAGATAGGGGCAGCCAGCTCTTCAGCTGTTGTTCAACTTCTCTACACGACCATGGACAGAGAAAAGTTCGAAGTCAACACCATCAATGCTACTTAGGACTGGCGGAATGAGATAACAAATTATCTTATGCATGGAACTCTACCCGCAGATACAAGGGCTGCTCGCAAACTCCAAGTGAAAGCTGCTCGTTATACAATTCTCAACGGCGAACTTTACCGCAGGATGTTTGCAGGACCTCTCGCAAAATGTCTCGGACCAAATCAAATCAATTATGTGATAAGAGAAGTCCACTAGGGTTGTTGCAAGAATCACTCCAGGGGCAAGGCATTAACCTGGAAGCTGATTCGTGCAGGTTACTATTGGGACAAAATGGAGAAAGATACGAACGAATTTGTCAAGAAATGTGACAAATGCCAGAGGTTCGCCCATCTTCTCCATCAGCCAGCAGAACCACTTCACTCAATAATCTCCCTGTGGCCCTTCATGAAATGGGGAATGGACATCGTTGGTCCTCTTCCCACAGCACCAAGGGGGATGCGCTTCTTATTAATCATCACTGACTACTTCACAAAGTGCGTCGAAGCGGCAGTATATTCAAGGATACGACAAACGGAAGTCGTCGACTTCCTCTGGCATTTTGTCGTATGTCGCTTTGGAGCACCTAAAGAAATAATCATGGACAACGGCCCGCAATTTATCGGCCAGAAAGTGACTAGATTCCTCAAGAGGATCACTTCCTCTCCGCATCATCCTGTTTCTAATGGACAGGCAGAGTTTACCAACAAAATCATCGTTGAATCCCTTAAAAAGCGCCTCGAGCAGGCAAAGGGATGTTCGGTAGAAGAGTTACCTGGAGTACTATGGGCCTAGCGCACAACAATAAAAATGAGTACCGGAGAGACTCCTTACTCATTGGTATATGGTGCAGATGCTCTAATCACAGTTGAGATTGGAGATCCCAGCCTGCGATATGCACATGCCATTGAGGAATCAAACTCAGTCAACCTCTCCGAAGAGCTGGACCTCCTCGAAGAACGCATGGAACTAGCTCTTGTATGAGTAGTCGCTCAAAAAGAACGAATCGAGCAATATTACAATCGGGGACTGCACGTACGAAGCTTCCAGGTTGGAGACTTCGTACTCAGAAAAGTCTCCCAGAGCACACATGAGACAAATTCAGGGAAGCTTAGTCCTAATTGGGAAGGCCCCTACAAAGTAATTGATTCAGTCGGCAAGGGATCTTATCTTTTGGCACGACCAGACGGCTCCACTGTCCCGAATAGTTGGAATGTGGTTCACCTCAAAAGGTATCACTTTTAAGTGGTAAAACGGTTAGTTATCTTACACTTGCCTTTTATCTTTACAAAAGTTCTTACTTTTATTATATCTTCTTTCTAAATAGTACTAACGACCTAAACAAGGTCAGATCCGTTTAGCTCAACTAGTAGAGCTCGAAGTTCTTCAACTTTGCGGCTGTGGGTTCGAATACCACAACGGACACACTCCTCGTTTGGTTATATGTGTTCTATATGCAACTCACCGAAAACTCTTTTCATGTTATCACTTTAAGTGCTCCAACATAAAAACAAGGGGGGTGGTGAGAGGCCCCTGTAGGCCAGATAAGAACTTCATAAAGGCGAAGGACCTTACCAAAAGGCGAATTTTTAAAGTTTTTCAAAAACGTTTACTTGACAAGACTTCTACGAAAATAAGAGGATTCGTTCACAAAACCAAACTCTTACGTGATAAGACTTCCAAATAAGAGAAGTCGTTCACAAGGCCAGCGACTCGGCCAGAGCCAATCTACAAAGCCGTGCAACAACTTCCGACTATCAAAACGATAAGCAAAGTTATATGCACAGAGCAATGATTTGGCCAAAACTCTAACGACCACGACTCGGTCAGACTACTTACAACTTACGACCTCTTCCTAACAAAAGGCTAAATTAAAAACATTTGGGCAAATTTTCGGAGATACGAACTTAATAAAGTTCAAAGTTCAGAAAACTCCCAATCATACGGCACGAAAGCCATAACACATGCAAAAAAAAGATCAAGAGTTCAAACTAAATATAGCCACTGAACAGATCTAAGTAGCATATATACATTATACTGTAAATTGATAAAATGCCGAAAACGGCTGACAAAAGTTTACAGAGTGTTCAAAGGCCAAACAAAACCGGCCATACAAAGGACCAGAAAGTCTTTACCAGACTTCTGTCCACCAACAAACAAGTTCGGCTCTTGCCAGAAAATAAAAAATACATCAATCAAAGATTGAAAAAGGGCATCAACATTTAGGGATACGACCAGAACTCGACGCACCAGCTCCGTCAGCTCTGCCATCGTCCCCTGAATTCTCGCCGTCATCTTCGTCTTCATCTTTATCTTCGCCTTCAGACTCCTCAAGAGAGAGATTCAATGCTTGTCTTATTCTACGAACAATGCTCTTTGTTGTCTGCAGCATCTCCTCGACATTAACTTGTCTAGCCTGAATCTGCACGAGCAATGTACGCTTGGCCTCAAGAGCAGCAAGCTTGGCTTTGATTTCAGACTGATCTCGCTGGTTTGCCAAGTCCTTGGTTAATGTGGTCTGAGCACTCATTAATTGAGCGACCTGATCCTTGGCAGCTTGGAGATCAGCCTGGCTTTAACAGATCCTTCATTGGCTCTCTGCAGATCCATCTCAAGGGATGCACGATCCTCAATAGCACTGTTCAATGAAGTTCGACATTCTTCAAGCAATCTCTCTAGACCCTGAGCAGAACGTGCGAACCCTTCTCTCTCTTCGAGAAGAAGGTCCTTCTCCCTGGTGAGTGCGTTGATTTGCTCAACACGTTCATTGTTGACATCAGTCACCGATTAACCTCACCACCAAGGAGACCACACTGCTCTATCAGAGTCTTGTTCTCCTTCAGAGCTTCTAGCAACTCTTTCTTTATTTCGAGCACTTGATCGGCGTTGTTCAGCCTAGAGTGAAACATGAGCTCAGCAACCAGCATACTTGACTGAAAAAGCAAAATAAGTCAAGGTTAGAAGTTTGAGGCTAAAGTTATTCCCAAAACAAAGCGGAAAATACTTACCCGGGCAGAGTCAGCAGCAATCTGGAAGGCTAATTCCTCATCGCTTAGCTCCATCAGCACCCATTCTTCACGGGGACCAATAAGCGAAGAGACCGCCTTAGCCAAGCCGCCTGGCCCAGTTATGAAGTTAACATCAGGGGCAAGTTTCAAAGTATGCTTCCTCTCACAGAACTTGGGTTCCCAAGCCTACTCAGAGGGATAATTCGGCCCAAACTTGTAACGGACACCCCTGATGTCCTTCAACTCTGTCCGTCCACCAATGACTGACCGCCAAACGAATCTTAACAATGAAAGGTTAGAGTCACCTTCCACTCCAGGATTTATCGTCTCGCACTCGCGAAGACCAACAAGCGTCGCCCCCTCAGTAGCCACATTCTCCAGGTCCTCGAAACGAAAAACACGAGGACCCCAGCTACCCTCTTGGGGAACTTCTTCCCTAACTTCTTCTTTCACCTCTTCTTTTTCTTCTTCTTCACCTACCTTTCTCTTCCCCTTATCTACACAAGAAGGACCTGCCTCCACCCCGTCATCAACTCGGGGACTCCTCTGCGGAGTACAGACAGCCTCCTCCTCGGCCCTTCTTCTGTCACTACGAAGATGAGGCCTTCGCCTAAGAGGAACATCAATTTCGGCCTCAGTGTCCGAAAGATAGATAACCTCCTTGGCTACACCCTCTCCCCGTGCAGACTCGGGGACTTCAGCAGTAGCATTGGCATTCTCTTCTACGGGCTCCGGTACACTGGCCCTAGAAGAAGGCTCACCACCAGCCGACGAGGTTTGCCCTGCAGCCACGGAAGTCTTACGAGCAGACTTCTTCCGTGTTCCGCCCTTGCCCTGGCTCCTCTTCTTCCTCTTCAGGGAGCCAAGTCCACGGGACAAGACTTCCTCACCCCCCCTCCCTGCTGCGCAGTGCATCCACCGAAGCTAGTATAGCCTCAGCCTCAGCGTCTGGGTCGGAAACAGGCTTGGAAGGCCCGTCTTGGGGGGGGGGGGGACGAGCAGGAAAGAAATCTCCTGAAGTGCCAAACCTACAAAAAGGTAAAATGGTCAGACACGGAGAAATTTCGAAAAAGAAGAATGATCATGAAAGCAGAAATATTCTCACCATGATTTTGTACAATCAAACTTTTGTGAGCGGCAAAATATGCCCACTCTCTTCTCTTAGAAGCGAACTCCTTCAAAATTGGCTCAACCCACGCCGTCAGATCTTCAACAAAAATGAGCCCGTCGTAGGGTTGCTTGGCCGCTACTCAAAGAAATTGAACGGAGTTAGCAAACGAGAAGAAGAAAGAGCACAAAAAATTTCAAAAAAAAAAAAAAAACACTCGGGGACTTACGCTTCTTATTCCAGACTTCTGGAAGATGAGCCTTGACGTCAAAAGTCAAGGCCGAGGAGCGCACGAACAAATACCGGTGCACCCAGCCTCGGTCACCAGTATCCTCAGAACTGCGCACCAAGCCCTTGCTTCCGCGCAACCTGGCATTTACATAACCGTCTTTAAAAATTTGTATACTGTATAAAGAAATAAAATGCTCGTAGCCAAAAGATTGATCGGTTCCTATCGCGAACCAATCTAAAAGAGTAACTATTCTATATATACTGGGGCTTAGTTGCCCCGGACAGAGAAGGTACTCCCTGCAGAGCCTCTCCAGCACAGCATGCAGGGGTAACCTACATCCCACTGTGAAAGGGTAGGTGCACATGGCTGTCCACCCAGCCCTATGGGAAGTTATATTCTCCTCCGCGGAGACCGGCAAGAGGGGAACCTCATCGCCCCAGTGGCAGTCCGTCCTCACTCGTGGGATCACCTCTTTCGTGATCCCAGACTTAAACCTATACGCCGGCCAGTTGCGCGTATCTCCCTCTCTATTATTAAAGGACTTAATGTTACAGTCCGCTTCCAGTTCACCCCATTTTTTGGGGATAATTTCTGCAGCATAGCTTGGGTAGCCCGGGGCCTGGGAGTGGCCGCCGAGGAACTACCAGCAATATCAGTGCTTTGATTTTTCCTAGGTCTTAAAGTCATGGTTTCAGGAAAAATATGAAGTTGTCGAGAAGAATTCAAAAGCTAGTTCAAAAGTTTTCAAAGAACAGCGGAGAAGAAATAAAGACAAGTAAAAAGTTTCTCATCAAGTAAACCCCTATTTATAGGAGTGAAGATTCAGCCCCACAACTTCCTTCGAGACACGTGGAGGTCATCAGAGAAACTACGATCAGATCTGGCCGTCGAAAGAAAGAATAGGGTTCATCAAAACTTTATAGTATCATCATTACTTTGAAGAGTAGCAGTCACCTAGCGATCAACAGACGACATGTGCACCGTGACTGAAGCGGTTAAAATTATTACTTTTACCCTTGGGGCGCGCAATAGTCACTTCAGAATGGACTGCAGTTCCGCAGGCGTGCCAGCTGCAGTTACTTTTTTATACGGCTCATTAAATGTGCATGTCATAAGGGCTTGTCACTTAGCTGATAAGGTTCGTACGTCATCTGGCTACATCACACGAAGACAAAAGTTCACAAGAAATTCCCGCCAAAAATCATATCCACTCCTCGAACAGATACTCTGCTCGAGAAGTGCGGGGACTATCTGTATTGGATAAAATCTTACTAGACTTGAAAAGGTGACACGTGTCTACCACGTGGCATGAGCAGACATTTCAACGGATAGACATCCAACGGACAGACATTTATCACGAGCAGACCTAAAAGAGTTATGAAACACTTCAACAGTCAACACGGTCTAAGTGAGCAATTATTAACATGATCATCCACGATCATTCAATTAATGGTCATTAAGGAAATCATTACAACCACTCCAACGGATATGTGCCCAGCAGTTACTTATCCAGACGGATCCACGCCCAGCGGTTACGAATCCCAACGGGTGCCTACCAGGCTTATAAATAGCATTCGCCTTAATCGATTGTAAAAAAACAACTTGGCTTCCAGTCTACAATATCAATAAGAATACTCTCTCTCTCTCGCTCAGATATTCTCTTTTGCTCATATTTCACTTATTACTTTAGTTCTTTGATCCTCTGAATGCGACTGGTATAGAAGAGCTCTCCTCGAAGATAAGCGATACGACACGGTTACTTCTCCTTGTTTCCGTTTGTGCTTTACTTTTATTAGTTAATATTTTCATCTCGTTCTCGTATTATCATCATCTTAGCTCGCCGTTCAAACTCTTAATCTCAACTATTGATCGTGACTCCGCAAATACAAATTTAATTGTTAATTGGCCTAAAATCGGATCTAGGTTAAACAATTTTTATTTCAACGAGAAGAACAAGCCAAAGTATAAAATATTGCAATCGTTCTTCAATGATGACCCAAGTCCTAATATTCTTTTCTGCGGTTCTTATCAATTTCATCTCTATTTCAACCGAGAACAACAAGTCATAGTATAAAGTACTGCAATTATGCTTCAATAATGAACTAACTCTCCAGCATTTTATATTGTGACTCTTATGAATTTCATCTTTATTTCAACTGGGAACAACAAGTCACAATATAAAGTACTGTAATTATGCTCCAACAATGAACAAAGTTCCAGCATTTTATATTGTGACTCTTTTGAATAAAGTAAATATGCATAACCACAGTATAAGGTACATGACTTTTGCTTCAATAAGGAACTAAGTCCCAGTTTTTAATATTGGATTTTTTTATCTCTTTCTATGTATTTTCTTTCCATATTTGAATATTATTAGTTTCAATATTTGACTGAAACTACTGAAATTATTTAAATATATATATACACAAATCGCATTGCAACAACAAATTCGTTGAATGAATCGCATATTTTATAGTAAAAATAAACTGAAAATCACGAACTTTTATTTGAATATTCTATTTTAACTACTGTAATTGCATATATTCCTTCAAAAAACTACTGAAACTATGAAAATTCATCAGAAAAGTTGAAAAAATAGAGCTCAAATTATATATACACTGATAGATTATGAATCAACAGTCATAATAACAGATTAAAAAAGCAGAAGCGATACCTTTTTCACACAATTTTACAGTTTGAATTTGAATTTTTGAGATATTGGTTCTGATAAAGAGAAGTGTTGTTTTTATTTAGCGAAAGAGCTATGGTGTTTTTACTCTATTGTTATGGGAGATCCGGCAAGTTGCTATAGGTTTAAAGTTATATATATATATATATTTAAATGTATGGGGTGTTGTCAATGACAGTAGCCCGTAGGTGTGCGGGAAATTTTTTGGCTATTTCTCAATAAATTATGAAATAGTGGATGAAACTTATTTAGGGTGTCCAAAAATGACTACTCATCAATTTTTCACGTTTAAATTCACATAAAAGCGTTAGTAGGCCTCCTCCAAAGACTTAACAAATGGGCCTTTGCCATCCTTGTTTTTGCAGTACTTGGCTACGTTGGAAAAATAACAAAATAGATATAGCTACCTTGCTTTGTTAATTAATCAAATACTTACCTAAGAATTTAAGAAAATAGTTACACATGAATAAATATTTGATTCATACTGCAACTAAGTATTAATTAAAAAAATATTATGCTTTTGCCAACATTAAACAATTATACTCATTCAACATAACCTCACGTTTTTCGAAGCACTTTCTATTTCTAGTTAGCGCTCTTTTTTTATTGCAACTCTTTTAACACTTAAATGATATATAGAGCTTATTCTTCAACAAGGAAATTGTATTCACCTTATATTTCCATCAGGAAGTCATTACTTTGGTCTTCCAAAGTAGTAAAATAGACCGGGACTTTACATTCTCCCTCCTCTCCTTAAAGAACATTCGAAAGAATATTCGTCCTCGAAATTTGAATGTTCAATCCTTATGGATTAGACTTTGTGTCATTTCTTTGCTTCACTTGAGGTCCAAAGTTTGATTAACTCCCTAAATTTTTAAAAATTTTGGTATAGTTTCCTCTGTAGCTGGAGTTACCAAAAAAATTTAACATGCTCAACATCAACCACAACTAAACACACATCTAATTAATTATCCCAACTCATCATACATAACATAAATATAGTTGGGGTACATATATTCCAAGCCTTGGCCAAATATATATTCTAGCTCACCTTGTTGTCAACAGAGAATAAATATAACGTATTTCTTGAATTGCACACATAGATCATCTGGCCATGAGACTGGTCTTGATTTTTCTTTTTTGTACTTTCACGTTTTACACTCTCCCCGCCAAATCAATTCATGCATGCTGAATTTCAAGAGATGGAGGACAAAATGCATAGTCTCCAACAGCGAGGATTACAACAATCGTGGTTGGTGTTTTTGTTACGTGGCTTTGCATACTTTGGATATTTGTTAATATGTTCCTTTCCTAGAGGTTTTTACTAGGAAGTGTAAGTTTTCTTCTGATGTTTCCGCTTCATAGTTTGCCTTGTGTTGTTGCTAACTGCCGATCTGTACTTCTTATAGTGAATTATGTGACTAATCTTTCCATCCCTCATGAAGCTCCAGTCGAGTAGGTCACTGCAATATTGGTCGGTCTGAATTATTGGCGAGTGAAGGATCACAATACGTTACTGCTCCGCTGTAATTGTCGATCTTCATCTTATTAGTAGCTTGATTCATTTTCTTCCTCAGGTCTCTCGCGTCGAGAGATGCCAGTGTTGGAGGACATAAAAATAGTTTCTCTGTATCTTGGTGCATTGTCCGACCTATCCGCTTCGGCTGAGAAAGTCGCTGGATTGGCCAGGAGCTCTCATTCCTCAAAGAGGAAAAGGTCAAGTAGTTCTGTAAGGGTTGTTGTTGTTGATACCTGTAAGAATATGGATCACGGGTCATGGGTCGCTCCAATTGGGCTGATCCGACCCGGTTAGGAGAAATAAGAATATGTGGTTAAAGGAAGTTACCACATTCTACCACATCTCCTATACTTCCTCCACTAAAGGGATATGCAAAAGTGGGGGAGTGGGGAAGTGGGGGAGTGGGGAAGATAGTGGGAAGTTACATTTGTTTCTTCCAACTTCTTTATATTATATATAAGAAGAAGAAGAAACAAAAAAAGATAGAAAACAAGAAGAAGAAGTAACTTTTTCACTCTTCTTATTATTCCACCAAAAAGACACAAAACAAAAGGAAGGCATTTAGTTGGTGACAATTAAACTTTGTTTCCTAGTGATTCAAAGTAGACTTGGGCAATTGCAAGGTGATAAATACAATCTTCCGCTGTGGTGTTAACAGGTACACAATTCATGTTCCTGTTACCGTTATTAATTTCTAACAATTGGTATCAAGAGCCAGGATTAATTGTTCCAACTTAATGTCGATGTTTTATTTTTTTTTTTGTATGTGTACAAAACATGAAAAGAAAATAATAGACAAAAGTTTCATAGTGGTTGATGAAAATATTGAATGTTAACAGCATAATATAGTGTCTGAAAATTAAAATTAGTCTAGCCCATAAAAAATTTTCGACATGATACATATTTTTTTTAGATTGTACTCGTTTGGGGCTTTCCGTTGATATATTATACATCAAAAACGGATTTAAAACGAGTAAGATATGAATTTTTGAAGTTATGCTGAAAATTGGACAGTTTTATAAAAAACTGCGTTCTGTAATTTGATTTCTGCAAATTACTGGTTTAGAATTAAAATATGGGTTATATATTTTCATAATCTACTCGTCACAAGCTTTCCGTTGATATATTATATGATGATAAACGGATTTAAAATGAGTGAGATATGAAGTGTTGAAGTTCTGCCAATAAATGTGTTTCTCTTCGAATGACTTCGTAATAGCCAAACTATTATGATGGTATACAACCCTTACAGGCATTCTTCTACAAGTTGTGACATATGTTGTCATATTGAATGGTATGTCCATTCTTATTGTTTCATTGTTCCTATTTCAGAAATGGCTGAACAGGGACAAGCTCGACTTGCTCCAAGTGGGAGTGGTATTGGAAATCGAGCAAGAGGACAACGTAGAAGAGTACGTCGTCGTATGACATATTCCCGAGGACGTGAAGTCATAAGGAATGATGTTTCCAGGACGATGCAAAATGTGCTAAGGGATGCAAGGGCTATACGAAGAGAAAGAGAAAAGAAATTTAGAGAGCTTAGGGCTTCACTGGCTGATCAAATTGAACATTATCAGTTTACCCGAAATGCACTAATTGATGCTACTGGCGAAATTGAACTTTATGATTGGGAATCCTTAGCAATTTTAGTAGATTCACTTGGAGAACCTTTAGGTAGCATTTTAACTGATATTTATCACGAGATTTGGCCAAGTGAATCTTTTTTTGGGTTTATATTCTTAAATTTGAAGCCGAGTGGGAGAATCGTCTCTACAACTACTTGTAATTTATTTATTTTTATTAATGAAACTTTGTTATTTGTTTGTAAGATTACATGTCATTTTATTTGTTTAATTTTTATGTGTGGCAATTAAAAAAAAAAAATAAGAATGACATGATATTGAAAATCTTAACGAGATACACACTATGAGAAATGATTTTATAAAATATTAGTTGAACATTTAGTTGTAGATGATGAATGGAAACTTAGTAACCTTTCGATTCTATACTAAGTGTAAAATTAATATTTTATTTAATTGATTCGCCTAAGTGTGCATATCACATGCGAGAATGATGAGTAATAAATACACTTGCATTATTGTTTCATTTAACAGACTATGGCATCAAAAACTATCATTGCTGACTTAAACAAGGGTGACAAACTAAACGGCGAAAATTATGATATTTGGAGCCGTAAGATGTGGTATGTGCTGGAAGAGCAAGATGCTTTAGAAGCTATTAACCATGTCATGGTTTGCCCAGAGGAGGGTAACACTGCCCAACATAGGAGGGATCTTGAGGCTTACAATTCTTGGAAAAAGAAAGATGCCACTGCACGTGGAATCATTGTAAGCTCGGTTGTGGATGATTTCATTCACGAGTGTGAACAATTCCCTACTACTCATGCCATGTGGGCACATTTGAGAGAAACATATGGGGGTACTACAGTGACCCGCCTTAGACAGCTGACTATCAAATTTGACACTTACAAGAAGCGTCATGACCACAGTGTCAAACAACACCTTAGGGTGATGTCAAACATGATAGCTCAACTCAAAAGTGCTGGTCATATTCTCTCTGATGAGCAGCAGGTTCAGGCAGTAATCCGGTCTCTTCCAAGTAATTGGGAACATCTGAAAGTAAACTTGACCCACAGTGACAGCATCAAAACTTTTGGTGATGTTGCTCGCCATGTTGAACTTGAAGATGAGCGGCTTGGTGCTGCAAAAGATATACCCACTGCCTATGTGGCAGAATCAAGTGGTAAAAAGGCTTCAGGATTCAAGCGTAAAAATGATTGGAAGAAAGGCGGAAAGGGCAAGGAGACTGGTGAGGGACCCTCAAAGAAGAGAAACAAACCAAACTCTAAGAAGGGAAAACGGTTCTTTAAGAAGAAAGACAAGAGCAAGATGAAATGCTACAACTGCCAAGTGCCGGGACACTTTGCTCGTGAATGCACTTAGCCGAAAAAGGTAGCATTTCAAAACGCATCTCTAAGTGCTACATTTGTTTCTAGCACCGTTTTATTAACTGAATCTTATCCTGTGTGGATTGTAGACTCAGGGGCCACCGACCATGTGACCCGTGATCGAGAAGCGTTTGTGGAGTACCGTCGAGTACCATCTGGATCAAGGTGGATATATGTAGGAAATAATGCGAAGGTTGAAGTCAAAGGTCTTGGCACTTGCAGGATTGACTTGCGTGGTGGCCGTACTTTGATGTTGCATGACGTCCTATATGCTCCAGAAATTCGACGGAACTTAATATCTGTGTCTGTACTTCTTAATTTAGGTTTCTGTTTGAACTTTAGTCGCAATGTTGTGAGAATTACTCAAGACAATGTTTTTTATGGTTCTGGACATCTTTACGATGGTTTCTTTGTATTAAGTTGTAATCCTTCTACTTATGACTATTATGTGGACCGTTGTGTTATGGCATGTTCTTCTAGTAATAGAGATGTTGACATTATTACATGGCATGCTAGATTAGGTCACATTGGGCAAGATCGAATGAATAGATTGGCAAAGGAAGGACACTTGAGTTCTTTCTCAAAAATTGAAATGCCAACTTGTGAACAATGTCTTGCCGGAAAGATTACACGTAAACCTTTTGAGAAGGCTAAGAGAGCTGACTTTCCATTGCAATTAATCCATTCAGACATCTGTGGTCCAATTAACGTGAAGGCAAGATCTGGTGCCTTGTACTTCATTACGTTTATTGATGATTTCACGCGTTTTGGTTATGTTTATTTGATTTCTCATAAATCCGAAGCACTTGAGTGCTTCAAACGATACATGAATGAGGTTGAGAATCAATTAGACAACAGTATAAAAACTCTAAGAACTGATAGAGGGCGTGAATATCTTTCAAGACAATTTATTGACTTGTGTAGTTAAAAAGGAATCACCAGACAATTAACTATTCCTTATACACCTCAGCAAAATGGTGTAGCAGAAAGGAGGAATAGAACTCTATTGGATATGACAAGATCAATGATGGCGCAAGCTAATTTACCTATCTCTTTTTGGGGAGATGCGTTATTAACTGCAGCCTATATATTGAATAGAGTGCCTTCTAAGTCAGTTCCTTCCACTCCTTATGAGCTATGGACCGGCCAGAAACCAAACTTGGATTATTTACGACCTTGGGGTTGTGCTGCATTCATAAAAGATTCTTTTAACAAGTTTGGTAAACTGGGTCCAAAAGGCAAGAAATGTATCTTTATAAGATACTCAGAACACTCCAAAGGGTATGTGTTTATTGGTGAATTGGAGGATGGAAGTGTTACTGAAATTGAATCACGAGATGTCACATTTTTAGAAAATGATTTTCCTAAGAAGGGTGAAGTAAAGGATGGAGAGCCTCTTTATGAAATGTTGAACTCAAATGGTCAGCAAGTGTCTTCTGACGCATTTGATGATCTAATTGATCAAGAGTATGGTGCTGATCTGAGTGGGAGCTTTTCAATACAAGATCCTTCTTGTGAATCTGAGTTTCAATTAAGAAAGAGTACCAGGAAAGGTGTACCTAAACGTACTTATGATATAGAGGATTATGTTTTCCTGGTATCGGCATCGGAAGTGAATGAACCAAATTCCATTGCCGAGGCTTTATCGAGCCCTGAAAAGGATGAGTGGATGAAAGCAATGAAAGAAGAGTTAGAGTCCATGAGAACCAACAAAGTCTGGGACTTAGTTGATCTTCCGCCTGAGCGTAAAGCAATTAAGAACCAATGGGTTCTGAAAATTAAACGTAAAGCGGATGGATCGATAGAAAGATACAAGGCACGACTGGTAGCAAAAGGCTTTACTCAGCAAGCAGGAATTGATTATGAGGATACTTTTTCGCCAGTTGTGAAGTTTACCTCAATTCGCTTACTTTTAGCTATTGTTGCGCGTTTGGATCTAGAATTACACCAAATGGACGTAAAGACAGCTTTTCTCAATGGAGAATTGAACGAGGAGATCTACATGGAACAACTTGTAGGTTTCATCGTTAAGGGCCAAGAAAATAAGGTCTGTAAATTGAAAAGATCTATTTATGGTCTAAAGCAGTCTTCGAGGCAATGGTACTTGAGATTTCATAAAGAAATGATCTCATATGATTTTACTATGTTTGATGAAGACCATTGCATTTATGTTAAAAGGTCCAATGATATGTTTGTAATTCTTTCTCTTTACGTGGATGATATATTGATGGCTGGAAATAATTTGGAGTATCTAAAAATTATCAAGTCATGGCTTTCAAAGTCATTTGACATGAAAGATATGGGTGAAGCAGACTATATCCTAGGAGTTAAGATCCAAAGAAACCGTTCCAAGAAATTATTGAGTCTGTCTCAAGAAACATATATAAAGAAAATTCTGGAATGCTTTCGGATGAGTGAGTGCAAACCCATGGATACTCCTGTAGCGAAAGGTGAAGCTTTATGTCTTGAAATGTGTCCACAGACGCAAAGAGAGAAGGATGAAATGTCTCGAGTTCCATACTCAAGTGCTATCGGGAGCTTGATGTACGCTATGTTGTGTACTCGCCCTGATATCTGTTATGCCGTAGGTCTAGTTAGCAGGTATCAATCCAATCCTGGAAGAGATCATTGGAAAGCAGTGAAGAGGATATTTCGATACCTGAAAGGAACTGCAGATTATTCACTATGCTATGGTGGATCTGATTTGATGTTGAGAGGTTATACAGATGCTGATTGGGCTGGTGACTTGGATGAACGAAAGTCAACATCTGGATATGCTTTCTTACTAAATGGTGGGGCCATTTCATGGAAAAGTAAGAAACAAACTTGTATTGCTCTTTCAACTATGGAAGCTGAGTTTGTAGCTTATACATATGCAGTACAAGAAGCTGTTTGGTTGAAGAGATTCTTTGAGCATCTAGATATTGCAAAGAATCCTCAAGGATCGATAATTTTATACTGTGATAGTCAGGCGGCTATTGATTTTATAAAAGATCCTAAGCATCATGAAAAGACCAAACACATTGATACCAAGTATAAGTACTTGAGAAACATAGTTGCAAGTGGTGAAGTTTCAATACAATACATGCCTACACTGAAAATGGTAGCTGATCCTTTTACAAAGGCGATATCTAGAGACCAGTTTGAGAAACATGTTATGGCTCTAGGTTTGCGTAGGATATGACTAAATTTATGTATTGTAGAACAACTGTTATACTCATCTATATATATTATTGAGTTTGTATTAAATCTCATGTGCATGTGATGGAATTTATTTGTGATAAGTGTGTCGAACAAGTCGCGAGATCGGCTCTCTCACACGGGCGATCGCCTCTGACGTCGAGGAACGTGCAGAGATGAGACCAATTAGAACCTTGAATTGTACAAGGTCATAAATAGTTTAAATGGTCGGTCTTGATTAGATTTCAGACTTATGGATTTGTATATCCTATATGACTTGTTTCGTAAGCCAGATGTGAGTTTTTCATAAATTAATGGATCTGAGGATTGTTTGAAGAAAAACTCAGGTTAGACATTCAGAAGTGTCTAGATCAAGATCTGTACGGTGTTTATATATTTAGAAATGAGACACACGCGCCAAAATTAGGCAAGAACACCGTAGCACGTGTTTCATACCATGTGTGCTGATCGACCAATAGGGTGATAGAAGAATGGATCCCTGCTTCTTCATTGTGTGAGACCCTAAGAAAAATCAATTTGATTTTCATTAGAATACCCTTTGACCTTTTACTGTCTCTTGAAGTACAAATCTGTGTTGCTACTTTAGCATGTTACTAATAGCCACGAGTGATTCGGCAATGCGGTGCATGTCTAGGAAAGCAGCTGATTTGGGATGAATAGATTCGAGTAGAAAGGGAAGACAATTAGAATGATTTATAAATTAACTTATATTCACAGGTCGACCATTACATTTGCCATGAGAGTTTCAAGTGTAATTGTGATACTAAGTTAAATAGGAACTCGAGTTCGCCTCAATCGAGGTTGAGGGATCAGATAAGTAGCTACCAGAGTAGCGAATGATGTCTGGGGTATTGCGAGTAATAAGATCCTCATGTTAGTAGTGAATCCTTTTCCGCATGTGATTGGATTTCTTTATGGAGCTATTGTACAACCTTAACAGGTTTAGCTCTTATTAATGCTCGCAGGTCGCACGAACTATTTGCGTGTATGATTTTGTTTTTGTGTTGTGGATCCAGCCCACTATGAGCGAAGTGGGAGATGTAAGAATATGGATCACGGGTCATGGGTCGCTCCAATTGGGCTGATCCGACCCGGTTAGGAGAAATAAGAATATGTGGTTAAAGGAAGTTACCACATTCCACCACATCTCCTATACTTCCTCCACTAAAGGGATATGCAAAAGTGGGGGAGTGGGGAAGTGGGGGAGTGGGGAAGATTGATAAGAATCAAAATGCGGAAAGTAAAAGATAAAAGCGAGACGTAGCTCGTACGATAATCTCAAGTAGCAACGGAGAACTTGTTCCGTTACACCCCGAGAGAATGACAAGAATACCTACACTAAGCAACTACCCTCGAGCTAACGTGAGCACGCAAGTAGAATGATCGGGGGGGATTGGAATTCATCTAGATCCGCTAGAGGAAGAACAAGTCCCATCAAGGTTTCATTCATTCAATCCAAGAGTTCAACTCTCAACACAAGTGTTTGTTCAATCATCAAAGTTAGCTAATGATTTAAAGAGGCTAAGTGAAGTATTTATAGGCTTCACTTAGGTCTAAATAAAAGGTCTAAAATACCCCCAAAGTGGGTTAAAATAAATAAGGCCACGCAGGGCCAAAGTTGGAAGTTCAAGCAAAAGTCATTAAAAATCCCGCATGTGGGTCACAGGGGTAGGCGGTCCGCCTAGTAGGGGGAGGCGGCCGCCTAGCAGTCTTCAGCTTCTCTGGATCTGAGGGAGGCGGTCCGCCTAGGCTGGGAGGCGGTCCGCCCTGCACCTTTCATGCCTCTGGATTTTGGGAGGCGCCCCGCCTCAGCTGGGAGGCGCTCCGCCTTGTTCTGGAGCCCCTTGGGGTGTCTCATTTTGGGTCTCTTGGGCCTCTCCAAGTGTCCTAGCGGGTCCTCCATCCATGGTACACCAAAGCATGGTCTTCAAGTTGCTCTCGGGGCCTTCTTCCATACCCTTCCATATCAAGTGAAGATGGGTATCTTGGATCAACTTGGCTTGACTCCGAGTGAAGGGTCTTGAGGGGGTTTGGGTCTTATCATCCTCCCCTTCTTGAGAGGATTTCGTCCTCGAAATCGAAGCATCATCCCCAACCTCTTCATCATCATGCACGACCTCTTCATTACCTACATCCAAAGGAACCAAGTCACAAACATTGAAAGTATTAGAAACTTGATACTCACTTGGCAAGTCGACCACATAGGCATTGTTGTTTATCTTCGAGAGCACTTGGAATGGTCCATCTCCCCGGGGTGCCAACTTCCCTTTCCTAAGGTTTGGAAACCTTTCTTTCCGGAAGTGCACCCAAACATAGTCACCCTTCTTGAGTTCCACCTTCTTGCGGCCTTTGTTTTTCTTGGAGGCAACCTTAGCATAAGTTTCCTCCAAGTTCTTCTTCGCCTTTGCATGGAGCTCAACCAAAGCCTTGGCTCTAGCTTTACCTTCAAAATTAACAACCATTTCCCTTGGCAAAGGGGTTAGATCAAGGGGAATCAAGGGGTTAAATCCATAAACACACTCGAATGGAGTCATGCCTATCATGCTATGCAATGTGCGATTGTAGGAAAACTCCATAAGAGGTAGGCGATCAATCCAAGTCCCTGCCTTCCCTCGGGTCATGGCTCTAAGGAGAGCTCCCAAGGTTCGGTTTACCACTTCCGTTTGCCCATCGGTTTGCGGGTGGTGGGACGTGGAGAACAAGAGCTTGGTGCCTAAAGCACCCCATAAACACCTCCAAAAATGACTTAGGAACTTAGTGTCCCTATCACTCACTATGGTTTGAGGCACACCATGCAACTTCAAAACATTTTCAATAAACAAAGTTGCCACATGTTGTGCATCATCACATTTCTTGCATGGAATGAAATGAGCCATTTTGGAGAACCTATCCACAACAACAAAAATGCTATCATGGCCCCCTCTAGTCCTTGGTAATCCCATCACAAAATCCATTGAGATATCCAACCACGGACTAGTAGGTACGGGGAGAGGGGTATACAACCCATAAGGGTGGGCTTTAGATTTGGCACGTTTGCAATCAAGGCAATTAGTGCAAAACTTCTCCATATGCACCCTCATCTTTGGCCAATAGAATTGTTCTTGAAGAATGGCCAAAGTCTTTCTTGTGCCAAAATGTCCCATGAGTCCCCCACAATGTGCTTCATGCACAAGCAACTCTCTCCAAGAGGACTCCGGAATGCACACTCTACCATTTTTGAAGATATAACCATTAACCCATTGGTATTTATCAACTCTCTCCCCCCTTCTCTAGAGTGTCATGGACACTCTTTAGCTTTGGGTCATGAGCATACATCAATTTAATGCTCTCAAAACCCATGAGCTTAGAGGTGAGAGTGGTGGCTAGAGCAAACTTTCTCGAAAGCGCATCCGCCACGACATTGTCTTTCCCTTTCTTGTATTGGATCACATAGGGAAAAGACTCAATGAATTCAACCCACTTGGCATGTCTCTTATTGAGCTTCTCTTGGCCTCTCAAATGCTTGAGTGACTCATGGTCACTCTTGATTACAAACTCACGAGGCCAAAGATAGTGTTGCCAATGGGCAAGGGCTCTCACAAGGGCATACAACTCCTTGTCATATGTAGAATAATTCAAGGAAGCCCCTTTCAACTTCTCACTAAAGTAGGCGATGGGTTTGCTATCTTGCATTAAAACACCACCAATTCCCACCCCCGAGGCATCACACTCAACCTCAAATGCCTTTCCGAAGTCGGCCAATTGCAATAGCGGGGCGGTACTCAACCTACTTTTCAACTCAAGGAAGGCCTTCTCTTGAGGCTCTCCCCAAACAAACGGTTGGTCTTTCTTCACCAATTCGGTGAGTGGAGCGGCAATGGAGCTAAAGTCCTTCACAAATCGCCTATAAAAGCTTGCGAGACCATGAAAGCTCCTCACTTGAGTCACGGTAGTAGGAGTAGGCCAATCACGTATGGCCTCTACCTTAGACTCATCCACCTCCACTCCTTGGGCACTCACAACAAACCCAAGAAAGACCACCTTCTCAACACCAAAGGCACACTTTTTAAAATTAGCATAGAGCTTTTCGGCTCTCAACCTTTCAAGCACTAGCCTAAGGTGTTCAACATGGTCGTCTATTGATTTGCTATAGATCAATATATCGTCAAAATAGACGACCACAAACTTGTTGATGAATGGCTTTAGAACATGGTTCATTAGCCTCATGAAAGTACTAGGTGCATTGGAGAGCCCAAAGGGCATCACCAACCATTCATAGAGACCAAATTTGGTCTTGAATGCGGTTTTCCATTCATCACCCGGTTTCATCCGGATTTGATGGTAGCCGGACCTAAGGTCAATTTTGCTAAACACACATGAGCCGCTCAATTCATCTAACATATCATCAAGTCGGGGAATAGGATGACGGTACTTTACCGTTATTTTGTTCACGGCCCGACAATCAACACACATTCTCCAAGTGCCGTCCTTTTTGGGAACAAGGATCACGGGCACGGCACAAGGACTCAAGCTTTCCCTTACCAAACCTTTAGTGAGCAATTCATCAACTTGCTTTTGCAATTCCCTTGTATCCTCTGGGTTGCTCCTATAGGCCGGTTTGTTCGGGATTTGGGATCCCGGGACAAAGTCTATTTGATGCTCTATGCCCCGCAAAGGAGGCAATCCATCCGGCATTTCATCCGGGAACATGTCTCCGAAATCCTTCAAAACATTCTCAAACACACTAGGCAAAGGGTTAGAAGAAAAATCACAATTAGAGTTTAGAACCATACCTTTGTGCACTAGGCATATGAGAAGCTTGTTGCCATCATTTCCTCTTAAGAGCTCGCCCGGTTGCATCATGGCACAAATGCCACCGGTAGATGATGTTGGTGGGATTGCCACCATACTTTTGGACAAAGGACTAGTCTCAATGATTGACTTAGCCTTTGCCACCTCTCTCAACTCCTTCATTTTCTTGTAGTCATCACTCACTTGTTTAGGAGTGAGAGGTTTAAGCACATATCTTTTCCCTTCATGTTTGACCGTGTAAGTGTTGACACGACCGTCATGCACCACTTGGCTATCGAATTGCCAAGGCCTCCCTAAGAGTAGGTGGCACGCTTGCATGGGCACAACGTCAAACAAATGCTCATCTACATAACTCCCCATTTTGAATCGAATCATCACTTGCTTTACCACTTTAAGCTCCCCACATTCGCTTAGCCATTGTAGCCGGTAAGGTTTAGGATGCTTTATGGCCGTCAACTTCAATTGAGACACAAGTGATTGACTCACTACATTTGCACAACTTCCGGAATAAATTATCATAGAGCAAACGGCATCTTTGACCCGGCACCTAGCATGGAATAGATTTTCCCTTTGCAAGGTTTCACTATCTTCCACGACCATAACCCCTAGGCTCCTTCTCACAACTAAGAAAGTATGAAGATCCTCCTCCTCCCCCGTGTCATCAAGCAAACCATCCTCTTCTACTCCCTCATCTCCCTCTTCTCTCTCTACTCCCTCATCTTCCGATTCACTCTCTTTCTCATATGCATCATTACCAACAACAATCATGGTCCTCTTTGTAGGACATTCCCTAGCAAAGTGACCATAGCCCTTGCACTTGTGGCATTGTATGGAAGAAGAAGTAGGGGCATGTAATTGAGCTTTAGAGTTACCTCCCACATTAGGTGTGTTCTTCTCATACGGCTTTTTCACATCCTTGGTAGCATTTGCACCACTTGTTCCACTTGCACTTGGGAACCTTGCATTTGTAGTAGGAGGCTTCCAATCCTTTTGTTTGCTTGTTGGAGTAGTAGTGCTACTCTTGTAGCGAAGGGATTTCTCCTCTTTGAGCCATTTCTCGGCCTCAACCGCATCTTCACATAGCTTGTAATGATCATCATATTTGTGGAACTTCAATTGTGAAGCTATGTCTCGGTTCAAGCCCCCCTTGAAACGGATCATGGCCGTCTCATTGTCTTCATCATCCAAGTCAAGGATCATTCGGATTTGCTCAAATTCATTGAAATATTCACCAACCGATTTGGAACCTTGCTTCAAATCATATAGACGCCTTTGTTGTTCAACCCGGTATTGGTTAGTCAAGTACTTCTCATCCATCACACGGATCAACTCTTCCCAAGTAAGATTAATAGCCATTCCCGTCCTCCTTCTATTTCTCTTCACCGACTCCCACCAAGTAGAAGCAAAAGATTCAAAGGAGGATATTGCATACTTGGTTTTCTTCACATCGGGCATATCATTGGTGTCAAAGATACGCTCCATAGCCAATTTCCAACCAATGTACTCCACCGGGTCACTACTTCCTTTGAAAGAAGGAATAGTGAGCTTCACACTATTAAGATTGTTGTTGTTATCACGACCCCCTTGGAATGGCTCCTGTTGTCCCCCATAGTGATCATCATAAGCAACATAGTCCCTCCTCACATTCCTTCCTCCATATCCTAAGGGTGGCCCTCGACCTCGGCCTCTACCCCGATCCACATTTCGACCCCAATTCATACCTCGTCTCGGTTGAAGGTGATCATCATAACCATAAGCCTCATCATCATACTCGGCTTCCTCCCCTTCTTGAGCTTCATCGACTTGCTCAAGAGGTTGCACGTTTCGGATGGGCCTTGGTAATGGGATGTTTCTTGGAGGATTATCCAAGATACGGGGAATGCCCGTTCGTTCAATTCTTTCTCGATCTTCCTTTACCCGTTGTTGATTGAGTAATTCAACAACTTGCTCCGGGGTAAAGGTAGGGCTACTCGAGCCTTCACCGGCCTCAATTTGGACACTCGGGGTCCCCTTTTCAATTGGGACACTCGGGGTCCCTTGGTCTCCTTGGGTACTCGAGGCACCCTTCTCAAGTGACTCAATCCTTTGAGTCATGACATCCATCTTGGCAAGAAGGCTAGACAAGGCCTCCTTGATGAAATCTTGACCTTCGTTGGCCATTGTACCTACAAAGAAAAAGAAACAAGCGTTAGTTAAAACACCTCACTCGCTCCCTCACTTGTGTTCACTCGGATCACTCTTTTGGGTGGCGGTGGATATTTCACTCGACTTGTAGTTCCAAAGCTTCCCGTAGATGACTAACAATCCCTCTACTCAACCAAACTATTCACGAGTCAAGCACACTCCGGGGTGAGTGGAGTTAATGGGACTCGATGAACGCTAGGCACTTTAAAGTAAAGGACTTGAATCAAAAGAAACTACGAATCTTCTTCGAATTCTAGTCTCCTTCCTAAGGCACGATGATCCTAGTAGCTCGAAGTAATTAGTACTAATCAAGTAGGATTATACTCTAATAGTACCAATTAGAAGCAATGCAAACAACAAAGCAAGAAATCCTAGAAGTTTCTACCCAATTCCCAAGCTTCAGGAAGTAGGCACCCCGCCTCAGGATGAGAGGCGACCGCCCAGAGCAGGGTACAGGTGAGAGGCGCTCCGCCCTCTCAGGGAGGCGCTCCGCCTCAGACAATTCCTGCAAGCTCACCAGTGGGAGGCGCTCCGCCTCTTTGTTAGGCGCTCCGCCTCCTGCTGTGTTCCAGCACAGTTCACTTCGCGTTTTTGTTGATTTTTCACCCACAAATCCAACTATTCAAGCGTTGTTTTAGCAATTCAAAGGTACCCAAATGTTGTATTAGTCACAAAGAACAAACCCCAACAACTTTTATCAAACCCCAATCAATATCAAGCAATCCACCATGATCATCTTCTTCAAAGCTAGGGTTTTAAAATTTTCAAATTTTCAAAGGGTTTCAAATTCTCAAGTCATGTAATACAACTCCAAATTGGGTGTTTAAGGTACCAAAAGAACGGGAATCACACAAGGATCAAACCCCAATATCAAATCTCAATTCAATATCAATCCATCCCAAGAATCAATCAAAAGTCATCAAGAACAAGTTCATCAAGAGTTTTTAAGGGGTTTTGGGGTTCTGATTTTCAATCTTCTCCAATCCAAGTGTTTTTGGTATCCAAACGACGGGATTTCAACCACGATCAAGAATCTATAACACCCATATCATGAATCACTCAAACCAACAAGTTACGCCAAATTTTTAGATTTTCAATTTTTCAATTTTTTTTTGTAGTTTTCTTCTTTTAATGACAACAAACACGAACCTAAGATAGAAATCGACCTAGGCACGAAGAATCAAGGGTCGGGGGTTTGTAGAAACAAAACCCGAGCCTTGCTCTGATACCAAGATGATAAGAATCAAAATGCGGAAAGTAAAAGATAAAAGCGAGACGTAGCTCGTACGATAATCTCAAGTAGCAACGGAGAACTTGTTCCGTTACACCCCGAGAGAATGACAAGAACACCTACAGTAAGCAACTACCCTCGAGCTAACGTGAGCACGCAAGTAGAATGATCGGGGGGGATTGGAATTCATCTAGATCCGCTAGAGGAAGAACAAGTCCCATCAAGGTTTCATTCATTCAATCCAAGAGTTCAACTCTCAACACAAGTGTTTGTTCAATCATCAAAGTTAGCTAATGATTTAAAGAGGCTAAGTGAAGTATTTATAGGCTTCACCTAGGTCTAAATAAAAGGTCTAAAATACCCCCAAAGTGGGTTAAAACAAATAAGGCCACGCAGGGCCAAAGTTGGAAGTTCAAGCAAAAGTCATTAAAAATCCCGCATGTGGGTCACAGGGGTAGGCGGTCCGCCTAGTAGGGGGAGGCGGCCGCCTAGCAGTCTTCAGCTTCTCTGGATCTGAGGGAGGCGGTCCGCCTAGGCTGGGAGGCGGTCCGCCCTGCACCTTTCATGCCTCTGGATTTTGGGAGGCGCCCCGCCTCAGCTGGGAGGCGCTCCGCCTTGTTCTGGAGCCCCTTGGGGTGTCTCATTTTTGGTCTCTTGGGCCTCTCCAAGTGTCCTAGCGGGTCCTCCATCCATGGTACACCAAAGCATGGTCTTCAAGTTGCTCTCGGGGCCTTCTTCCATACCCTTCCATATCAAGTGAAGATGGGTATCTTGGATCAACTTGGCTTGACTCCGAGTGAAGGGTCTTGAGGGGGTTTGGGTCTTATCAAAGATAGTGGGAAGTTACATTTGTTTCTTCCAACTTCTTTATATTATATATAAGAAGAAGAAGAAACAAAAAAGATAGAAAACAAGAAGAAGAAGTAACTTTTTCACTCTTCTTATTATTCCACCAAAAAGATACAAAACAAAAGGAAGGCATTTAGTTGGTGACAATTAAACTTTGTTTCCTAGTGATTCAAAGTAGACTTGGGCAATTGCAAGGTGATAAATACAATCTTCCGATGTGGTGTTAACAGGTACACAATTCATGTTCCTGTTACCTTTATTAATTTCTAACAATACCCCATTTGTTCAGGGTGACTCCACTGAGCCCCTGAGTCTCAAACAGTTAAGTCTCCTACTATCGCCATCTCTTCGGGCTTCAGAAACTCCCTTGCTTCCGCTCAACGGAAGCATCTTACCGAGATAAGCTCCGAGGCTGAGGAAGAAAAGCCTGGCGTTCGTGACATCAACTCGCTTGATCATCCTTTCTTTTCCTTCTGCCTCTATAATGCTGTGCTCTTCTTTCTGTTCCTTGTACTTTCCTTTTTTCCTTCGTCCGCATAACTGTTCTCAAAAACTTCTTCCAGCATCTGCTTGTGACTTTGGAATCCATTCGGCGCAGGTCGGCGGACAAACGTCTTCGTGAAAAGAACAATATATTTCGGGGACAAGTTGAAAGTCTGCAACCCATGGCCGCTGAAGTTGAACAACTGACAGTGGCAAATAACTCCCAGCAAAATGATCTTCGATGTAGCACGCTTCATCTGAAGAAGTTGGATTAGGCGACTGAGGTAATGGTTTGGGAGCATAAAGGGGAAGTTGATACGCTGAAGATATCCCTCCAACAGAAGGAGGCTATCGAAGCCAGTTCCAGGGCCAGGATCACCATCCTAGAGGCCATCCTAATGGCTTTGGAGCAGTGAGTATCGTCTGCGGATGCGGAGGTTCAGAGGCTAGTCGTGAGTCTGCTCGGATTCAAGGAGGTGCCAAAATTCTACAAGATGAAAAAAGATGGGGTAAGGTCGAGTCTCTTGAAAAGATTGGTGTTGACCTTTGTGATTAGCTCCATTCCTAGTCACTGAAATATGATTCCATGATTGCAAAGCAACAAGTTAAGCTGGACCATACCACTCTGGCTGTTAGGCTTGTCGCCTTCCAAAAGGCCCGTGGCACTCCTGATATGAACCTGGCGGCCGAGATTGATCATAAGATACTGGATCTTGTGGCAGTGGTTGATGCCCAATTAGACTCTGATACCAAAGATGTTTCGAAAAAAGTTAACAGGACCAGAGGTGGTGGTTTACCTGTCAGAGGGCGAGTTGTTGATAGAGCTGGGATTTCGAGGAATGATGCTGAAGAAGCAAGTCCCCCTGGAGAGAACTGAGGTACCCCCCAAACTTTGTTCTAGTTTTTATTTCCTTCACTTGAATGCTAGTTATTGCCATCGGGCACTGTGGAATGACTCCATAATTTTCGTGAAGGAAATCATTTTTCCTTTTTCCCGAAGAAATTCTTTTAGCTTTTTCCACTAGAAAATACAATTAAGTCCTTTTGATTACAACACTGTTCAATACAGGTATTCTAAAAAATTAAAAAGGAAAAACTTTAAACTTCTCAAAGTTTGAACGGCTGAAGATTCTTCGTCTGAATTGTAGCTACAAGCCGCTAAGCAGTTCGAAGTTCTCCCGGCATCAGGGGATATATCAGCCCGAGCATTCTTCGCTGCACATCTACTAATATAACCAAGGACCGAATACCTTCATCAAAGCAAGGGTCCTCAGAAGCATCTGAGAACGGTTACAACCCTTCTCTATCTCGTCCACTGAACTTGAAGGGTCATCTATATAGTCTGCCAACTCTTAAATCAGATTGATAAGTACTGAGTAAATATTGCACGACATTACCGTGTGACACGTGGCGTGGTAGATTCGGTGACTCGCGAAGAGTAGTTGAACTTAGACACAGGAAATGAATTCCCTTGGGCACTCGACCATGGTTATTCAAATTGCAGCTACAACCTCTCCAGATATTAAACGGCTACTCAATAAATATTAAAGGTAGAATACTAAGAGATGGTCGTTGCCATCATCTATTCACATAATCGTGGCTACATATCAATTTTTACTTAATGTACGACATTAAAACTCACCATGGCTATGTAAACCCCCCCATTTCCCTTCATGTAAGGCAGAAGTGATAACAACTACTATCACATGTACTATTCTCAAAGCAATCCAAAGACTCTCTCCCTCTTTATCTTGCACACTTTGCTTTAGTTACTATTAAATTCTGTTGTCGGAAATTGTGTTCTACGGGCGCACAGATAAGTTGCTCCGTTTAATCAAGTTAAATAATTCTAACATTATTACGTTCTTTTTACTATTTTTGTACTAGTTTTGATACGATTTTATTGCTTGTGACCTAACAAAACAAATTCAATTTAGTTTACCAAGACGATTTTTAAGTTAAACAGGATGTCTGTCTTGATTTAGAACTTTTGTTAATTTTTGCACAATTTAAGTTATCAAACTTTGTAAAGGAAATTAAATAAGAAAACAAGTAACATATAATGTCCCTTTCATGTGGAAAGGTAGGCCAGCACAGTAGCAGAGAGACTTTTGGGACTTATCAACCAAGGAAAAATGTCTTGTGGATCGTCTTCACTCAAGAATGGTTGTTGAATTAGTGGTTTGCTTCCTTAAAACTTCATTCATTATTTTACGCGTTTCTGACTAGTTAGTCAGACTTTTGGGCGCTGTATAACTTTTCCATTTAGGGCTTATGCCTTCTAGAAATTAAGTTTGCACATAATTATCGTATCCACCTCAATTCCGAGCCTCCACTTTTCTTGTATTAGGCGACATCACCGGCCTGGACCTTCACCCAGTAGGCCAGGCAGTGCTCAACCATTTGCCATTAGACCAGACCTTTAGTTTTACGTCTCTTGGCTTCTTAAAAACTGTTATCACATCCGTGTTGAATCCAACGTTAGGGCAGAAGCAGGGGCACCTTTATAATAAAAATAATGGTTTACTGAACCCAAGGTTCAGTCAAATTAGGTATCTTATGTACAAAATTTTTAATATATATCCAATATGATGTTCGAGAATTCATGTTCTACAAAGTTAAATCGTGTGCTTGCTCAGACTTTGATTCATTTACCTTCGGGATCAATGATCAATTCTCACTAAATGCTCCATTATTATTGTTTCCCCTACATTCAGCTTGTTTTTTTTTATTTTTACTTAAAAGAGAGGCACATTGCAGCGTGGGAGATTCAAACATGCAATACTGAGCAAATTTTTTAGCACCTTGGCCACTAGGCTACTGCAGCTAATTGTGTATAAATGTTCAAAACTTAATATATCATCATATAAAGTGATATTTGACCAATATAGATAATATATTTTTGCAATAAAAGTTATTCGGCGATCCTTTTAAAATATTGTAGCTCTACCCCTTAAAATGGTAAACTCATTCTTTTGAAATTCTATATCCACCTTTGGGTAGAAGGGGTTCATCTGAATTTTCTTTGCCAGAGAATATCCTATCAATACAAGTGTCAGTAGATGTTGAATCCTTTGGTAACTTTGTCTCTGCTACTATCTGACGCAAACTCCATCGTCATGTTTAAAGAAGACGAGCAACATATAGCTTTAGTCCCTATATTAAAATCCTAGTTCCTACCTAAAAGCTTGAATCATGGCGTGCATTACTGTTATCTAGAAAAGTAAAATTTACCCCCTTATTTACTTTTCTCGCCGGCTAATCTAGAAGATGAAACAAGTATCATTATTTTCTAAGTCAAGCCTCTTTTTGTTATTTTATGGCCTTCTAGAAACCAAATACCCATATCAACATTATATTTCCTCAGAAGTTCGAAATTTTAATATTTGTGACATTTCTTCTCTTATATATAAGCATTTGCCTCCTACTTACAACTTCAAGTTTTAAGTCTTCTCCCTATATCTTCTTTTCGCAGACTATATTTTAGTCATCAAATAGACCAATTTCATATTTACTTGTTAGTATAAGGAAGCGCTACCAAGAACAAATCAATGAATCTAATACTGAATCAAGAAAGAAGGGCTTAAGGATTCAAGAGGAGGTGACGGAAGAAGAAGAAGACGCTCTTTCTTTATGGGATCTTCCCATTTGTGACATTGACTCTGAAGAGTAGGGAAAGTATTACGACTCAAAGAGCACGTCAATCTCTACCTCATCATCATCCTCTTCTGATGATCAAGACTTGTTTGAGTTCATTAGTGAAGATTGGAATAAGAATGCATTACTTTCTTCTCATCATGCTCCTGAAAACATCCTCGTTCATTAGTGAAGATTGGAATAAGAATGCATCACTCTCTTCTCATCATGCTCCTGAAAACATCGTCTTTTGAGGCAAACTCATTCCTTACATGAATCCCGTCATGTTGGAAAATACCAAAAAGGATGCAAACAAGGTTAAGAGGCGTGAAAAATGCGGTTTTTTATCGTTAAAGAGCTCATCAAGATTGTTTTTCTTCTTATTTGGAATGGCAGGAATTCCGACTGAGATGAATTTGAAAGATCTTAAAAACCGACAGAGCCGTAAGGTTACCTCTTCATCTCCTTCTTCCGCTTTATGCCAACTAAAAAATGGTGATTAGTGTTATTTTCCCAAGAGACACCACTGAAGGACCAGTTCCTTCTATGTATTCCTTTACTTATAAATTGTGGAATTAAGCTAAGCAAAAGTAAATGAACACTGATTTTAGCATGGAAAAACCCCTTGAACTCGGGATTAAAAAATCATGACCTACTCTCTCAAGTAGGATTTCAACTTCACTATTTGAAAGATTCATTTGGTTACAAGACTTCTCTCTTACTAACCTAGGACAAACTCTAATCCTATAGTGACCCATTTCATAATCAGTAAAGTTCCTCCAAGTAACAAGACTTGAATGACCCGAACTATTACAGAACTTCTATGAAAGCAAATAGTACAAACTTGATATATCCTACTATAGATGAACGAAGACTAAACTTTGACAAGACTCAATCTAAGAAACAAGTTTTTCACTTAGTTCCCTGTAGCTTAATGACTTTTCAAATACAATTTCGACTCAACTATGATGTAGCTCTTTTTCTCTCTGTATTTGTGCGTGTCTTCAACAGCTGAAATACTCCTCTATTTATAGTTTTGAAATCTGAGAAGTCTTGAGCAATTAGAATTCCAAAGCCTCCACAAGTTTGAGTCCTAATTGAACTCCTTGCTTGTCTTGAAGCCTTATCCATCTTATGCAATCTTTTCTTATCACGTTAGAATTTGCATGATTATCAAGATAAACATTAGACAATAGGATAATAATTAATTTTCCTGCTTAATTGATTTGGTAATATTATTTATTCAGCTGCCGTGATTGGTGCAATGCAAACCCGAAGGAGTTGCTAAGCACAAACGCGGAAGATAACAAGAAAGATAAAAGATAGAAGCAAGACAAAACTTGCTTCTTTCGAAAGAACAGTGAGGAACCTGTCTCAAAGCTCGATCGAAAGGGACACAAGAATCACCCTAACTATGCAACAATCCTCAAGAGAACATTGCCTCTTGCAAACTGAATGATCAAAGAAGAATGTTCAATCGGATTAACCGAAAGCCACAAGTCCATAAAATCCCTCACAGGGTTTTGCTCACGACGGAGACAAGAGAAAGGTGCTCGGCACTTTCATTAATTTATCATTGTTCAAAAACTGGGTATCCTTATAATGAAAGGGAACAAGGTTTATATAGGAAATATTAAGGGTAAACTAGTAAAAGGGTCACAGGCGACCAATAGAAATAAGCCACGCAGGGCTGAGTTAAATTGTGTTTGGCAGAATTTGACTTCGGTAAGCCTTGGCTTCGGTTCTCGATTGTCTGCTCGAACACATCGTTGTCTTCGGACGCTCAATTGTCTTCGAGCTCATTGTCCTCGGTCACTTTGCCTTCGGGCTCAAATCTGAAGGTAATGCCTTCGGTTCTTGAGCCCGGCCACTCAGCTTCGGAGCAATTATTTTCCTTCGGCCAGGCTAAGTGAATGTGCACATCGTGCAGTAGCTTGGCTTGGCTTCTTGTCATCGGTCTCCTCGGTGGATCGAACACTTGATCAGCACGTGTTCGGGCTGCATCATCCTCCCCTTCTTGAAAAGATTTCGTCCTCGAAATCGAACTCTCCTCGTCCTCCGAAGTTTGACCTACAACACAAGGAACTAAGTCAGCAACATTAAAGGTGTTGGACACATTATACTCACCAGGGAGGTCGATCACGGAAGCATTGTTGTTGATCTTGGTCAACACTTGAAATGGACCATCCCCTCGAGGAGCCAACTTTCCTTTCCTTTGGTTCGGGAAGCGTTCCTTTTGGAAGTGAACCCAAACCCAATCTCCCTTCTTCAATTCCAGCTTTTTACGCCCCTTGTTTTTCTTTAAGGAAACCTTTGCATAGGCCTCCTCGACGTTCTTCTTCACCTTTGCGTGCAATTCGAGCAAAGCAGCTACTCGTCGGGTACCTTCAAAATCAAGAACAGAATCTCGAGGCAATGGGGTTAAGTCAAGTGGAATTAAAGGATTAAAACCATGCACACATTCAAACGGGGTCATGTTGATCATTCGATGCACTGTTCGATTGTACGCAAATTCCATCATGGGAAAACGATCAGCCCAGTTTCCAACCTTCCCTTTGGTCATTGCTCGAAGCAAAGATCCCAAGGTTCGGTTAACTACCTCGGTCTATCCATCAGTCTGAGGATGGTGAGACGTCGAGAATAGTAGCTTGGTGCCGAGGGCACCCCATAAACACTTCCAAAAATGACTCAAGAATTTTGAGTCTCGATCACTCACAATAGTACGAGGTACACCATGCAATTTCAACACATTAGAAACAAATAATGTAGCTACATGCTGTGCATCATCACACTTCTTGCAAGGAATAAAGTGAGCCATTTTTGAAAAACGGTCAACCACAAAGAAGATGCTATCATGTCCTCCCCCCGACCTCGGTAACCCCAAGACAAAGTCCATGGATATATCAACCCAGGGTCGATCAGGCACAGGTAACGGGGTGTACAAACTATGAGGGTTGGACTTCGATTTTGCTTTCTTGCAAACGAGACAAGCGTTGCAAAGCTTTTCCACATCTCGTCGCATTTTGGGCCAATGGAACTGCTCGGTCAAGATACCGAGAGTTTTGTCGACACCGAAGTGTCCCATCAGTCCACCGGAGTGAGCTTCTCGAACCAAGAGCTCTCTCCACGATGACACTGGCACACAAACCCTCCCATTCTTGAAGAGGTAGCCATCATGCCATTGATATTTCTCAACCCTTCGGCCACTCAAAATTGCGTCTCGAACGCATTTCAGCTTTGGATCGTCTTCATACATCGACTTGATGCTTTCGAATCCCATGAGCGTAGAGGCGAGAGTGGTCGCTAAGGCAAATTTCCTTGATAGCGCATCGGCCACAACATTGTCTTTACCCTTTTTGTAATGAATTACATAGGGAAAGCTCTCAATAAATTCAACCCACTTGGCATGTCTTCGATTCAATTTCTCCTGACCTCGGAGATGTTTCAAAGACTCATGATCACTCTTGATCACAAACTCTCGAGGCCACAAATAATGCTGCCAATGGGCGAGTGCTCGAACGAGGGCATACAATTCTTTGTCATACGTAGAGTAATTCAAAGTTGCACCCTTAAGCTTTTCGCTAAAGTAAGCGATTGGCTTCGATTCTTGCATCAGTACTCCTCCGATCCCAACTCCGGACGCATCACACTCGACTTCGAATGCTTTGCCGAAGTCAGGGAGTTGCAACAACGGGGCAGAACAAAGCCTCCGTTTCAACTCTTGGAAAGCCCTTTCTTGGGACTCTCCCCATACAAATGGATTGTCTTTCTTAACCAGCTCGGTTAATGGAGCTGCCACGGTGCTAAAGTCACGAACAAACCTTCGGTAAAAGCTAGCTAAGCCATGGAAGCTACGAACTTGTGATACCGAGGTCGGAGCTGGCCAATCTTTGATGGCTTCGACTTTTGATTCGTCGACTTCGACACCATTAGCACTGACAACAAATCCAAGAAAGACTACACGATCGACACCGAAGGCGCATTTCTTGAAGTTAGCATACAACTTCTCTTCTCTAAGCTTTTCAAGTACTTGCCTTAGGTGTTCGACATGTTCATCCACGGTTCTGCTATAAACAAGTATGTCATCGAAATAAACGACAACGATATTGTTTATGAACGGTTTGAGCACATGGTTCATCAATCGCATGAATGTGCTAGGTGCATTGGATAAGCCAAAAGGCATTACCAACCATTCATATAGACCGAATTTGGTCTTGAATGCGGTTTTACACTCGTCTCCGGGTTTCATTTGGATTTGGTGGTGACCGGACCTGAGGTCTATCTTCGAAAAGCATGAAGAACCAGTTAACTCATCTAGCATGTCATCTAATCGAGGGATAGGATGACGATACTTTACCGTTATTTTGTTGACTGCTCGACAGTTAACACACATTCGCCATGTTCCATCCTTCTTCGGGACAAGGATAACAGGAACGGCGCAAGGACTCAAGCTCTCACGAACGAGGCCCTTGTTCATCAACTCATCAACCTGCCGTTGGAGCTCTTTGGTGTCTTCGGGATTACACCGGTATGCAGGTTTGTTGGGGATTTGAGACCCCGGTACGAAGTCAGTTTGGTGCTCGATTCCTCTCAACGGAGGTAATCCACCTGGCATTTCCTCGGGAAACATGTCCTCGAAGTCCTGCAAAACTTTACGAACAAACAAAGGCAAAGGGTTATCGTTAGAAAAATCATCATTAGAGTTTAGAAAGATACCCTTGTGCACGAGGCAAATCATCATCTGACCGTTGTCGTTGCCTCGTAGTAATTTACCCGGTTGCATGATTGCACAGATTCCTTTTACTTCGGGCAGAGTGTTTGTCTCTTCGGGCCCCAATTTTGCTCCCATCGGAAGCTTAGCTTTGGCCGCTTCTTTCAATTCTTTCATCCGTTTATAGTCCTCGGTGACTTGTTTTGGAGAGAGGGGTTTGAGTATGAAACTCTTCCCGTCGAGCTTTACAGTGTAAGTGTTGGATCTGCCATTGTGAACAGCTGTTCAGTCATATTGCCACGGTCGACCCAATAGCAAATGACAAGCTTGCATCGGAACCACATCGAATATTATTTCATCTTGATACTCTCCGATTTTAAATTTGATCCACACTTGTTTGACAACTCTCAATTCTCCACACTCATTCAGCCATTGTAATTTGTAAGGGTGGGGGCGCTTCACCGTAGGGAATCCCATTTGTGAAACCAAAGTTTGGCTCACCACATTCGCACAACTACCAGAATCGATGATCATCGAACACACCTTTCCCCTTACTCGACATCGGGCATGAAAGAGGTTTTCTCTTTGGTTGTCCTCTTCTTCAAGAGTCATACAGCTCAAATTCCTTTGAACCACAAGAAACATTTCCGGATGATCAGCTTCGGTAGCCTCACGATCATCATCACCTTCAGCTCGGTCAATCTCCTCGATAAATTCCTCCTCGGTGTCACTCGCTTGCTCATGGACGGTTCCATCTTCGAGCAGAAGCATAACTTTGCGAGTTGGACACTCTTTTGCCATGTGACCATAACCCTTGCATTTATGACACTGAATATTTGAAGCACTAGGAGAGTTAAGTTGAACCTTACCTCCCACTTCTCTTGACTGGTTAACGGTCACACCTCTTTCGAAGGGTCTCTTCGAATCTCGAACAGTGTTGGCACTTGTTTGGTTTGGACTCTTCCATTCTTTACCTCGGTTCAAAGGAGTAGAAGTAGTGACTCCTCGATACCGGTTTGCCTTATCGTCCTTCACCAATTTTTCAGCTTCGGTGGCAGCATCGAACAGATCTTCCAACGTGTGATACACGTGGAGCCTCAATTGAGATGACACATCCCTAGCCAAGCCATTTTTGAATCTGATAATGGCTTGTTCTTCGTCTTCGACCAGATCAAGATTCAGTCGAACCTTTTCAAATTCATCATGGTACTCTTGGACTGACTTGGACCCTTGCTTTAGCTCGTAGAGATTTTGCATTTGAGTTTGCCTGTACTTATCACTCAAATACTTAGCATCCATTGCTCTCTTCAATTGTGGCCAAGTAGTGACTTCGGGATAGTCATTCCTTCGTCTATGCCTCTTGTCAGATTCCCACCATGTAGATGCGTAGGCTTCGAACGAAGCAATGGCATGGGCAGCTTTTCTCTCATCGGTCATCTCATTGGTTTCAAAGATGCGCTCCATTTTAAGCTTCCATTCAAGATACTCATCGGGATCACTAGTTCCTTTAAAGGGAGGAATAGTGATCTTGACACTGTTCAAATTTGAGTCTCGAAAACCACGAGCCTGTTCGGGATACTCATCACCACGATCATCAGCCTCACGCTCAATATTTCTTTCACCATTTGCGCCTCGACCTCGACCTCAGAAATTTCCACGACCTCGGTGAGCTTGCCTTCGTTGAGCGAATGGCGGCTCAGTCTCATATTCGTCCTCGGGAAATTCCTCTTCGATAACCTCTTCGACAACGGCTCCAAGATCTCTTCGGGCCCTTGGAAGTGGTATCCTTTCTCCTCGGGAATGCCCAAGTTTTGATAACCAGCTTGGGGATTGCCCAAGTTTTGTTGCGCTTGGGGATTGCCCAAGTTAAGCTCTCTTCGAATGGCTTCACTTGTCAACTGATGTTGTCGTACAAGCTCAGCATACAGTTCAGGCTTCATCGGAGTGGATTGGCTCGTTCCAGCGCCGGACCCATGCATGGCCACGGACGCACTTCCCTGCTCGAGGAGAGTCACTCGAGCAGTCACTCCTCTTATTTCGGCACTGACGCCTTGTATCGCAGCCATGAGATCGGCTAACGACACTTCGGGCTTCTCAATGCTTTTGCCATCGTTTCCAGCCATGGTACCTGCACAAGTCAAAGATCAAACAAATGTTAGGGTTAGAAATCACCTCTCACACTCCCTCACCTTTGATGGGTGGCACTCGGGTCCACTCAATTTATGGGTTCGGTTTTTTATCACACAAGGACTTGTTAACAGTGGCTCGTCTGATTGATCGGTCCTCTAAAATCCTTCAAGTTCGACAATAGTCACTGCCTCTTCGGGAAGAGTGAAGTGATGTTTGACTCGATGGAACGGACGCTTTTAACTGGGCTCGGGGAGTAAAAAGAAATTACTACGAAAGTTTGGACTTCGGTCACCCCTTCGCACGAATTCCTATTAGCTCAAACGAGTTAGTACGACCTCGAGTAGGACAATTACTTAAAAGATCCACTAACTAGAAATTTGACACGAAAGAAAGTGAGAACCTAGGAGAATCTACAATTTTGATTCCCTTTTGGAATCTTTTTCGATCACTCCAACTCTTGTCCGTACAAGAGTGGTCCCTCCTTGGTACGGATAGGGTTTTACCTTATCCACTTTCCTTTTTCTCAGCCGACAAATTTTCACCTGGGGGTTTTGATGTTTACACTTTACCCCTTTCTTCTTCAATGGAACAGTGACCTTTGCTCCGGCGTACGGACAAATAAACTTCGGTTCACTGACCAAAAATTTCAACAGATCTGGGTTGCTCTTTCGACTCCGGTTTTCAACAGCATCGGAGGAATTCAGTTCAAGTTCTTCGAGCTAAGAACCAGCTCGTTCGACTCGTACACTGTTACGATTTTGGTAACAATTTTCCGGCGTACGGACAACGAATTCAAACTCAGAACTTCGACTTTTAAGCAACAAACAAACTTAAATCACTCAAGAACCGCCAATCTTCATCGGTTTCAACCAAACACAATGGGGTTCAAGTTCCAGCCACTATTAAAGCTCAAAACAGTCCAAAATTTCACCAAGAAACCCTAGTCACGAAATCAGTACGTCGGGTACTTGTTGGAATCAGGAAACAATGGTGAACAAGAATCAATGGTTTTTTATCCCAAACAACCAACAATCAAACACAATTTTTGAATTTTTCTTTTTAACACTTTTTTTTTGTAAAGTAATAACACCAACAGTAACACAACCAAATCAAGAACACGAAATGGAAAACAAAGACACAACGCATGAAGATAAAGATAACTTTGAACAGGATTGGGGTTGTAGAAACAAGCCCAAACCGTGCTCTGATACCAAGATGGTGCAATGCAAACCAGAAGGAGTTGCTAAGCACAAACGCGGAAGATAACAAGAAAGATAAAAGATAGAAGCAAGACAAAACTTGCTTCTTTCGAAAGAACAGTGAGGAACCTGTCTCAAAGCTCGATCGAAAGGGACACAAGAATCACCCTAACTATGCAACAATCCTCAAGAGAACATTGCCTCTTGCAAACTGAATGATCAAAGAGGAATGTTCAATCGGATTAACCGAAAGCCACAAGTCCATAAAATCCCTCACAGGGTTTTGCTCACGACGGAGACAAGAGAAAGATGCTCGGCACTTTCATTAATTTATCATTGTTCAAAAACTGGGTATCCTTATAATGAAAGGGAACAAGGTTTATATAGGAAATATTAAGGGTAAACTAGTAAAAGGGTCACAGACGACCAATAGAAATAAGCCACGCAGGGCTGAGTTAAATTGTGTTTGGCAGAATTTGACTTCGGTAAGCCTTGGCTTCGGTTCTCGATTGTCTGCTCGAACACATCGTTGTCTTCGGACGCTCAATTGTCTTCGAGCTCATTGTCCTCGGTCACTTTGCCTTCGGGCTCAAATCTGAAGGTAATGCCTTCGGTTCTTGAGCCCGGCCACTCAGCTTCGGAGCAATTGTTTTCCTTCGGCCAGGCTAAGTGAATGTGCACATCGTGCAGCAGCTTGGCTTGGCTTCTTGTCATCGGTCTCCTCGGTGGATCGAACACTTGATCAGCACGTGTTCGGGCTGCATCAGTGATCCAAAGGAACAAGTCCTCGGATGTGTTCCTTCGTCATCAGTCAAAACTTCGAGCTTATTCAAGCTAACATTTTCCCCCTTTTTGATGATGACAAACACATAGACCTTGCAGTATATCCTTAATGTCCTGAACCACAATTTTTAACTTTAAAAGCCAAATTAGCAGAAATCAATTTTATCATTAAGGATCAGGTTCTTAAGCAGGTTATAAATCTCACAAGCAAAATCATACCATACTTACTCTTCCCCCTTTTGGCATCATCGAAAAGGTTGCATAAGTTAGAATTTAGCAATCAAAAGAAAAAGCAACTCATGGCCTATATAGGCAACTCAGAGTGCAAACACAATTCAACAAGAAGTACTGCATAAAGATGATATTAGCCATCCAAGATAGTTCATTGTCAACAAAAAGAACTAACACCAGGGGATACATGCAAATACGGCTAAACTAACCAAAAACAAATGAGTTTAAAGACTAGGAACTAGAACTAAATTAAATCCCACTGGTTAAGAAGATGGCTAGTGGTTTTGAGGTTCAGGTGTTGGAAGGACCAGTTCCTGAGGGGTACCATTCATTATTTCAAACATCTGCTTAAGCATCCCATCATTCATCTCTGTGGCTTTTGCAGCTTCAGTCTTCCAGAAATCCCTTTCATCCTCCAAATGTTTAATCTCAGCAGCTTGCATGTTCACTTGTTGCCTTAGGACCCTTACTTTGTTGTTCAAAGGCTGCTTACTACCACCAATTGTTGGAGGTTCCACCTGAACAGACAAATCACAACTGAGCAAAGTGGCCAACCCTCAGTTTCTCCTTCTTGGTAGCCAGTTTCACATCCAACAAAGGAATCCCAAGCTTAGCAAACTGGTCAGTGAGAATAAAGCCAAAAGGCAATGAATGCTTTTTCTTTCAAGTAACCACCCTTGTTATCAGATGAATCATAAACCTAGGCCAATTGATCAACTTTTCTGTGTCCAACAGCTCCATAAGGACGAGGTCTATGAAGCTGGCTATGCCTCTCTTTTCCCGTCGAGGAAACAGAATTTTGTTCACAAATTCAAACAAGAGTTGGTGCTGTGGATGCATCTCACTTTTCTGCACAACCCTAGATTTTTCTTCATTGGGATTTTCTATAAATTTCCTTGTAATTTCCAGATCAGTTGGGAGACCAGTTAAATCAGGCCAAATAGCTTGATGTAGTCACTATATCCCTATGATGGGATACCAAGCAGTTCACCTAATTCCTTGGTGTCAAAACTGATGTCCGTGCCAGTTACAGAGGTGGTGACCCTATCCTCAATAATAGGGCAGTTAAAGAAAAATTCTCTAACCATAGTCTTGGAGCACCTTCCTGTGATCTGAAGGACCATGTCCTTCCACCCCTGAACTTCTAATTTCTGAACAAGACAAACGATACATTCTTCATCTAAGTCAGACAACGCCCTTCCTTTCACCATATTTCTAGTCATAAAATCATCATGCACAACAGGTTGACCACCTGCTTCTACAGCTCATTCATAATCACTTTCACTCTCTTCCCCAGCAGATTTTCCAGAATCAGAATCTGAGCTTTCATCAATCAAAGCTCTTTTTATGGACCTGGTCCTTTTAGTCAACTGACCAGCCCTAGAAGTAGTAACAGTTTTCTTAGGAGTCCTTCTTTTAGATGTTTTCCTTTTCTTAAACTGATGAACAACATCTTCCTCTTCATCAAGAGAATCACTCTCCACAGCAACAGTTTCTTTTTCAATAATCACAGGTTCTTCTACAACATTAGAATCAACTCTATTTCCCTTTTCCCTTTCTACTTCTCTTCATTGCAGCATGCAATCTCTCATCAGCCAACCTAACACTTGCTCTAGTAGCTCTGATAGAACGAACTGGTTCCTTCCTTTGCACAGAACTTTCACCTTATTTTTTTTAAGTGTAGGTTTATAACTCTCACTAATTTTTCTCAACTTTACATTAATATCAGCTGCCTCCTTAGGATCACTCAACCCTTTCTTTTTCAACTTTCTTTTCAGCCCTTTTAAGTTCAACAAATTTATTATTGGAGTTTCATCTTCACTATCACTGCCAAAAACATCCATCATGTCAACATCGTCCATGGGGTCTCTAGGAGCAGCCATTGGTGAACCAGCCTCCCTCATACTCACATCTTCTATTTGCTTTTCAGACACCCTAATAATCTCTAAATCAGACTTGCTACCATCAGGCTTAACAACATTAAGAGGTTCAACATAATTTACCTTGTATTCATAGAGAATCATGGCCCTAGATAAATCATCCACTTGTTTCAGTATTGATTCAGCTGTAGGAATGGATCCTTCCCCTGAGTTTGAGACTGAGATTCTGTTTCAGCAACAGGAACTGATCCTTCCCCCTGAATTTGGGGTTCAGGTTCTGAATTTTTAGGACTTTCAGGATTAATGGTGGTTTGCATGGGTGAAGATAGAATATTAGGATTTTCAAAACTTTGGGGGTTTTGAGTTTGCATGGGGGAAGATGTTTGATCAGTGGTGGTTGGAATCAGTGTTTTGGGAGAGAGACATTGTTAATATTTGCTTAAGAAGAAAATTCACAATTCTTTCTGAAATTTTGAGACACTTGAATGAAAAATATGAATGATAGTTGTGGATTTATATAAGAAAAGAATTTGTAGTGGAGAGGGAGTCTCTTCCTTTGCCTGTTTTTAGTTTGTGATAAAAAAGGATTGTAGCTGTTCTAGGTTTCTTGAACGTTTCAAATAATTAGCCATTCTGATGATCAGTTCAAGTGGGAGTCTAATCGCGGGACGGTTCCTTGATGGAATTTTTGTGCAGAAAATAGAGGTTGAGTGGGATTTATGTTTATCTAGTTACCTACACTTCTCAAACTCTATAATTTTTTGAATAATAAAGGAGTACATACCTGTAGAAAGGGAACCGTTCCTTACACCCAATGTTAATCAATTTTCATGATCTGAAATTCTGGGAACATAAGGGTAACATCATTTAAATTTCGCACATTCAAGAAGAAATAATGGGATAGGATATACAATTAAGTATGAAACTGAGCTGAAACTTCAATTTGACTTTTAATAAATTCATTTTAAGCCTATTTTTCTAGTCAAATTTTGAAGTAAAACTAAGTAGAATTAAGTGGATTTAATCATCCCTAATTCTAACTCGTTCCTTTCAAAATGATCTCTACTTAAAGCCTTTGTAAAAATGTCAGCAATTTATTTTTCAATAGGACAAAAGGCTATGGTAATCAAACCCTTCTCATAACTATCCCTCAAGAAATGGTGTCTTATGTCAATGTGTTTAGTTCTTTTGTGATGTATTGGATTTTTTTTCATGTTTATAGTACTAGTGTTATTACAATAGATAGGAACAGTTCCTACATCAACACCAAGATCTTGTAATTGCTGTTTAATCCATAACAACTGTGAACAACATGAGGCACCTGCCACATACTCGGCCTCTGCAGTGGAAAGTGCCACTGAATTTTGCTTCTTGGTTCCCCATGAAACCAAACACTCACCAAGAAAATGTGCGATACCTGAGGTACTTTTTCTATCAACAAGGAAACCTGCATAGTCAGCGTCAGTATACCCAACAAGATTAAAATTACCACCTTTTGGGTACCAAAGACCCAAGGAACCTGTTCCTGTCAGATATCTTAATATCCTTTTAATAAGTTTCAAATGAAATTCCTTAGGATCTGACTGAAACCTTGTACACAGGCCAATACTAAAACACAATGTCAGGTCTACTAACAGTTAAACAAAGCAAAGAACCAATCATGCCTCTATAATATTTTTGATCAACTGAATTGCTATGTTCATGAAGATCTAATTTAGTAGCAGTGGCAATTGGTGTATCAATTTCTTTAGCTTTATCCATGTCAAATCTTTTAAGTAGTTCCTTAACATATTTCTGTTGATGGATCATAGTTCTATTTGAGGTTTGCTTGATTTGTAAACCCAAAAAGAAATTGAGTTCACCTATCATACTCATCTCAAACTCACTCCCCATCAAGCTTGCAAATTCCTTACTTAAATTTTCACAAATAGCACCAAAAATTATATCATCTACATAAATTTGAACAATCAAGTGATGTTTACCTTTTCTTTCAGAAATAGTGTGCTATCAGTTTTACCTCTTTTGTAACCATGCTGAAGTAGGAATTTTGATAGACGTTCATACCAAGCTCTTGGTTCCTGCTTGAGTCCATACAAGGCTTTGTCCAACTTGTACACATGCTCAGGGAACTGTTAATTCTCAAAACCTGGTGGTGTTTGACATATATTTCCTCCTTTAAATAGTCATTCAGAGATGCACTCTTAACATCCATCTAATATAGAGTGAAATCCATGTAAGTAGCAAAGGCTATAAGGAATCTTGTTTCTTCCAATATTGCAACTAGAGCAAAAGTCTCATCATAGTCAATACCCTCCTCTTGACTATACCCTTGAACAACCAATCTAGCTTTATTCCTGGTTACCATACCATCCTCATCAAGTTTGTTTTTGAAAACCCATTTTGTTCCTATGATGGACCTGTTCGTTGGCATGGATTCCAGATGCCAAACTTGACTTCTTTGGAATTGATTCAACTCCTCATGTATAGCATTAATCCAATCTGCATCCTTCAGTGCCTCTTTTACATTTTTTGGTTCAAGAAGAGATAAAAAGGCACTAAATGCACATAGATTGTGATTCTTGACTGCTGATCTAGTTTGAATTCCAGCAGTCTTATCTGAGATTATCTGATCCATAAGATGTGAACCTTGATACTTGTAAGGATTGAGTATCAGACCATCTTCAGAAGTTCTTTGCTGAGGAACTGTTCCCGATGTAGTAGAAGTATAGGTTTGAGAGGTGGATCTATCATTTGTTCCCACTGTTTCTGTGCTACTTTTCTCAGTTCTATCCTGAGGAACAGTTCCTTCCAATTCATTTCTCACAGCATTCCCATCCAATGCCTGCATTTGTTGGGGACCACGTTCACCATGCCTTAGCATTCTAATTTCTTCATCTTCATGTACCTGTTCTTGAGACAAATTGTCAGATTCATCAAATTTGACATGCATGCTTTCTTCCATTTTTGATCTTTTCTTGTTAAAGAATCTATAGGATTTACTGTTTGAAGAATATCCAACAAAAATTCCCTCATCACTTCTAGGATCAAATTTTTCTAAGGCATCATTTCCATTGTTGTGCATAAAGCATTTACAACCAAAGGCCCTAAAGTGTGAAATATTTGGTTTTCTTCCTTTAAGTAACTTATATGGTGTCTTTTCTATCAGTGGCCTTATCATACACCTATTGATTGTGTAGCAAGCAGTGTTAATAGCTTCAGCCCAAAAACATTGTGGAAGATTTCCAGATAGTAGCATAGTACTAGCCATATTTTCTAAATTCTTATTTTTCCTTTCAACTACCCCATTTTGCTGTGGAGTTCTAGGTGAAGAGAAATTAAGATCGATACCATTTTCATTGCAAAAGTTAAAGAACATTTTATTCTCAAACTCAGTACCATGATCTGACCTTATAGCAACAATATGACTATCTAGTGTTCTTTGAATTTTCTTAGCAAATATTGAAAATGCATTAAATGCTTCTTCCTTAGATGTGTAAGAAATAAATTCCAAGTAAATCTAGAATAGTCATCAACTTGTACCATAACATACTTCTTACTTCCACGGTTCATTGTTCTCATTGGTCCACAAAGATCCAGATGGACCAGTTCCAATGGTTTGGTTGTACTTACCTGTTTCTTTGGTTTAAAGGAAGATCTTACCTGCTTCCCCCTGGCACAAGCCTCACAAACCTTTTTTATCCTTAAACTTGATGTTAGGAAGTCCTATTACCAAGTCTTTGGAAACCAGTTTATTCAACTGTGAGAGACTTGCATGACTAAGTCTTTTGTGTCACAGGAGGGGATCATTTTGCATAATACTCAGACAACTCATGCTGCCATCAGATAGTGTTAATAAATCTATTTTGTGGATATTTCCATGTATGCATCCCTGTAAAATAATCTCTCCAGAGGTTTGATTAGTTACAATGCATCCAGTAGATGAAAAATTAACACGATTACCTTTGTCACACAGTTGAGATATACTCAATAAGAAATGCTTCAATCCATCTACTAGAAACACATTATCTATGTTATGTGAATCAGACCTTCCTACCTTTCCAATGCCAATTATTTCCCCTTTTTTACCATTACCTAAGGAAACACTTCATCCTTAGAAGGCTGAGAGTGAAAGGAACAGTTCCTTGTATCCTGTCATATGCCTTGAGCAGCCACTGTCCATGTACCATTTGTGGTTCCTCACCTTCACTCTAGCCTGCAAAAGAAAACTAGAGGTTAATCTTAAGAACCATTTCCTTGAGAATGATGAATCAGATTTTTCTAAGCCCAGAATAGTAATGCTTTCTTTGTGTGAACTTGTTGCTCCCAAACGCACACGCAAGTATACGTGGTCGACAAGTAATAAAGTGATAAGATGAGTATCGTTCCCACGAGGACTATTCAGACTGAATTCTAGCAAACAATTTATATAAACTATTCAGGGATCTTTTCCAATAGTGATGAGTTTTATTAACTAAAGAGCAGTAACTAAAATGGTAGAAGTGAATTCAAACAATGGAGCAAGACTTGGTTGTTATCAGTAATAAGGAGACTATCCAGGGTCAGAGTTACAAACAATCCAGTTGAGTTTTCCAATTGATTCCACTTCTTAAGTCCCGGGTTACTAACTAACAGATTAAATGTACCCGTGAAAACCTTTCAGTTCTTCACGGTCTATGCAGGCTACTCCAATCCCTATATGTCTATGGGTTGAATCACGTGCACGCATTAACGAATTCTGTAATGAGTAAAACTAGGCGAGCAAGTATATGTCTATCCTACTCACAAATTGGTTCCCCGATGCCCGGGTTCACAAACTAGTCCTATTCTTTCTTATTACGTAATTAAATTCCCTCTTTCGAGTTCAATCTAAAAACCATAGATAATGCGTAATAATCGGGCCCTGACAATTACACAAGTGAAATCAAGAAAGAATAAGCAACCCGTAATGGGATTCAATTAATGGGAATCAATCTTCAAACATCAACCTTCATGAAATACTCTAACCCTAGAACGATAGAATTAGCTACGCATACTCATAATAACAACACAAGGAATTGATGTAATAATGCAATAATGATATAATAGATTAATGGAAGGAAGAAAAACCCTTGTCTTGATGTTCTGAGCTCTCCAATTTGCTCCAAGGTCTGAACTCCTATGAAAAACTAAGTAAAAGAGTATTTATAGAGTTTACAAACACCTAGTAATAAGTTAGACCCAATCCTAGACGAATTAGGACGTAAAAACGCGCACAAGGGGCGCTAGAACGGGCGCCCCGCGCCTCGGAACGCGTGGGCTTGGACAGAGGACGTCGAAATCAGCCCGCTTTGGGCCTGCGGCGCGCTGGGAAACGCGCTGGAACACTGGGCACGGTGGGGCCCGCGGGGCATGCCCTACAGCGCCAGGCCAATTTTCGTGTTTTCTCGCTCCTTTGCTCGCTCGTGTCGTGCCTTCGTGTGCTCGATCCAATCCTCAATCAAAATCCAATCTTTTCTTGCTTAATCATGCTCTTTAAAGCTCCAATTACACTGCATAACAACCTACGCACGCACGACATAAAATCAGTGTAAAACCACAGTCACAAGCTATAAAACGAGCGAATAAACTATCCAAACGTGAGGAAATATTAAGGAAATATAGGCATAAAATGCCAAACATCACCACCCCACACTTGAACCCTTGCTCGCCCTCGAGCAAGTCACATCTCACTTCCCAACCTAGATAGAACAGGTCTGCCTATGACTATGGTTGATACCGACCATTGAACCAATGCACACACGACTACTATGGATCCACACCATGCCAATAATTTACCAAAACAAAAAATAAGAGAACAACCACCCCAAAATAGCTCAAGTGCACAAACTCAACTTAATGCAACCATGCTCCCACAAAATCACACCTATCTACTCAACCACGAAGCTATCAACTTCACCTATTTCATGCAAACCGTGCGCCCTCACCAATATGAAGCAAGAGAGTGCCCTCCCAAATATCACACACAAAATCAATATCATGAATAGAACGGGGGGCAATACAAATGAATTCACTCACTCTCATGAAAATCTCACATGCCACACACAATGTACCATAGGCTTGCCCGTAGTGTAGGACTCCACTAATGTAAGCTCACTCCAATCGGGATTAACTAGGACTTTAGAAAGGTCGTAATGTAGGCTAAGGGGCGGGTAGGATACATATGGTAATAGTGACTACCTCCCTAAGCACTTTAATACATCACATTCAAATTAAGCATCAATCTCATCAAGCCACCCAAATCAACAACTTCTACACATACACCTTCACACAAGTAGCAATTTTTCTTTTAAGCACACACTAGCAAGGAATGGATATCTTTTTCTCTTTATTTCTTTTTCCACAATTTTTTTTTTCTTTTCTCTTTTCAACTTTGCTATATTTTTTCAATCTCCAATTTCATCCAATCTTGCCAATGCTTTTCACTACTTCACAAATTTCACATGTATTCCCCTTTATTAGTTCCACTCAAGAACCTCCCAACATCCAACCACAACTCCAAAATAACAACACAATATCAATAAAGTGCTTAAGGAGTAAAGGGCCAAAAGAGTCAATTTAGAACAAATGGGTAGGCTCGGGGTGTGGGTACCAACAAAAAGGGTCAAAGAAATCACAACAACAATTTTTTTTCAAGGTATATATGTAAGGGTAGGCTAACCAAAAGAAGGCCTTGTATCATTTCCCGACTAGAGCAAACCTAGGATTTCGCTTTGCACACACACGGGGCAAGTTCTAGACATTAATATGCAACATGGAGTAAACAAGAACATGCCTCACAACACACATTGCACATGATCCACACAAAAAGGTTCCATCAACAACTCTCAATCAAGCATCTAGACTGCAACTTGTGGAAATTTAAGCACTAATGCACAAAGGTTCACAATCAAGTCAAGCAAGCGGACTCAAGCATCTCAAGGGGGTCGTTCCAATTTTTCTTAGGCATGCATCACAATTAAAACCCAAGGACGCCACAAATAGCACATGCAATCAATTCCAGTCCACCGGTATCAAACAAATCAAAGGCACCTAGCATTCCACCTATTCCTTTCGTCTAGGGTCATCTACAACTAATTATTCTAATCCTAAAAATAAAAAACTACCCGGTTCAAAGGCCTACCCGTGGAAAAGAACCGAGGCCATAAGAAAAACCACGGGGCGGATGACATGTACCACTAATAAAGACTAAAAGGAAAATCTTTTTGGAATTTTTCATTGGTTTTCTAATTTTTTTAAATTTTTTCTCATATATTAAAGCAAGAAACAAATCAAAATAAAGTCAAGTGACAAAGGAAAATCCTACGGTACATGCATCCATAACCTCAAAAATAAGGGAGAGTTCCCCACCCCACACTTAAACTAAGCAATGTCCTCAGTGCTAAAAATAAGAAAGTGCAAGGTAAAGAAAACTTCCCTGAAGTCTCTAGTCCTTGGTGCTAGCATCCTCCAAGCTTCATGAGGTACTCAGACTTCCCCCATCAGGTCATCAATATTATGTAAGGGTGAGGACACCCCACACTTAGCCTTGACAGTACATGAACCTGCAATCCAAGGAAAACAAAAACTACGTGACACTATAAAATAAAATAATACAAGTACAAACTCGGGTTGCCTCCCGAGAAGCGCCTTAGTTAACGTCGTGGCACGACAACACTTTTAGCTCACTTCCAGCATTTACGTCTTCTCTTCTTACGACGAACTTTTGCTTTCTTCCCTTCTTTGAGAGAACCCATCTTCAACTTCACATGTGGTTTACTTCCATCTTCTTGTTTGACACATTCAATCATAGAGCACTCTTCCACCTTAGCTATGTGCTCCTTCTCATTATAAACCTTGAAAGTAACCTTTTCTCCATGCGCTCTAACAGTCATCTCACCCAGCTCCATGTCAATAATTGCCTTCGAGGTGACTAAGAATGGTCTCCCCAAAATGATTGGAGCTTCTCGGTCCTCTTCATAATCTAGGACTACAAAATCAGCAGAGAATGTAAACTTACCAACTTTTAGCAACACATCCTCCAACTTACCATCAGGGTGAGTGAGAGATCCATCTGCCATCTTAAGAGTAACTGAAGAGGGCTCGATTGCTCCTAGCCCTAACCTTTTGCAAACAGACAGAGGCATGAGATTTATGCTCGCACCCAAATCACACAAGGCACCAGTGATATTATGCCCTCCAATGGTACAAGGAATAGTAAACCTCCCAGGATCTTAAAGTTTTGGAGGTAGCTTGCTCAAGATTGTGCTACACTCCTCAACTAAATCAACTGTATCTATCTCTTTAGGCTTCTTCTTCTTGACTAAAATTTCTTTTAAGAACTTCACAAAGGATGGCATCAATTCAAACACATCAGTCAAAGGAATATTAACTTGAAGTTCTTTCAACATACTCACAAATTTTTGATACTGGGCCAGATCCTTCGATGGTAATAGTCTCTGCGGGAATGGTGGAGGTGGCAGAGGTGCCTCCTTTCTCTCTTCTTTCTTCTTTACCTTCTCCACTTTTTCAACTTTTTCTATTTCAGCTCTCTCTTCAGACTTGGCCATCAGCTCTCCACCTTCAATTAAGGTCACTGCAAGACATTGTTCAGGCTCTTTTTTAACAGTGCTTCTTTCTCCCACCAACTGTCCCAACTGGTGCTCCAAGTTCTTTTGAGCATTGGCAAGATCATGTATGGCTTGTGCATGGGCTGCAGTGTCAGCTATCATTCTCTGCTGGCCTGCCATTATCTGCTTTAGCATATCTTCAACTGAACTGCTAACCTGCTGTGGTGGTGCTGGAAGTGGGTGGTAATTATTCGGGGCTCTCGTATTGCCTTGATAATAACCATTACCAAACTGGTTTTGACCCTGCAGCCTGTTTTGATTACCCACGTAATAAACTGACTCTGGATTAGAAGAGCAAACCTCTGTAGCATGGTCTTGACCACAAACCTCACAAAAGCTCTGGAGTTGTTGCACTGGAGCCACTGGTTGCTGAGCCTTTTGCAGAGCTAACTTGCTAATTTGATTGGAAATAGCATCCATCCTCGCCCTTAGCTCTAAAACTGCATCTAACTGAAGTACCCCTGCAGGTTTCTGCGTAATAGCTCTACCATCTCCCTGCCAATCAGGATTGCTCTGCGAAAACTTGTCAAGTAAATCATAAATCTGATCAAAATTTAAGGCCAGTACTTGGCCTCCAGCAGCAGCATCAACCACGATCTTAGTGTGTTGGTTCAGCCCCTCAACAAAAGTGTGTGCAACAACCTCATTGGGTTGGTTGTGGTGTGGACAATCTCTCAATAGAGCTTTGAATCGCTCCCAGGCTGAATACAAGGATTCTCCTTCTAACTGTCTGAAGGACATAATTTCACTCCTCAGACGGGCTGTCTTGGCAGACGGATAAAATTTAGCCAAGAACTTCTTAGCCAAATCCTCCCAAGTAGTGATAGACCCAGACTTTTCAGCCTTTAACCACTTCTTTGCTGCCCCAATCAGTGAAAACGGGAACAATGTCAACCGAACATAATCAGTAGGAACACCCGCTGGTGTATAAGTATCACTGATCTCCAGAAAGTTCTGAATGTGTTGTTGCGGATCCTCATGAAGTAATCCACCATATTGTCCAGTCACATGCAGCAACTGAATCATGCCGGACTTAATCTCAAATCCCCCGGTGATAGCGGGCTTAACTATGCTCGATGCTACTCCCTCCAGGCTGGGGAGAGCAACATCTCGCACAGCTAAAGCTTGGTCTTCTGCCATTCCTGTAGGTAAAGATCGAGCAGGACCTAATACCTGAAACAGCACAAAACTCAAAACAAAAATTAAACCTGAATAGTAAGTAATAAACTGTTCAAAAAGAAATCAGTCAATAATTAGTCCCCGGCAACGGCGCCAAAAACTTGTTGCTCCCAAACGCACACGCAAGTATACGTGGTCGACAAGTAATAAAGTGATAAGATGAGTATCGTTCCCACGAGGACTATTCAGACTGAATTCTAGCAAACAATTTATATAAACTATTCAGGGATCTTTTCCAATAGTGATGAGTTTTATTAACTAAAGAGCAGTAACTAAAATGGTAGAAGTGAATTCAAACAATGGAGCAAGACTTGGTTGTTATCAGTAATAAGGAGACGATCCAGGGTCAGAGTTACAAACAATCCAGTTGAGTTTTCCAATTGATTCCACTTCTTAAGTCCCGGGTTACTACCTAAAAGATTAAATGTACCCGTGAAAACCTTTCAGTTCTTCACGGTCTATGCAGGCTACTCCAATCCCTATATGTCTATGGGTTGAATCACGTGCACGCATTAACGAATTCTGTAATGAGTTAAACTAGGCGAGCAAGTATATGTCTATCCTACTCACAAATTGGTTCCCCGATGCCCGGGTTCACAAACTAGTCCTATTCTTTCTTATTACGTAATTAAATTCCCTCTTTCGAGTTCAATCTAAAAACCATAGATAATGCGTAATAATCGGGCCCTGACAATTACACAAGTGAAATCAAGAAAGAATAAGCAACCCGTAATGGGATTCAATTAATGGGAATCAATCTTCAAACATCAACCTTCATGAAATACTCTAACCCTAGAACGATAGAATTAGCTACGCATACTCATAATAACAACACAAGGAATTGATGTAATAATGCAATAATGATGTAATAGATTAATGGAAGGAAGAAAAACCCTTGTCTTGATGTTATGAGCTCTCCAATTTGCTCCAAGGTCTGAACTCCTATGAAAAACTAAGTAAAAGAGTATTTATAGAGTTTACAAACACCTAGTAATAAGTTAGACCCAATCCTAGACGAATTAGGACGTAAAAACGCGCACAAGGGGCGCTAGAACGGGCGCCCCGCGCCTCGGAACGCGTGGGCTTGGACAGAGGACGTCGAAATCAGCCCGCTTTGGGCCTGCGGCGCGCTGGGAAACGCGCTGGAACACTGGGCACGGTGGGGCCCGCGGGGCATGCCCTACAGCGCCAGGCCAATTTTCGTGTTTTCTCGCTCCTTTGCTCGCTCGTGTCGTGCCTTCGTGTGCTCGATCCAATCCTCAATCAAAATCCAATCTTTTCTTGCTTAATCATGCTCTTTAAAGCTCCAATTACACTGCATAACAACCTACGCACGCACGACATAAAATCAGTGTAAAACCACAGTCACAAGCTATAAAACGAGCGAATAAACTATCCAAACGTGAGGAAATATTAAGGAAATATAGGCATAAAATGCCAAACATCAGAACAGTTCGCTTTTCCATAGAATTATGAATAGGTTTAAAGGAGATGTTCCGTTGTACAGCTCTTTCCAGAGATTGGCAATTTCCTTTTAACTGACCAATGTTCCCATAATGTGTGCATAACCAATTTTTAGGAAGAGTCAAATACTTACTCTTAGGATTCTATTGAGTTAAATATTGAGATTCTCAAACCCAACACCTTTACTACTATTACTCTGATGTTCCTGTAATCATTCTAATGCCTTAGAGGACTTGTTCTACTTGATAGTTTTATTCAGTTCTTCTTTTGTTCTGATCAAGTCCTCTTCTAAAGATCTTATCTTTTCATCTTTTTCAACCATTTCATTGACAGGAACTTTCAAATTTTCTTCAGCAATAAGCTGATGAGAATTAGCAATGCCTTTACCTTTTCCAACTGTACTAACTTCTAAATTTTCACACTAAAATTCCTGAACAGTTGATTCAAGTGTAAGGACATGTTCCTTTAGCATGCTATTTTTCTTTTTCAAAGTATCATTTTTTATTGCAACCTTTTTGTATTCAGTTTCTAAATTCTCAATTTCATCATGCAATTGATCTTTACCATCCCTTAGAGATAGATGACTATGAGGATGAGAATATTGAAGGAGTAGAATATACTGAACCTAGAAAGGAAACCGTGATCCTCTTTCAGTATTCATTCTCTGAAACGATATATGTTTTGGATATGTAAATAGAAAAGTAATACTCAAGACCACATATATGTTGATAACCAGCAACTGAACTGGCAGCAACAGCTAAGGACATGGATTTGGCTAAGAGACTCTGGGATTTTAGCTCATTTAGCACAGTGTGAAACACTTTAAATAATTTTTTCCTAGGCATGTTTTTCACATCCTTTTAGAGTTTAGAAACAAATACCTCAGAATCTTCTTCATTTTCTGAATCTTCAAGAGCCATTAGAGCAAGCTCATCATCCAGATCATCATCAGATAACTCATCTTCACTGTCTTGCAGGCCAGCAACTATTGCTTTTGTTGTTCCACCTTTCTTACGGACCTGTTCCCTGGCCTTCCTTCTTTGCTCAACATATCTCTTCCTCCATTCTTCTTTCATAACTGGACATTTGTTGATGTAATGTTCCATGCTTCCACATTTGAAGCATTCTCCAGCCTGTTTCATGTCAGAAGACCTACCATGTCCATTAGCCCCTTTTTCTTATTCAATTATCTTTGAACACTTTTAGCTATAAGGACCAGTTCCTTGTCATCAACAGACTTATCAGCAGCAGTTAAGGCTAAGTTAGGTTCTGTTTTAACTGGTTCCCCTAAGTTTTTAACCTTTCTCCTTAGTTGATAGGTTTTCAGATTGCCTATAAGCTCATCTAAGATTAATGTGGTAAGATCTTTACTTTCTCTTATAACACATGCCTTAATCTCCCATGAGTCAGGGAAACTCTAGTTAGAATCTTCTTAACTCTATCCTCAACAGTTAAAACCCTTCCTAACGAGATAAGTTAAGATGAAATTGTATTAAACCTAATGTACATTTCAGAAATAATTTTCTTTCATTTTAAAGCTTTCATATTCAGCAAAAAGAAGTGTACCTCTAGACCTTTTCACCTGACTTGTTCCTTCATGAGCAACTTGCAAGGCATCCCAAATTTCTTTGGCAGTAGTGCATCCACGGACCCTAGTGCACTCATCAGGACTGAGTCCACAAACAACTCACTTTCTAGCTTTGGCATTCTTTTCCCATTTTCTCAAATCCTCAGCTGTGCACTCCCTTCTTGTTTTAGGAACCTCATTGCCTTCAACATCCTTCTCCATGGGTATCATGGGACCCTCAATAACTATGTCTCATAACTCATAGTCCTCAGCTTGAAGATGATCTCTTATCCTTTCTTTCACCATGAGTAGTACTTCCCATTGAGCAAAGATGCCCTCACAGTAGACTGACCCTCACTGCTTCCTTGTGATGTACTCATTCTAATCCTAGGTGTTAGCCTTTTCAAGGATAACCTGATCTGATACCAATTGTTATTTTCCCAAGAGACACCACTGAAGGATCAGTTCCTTCTATGTGTTCCTTTACTTATAAATTGCGGAATTAAGTTAAAAAAGAGTAAATGAACACTAATTTTAGCGTGGAAAAACCTCTTGCCACGACCTACTCTCTCAAGTAGGATTTCAACATCACTATTTGAAAGACTCACTTGGTTACAAGACTTCTCTCTTACTAACCTAGGATTAACTCTAATCCTATAAATGATCCATTTCACAATTAGTGAAGTTCCTCCAAGTAACAAGACTTGAATGACCCAAACTATTACAGATGTTCTATAAAAGTGAATAGTACAACTTGATATATCATACTACATATGAACTAAGACTGAACTTTGACAAGACTCAATCTAAGGAACAGGTTCTTCACTTAGTTTTCTGTAGCTTAATGACTGCTCAAATACAATTTCGACTCAACTATGCTATAGCTCTTTTTCTCTCTGTATTTGTGCGTGTCTTCAACAGCTGAATTGCTCCTCTATTTATAGCTTTGAAATCTGAGGAGTCTTGAGCAATTAAAATTCCAAAGCCTCTATACGTTTGAGTCATAATTGAACTCCTTACTTATCTTCAAGCCTTATCCATCTTATGCAATCTTTTCTTATCACGTTCGAATCTGCATGATTATCAAGAAAAACATTAGACAATAGGATAATAATTTATTTTCCTGTTTAATTGATTTTTGCAATATTATTTATTCAGCTGCCGTGATCCAAAGCAACAAGTCCTTGGATCTGTTCCTTCGTCATCAGTCAAAACTTCGAGCTTATTCAAGCTAACAATGAGAAAGCTATAGCAAGTCATAGTAAGTATGGTAGAGCCAAAGGGAAGGGGATGTGGGGCCTGATTAAGTCATTGAGTTGCACCACTGTGGTTCTTGCGTTAACTTCATGAATATATATACTCACAATCACGAAGCAGTCTAAGTTGCCAAAGTTTTATGGCTAGTGCAACTACACGTTTCTAAGAATCTATTTTGAGCCGGACTGATGCTTCATGAATTATGTTTTGATTTTCTGTTATGAAAAATAACTATCTGGGTAAGTCCCCAGTCCCCTGCACGTGAAACATAGAGTTAGCAATAAGACTTGTCAGGGGCTAGGTGAACAGAACTTAATCGACCTTCTAGAATTAGTGTTTGAGTCAAATTGGCAGATTCTTGTTTTTCTCATGTTCGCAACTTGTAACAAAACCATTAAACCAAGCTAGTGATAGCACGTTGGAGTAACCTTTGTCCTCTGGCATAGGTATATAGGCTCAAGAGTGGTCAACTAAACACTCTTTAATAAAGAATTATACTACTCCCTCTGTCCCATTTTGTTTGTCATACTTTCCTTATTTGTCCGTCCCAAAAAGATTGTCGTATTTCTAAATTTGGCAATAATTCAACTCTAAAGTTACTTTTTGACTCATTTATAGCCACACAAATATTCATGCCTTATTTTAGACCACAAATTTCAAAAGTCTTCCTTACTTTATTAAACTTTGTGCCAAGTCAAACTACGACAAACAAATTGGGACGGAGGGAGTATTATAGTATTGCATATAGCAGTAATATTCCATTTCCATGTATATATATATATGTATTTGCACTATTTCTAGCTTCGCCACTGTGCGGGTGTAAATACCATACTTGATACGATTATATTGCTTGTGATCTACCAAAACAGATTCAAATTTTCTCTCCTTAGACGAATTTTAGGTTAAACAGGATGTTTGTCTTGATTTTAGAAATTTTGTTTCTTTTTCCGCAATTTAAAGTATCAAACTTTGTAAAGAAAACTAAATAAGAAAAGATGTACTCTATAATGTTCCCTTCATGCGGACAAATAGGCAAGTACCTGAGAGACTTTTGGGGGTTACTCCCTCTGTTTAAGTTTACTTGTCCAAATTCAATTTTGCACTACAACCAAGACAAAATAAGAAAAATTAAACTTGACAAATCTATCTTTATTTATTATACTTTGTTGTAGTTTTCAATTAATTGGAAAGGGATTTTGAAGAATTTGACCATTTAATGTCAAGGGTAAATTAGGAAGAACATAGCTAATTTTATCTTGAATTGCTAAAAAAACAAGTAAATTAAGAATTTGATTTTGCTAAATTTGGAGAAGTAAATTTAAACGGAGGGAGTATTAACCAAGGAAAGATGTCGTGTGGATCGTCTTCACTCTAGAATTAATTGTTGTGGAAATTAGTGGTTTGCTTCCTTACAGCTTCATTCTTTATTTTACACGATTCCTGAGTAGTTAGACTTTTGGGAGCTGTACAACTTTTCCATTTAGGGCTTTTGCCTTCTAGAAATTAAGTCTGCACATAATTAAGGTTAATCTCATCGGCGGTCATTGAATTATTGTTTCATTACTATAAAGTCACTTTTGTTTATTTGCTATCCAAAAGTCACTCAACTTTGCTCCGATTTACAACAAAATTACTCAAGTCCAATTTTATTTAAAACTTACCGGAAAATGATGTGGCATCATTAATTAAAAATAATTTTCTTAGTTAATTTTTTATCTATTAATTTGGTATCAGCTTGTTTGGATGGTTGTTATCATTTGTACCGTATCGTACTGTTACTATAAAATAATATTTGTATTAATTGTTACTTTAAAATTTTATTGTATCGTATTGCTAGTCCGTCGTTACATAACGATGAAGAGCCCATTTTATGTAACGGTCAATTTGGTGTGATGCATCATTACCGTGTCTTTTTCTCTCTTCTTCCCCTTAATATTCTCATATATTACCATTTATCTTATCTTTTTTATAGTAACTCTATCCCGTATCTTATTATTTTCTTGGCAATATTGTAAATTTATTCTTCATTTACTAGTATGTTATATCATGAAACGACTGCAAAGAATATAATCTATCAAAACGCAACAAAACATAAGTACAATACAATAGATACATTATGAAACCATATACATAACAACAGTCCAAACAAGCTGTTATTTTAGTTTTAAATTTTAAAAAATTGACATAACTAGTTTGATTTCGTAAATAAAAACCGAACCAAGTTGATCTAAGCTCGTTATTTTTATTCATTCCCCGTTCCTCATTTACCAATTTGCCTAACATTATTCAATTTGGTTAACTAATTAATTCAATACGTAACAGAAGCAAAGAGAAATGGCATTGGTATGAAATATTTATGCACGATGATGACGTAGTGAAATGTGTTTGGGTTGGGTAGAATAAAAATAATGGGTTAAGGAATTAGATTAATAGATGAAAAATTAATTAAGAAAATTATTTTTAATTAATGATGCCACATAATTTTTCCGGTAAGTTTTAAACAAAATCCGACTTGAGTGACTTTGTTGTAGACCGGAGCAAAGCTGAGTGACTTTTGGGTAACAAATAAAATAAAAGTGATTTTGTGTTAATGAAACAGTAGTTCAGTGACCACAGGTGAAATTAATCCACGTAATTATGGTGTCCACCTCAATTCAGAGCCTCAACATTTCTTGTAGTTTGTTTAGTTGGAGAATTTTTACTTACTAAATCTACAAGTATTACTCCTATAACCCCAAATTGTAGGAAAATTTTATTTATAATTTAAATACTGCTACTTAAAAGAGATTGAAAGGTAGGTTAATTAGCGTTGGTAACTTTACCCGCTATATTACTAAAGTCACAAAATTATTTTGTAACAAAATCTTACTGTACTACTATCTTAGAAAAATCAACTCAATGGAAAGTTAAATTTCCTGTATACTAAAAAATACACGTCATTATCAGGTGGCCAAATTAAATATATCATGTTATAATTTAAGCACCTCCTTAGGACACTAGAATGTGGTTGAATAGTGTCAACCGATTTTTCTTCGCAAGGACCCGATTCTTGTGAGTCACAGTTTGCACTTTGACACCACAACACAGACAAACAAAACCACAAAGAACATGGTGTTTTTACGTGGAAAACTCCTTGCTCAAGGGAGAAAAACCACGACCCATGCTCTGGGATTTTGGAACTCAATCCACTAACACAAAGAGCAAGTTTCTGATTACAAGACTCTGTAACTAAGGAGCTACACTCTACACCCTAATCACTCAACAAAGCTAAACTCTAGCTTTACAAAGTAATCTCTCAAAAGTTCACCTAACACAATTGCTTCTATGATAAGCTGATATGTAATAACAATGATAGCATAGATCAAGAAAACTTATAACACGTGAACCTAGACACAATATTTAGACTCGAGCTACTTAATTCTACCAGTTGTCTTCCTCAGTTATCTCACGTTGAAAGTTTGTGGATCGCCTTTGTAAGTTCTCAACTCTCTATTTGTGAATAACTGAATTCGGCTGCATCAACTACTTGTATTTATATGGGCATCCAAACCCTAGTTGAGTTCCACAAGGAAACCTTGTAATTATGGTAAGACAAGATTCCTTGTATCTCTTTCCTTGTTTAACTCCAACTCGTATTCGTACTTCGAAGACACAGCCTGGGCACCGCCTCTTTTAGTCTGACTAGGATGCATACTCATTCACGCGCCACTACTCCTAGTTCCGCAGGGATTTGTAACCCTCAATCTTTTCGATCAGTCGCGCCCTTCTATCCAAGGACCAGGTTCTCCTCCGGAACCACTGAGTCCTTCTCGTTTGTTATTCTTCAAAATCTCCTCAACAAATTCCCCCTTTTTGATGATGACAAATAAATGTTACCAAAGAACCTGAACAGACAAAATTTTCAAAAACACAAAAACAAGAATAACAGTTTGAAAATTTTAAAACAGATGAGTTAGGTCACAAACATCCCAACATTTCCTTCTTCCCCCTTTTGGCATCATCGAAAAGATTCAAACACCTGCACGAACCAGTTTATACTATCTAGTCTAGCGCACAAGGAAACAATTCAGAGGGGCCCAACAGATCCTGATATAATAGAACAGATCCAAAATAAGCAAGAAAAATTTAAAACCATTCAACCAGGGTGTGACAAGCCACACAGCCCTATTTAAGTACACAACTGAAAAATAAGATTGTCTTAAAGTCACATATCAAGGGAGGACACGAAGAGATAAGGGAGGGTATTCAACAAGGATAGAGAGGAAGAAGGGTAGGACTCAGAGCTGTAGGTTGAAGTTCTTGACAAGTGCCTCAAGGTTCTTCGTATTCTTGACCCTTTCCATCACCAGCTCGGCCTCATACTTGTGACACTTAATTTTCAAGCGATCAATTTCTTGATCCTTCAGCTCCAGCTTCCTATGCAGCTCAGCATTCTCTGTATTCACGTCAAGAACATGACTCTCTAGTTCTTTTACTGCTGCAATTGCTTCATCTGGTCCATAGTCCTCACTTTCTTCAGACTGCTCCTGCTTAACCTGCACTGGTTTCTTGGAAGCTCTCTTCTCTTTGAAAAGATCACAACTTTTCAGCACATTATACCCAAACATTTGATGAATGGTGGGCTTTTTCCCTGCTTTCAAAGGAACCCCAAAGTGCTCAAGAACCTGTTGTAGGATGTAGGAATGCACTAATGAATGTGGCTTATGATCAGTCTCTGCAATCCTTTTGATGTGTCTGATTATCAAACCAGGTAGATTAATTTTCACTCCTCTGTCCAGCAGGTCCATGTAGGTTAGGTCAAGAGCACTAGCCTCATTGTTCCTCTCTCCCCTTGGCAGTAGGAACTGATGAACAAACTCAAAAAGCAGCTAATGAGCTGGCTCCATCTTCTTCTTGTCAACCTTCCTCTCTTTCTGAGCTTTGGTTTCCCTGAAAATTTCTTCACAACACTCAGAGGAGTCACTCCATCGGTTCTTTTTGGCCATTTCAACTTAATATACCTGCAATAATTCTTAGCAGGTACATCAAGTATCAGTCCCAACTCAGTTCTCCCAAACTCAATCTCAACTCCCTTTATAACAGAATACACCCTCATGGCAGCAACCTTGCAATTTGTATAGAACTCTCTGACTTCATCAGAATACAACAACCTGTCTTTGTTGGCAAATAGAGCTAACCACCCTTGATCCCCTACCATCCTGAGTAAGGGCTTCATGTGGGGCTCCTTCACATCACCCAGGATGCTCCCAGCCAATACCTGGTGTTTTGCAAAGAAGAATGTTCTATCAAGCTCCTCAGAGTCTATTCTTCTTTTCTTGCTCTCCAGTTCACTGTCTGTTTCTGAGTCACTGGGTTCCACATAGCTACCAGCTTCATCACTTTCTTCTTTGGCTTCATCCTCATTTTTCTCATGCTTCTTCTCTTCCTCCAGTTTTCCAGCCTTCACATTCTTGACTGTTTTTTACAGCTTATCAACCATTGCTAACTGCTGCTTCAAGGCTGACCTTGTTGCCACCCTTCTTGAGGAAGGGGCTGGCTGTGCAGCAGTTTTGTCATCACTCTCAGTCCTCTCCTCTTGAGAATCTTCACTAGATTCATCCACCAATCTGCTCTTGGGCACAGACTTTCCTCCTTTAAACAACCTTCTTCTCTTGTCAACCTCCACTCTGGTCTCACTTACAAACACCACTTCTTCTTCTTCAGCTTCATTCAACAGTTTCTCATCTTCCTCTCCAAACTTTCTTTTTACACTCTTTCTTTTTGTTTTCTCAACTTTCTCTGCAATTTTCTCACCTTCCCATTGCTTTCTAAAATCTCCTCATCCTTCTCATCTTTAGAATCTGTCCATTAGAGTTCTGCATCATCAGCCACAATAGGATCTGAGCGAGAACCAGGTGCTTCACTCAAGTACTTTGCAGCCTCATTAGAACTAGGTCCTCCAACTACTGGACCTTCAAGTACAGATATATATTATGAACTCCCTCAATAGAAACAGCCTCCAAACTATGTTCACTGACATATTCCTTTTGGGATTCAGCAGAATCCTCTTCTCTCAGTCTTTCTATCACTTTTTCAACTACATTAACCTCCACCGTTTCCTCAGTCACTAAGGGCACATGAAAACTAGACTTATGCACAGGTTCCTCATGAACAACCATCAAGGTCTCCTCAACTACATTCCCCTTATCTGCCATTCCACAAGGCTCTATCTTTTCTACAATTTCATCTAGTCCCTTCACCAATGTTTTAATGCTCAAATTTTCAGGTCTTTTTACAACTTCTAAAGCAGTAGAATCAGATAGAGTAGGGTTATGTGTTACCTCGACTAGTTTTTCAGAGGAATTTACGCCGGCATAGGAGACGAGGATCCCACCACCGTCTTCTTGACACCTCTTTTCCCTGCTCTTTTGAGAAATTTTACCCTAACTTTGACGATTCTCTCCGCAAGAGTAGATGGGGGAGGTTTGGGAGTAGATTTCTTGGACGTTAGGGTTTCTGAAGTCTTAATAGGCGAAGCAAAGGACGATTGTGCTTGAGACATGGTGATTGAGGTTAGGGTTGTGAGAGTAAGATGCGGGTTTTCTTGTTTCGATTTTCTATGAGAGAAAATAGAAAGAGTAGAGAGAGATTGTGTTTGCAAGTGTGTATGTTTCGTTTGTTTCAAAAGTCGAAGTGAGAAGGAGTAATGGTGGTAGGGGTTTTAACTAGGGAACTGACGCTAATGATCGCTTAAAAAGGTGAAAAGCAGCTTTTTGAAGTTTTGAAAATCGGAAAAAGGGTATTGATTTGACGGTTACAAGACTTACCCAAATAAGGTCTTTTTAATGAAGTGGGGTCCGGTAAAGTCTAATGGAAGTCTAACCACAAAAGAAATTATTCCTATAAACAAGTACGGTTATAAAACATGGAAAGCCTTTCTTGACACACGCACAATTGACAATCAATTCAATTATGACACTTAACATAAATAGCTGTATAGCTGTACCTGGACATGGTTCCTCATGCTTGCCTTTGTTCCTTTCTGCTTATCTTTTAGGTTCTTTTATGGGTACACATTAGCCCATCCTGGTGCTACTCAGCTGAACAAGTATACTTAATAAAGTACAAAATTTAAACTGGACAATAATAACAATAGTTACAAACAGGATGCTGAACATTTAACTAACCAATCATTGTGGAACAAACGCTGAGTCATCCGTGTATTTTGGTCATCCCTAAATCCAACCTGTTCCTCTCAAACTAAACTTTTTTCAGTGCTTTGGTAAATATGTCAGCAATTTGATCTTCAGTCCTGCATGAATTCATAGTGATCAGACTCTTTTCCACATTATCTCTAAGGAAATGGTGTCTAATATCAATTTGCTTTGTTCGTTTATGTTGGAGTGGGTTCTTGGCAATGTTCACTGCACTTGTGTTATCACAGAAAATGGGCATAGCTCAACATTTAATTCCAAAATCCTCCAACTGCTGTTTGATCCATAGCAATTGTGAGCAGCATGATGCAGCTGCTATATACTCAGCTTCTACAGTAGATAGGGCTACTGGGTTCTGCTTCTTTATTTCCCAAGAAACTAAGCAGGGACCAAGAAAGTGTGCTATTCCTGAAGTGCTCTTCCTGTCCACCAAGTGACCTGCATAATCTGCATCAGCAAAACCAATTAGTTCAAAGGTACCTCCCCTTGGGTACCATAGACATAGATCCTGAGTTCCTTTCAAGTATCTCAAAATCCTCTTCACAGCCGTCAAATGTGACTCCTTAGGCTTGGACTGAAAACTAGCACACAGTCCCACACTGTATGCAATATCAGGTCGACTGGCTGTGAGATAGAGGAGTGAACATATGATTCCTCTATATCTTGTCACATTTGTAGAAGGACCTAGTTCATCCATATCCAGCTTGGTTCCAGGAGTAATAGGAATAGTCATCTCTTTAGCTCCTTCTATGTCAAATTTCTTCAGAAGTTCTAGTGCAAGCAAACCCGAGGGTAATGCTAAACACGAAACGCGGAAGGAAACAACAAGAAAAGTAAAGATAGAAGCAAGACAAATGTTGCTTCAATTCGAAAGAACAGTGAGGAACCTATCTCAAAGCTCGATCGAAGGGAAATCAAGACGCATCTATACTATGCAACAATCCTCAAGAAAGACCCGTTTCTTGCAAATTGAATGATCAAGAAGAAATTGGTCAAACGAATAACACCGATTGACACAAGTTCTTTAATAGCCCACGTCGGGGTTCAGCTCCATCGGAGACTCACAATAGCACTTGCTATGTTTTTCATAAACTCAAAACTGGATCCCTACAATGAAATGAAATGGACTATTTATAGGCTACACTAAGGGTAAAGTAGTAAATAGTCACAAGTGACTAATAAGAACAAGCCACACAGGGCTGAGACAAGTTTGTTCGGCAGCCTTGACTTCGGTGCTCGGTTGCTTGCTCGAACTCATTGTCTTCGGACGCTCAATTGTCTTCGAGCTCATTGTCCTCGGTCACCTTGCCTTCGGGCTCAAATCTGAAGATAATGCCTTCGTTTCTTGAGCTCGGCCACTCAGCTTCGGGGCAATTGTTTTCCTTCGGCCAGGCTAAGTGAATGTGCACATCGTGCAGCAGCTTGGCTTGACTTCGTGTCATCGGTCTCCTCGGTGCATCGAACACTTGATCAGCACGTGTTCGGGCTGCATCATCCTCCCCTTCTTGAGAAGCTTTCGTCCTCGAAATCGAGCCCTCCTTGTCCTCCGAAGTTTGACCTACAACACAATGAACTAAGTCAGCAACATTAAAGGTGTTGGACACGTTATACTTACCAGGGAGGTCGATCACGTAAGCATTGTTGTTGATCTTGGTCAACACTTGAAATGGACCATCCCCTCGAGGAGCCAACTTTCCTTTCCTTTGGTTCGGGAAGCATTCCTTTCGGAAGTGAACCCAAACCCAATCTCCCTTCTTTAATTCCAGCTTTTTACGCCCCTTGTTTTTCTTTAAGGCAACCTTTGCATAGGCCTCCTCGAGGTTCTTCTTCACCTTTGCGTGCAGTTCGATCAAAGCCGCTGCTCGTCGAGTTCCTTCAAAATCAAGAACAGAATCTCGAGGCAATGGGGTTATATCAAGTGGAATCAAAGGATTAAAACCATACACACATTCAAACGGGGTCATGTTGATCATTCTATGCACCGTTCGATTGTATGCAAACTCCATCATGGGCAAACGATCAGCCTAGTTCCCAACCTTACCTTTGGTCATTGCTCGAAGCAAAGATCCCAAGGTTCGGTTAACTACCTCGGTCTGTCCATCAGTCTGAGGATGGTGAGACGTCGAGAATAGTAATTTGGTGCCGAGGGCACCCCACAAACACTTCCAAAAATAACTCAAGAATTTCGAGTCTCGATCACTCACAATAGTACGAGGCACACCATGCAATTTCAACACATTAGCAATAAACAAGGTAGCTACATGTTGTGCATCATCACACTTTTTGCAAGGAATAAAGTAAGCCATTTTTGAAAAACAGTCAACCACAACGAAGATGCTATCATGTCCTCCCCCCGACCTGGGTAACCCTAGCACAAAGTCCATGGATATATCAACCCAAGGTCGATCAGGCACCGGCAATGGGGTAAACCATGAGGGTTGGACTTCGATTTAGCTTTCTTGCAAACGAGACAAGCGTTGCAAAGCTTCTCCACATCTCGTCGCATTTTGGGCCAATGGAACTGCTCGGTCAAGATACCAAGAGTTTTGTCGACACCGAAGTGTCCCATCAGTCTACCGGAGTGAGCTTCTCGAGCTAAGAGCTCTCTCCACGATGACACTGGCACACAAACCCTCCCATTCTTGAAGAGGTAGCCATCATGCCATTGATATTTCTCAACCCTTCGGCCACTCAAGATTGCGTCTCGAACGCATTTTAGCTTGGGATCGCCTTCGTACATCGACTTGATGCTTTCAAATCCCATGAGCCTAGAGGCGAGAGTGGTCGCTAAGGCAAATTTCCTTGATAGCGCATCGGCCACAACATTGTCTTTACCCTTTTTGTAATGAATTACATAGGGAAAGCTCTCAATGAATTTAACCCACTTGGCATGTCTTCGGTTCAATTTCTCCTGACCTCGGAGATGCTTCAAGGACTCATGATCACTTTTGATCACAAACTCTCGAGGCCACAAATAATGTTGCCAATGGGCGAGTGCTCGAACGAGGGCATACAACTCTTTGTCATGCATAGAGTAATTCAAAGTTGCACCCTTAAGCTTTTCGCTAAAGTAAGCGATCGACTTCGATTCTTGCATCAGCACTCCTCCGATCCCAACTCCGGATGCATCACACTCGACTTCGAATGCTTTGCCGAAGTCAGAGAGTTGCAACAATGGGGCAGAACAAAGCCTCCGTTTCAACTCTTGGAAAGCCCTTTCTTGGGACTCTCCCTACACAAATGGATGGTCTTTCTTAACCAGCTCTGTTAAAGGAGCTGCCACGGTGCTAAAGTCACGAACAAACCTCGGTAAAAGCTAGCTAAGCCATGGAAGCTACGAACTTGTGATACCGAGGTTGGAGTTGGCCAATCTTTGATGGCTTCGACTTTCGACTCGTCGACTTCAACACCATTAGCACTGACAACGAATCCAAGAAAGACTACACGCTCGACACAAAAGTCACATTTCTTGAAGTTAGCATATAGCTTCTCTTCTCTAAGCTTATCAAGCACTAGCCTTAGGTGTTCAACATGTTCATCCATAGATTTGCTATATACAAGTATGTCATCGAAATAAACGACGACAAACTTATTTATGAACGGTTTGAGCACATGGTTCATCAGTCGCATGAATGTGCTCAGTGCATTGGATAAGCCAAAAGGCATAACCAACCATTCATAGAGACCGAACTTGGTCTTAAATGCAGTTTTCCACTCGTCTCCGGGTTTCATTCGGATTTGGTGGTAATCGGACCTGAGGTCAATCTTTGTAAAGCATGAAGAACCACTTAACTCATCTAGCATGTCATTTAATCGAGGGATAGGATGACGATACTTTACCGTTATTTTGTTGACTGCTCGGCAATCAATACACATTCGCCACGTTCCATCTTTCTTTGGGACAAGTATAACAGGAACGACGCAATGACTCAAGCTCTCTCGAACAAGGCCCTTTTTCAACAACTCATCAACCTGCCTTTGGAGCTCTTTGGTGTCTTCAGGATTACACCGGTATGCAGGTTTGTTGGGGATTTGTGACCCCGGTACGAAGTCAATTTGGTGCTCAATTGCTCTAAACGGAGGTAATCCACCTGGCATTTCTTCATGGAACATGTCTCCGAAGTCCTGCAAAACACTTTGTACAGCACTAGGCAAAGGGTTATCATCAGAAAAATCATCATTGGAGTTAAGAAAGATACCCTTGTGCACGAGGCAAATCATCATCTGTTCATTGTCGTTGCCTCGTAGTAACTCACCCGGTTGGATGATTGCACAGATTCCTTTCACTTCGGGCAGTGAGTTTGTCTCTTCGGGCCCCAATTTTGCTCCCATCGGAAGCTTAGCTTTGGCCGCTTCTTTCAATTCTTTCATCCGTTTATAGTCCTCGGTGACTTGCTTTGGAGAAAAGGGTTTGAGTATGAAACTTTTCCCTTTGAGCTTCACAGTGTAAGTGTTGGATCTGCCATTGTGAACAGCTATTCGGTCATATTGCCATGGTCGTCCCAATAGCAAATGACAAGCTTGCATCGGCACCACATCAAATATCATCTCATCTTGATACTCTCCGATTCCGAACTTGATCCATACTTGTTTGACAACTCTCAATTCTCCACACTCATTCAGCCGTTGTAATTTATAAGGGTGGGGATGCTTCAAAGTAGTTAGTCCCATTTGTGAAACCAAGGTTTGGCTCACCACATTTGCACAACTACCAGAATCAATGATCATCGAACACACCTTTCCCGTCACTCGACATCGGGCATGAAAGAGGTTTTCTCTTTGGTTGTCCTCTTCTTCAAGAGTCATGCAGCTCAAATTCCTTCGAACCACAAGAAACACTTCGCGATGATCAGCTTCGGTAGCTTCACGATCATCATCACCATCAGCTCGGTCAGTCTCCTCGATAAATTCCTCCTCGGTGTCACTCGCTTGCTCATGGACGGTTCTATCTTCGAGCAGAAGCATAACTTTGCGAGTTGGATACTCTTTTGCTATGTGACCATAACCCTTGCATTTATGACACTGAATATTTGAAGCACTAGGAGAGTTTAATTGAACTTTACCTCCCACTTCTCTTGATTGGTTACCGGTCACACCTCTTTCGAAGGGGCTCTTCGAATCTCGAACAGTGTTGGCACTTGTTTGGTTAGGAGTCTTCCATTCTTTGCCTCGGTTCAAAGGAATAGAAGTAGTGACTCCTCGATACCGGTTTGCGTTGTCGTCCTTCACCAATTTTTCAGCTTTGGTGGTAGCATCGAATAGATCTTCCAACGTGTGATACACGTGGAGCCTCAATTGAGATGACACATCCCTAGCCAAGCCAATTCTGAATCGGATTATGTCTTGTTCCTCATCTTCTACCAGATCAAGATTCAATCGAACCTTTTCGAACTCATCATGGTACTCTTGGACTGACTTGGTCCCTTGCTTTAGCTCATAGAGCTTTTGCATTTGAGTTTGCCTGTATTTGGCGCTCAAATACTTAGCATCCATCGCTCTCATCAACTGTGGCCAAGTATTGACTACTGGATAGTCATTTCTTCTTCTATGCCTCTTGTCAGATTCCCACCATGTTGATGCATAGGCTTCGAATGAGGCAATAGCATGGGCAGCTTTTCTCTCCTCGGTCATCTCATTGGTTTCAAAGATGCGCTCCATTTTAAGCTTCCATTCAAGATATTCATCTGGATCACTAGTTCCTTTAAAGGGTGGAATAGTGATCTTGACACTATTCAAGTTTGAGTCTCGAGCACCACGAACCTGTTCGGGATACTCATCATCACGATCACCAGCCTCACGCTCAATATTTCTTTCAACATTTGCGCCTCGGCCTCGACCTCAGAAATTTCCACGACCTCGGTGAGCTTGCCTTCGTTGAGCGAATGGCGGCTCATACTCATATTCGTCCTCAGGAAATTCCTCTTCGACAACCTCTTCGACAACGGCTCCAAGATCTCTTCGGGCCTTTAGGAGTGGTATCCTTTCTCCTCGGGGAATGCCCAAGTTTTGATAGCCGGCTTGGGGATTGCCCAAGTTTTATTGCGCTTGGGATTGCCCAAGTTGAGTTCTCTTCGAATCGCTTCACTCGTTAACTGATGTTGTCGAACAAGCTCAGCATACAGCTCAGGTTTCATCGGAGTGGAGCTACTCGTTCCAGCGCCGGACCCATGCATGGCCACGGACACGCTCCCTTGCTCGAGGTTAGCGACTCGAGCACTCACTCCTCTTACTTCCGCATTGATGCCTTGTATCGCAGCCATGAGATCGGCTAACGACACTTCGGGCTTCTCAATGCCTTTGCCATCGCCTCCATTCCCAGCCATGGTACCTGCACAAGTCAAAGACCAACAAATGTTAAGGTTAGAAATCACCTCACACACTCCCTCACCTTGATGGGTGGCACTCGGGTCCACTCAATTTATGGGTTTGGTTTTGGTCACTCAAGAACTTGTAGCCAATGGCTTCCTCGGTTGATCAACCTCTCTCAATTCCTTCTAATTTGACAAGCTACGATGTCTTACTTCGGGAAGAGTGAGTTGATTTGACTCAATGGAACGGACAGCTATTTACTCTTGCGCTTCGGAAGTCAAAAGAATTTTCTACGAAGTTGGACTTCGGTCACCCACGCACGAGTTCCTATCAGCTCAAATGAGTTAGTACGACCTCGAGTAGGACAATTACTCAAAAGAT